>CM032447.1:5414604-5742610 GCA_019049505.1 Pachyrhynchus sulphureomaculatus | reverse complement strand
AGCGCAGTTTTAATTTTTATGTTACTCTAACACATATTTTTTAGAAAGTACTTAATCTAAAAATGATAAATATCACATACTGTAGGTTATTGTTTACTACTAGGGTGGTTCAATAAGTACCCGTTTTTGAAGACAGATGGGGCTGCTAAGGCAAGTTGATGTTACCATCGTGTGCTGTCATCTGAGAGATGACACCAAAAAAAATTGGACACTGATTCATAATTTACTTTGCATTAGGCAGCCATTTCAGTAAGTACTGTAACATGTTTGTCGCTAATAAAAGCGAAATTGGATGCTGTTTATGGGGACCCTTCGTCATCAGTCAGATATTGGTTCAACGAATTTAAAACGTGGTCGAACATCCGTTTTTGATGAGATCGCCCGGGACGCCCATCAGATGTGGTTACTGAGGAAATTATTGAAAAAGTCCACGACATGATTCTCGCTGATCGTCGAACGAAAATGTGTCGACGGGAATGGTAATTAATCTTGTACACGATAAGTTGGCGACGAAAAAGTTGTCGGCCAGATGGATGCCGCGGTTTCTCACCGTAGACAACAAAAGGGTGCGGCTTTTAATTTCGAAGCTGTATTTGGAGCAAAACCAAGCAACCATCAAAACAATAGGTTGCTTCTGGTCAATCTGTTTCAAAGAAGGCGTTGGCCGGAAAAGTTATGGCGACGATTTTTTGGGATGCAAAGGGTATCATACTCATTGACTTCTTAGAAAAAAGAAGAACGATCGATGCTCTAGCCGGAGTTGTCGCCACTAAACTGCATGAATTGCGATTTCTTCTTGTTCCCAAACATGAAGAAATAGCTTGTAGGAAAAAATTCAGTTGAAATGAGGACATCATCGCACAAACAGAGGCGTATTTTGGAGAGTTGGACAATTCCTGTCTCTTGGAGGGGTTAAAAAAATAGCAAGGACGTTGGGAAATGTGTATATATCTAAAAAGAGTCTATGTTGAAAAACAAAAAAAAAATTTTTCTGAAAAAGATGGCGTCGTCCACTTAATTACTCATTCTTGTGCTTTTACGTAAGTAATAAATAATGTTTAAAATCATGATCAAGAGCATATAGAATATTTCCATAATCTGCTACGTAGTATTTTTTTATTTTTATTCACTCTATCTTTAATATCTTCCTCGGAATCGGGGGCTACGCCTAATTTAGGTTTATTGAGTTTTAATATTATTATCTTCATTCAATAATTAATGTAGGTGTGTTTAGACGTCTTCTGTTTATAGAATGTTTAATTACTTAAAACGTCTAGGCATATGCTGAATTTTTTAATTCAGTCCTGGCACTACCTACTACTTTAAAAAGGCTGTTTTGAGGATATATCTTATGTTTTATATATTCGCTTTCTTTCACCTTTTTGCTAATATATAGGATGCATCAAATATGCTAACACTTTTCCAATAGTCTAGAGACAGCGCTGATAAAAAATGCATTTTTAGTGTTCCATACGGAACACTTATAAGATCACTTCGGCGTCTGTTTCGTCTGTCACACTTGATTTTTCTCCGAAACTATTGTCATAGAAACTTGAAATTTGGTAATAATATAGGAATTGATGGCCTCATCAGAGCCATGTAGTTTTGAAAGTTAGATTTTGACTTAAGGGGTTAGTTTTGGGGGGTGAAATCGGAAGTGAAAAAAAAAATTTTTTACTAGGTAATCGAGTGTGGTGTTAAATGAAAGCTTGCGAAAACACGAGTAAAATATATATATATATATATATATATATATATATATATATATATATATATATATATAGATATATACGAGGCTGGTTTGAAAAGTCCCTGCAAAGTCCGAGAGATGGCACCACCGGCGCGTATCGAGGTCATGTTTAGTTAGTAGCATCTCTTGAATGAACGCACATGAAGTTTCAGCCATTATTGGTCTATTTCTTTGTGTTTGGCATTCGTGTGAATCAAGGAAGTCGAGTAATTTTCAAGAAATGGACGAAAAAGAATTTCGTGTGGTGATTAAACATTACTTTATGAAAGGCAAAAACGTCTCAGGAGACTAAAGAGAAGTTTGATAAATATTATGGTGACTCTGCACCTTCGATTAGAACAGTTTATAAGTGGTTTCAAAAATTTTCGGACTGGCCATATGGGCACAAGTGACGCTGAACGTTCTGGACGGCCTGTGGAGGTTACGACTCCAGAAATCATTGATCAAATCCATGATATGGTGATGGATGACAGAAGAGTTAAGGTGCGTGAGATTGCTAGTGCTGTGGGCATCTCGACTGAACGGGTACATAATATTTTGCATAAACATTTGGACATGAGAAAGCTATCCGTAAGATGGGTGCCGCGATTGCTCACGCTTGACCAAAAACGGAATCGTGTGAAGTGTTGCAAGGATGGTTTGCAGCTGTTCCAGAAGAATCCGGAGGACTTTAAGCGTCGTTTCGTCACTGTGGATGAAACATGGATACATTACTATACTCCTGAGACCAAACAACAATCTAAACAATGGGTTACCAAGGGGGCATCTGCACCAAAAAACGCGAAGACCGTTCCTTCGGCCGGAAAGGTTATGGCGACTGTCTTTTGGGATTCGCAAGGGATAATCCTCATCGACTATCTGGAAAAGGGTAAAACTATTACAGGTGAATATTATTCATCGTTATTGGACCGTTTGAAAACCGAGCTGCAAGAAAAACGCCCGCGATTGGCCCACAAGAAAGTCCTTTTCCATCACGACAACGCACAGCACACACCTCAGCAGTTGTGGTCGCAAAATTAATGGAAATAGGATTCCAACTCGTTTCACATTCCCCCTATTCTCCAGACTTGGCTCCCTCGGACTACAATTTGTTCCCCAATTTGAAGAAATGGCTGGCGGGGACAAAGATTTTATTCAAACGAGGAGGTGATTGCAGACTTGGACAAATCCTATTATTCGGAAGGGATTAACAAACTAGAACATCGTTGGACGAAGTATATAAGCCTAAAAGGAGACTATGTCGAAAAATAAAAAAGGTTTACCCCAAACACATAAGTGGTTTTTATTTTTGCACGGACTTTTCAAACCAGCCTCGTATATATTATATATATATATATATATATATATATATATATATATATATATATATATATATATATATATATATATATATATATATATATATAATGTAATACTTGCGCGCACTTTTCTTTGTATTACACTGTGTGTAATTTTTTAAGTTATGGAAAAATAACTATATACGGACACCACTACGTGATAGTAGACCAAAAAAAAAAGACCCGTGTCTCCCAGTTTTTTCCGAAAGTGATGCATTTTTTTTTTATGGGCCCCCAAAGATTTGAGGCCTGGGTGTAATTTTTGCAAAAAACTCATCATATTCTGAGGCTCATATCTGGTAACTGTTCGAAATTTTAATTTACTTTCTGTGGCAAAGTTGTAGCTCTTGTCATAAGGAACAAAAATTGTGAACATTTAAAGTAAAAAAAACTTCATCTTCAAGATCAAAATAGCTAAAAACTGTAAAAAATTCGATTTTTTTACCTTTTTTTCCCTGTTTAGGCCCATAGCTAGCAAACCGTTCAAAATTCAAGGAAACAATCAACTACAAAAATGTAGCTAAGATCTTAATAAACAACTTTCTAGAATATATGAAACTCCTAGGAATGATTCTTAACACTGTTTAGGTAGCCGCAAAAGTGAAAATTTTCCCGAAAAATCTACTTTTTAAAATTTTTTGCGATTTTGATCTGGAAGATGAAATTTTTTGGATTTTATATGTTCACAATTTTTGTTCTTTATGACAAGAGCTACAACTTTGCTTCAGAAAGTAAATCAAAATTCCGAACGGTTTGCAAGATATGAGCCTGAGAAAATGATCAGTTTTTTGCAAAAATGACACCGAGGCCCCAAATCTTTGGGACCTCATAAAAAAAAAAATGTATTACTTGGGGCAAAACTGGGAGACACGGGTCTTTTTTTTACCCGAGGCTCCCAGTTTTGGCCCAATTCATGTACTTTTTTTTATGAGGCCCCAAGGATTTGGGGCCTCGGTGTCATTTTTGCAAAAAACTGATCATATTCTCAGGCTCATATCTTGCAAACCGTTTGGAATTTTGATTTACTTTCTGAAGCAAAGTTGTAGCTCTTGTCATAAAGAACAAAAATTGTGAACATATAAAATCCAAAAAATTTCATCTTCCAGATCAAAATCGCAAAAAAACTTTAAAAAAGTAGATTTTTCGGGGAAAAATTTTCACTTTTGCGGCTACCTAAACAGTGTTAAGAATCATTCCTAGGAAGTTCATATATTCTAGAAAGTTGTTTACTAAGATCTTAGCTACATTTTTATAGTTGATTGTTTCCTTGAATTTTGAACGGTTTGCTAGCTATGGGCCTAAACAGGGAAAAAAAGGTAAAAAAATCGAATTTTTTACAGTTTTTAGCTATTTTGATCTTGAAGATGAAGTTTTTTTTACTTTAAATGTTCACAATTTTTGTTCCTTATGACAAGGGCTACAACTTTGCCACAGAAAGTAAATTAAAATTCCGAACGGTTTGCAAGATATGAGCCTCAGAATATGATGAGTTTTTTGCAAAAATTACACCCAGGCCTCAAATCTTTGGGGGCCCATAAAAAAAAAGTTCATGACTTTCGGAAAAACTGGGAGACACGGGTCTTTTTTTTTTTGGCCTATTATCACGTGGTGGTGTCCGTATATGGTTATTTTTTTTCGTGTTGCACTGTGTTATTTGCAAAAAAATCGCGAAAAATAATTTATCTGGTATATAAAAAAAAGAAAAATTTCAGTAAAAGATTGGAAACAAACTTTGTTGAAAACTCATTTGGGGTGTGTTTTGTGAAGTCACTGATCATTTTATACTTCCGTTACAATTTTTTTTATTTTAAAAGCAATCAACGTACGGAATACTAATTGCGCAAGTTCAACTTGCACTTGACCGGTTATTTTATTTTTATCTTCTCTTCACTTTATCTTTAATATCTTACTCGGACTCGGGGGCTACGCCTGATTTAGGTTTATTGAGTTTTAATATTATTATCTTCATTCAGTAATTAATGTAGGTGTGTTTAGACGTCTTCTGTTTATAGAATGTTTAATTACTTAAAACGTCTAGGCATATGCTGAGTTTTTTAATTCAGTCCTGGCACTACCTACTACTTTAAAAAGGCTGTTTTAAGGATATATCTTATGTTTTATATATTCGCATTTTTTACCTTTTTGCTAATATATAGGATGCATCAAATATGTTAACACTCTTCCAATAGTCTAGAGACAGGGCTGATGAAAAATGCATTTTTAGTGTTCCATACGGAACACTTATAAGATCACTTCGGTGTCTGTTCGTCTGTCACCCTTGATTTTCTCCGAAACCATTGGACATAGAAAGTTGAAATTTGGCACTAATATAGAAATTGATGGTCTCATCAGAGCCGTGTAGTTTTGAAAGTTAAATTTTGACTTAAGGGATTAGTTTTGGGGGCTGAAATAAAATACCAGGTTATCAAGGGGGGTACAAATGAAAGCTCGTAAAACACAAATTCAAAAATATATTTATTGTAATAATTGCTCAAACTTTTCTTTGTATTATTTTTAAAAAATTGCTAAAAATCTCTGTCCCCCTCTTTATTTCGAAAAATACTGGTCAAAAAATTTTGCAAAACTTTTGGAATATTCTCCACAGGGTGTGGAGAAATTTGCAAAAATTATCACGAGTGCATTACCTTTAATAATTTATCTGGTATATAAAAGAAACAAAAATTTCAAGGTCATCAGTTTTCAGTAAATATCGGAAAAAGACTTTGTTGAAAACTCATTTGGGTGTGTTTTATGAAGTCATTGGTCATTTTATACAATACAAAAAAGTTTATTTCGTCCGACTTGCACTTGGCCGGTTATTTAAATTATTCGTTATTAAAGAAAAACACGTTTCATATTTTTGTTGTTTAAGTTGCTTTATATATATATATATATATATATATATATATATATATATATAGTATATATATATATATATATATATATATATATATATATATATATATATATATATATATATATATATATATATATATATATACGAGGCTGGTTTGAAAAGTCCGTGCAAAGTCCGAGAGATGGCACCACCGGCGCGTATCGAGGTCATGTTTAGTTAGTAGCATCTCTTGAATGAACGCACACCAAGTTTCAGCCATATTGGTCTATTTCTTTGTGTTTGGCATTCGTGTGAATCAAGGAAGTCGAGTGATTTTCAAGAAATGGACGAAAAAGAATTTCGTGTGGTGATTAAACATTACTTTATGAAAGGCAAAACGCCTCAGGAGACTAAAGAGAAGCTTGATAAACATTATGGTGACTCTGCACCTTCGATTAGAACAGTTTATAAGTGGTTTCAAAATTTTCGGACTGGCCATATGGGCACAAGTGACGCTGAACGTTCTGGACGGCCTGTGGAGGTTACGACTCCAGAAATCATTGATCAAATCCATGATATGGTGATGGATGACAGAAGAGTTAAGGTGCGTGAGATTGCTAGTGCTGTGGGCATCTCGACTGAATGGGTACATAATATTTTGCATAAACATTTGGACATGAGAAGGCTATCCGCAAGATGGGTGCTGCGATTGCTCACGTTTGACCAAAAACGGAATCGTGTGAAGTCTTGCAAGGATGGTTTGCAGCTGTTCCAGAAGAATCCGGAGGACTTTAAGCGTCGTTTCGTCACTGTGGATGAAACATGGATACATTACTATACTCCTGAGACCAAACAACAATCTAAACAATGGGTTACCAAGGGGGAATTTGCACCAAAAAAGGCGAAAAACCGTTCCTTCGGCCGGAAAGGTTATGGCGACTGTCTTTTGGGATTCGCAAGGGATAATCCTCATCGACTATCTGGAAAAGGGTGAAACTATTACAGGTGAATATTATTCATCGTTATTGGACCGTTTGAAAACCGAGCTGCAAGAAAAACGCCCGCGATTGGCCCACAAGAAAGTCCTTTTCCATCACGACAACGCACCAGCACACAGCTCAGCAGTTGTGGTCGCAAAATAATGGAAATAGGATTCCAACTCGTTTCACATCCCCCTATTCTCCAGACTTGGCTCCCTCGGACTACTATTTGTTCCCCAATTTGAAGAAATGGCTGGCGGGACAAAGATTTTATTCAAACGAGGAGGTAATTGCAGACACTAATGGATATTTTGCAGACTTGGACAAATCCTATTATTCGGAAGGGATCAACAAACTAGAACATCGTTGGACGAAGTGTATAAGCCTAAAAGGAGACTATGTCGAAAAATAAAAAAGGTTTACCCGAAACACATAAGTAGTTTTTATTTTTGCACGGACTTTTCAAACCAGCCTCGTATATATATATATATATATATATATATATATATATATATATATATATATATATATATATATATATATATATATTTACGATGTAATCCACCGTTCCCCTAGGCTTCCGCATATCACTCGTGATTTGTCGACTCGAGTGACCATTTTGATGTCTCGCAATTATCAGAGCCCGATTTTCAACGGAAACTTCTTTCGTTTTTGGCATTTTCACAAAACAATTGAGCCTGGATCAATGACAAAGTACTGTTTGCGAATGATTAATTTCCAAAAGGAAAATGGTATTTATAGCATAGTTTTTTATCATAAAATGTCACTAGGAATTTCCATAATCTCTAGAAACTTGCAATGAGTTTTTACTTCAGCTGGAAACTGGAAATTTGTTCTAATTGGTTCTTAATTTGCGATTTCACCAAAAAGGCTTATCTAAACAATTTTTATGATGGACACTTGTTAATGACAATTAAACTTACCCAATATAATAAAAGGGTTTAATTAGGTATTAAATTTTGTCAGTTACAAATTTCTAAGTGGGCAAATACTTTCTGACGGTATATATATATATCTTCCTTCTTCTTCCTTCAGCCGTTCTCTACCCACTGTCGGGTATAGGCCTCTCTCAAATCTTTCCATTTTTCTCTTGTTGATACCAGTTAAGTCCTCCGACTCTCTTCAGATCGTCGCTCCATCTCTGTTGGGGCCTTCCTATGCTTCGCTTTTCACCCCAAGGTCTCCACCTAGTGATTTTGCCACTCCACTTATACGCCGCTCTCGCTACATGGCCGGCCCAGCTCCATTTCAGAGATGTTATCCGTTTGGTGATATCATCGACCTTTGTTTGTTGTCTAATCCATTTATTAGTTTTCTTGTCCTTCAAAGTAACACTCAACATCTTCCTTTCCATTGCTCGTTGGTGGACTTGTAGTTTTTCTATTGTTCTTTTAGTTAAAACCCATGTCTCGGCTCCATACGTTGTAGCTGGCAAGATACATTGATTATAAATTTGGGTTTTTGATCTTTGAGGAATGTTCATATTCAGTACATATTTCAATTTTCCATATGCTGCCCATCCCATACGTATCCTTCTTTCTATTTCAAGTTGCTGGTTTTCCTTTCCTATCGTTATTATTTGGCCCAGATAGATGTATGTGTTTACTTTTTCTATTTTTGAATGTTCAATCACTATACTTTCATCACTGGTGTATTCGTTACTCATGTACTTTGTCTTGGAGAAATTTATGTCAAGTCCCACTTTTCTTGCTTGGTGGTGGAGATCAGTGATCATCTGGATCATTTCATTCTTATTGTTTGCTATAATTACAATGTCATCTGCGAATCTCAGGTTGTTTAGCCGATCACCAGCTATCAGAAGGCCATTTTCGTCCCAATTCAGTTCTTTGAATACATCTTCTAAGATCATTGTAAATAACTTAGGCGATATTACATCGCCCTGCCTTACTCCTCTGTTCACTGGGACCTTGTTTGTCAGTTCTTGGTTTACCATAACTTTGAGTGTTGCTCGTTCATATATTCTGGCTATCAGTTCGCTGTATCTGTGGTCTATACGAGCATTTCTAAGAGCTCTTATAAGCGCCCATTTTTCCACTGTGTCAAAAGCCTTGCGAAAATCTACAAATGTGAGCCACATTGGTATATTATATTCGGTGGCCTTCTCGATTAGTATTCTCAATGTGTGCAAGTGTTCAATCGTACTGAAGCCTGATCTGAATCCAGCCTGTTCTATCGGTTGGTATAATTCCATTTTGTGTTCCAGTCTGTTTGTTATGATTCGTGAGAACAGCTTGTAAACTTGGGAAAGTAAACTAATTGGCCGGTAGTTTTCTAGGTTTTCGGGTCACCTTTTTTGTATATTAAGATGACTATAGCGTTTTCCCAGTCTTCTGGTATATTTCCACATTTGAGGCATTCATTAAAAAGATCTTTTAATTCATTCATTAGGGCTTCACCTCCGCATTTTAGCATTTCAGGTATAATATCATCCTCTCCAGCCGCTCTTCCACTTTTCATCTGTTGTAAGGCTTTCCTAACTTCATCCATTTCTATGTCAGGAATTTCTTCTGAGTTGACATTAATTACTCTTTTGTCTGTTGATGAGTTGTCCTTTTCAACTACTACATTTTGGACTTTTGAACTGTAGAGGTCTTGATAGAAAGTTGTAATTCTGTTTCGGATATTTTTCTTGTCATTGATTATGTTTCCTTCTTGGTCCTTCAATTTAATTATCTCACCTTTACAGGCGTTTGCTCTTCTAAAAACTTTTAATCCTTTGTTTTTCTCTATAAGATCTTTAACCATGTTTTCCTTGTATTTGTTTATGTCTTGTTTAACCGCTTTTCGTACTGTCTTATTCAGTTCTGCATATTCGACAGTTAATCTCTTTCCTTCGTGTATCAGTTGTCTTCGTTGTTCCAACATTCTTTTTGTTTCTTCACTAAGCTTGTTATTCTTTCGCCTAGTATATATATATATATATATATATATATATATATATATATATATATATATATATATATACCGTCAAAATTTAAACCTAATTAAACCCTTTTATTATACAGGGTAAGTTTAATTGTCATTAACAAGTGTCCATCATAAAAATTGTTTATTATATATGTTTTGAATGATCGTAAAGTGAAATTGCGTGAGATAGCTGACGCCCTAAAGATATCCAAAGATATTTTGCATGAACATTTGGGCATGAGAAAGCTTTATTCGAAATGGGTACTGCGTTTGCTCACAGTGGACCAAAAACAGCAATGTGGACTTGTTTAAGCGTAATAAAAAGGATGGATCCACCACTACAGACCGGAATCAAATCGGCAGTCAGCTGAGTGGACAGCAGCTGGTGAAAGCCGCCCGAAACGATCAAAGACACAACAGTCTGCTGGTAAGGTTTTGGCCTCTGTATTTTGGGATGCTCATGGAATAATTTTCATCGACTATGCTGAGAAGGGAAAAACCATCAATAGTGAATATTATATAAAGTTATTGGTGCGTTTGAAGGCAGAAATCGCAAAGAAACGATTCCAAATGAACAAGAAAAAAGTGCTCTTTCATCAAGTCAGTGGTTACGATGGCAAAATTGCATAAATTGAAATTCGAATTGCTCCTTCATCCACCGTATTCTCCAGATTTGGTTTCCAGCGACTATTATCTATTCGCAGACATCAAAAAAATGCTTGCGAGAAAAAGATTTGGTTCCAATGAAGAAGTTATCACCGAAACTGAGGTCTATTTTGAAGACAAAGACAAATCCTTCTTCAAGAAAGGTATAGAAATGTTAGAAAAGTGTTGGACTGTTTGTATCGCTCTTGAAGGAGACTATGTTGATGAATCAAGTCGAATTTTGCAAAAAAATTTGTTTTAAGTAATATTTTAGCCTACATGTTATTTAACTATAAATGAGGTTGGATATGAATCTCATTCCACAAAGCATTGTTTGCAGGGATACCAACAATACCCCTTAACGACTTATAGGCGACTGTATATAATGTAAACTAACCTAATTGCAAGTTATATGTAAGATCGCCTAGGTAATAGTATTAGTCTTGTGGCATCCTCAAGAACTTTTGTGAAGGAAAATCTGTTCACCTCTAAAACTGCTCCTTCTAATTGCGTCATATTTCCAAAAATCGCTGGAGTCTACTAATAAATATGTCGTGTTTACAAAGTTAACATTTTTTCCCGTCTATCACTTTCAACTGGTGTGTGTATCGCGTAAAAATCATCCTCTTCAAATTTATTCACCCCCTCGACGCGTTAATTTAAATAAATAGACGCACTTAAGGTCGCCCGAGGGCAGGATCAGTAAATTGTCGTGTCTGTGAAGCGTGGAGACCGATCAACACATTTAAATAATTTTTAATTTATTCCTTTTGGACTACCGATAGATGAGGTCACGCTATGGATAGTTCAGTGGCGTTGGAAAATACTAGTCATTAATTACTCGTAAACTTCTCCTAAAAGAGGCCTTTTAGAATAGAGAACCGCGGTAAATTTCTTGTGGTTTTTAAGCTTAGTCCCGTACGTAGATTTAAGCGCCTAATGGCTAAATAATTGGTTGTTAGCAAGGCTTCACTAGTTTACATATAAAGGTAATCCAAGATTAACAGTGGACTCAAAGAACTTGACTGAAAACCATGAGTTACGATTTGGTTATATGTAGGTGTAGTCAGATTTCTAAAATGTGCAAAATTCAATGGTTCACCGCCTTTCGCTATATTATTGAGAGTCTAATCTAAGGAAGTAAAATTAGAGTGCATAGTTTTAGATAATAGAGAAGAAAGTAAATAACATCTATAATATATATAAAATGCAACGTCTCTCTGTCTGTCCGTTAGTGCGCTTATCACTGGAGGAGAACCACTTATCCGATTTACGTGGTTTTTTTTTAAACATACATATGTTCTCTGGCCAGGTTATAGGATATATTTTATTCCGTTAGGTAACATAAGGAATAAGCAGTGTCGATAATAGTGAATCAAGTCGGAAAAAAAGGTTACCGCTAGCGCGTTCTCTTGCAAATACACTGCCTAAAACATTAAATATGGAACAATATCATGTAGCAAAGAATAAAATATATATAAAATGCAACGTCTCTTTGTCTGTCTGTCTGTCCGTTAGTGCGCTTATGACTTGAGAACCACTTATCAGGTTTACATGTTTTTTTTTTTAATTCATACATTTATTCTCTGACCAGATCTTTAATAATAATAATAATTTATAACCTATAATATATATAAAATGCAACGCCTCTCTGTCTGTCCGTTAGTGCGCTTATCACTCGAGAACCACTTATCCGACTTACGTGTTTTTTTTTAGATTTATACATATGTTCTCTGGCCAGGTTATAGGATATATTTTATTACATTAGTTAATATAGGAAATAAGCAGTGACGATAATAGTGAATCAAGTCGAAAAAGAGTTTGCAGCTAGCGCACTCTCTTGCAATACGCTGCCTAAACCGTTAAATTCGAACAATATCATGTAACAAAGAAAACAATATATATATATATATATATATATATATATATATATATATATATATATATATATGTATATATGTATATATATGTATATATATATATATATATATATATATATATATATATATATATATATATATATATGTATATATATATATATATATATATATATATATATATATATATATATATATATATATATATATATATGTATATATAAAATGCAACCTCTCTGTCTGTCTGTAAGTGCGTTTATCACTCAAGAACCACGTATCGGATTTACGTTTTTTTTTTTAACTCATATATATGTTCTCTGGCCAGGTTATATAATAATAATAATGATCTATATAATATATGTAAAACGCAACGTCTGTCTGTCTGTCCATTCGTGTGCTTATCATTCGAGAACCACTTATCCGATTTATGTGTTTTTTTTTAATCCTTAACTTAACATATGTTAAAAAAATCTATAATATATATAAAACGCAACGTCTCTCCGTCTGTCTGTCCGTTAGCACTCCACGGGTTATTTTTAAAAATTTATGCATATGTTCTATATAAGTCGATATAAGCCTAGATAATAGGAGATAAGGTGAGATAATGGGAGATAAGGAGCAATAATGGGAGATAAGGAGACATAATGGGAGATAAGTCGAGATAAGCCTATGTAGATAATAGGAGATAAGGTGAGATAATGGGAGATAAATACAAATAATGGGGGATAAGGAGAAGTAACGGGAGATAAGCAGAGATAAGCCTAGATAATGGGAGTTAAGATGAGATAATGGGAGATAAGGAGAAATAATGGGAAAAAGATTACGCTGCAACTTTTCTAAACACGATTTTGAAAAGTCCTTGCTCGTGGGAAGTTTCTATTGAAAAAAATATAACTCGAATTGTGAGCGATAAAATTAATTTTTTTTTGGTGTCTTCGTCCAAATATGTTATTCATGACGATACTTTGTGAGTCCCAGAAAACAATTACAATCTTTTTTCCCGCTGATAAAACTGTTTTCACATTTTTAGTGCCCTTTCACCTTCGCCAACCCACTGTTTTGGCTGTCATTTTGTTTCTGGGGTGTAATGGTGGATCCACGTTTCGTCTAGAGTCACAAAACATCGTCAAAGGTCTTCCAGATTACGCTGCAACTTTTTTAAACACGATTTTGAATAGCCCTTGCTCGTGGGAAGTTTCTATTGAAAAAATATAACTCGAATTGTGAGCGATAAAATTAATTTTTTTTTGGTGTCTTCGTCCAAATATGTTATTCATGACGATACTTTGTGAGTCCCAGAAAACAATTGCAATCACTTTTCCCGCCGATAAAACTGTTTTCCCCCTCACATTTTTAGTGCCCTTTCACCTTCGCCAACCCACTGTTTTGGGTGCCATTTTGTTTCTGGGGTATAATAGTGGATCCACCTTTCGTCTACAGTCACAAAACAACGTCAAAAGTCCTCCAGATTACGCTGCAACTTTTCTAAACGCGATTTTGAAAAGTCCTTGCTCGTGGAAAGTTTCTGTTGAAAAAAATATAACTCGAATTGTGAGCGATAAAATTAATTTTTTTTTGGTGTCTTCGTCCAAATATGTTATTCATGACGATACTTTGTGAGTCCCAGAAAACAATTGCGATCACCTTTCCCGCCGATAAAACTGTTTTCACATTTTTAGAGCCCTTTCACCTTCGCCAACCCACTGTTTTGGCTGCCATTTTGTTTCTGGGGTGTAATGGTGGATCCACCTTTCGTCTACAGTCACAAAACAACATCAAAAGTCCTCCAGATTACGCTGCAACTTTTCTAAACACGGTTTTGAAAAGCCCTTGCTCGTGGAAAGTTTCTGTTGAAAAAAATATAACTTGAATTGTAAGCGATAAAATTAATTTTTTTTTGGTGTTTTCGTCCAAATATGTTATTCATGACGATACTTTGTGAGTCCCGGAAAACAATTGCAAACACTTTTCCCGCCGATAAAACTGTTTTCACATTTTTAGTGCCTTTTCACTTTCGCCAACCCACTGTTTTGGATGCCATTTTGTTTTTGGGGTGTATTGGTGGATCCACGTTTCGTCTAGAGTCATAAAACATCGTCAAAAGTCCTCCAGATTACGCTGCAACTTTTCTAAACACGATTTTGAAAAGTCCTTGCTCGTGCTTTTTTGGTCTGGAGTCAACAAACGCAACACCCATTGCCCACTCAGCTTTTTAATTTTAAATCTTCATGTAATATATTATGTACTCGTTTATATGAGATGCCTACCATCTCATCTATCTTATGAAGCTTAATGCGCCGATCTTCCATTACAATACTAAGAACTTTATCTATCATTTTTACAGAAGAAATCTCAAATGAGCGTCCCGAATGGACAGCATCTGCAGTGGTCTTACAGCCATGTTTAAATTAATTTATCCAGTAATAAACGGTCTCGAGTACTGATGCAAGGTCCATATTAACTTCCTTCACTTCGATGTCTATCTGAGTCGCAGTATACTTTAGTAAAAATGTCAATGCACGATACTAGGCTTTATACATTTCTACGAAATGTAACACCGATCAATTGCGATAGCTGCTAACAACCAACTGCGCGTTGCATCTGTGCCGCTTAACAAAATTTCCCATTATTTCGTATCAATCCACCCTCGTATATCACCCCAAGTTAATAAATAACCAGAAAGTGTCTTGATGACAGACCACCTGTTACGTGCGTTTCCATAACATGCTTCAGATTTTAACATTACTATTAAAATTGTGATAGTAAGGAGTGTAGTAGATGAGCAACTAAAGATTCTAAAAAAATATGATCGAGTAAAAACTACTACTAAGTATTTGTACTTATTGACAATCTCCCACTCAACGTTGGTAAGGTAAAATTTAGGTATAATTATGAAAGAGCTTTAGCTTACTATACATATTTTTGTTGAAGGCAAGTTGCTTTGATAACAGAATTTTTTGTATGTAATTTAAATATTATATTAATTTATTTCCTATGTAGAAATTTACTACTGTTACACCTCTGGGACTGTTGATTCAATAATAATAAACAAATTCAGTTTAATACGAACATTTCGACATATGCTTCCATTCTTTCGTATCTCGGAGTGATAAATATGAACCGAACTCAGGGGGGTCGCGTGCTACATCCGTGCGAACCGATCACCCCTTCCTGCTCCCTATTGTGCAACAATCGTAACTCGTTTTGGATTCCATTCAATTCGAACTGGTATCGATTTGAATTAAATGTTAATAGTCGTTTAATTGTGGTATTTAAATGGTGGGTTTTGTAATTTTTTGGGATATTTTAGTATTTGTATAATCGTTGTTTTTTTACGCCAGGCATTGTGCAGACGAGGCGTCTTGCCGCAATCGAGTCCGTGATTCGTAGCGTGGATGATCACATTGCAAGTGTACATGTAGCATTTTCGAAACTTACCCTATATTTGGGTGCGATGTAAAAGTATTTGAACTAATGCAACACAGCAAGAATGCGAAATAGTATTGACTCGCACTGATAGGCAGCGCTAGGTACATCTCTAACAAGAGTGCGTGGCAAGTTTCAACTTCAAAAATCAGATGTCTCCCTTGCGGTACTAACAGAGACAAAAAAAAGGGACAGGGCTCAGAAAATTTAGGAAGGTATGACCACTTTTACAGCGGTGTACCGAAAGATAAGCGTGCCCAGCAAGGCGTGTCCATCCTGATATCTAAAAAAGTCAGAAAATGCATAACATCATCGGAACCAATCAGCGAAAGAATTATAAAAATGAACTTTATAGTCCAAGGACATAAAGTTACAATCTTTGGAGTATATGTCGTTCGGTTTGTTCTGTATGTGCGTTTGCGTAAGGGTCCAATTGGGTCCGATTTTTGCAATGAATATAAAAAAAAGCTACTGAAGCGTATGCAAAGATTATAAAATCATTTGAAGCAGCTCTGAACCGTACGCAAAGTTTCTAGTGGTTTCGCAACTGAAGGCCGGCCTAACTTCGGTGGAAGACGACAAGCATCCTGAAAGACCTTGGACTGCATCAACGCTTGGAATCATCTCCAAAGTTTAAGAAATCATTCATGAAGATAGTCGTAGGGCAATTCTGAGCATCTGTGATAAACTTTTTATCGGTTAGAAACCGACCAAAGCTTGGGAGCGAGAAGATTTGCCTCCTGCATCACGATAATGCATATCTCGCTCTGTACGCTACAGTTTTTGGCGAAGGATGTCACGACTGCCATGCCTGTCATGTGCTTGATTTAGCATTGCGTGACTTCGGCCTGTTCCCCCCCCCCAGATAAAGCTAAGGGGTTACCGCTTCGAGATGGTAGATGAGATACAACGCGGATCGCAGGCGATACTGGAGGCAGTAACAGCATCTATTTTCCAAAAAATGCTCGACCAGCGGAAAAGACGGTGAGATAACAAAAATATTTTTTAATTTTCGACGTAATCTCCACCTAGCTCTATGAACTTCTTCCACCTGCTTTCCAAAGCTTCTACACCTGTTTCAAGAAAAGATTCCTCAAGGTCTTCAAAATATTGGTTAACTGCAACTTCGACTTCTTCATTTGATGAAAATTTCTGACCACCGAGGTGTTTTTTTAGGTTTGGAAACAGATGAAAGTCAGAAAGTGCCAAATCAGGAGAATAAGCCGGGT
Organism: Pachyrhynchus sulphureomaculatus; assembly: GCA_019049505.1. Lineage (NCBI taxonomy): Eukaryota > Metazoa > Arthropoda > Insecta > Coleoptera > Curculionidae > Pachyrhynchus > Pachyrhynchus sulphureomaculatus. Next base: position 5,725,581 of record CM032447.1, on the reverse strand, counting down.
GGGGCAGCAATTCGAAACCACAATCACGAATTTGAGCCATAGACTCAACAAACGTGTAAACGCGAGCATTGTCCTGATGGAACAAAACTTTCCTTCTCAGTAATCCTGGCGTTTCTCTTTAATTGCTTGACATAAACGACGCAAAAGGGTGCAATAGTAAGTCAAGTTTTTTTACATCCCCCAAAACTGCCGCCATCACTTTTCCAGCCGACAGAATTGCCTTCGCTTTCTTTGGGGTCGGTTCACTAGATTTTTTTCACTGCTTGGATTGTTATTTTGACTCTGGAGTATAGTGGTGAACCCAGGTTTCGTCCGTTGTCACAATCCAGTCTCAAACATCTCCAAACAGTGGCGAGAAGTCGTGAGTCGAATTCGTTTTTGTACAATCGAAAGCCAGCTGGGGACCCACCTAGTTTCCACTAGGTGGGTCCCCCACCTTAGAAAATCTGAGTTCGTTGTCAATGATGTTTTGTGTTCGTTCATATGAGATGTCTATATAGTGTCTGGAATCCCCCTGATAGTTAATCTACGGTTTTTCAATATGAGATCACATACCTTGCTGATGTTTTCTTCATTCGTAGATGTTGTGGGCCGGCCGGAGCGAGGGTCATCTTCGATGCTCTCTCGTCCACGTTTAAATTCTGCAACCCATTTTTTCACAATGGTATATGACGGAGCAGATTCTCCTAGTGTTGTTTTCATATTATCGTGGATCTCCTTTGGTGTTAATCTTTTTTTAAACAAGTACTTGATTACCGCACGTTGTTCAATTTTTTCCATTTTTTCAAAAACGCTGCACTTGGTCTCACTAAACTCGTTCTAACCTAAAAACCACAAATTCTACAGCAAAAAAATTTTATACTGTGACAATCAAAGAAAGTATGAACTGATTGAGGCCGCGAACTTTTCAATCCATCCTCGTATAATGATTCCTTCGTTAAAAATTAATGAGTTTTTCGAGAGCGTCAGCGGAAGCGGCTCGCGTGTTAGACTTCACGAGCGCGTTGGAGGCAGCGCGTCATCAGAAAATTATTAATAACTTCTTTATGTAAGAGGTTACTAACTTTTTTTTAATTATTTTTTAACATTTAGCTTCAAATTAACTCAATTATCTCTATTCGTTTCCGAAATATGAATAAACTAGCCGTGCCCGCGGCTCCGCTCGCGTAGACTTGATTCACTACTATCGTCACTGCTTATTCCTTATGTTACCTAACGTAATAAAATATCTGCCATTAGTTCCCCTTATCTCCCATTATTTCTCCTTATCTCCCATTATCTCTACATAATTTCCATTATCTAGGATTATCTCTGCTGCATTATTTATCCTTATCTCCCATTATCTCACCTTATCTCCCATTATCTGGGCTTATCTCGACTTACCTCGCAATATTTCTCCTTATCTCCCATTATTTCTCCTTATCTCCCATTATCTCACCATAATTCCCAATATCTAGACTTATCTCTGCTTATCTCCCATTATTTATACTTATCTCCCATTATCTCACTTTATCTCCCATTATCTAGGCTTATATCGAATTATATAAAACATGTATAAATTTATAAAAACATGTAAATCGGATAAGGGGTTCTCAAGTGATAAGCGCACTAACGGACAGACAGACAGACAGAGAGACGTTGCATTTTATATATATTATATTCTTTGCAACATGATATTGTTCCACATTTAATGGTTTAGGCGGTGTATTGCAAGAGAACGCGCTAACGGTAACCTTTTTTCCGACTTGATTCACTATTATCGTCACTGCTTATTCCTTAGATTACCTAATGCAATAAAATATATCCTATAACATGGCCAGAGAATATACGTCTGTTTTAAAAAAAAAGCACGTAAATCGGATAAGTGGTTCTCCAGTGATAAACGCACTAACGGACAGACAGACAGACAGGCAGAGAGACAGGCAGACAGACAGACAGAGAGACGTTGCTTTTTATATATATTATAGATAGAAGTTTATAGATAACCTGGCCAGAGAACAAATGTATCAATTAAAAAAAAACACGTAAATCGGATAAGTGGTTCTCGAGTGATAAACGCACTAACGGACAGACAGACAGACAGAGAGACGTTGCATTTTATTTATATTATAGATATAGCTTATTATTATTATTATTATATAACCTGGCCAAAGAATATATGTATGAACTTAAAAAAAGACACGTAAATCGGATAAGTGGTTCTCGCGTGATAAACGCACTAATGGATAGACAGACAGACAGAGAAACATTGCATTTTATATATATTATAGATTATAGATTATAGATATTCTCTCCTACATAATATTGTTCCATATTTAATGGTTTAGGCTGTATATTGCAAGGGGACGCGTTAGCGGCAAACTTTTTTCCGACTTCATTCACTATTATTGTCACTGCTCATTCCTTATGCTACCTATAAAAAAAAGTACGTAAATCGGATAAGTGGTTCTCCAGTGATAAGCGCACTAACGAACAGACGGACAGACAGACAAACAGAGAGACGTTGCATTTTATATATATTATAGATGAAAAGTTCTATACATATTCAACTAGCGATTATTCACAAAATAATTGAAATAGTGCAAAAAAAATTAGGGGGTAAAAAGGTACTTGTTCCTTTATCGAAAAACATAGTTATCTTTGATATCGGAGAAAAAAAATTTTCAGGTTACCCGTCTGAATTATTTTGACTCCTGTGTCGTAAATGAATATTACGCCCAGTTTGAAACAATATTTTTTTTTGAGAGAATAAAAAAGTTGCAATCTCGCTGGATCAAATGTACGAGGCATGTTTTTTAAGTAAGTACCGTTTTGCGATTCCGCCGCCGCAGCGATACGGTCGGCGTTCCGCGCATGCGCGCTGGTAACCTACATCTCATGTCTACGCACTGACGCCATTACAGTCTGATTCTTCATTGTATACGTTGTTTACTGAGTGTTTAAGATGCCTCCGACAATCGTGAGTCCCGCCGATTGTGAAGTACGGGCTGTTATACGATTTCTTAGTGCTAAAGGCGTAAAACCGATCGATATTCATCGTGAGATCTGTGAAGTTTACGGACAAAACATTATGAGTGATGGAATGGTAAGGAAATGGGTGAGAGCATTTAAAGATGGCCGCACAAATGTGCATGATGAAGAACGGAGTGGGCGTCCTTCGGTCGTTAATGAAGATTTGGTGCAGAAAGTGGACGAAAAGGTGAGAGAAAACAGACGCTTTACAATTTCATCATTGTGCGACTGCTTTCCTCAATATTCTCGTAGTGTTTTGTATCGCATTGTGACCGAGAACTTGAATTACCGGAAATTGTGTTCACGTTGGGTTCCAAAAATGTTGACGGATTTGCACAAAACCCAACGTTTAGGCAGTGCATTGACTTTCCTTGAGCGGTACCACAATGAAGGTGAACATTTTTTAGACCAAATTGTTACTGGTGACGAAACATGGGTGGCCTACGTCACACCAGAATCGAAACAACAATCCATGGAATGGCGACATTCATCATCACCCAAAAAAGTGAAGTTTAAGCAAACAATTTCTGCCCGCAAAATCATGTGCACAGTTTTTTGGGACAGAAAAGGAGTATTGCTAGTGAAGTTTCTGCCTCGTAATGAGACAATCAATGCAGCGTCTTATTGTGAGACATTGAACAATCTGCGTCGTGCAATCCAGAACAAAAGACGTGGCAAGTTGAGTAAGGGTATCGTTTTGCTGCATGACAATGCCCGTCCACATGTGGCTAATCGGACCAAAGATCTTATCAAATCTTTTAAATGGGAAACTCTAGATCATCCTCCATACAGCCCTGATCTGGCGCCCAGCGACTACCATTTGTTCCTGCACTTGAAGAAGCACCTGGATGGTCAGCGTCTTCAAGACGATAACGAAGTCAAAACATTTGTGATACAGTGGTTAACAAGTCAGGCGGCAGAATTTTATGAGGAGGGTATTCAAAAAACTGGTGCCACGTTATGACAAGTGCCTCAATATTCACGGAAATTATGTAGAAAAGTAGATAAAGGTACAGGCTTTCATGTAAAAATAAAATTATAGCGATATCTTTGCACGTCTTTTTTTAATTCCAAAACGGTACTTACTTAAAAAACATGCCTCGTATTATGAAGATTATGCTGGGAAATAATTTCTTATTTTTATAAAAAAAATATTTTTTAAAAATGGTTTTTAATCTACCCTCGTAGTTCACATACACTACGTTTATTTGTTCTTCTTCTATTAATTTAGCAACACTCTTGCATAATTACTCTCGTGCTACTAGTTCCCAGAAAATTACATTCTTGCTTCTAATACCCTAATAAACACATTACCCCTATCAATAAAAATAAGAAAAACCCGACAAAATGACCGAAAGATAACGCCATTCTTCTGCAATTAGTTTTCGTGCAAGAAACGTAATGATCAAAGCTTATCTTTCGGTTTTTCTTAGACGACTCTTAACTGGTACCTTGCGCCTTTTCTTATCTCAGCTAGTTAATACTGCCGATTGATGAACTCAATTACTGGATAACTTTATCCTTGGGATTGTTAGGTAGCTTTTTGTTTGTGTAGATAAGGATTCGCTCGTTACTATCTTAAATATATAATACGTAATTGAAGTGATGTTTTGAAACGTAATCGAGTCTCTGCACAAGAATAAATAAATTTCTATATGTCTTTTTTTATGGGCATTGGGATCTTACCTGTGGATGGAGCCTACTATGGTTATTATTAGGATGGCCGAAATACGGGTGCAGATTTAAATTTTTAACGTGTGAAGTATAGGGAGTGTGACAGTAATTTTCAAAATTAATTTTAACAATTGGCAATATTTGCAAATGGGGCGGTATAAATCCTGCTCAAAGGAATTTCATATTCAGTAAAAAAATTTTAAAATCAAATCTTTGACTCTGGAGTATAGTGGTGAACCCAGGTTTCGTCCAATGCCACAAACCAGCCTCAAACATCTCCAAACAGTGGGGAGAAATCGTGAGTCGAATTCGTTTTGGTTCAACTGAAAGCAATCTGGAGACCCACCTAGTGGAAACCTTAGAAAATCCGAGTTCGTTGGCAATGATGTTTTGTGTTCGTTCATACGAGATGTCTATAGTGTCTGCAATCTCCCTGACAGTTAATCTACGGTTTTTCAATATGAGATCACACATTTTGCCGATGTTTCCTTCAGTCGTAGATGTCGTGAGTCGGCCGAAGCTAGGGTAGATAAGGATTCGCTCGTTACTATCTTAAATATATAATACGTAACTGAAGTGATGTTTTGAAACGTAATCGAGTCTCTGCACAAGAATAAACAAATTTCTACATGTTTTTTCTTTTATGGGCATTGGGATCTTACCTGTAGACGGAACCTACTATGGTTATTATTAAGATGGCCGAAATACGAGTGTAGATTTAAATTTGTAACGTGTGAAGTATAGGGAGTATAACAGTAATTTTCAAATTATTTTTAACAATTGGTAATATTTGCAAATGGGCCGGTATAAATCCTGCTCAAAGGAATTTCATATTCAGTAAAAAAATTTTAAAATCAAATCTTTGACTCTGGAGTATAGTGGTGAACCCAGGTTTCGTCCAATGCCACAAACCAGCCTCAAACATCTCCAAACAGTGGGGAGAAATCGTGGGTCGAAATCGTTTTGGTTCAACTGAAAGCAATCTGGAGACCCACCTAGTGGAAACCTTAGAAAATCCGAGTTCGTTGGCAATGATGTTTTGTGTTCGTTCATACGAGATGTCTATAGTGTCTGCAATCTCCCTGACAGTTAATCTACGGTTTTTCAATATGAGATCACACATTTTGCCGATGTTTCCTTCAGTCGTAGATGTCGTGAGTCGGCCGAAGCTAGGGTAGATAAGGATTCGCTCGTTACTATCTTAAATATATAATACGTAAGTGAAGTGATGTTTTGAAACGTAATCGAGTCTCTGCACAAGAATAAACAAATTTCTACATGTTTTTTCTTTTATGGGCATTGGGATCTTACCTGTAGACGGAACCTACTATGGTTATTATTAAGATGGCCGAAATACGAGTGTAGATTTAAATTTGTAACGTGTGAAGTATAGGGAGTATAACAGTAATTTTCAAAATTATTTTTAACAATTGGTAATATTTGCAAATGGGCCGGTATAAATCCTGCTCAAAGGAATTTCATATTCAGTAAAAAAATTTTAAAATCAAATCTTTGACTCTGGAGTATAGTGGTGAACCCAGGTTTCGTCCAATGCCACAAACCAGCCTCAAACATCTCCAAACAGTGGGGAGAAATCGTGGGTCGAAATCGTTTTGGTTCAACTGAAAGCAATCTGGAGACCCACCTAGTGGAAACCTTAGAAAATCCGAGTTCGTTGGCAATGATGTTTTGTGTTCGTTCATACGAGATGTCTATAGTGTCTGCAATCTCCCTGACAGTTAATCTACGGTTTTTCAATATGAGATCACACATTTTGCCGATGTTTCTTTCAGTCGTAGATGTCGTGAGTCGGCCGAAGCTAGGGTAGATAAGGATTCGCTCGTTACTATCTTAAATATATAATACGTAACTGAAGTGATGTTTTGAAACGTAATCGAGTCTCTGCACAAGAATAAACAAATTTCTACATGTTTTTTCTTTTATGGGCATTGGGATCTTACCTGTAGACGGAACCTACTATGGTTATTATTAAGATGGCCGAAATACGAGTGTAGATTTAAATTTGTAACGTGTGAAGTATAGGGAGTATGACAGTAATTTTCAAAATTATTTTTAACAATTGGTAATATTTGCAAATGGGCCGGTATAAATCCTGCTCAAAGGAATTTCATACCCAGTGAAAAATTTTTTAAATCAAATCTTTTCCTTGGGTGTAGAATAAACGACGACAGAACTGTCGCGCCCAACATAACGAAAATTCAAGCAGCATGTACAGTGTTTCCCAAAAAGTTTTATACAAATGGAGAAAAAATTTATCTTACATATTGTAATATTCATTTTTTCTTAGATTTTAAGAACATGTTACGACACTGTTTTTCTTTCTATAATTTATTTTTTGTTACATTTTTATATTTGATTAGGGCGTGATTTCAATTTTTGAGCAGTGTAACTTAAAACAGTGATTTAAATTTTTGAACAGTATAACCCAACCGTGTGTAACATGTTGCTGACCTAAGTTATTTAGTTTGCATTGATTTTGCGTCCCGGAAGTGAGCCATTTTAAAGACGCCGCTTTGAAGAAGGGGCAAAAGATATATAAACGACCATATTGAATTTTTAAAGGCTTTTTCCTCCGAGATGCAGTAACGGCTTTTTCCGCCAGTATGCCGTTGTGGCTTTTTGCTCGACCATGCCGTAGTGGTTTTTTCTTCCGTCATGCCGTAGTGCAGTAGCGGCTCTTTTTTTATCACCAAGTGGGTGTTGTTTATAGATCTCAAGTTTGATGCCTTTTTCCAAACTTAAAATATTCTGCCATCCTAAGGCATTTCAGGTCAAAAAGTGATTAGCTACCCAAATGAGACTAGGAGGGTAGTGGCCGAGACAATATTTTTGATGAGAATCTTACCAGGACAGGCCAAGCAGCTTATGGAAAACTGACGAGGTGAAGTATGTCATAAGCACACCAGTTTAAATATCTCACTTCCTGTCTGCAACGTGTGTTTCCCACAACTATGTAACACGTGTAATCCGCGGAGTTAATTTTACAAACTTTTAGATCGTGTTTTTTTTAAAGTCTTTTGTTTTTTCTTACACTTAGAATCAGTAATTCATAGAACTCTAGTTTAAATGTGTACACTCTCACAGCCTAAGTGGTTTTATTTAATTAATGTAATTTTAAGAGTGTAATATCTGCAAGGATTTTTATTTTGTCAATATACTTTTCCCTGTGTTAATGCAGCCTTTTACTGAACTACCCGCTCTTTATTTCAGGACGTATGGGTTGTACATAAATTAATTTTATTTCAACAACTAAAAACTCTTCAGTATTTTTGGTGTTCCGTACGAAGCACTTATAAGATGACTTGGGTGTTTGTATGTCCGTCTGTCTGTCCGTCTGTCACACCCGATTTTCTCCGAAACTATTTGTCATAGAAAGTTGAAATTTGGTAATAATATAGGAATTGATATCGTCATCAGAGCCATGTAGTTTTGAAAGTTAAATTCTGACTTAAGAGGTTAGTTTTGGGGGGTGAAATTGAAAGTGAAAAAAAAAAATTTTACTAGGTAATCGAGTGTGGTGTCAAATGAAAGCTTTTGAAAACACGAGTAAAAAATATATATATATATATATATATATATATATATATATATATATATATATATATATATATATATATATTGTTCCATCAGGACAACGCTCGCGTTCACACGTCTGTTGAGTCTATGGCGTGATTGTGGTTTCGAATTGCTGCCCCACCTGGCTTGTTCTCCTGATTTGGGACCTTCGGACTTTCATCTGTTTTCAAATCTTAAAAAACGCCAGAAGTTTTCATCAAATGAAGAAGTCGATGCTGCAGTTAACCAGCATTTAAGACCTTGAGGAATGTTTCTTTTCAAACAGCTCCAGTGCGAACATAACCTACAAAACTGAAAAACAGGCAAAAAACTGTTTTTTTTTTTCATTTTATTGTACAAGTCGACTAAGTAAACCGATCGGCTTGAAACTTTAAAAAAACCGACCTTCCGTTATAACAAAGATACGTTGAAATCGGGTACAAAAATATTGAAACCAGTGGGCACAATTAAATTTGTTATTTTAAATTTGAATTACCCGCTATTTGCCAAAATGGATCTTTTTCTTTTCAAAATTTCCGACGCCAACTTTCCGATGTTATTAAAAAAATTTTTTTTAAGTCATTTTAACCGTTTTTTTTTTTAAATTTGTTTATTAATCAAATAAAAACAATTACTTTTTTTAGGTAATTTTGAAAAAAAAATTGGAAAGCAGGTAGAAGAAGTGCATAGAGCTAGGTGGAGATTACGTCAAAAAAAAAAAATTTTGTACGTATTTTATTTTGTTTTCTTGACCAGGCCGCGAACTTTTCAATCCATCCTCGTATGTTTAAAAAAAAATTAACGGTTATTAAGTGAATAATACAAAAGAATGGCGATTATATAATTTTATTGTACTTTAAATTATAAGATTTCTTTTTAATATGTTTTAATTGTTAACATTATTTATTATCGGATTAAATGAACCACCGATGGAAACTATGGCTCCTCCTTGTCTGCAGGATAACTTCACAAAAAAATAATCCGGTATGCAAAAACAAAAATTAATCTTGTAAATAATATATTTAAAAGTTGTCGAAGGTTTTTTTTTCAAAAATAAAAAACTTACAGTGTTTCAAACTTTAGTATGCAATTTCGACCAAAAAAATTATGTTTAATTATTTATAAAAAAATGTCTATTAGAAGAATCAAAAAAAAATCCTCTTGATATTTTGCAGAAAAAGTATATAAAAAAAGTTAAAAAACATTAAAAATTTACTGAATAATATTGTAAACATTGCATTGAAGCAGGTAGCGGTCCCAATCCGACGCCAGGTCACATTTAATGCTACAATTTTGTAATGAAATAGAATTTTCTTAATTTTTTTTTTGAATAATTCTTAGAAGCATAGAGAATAAAAATCCGTAAAAAACACAAAAACGAATTTTAGAAAATTCGAGGTGTATGTAACCCCTTAAAAAATAAGTACGCTTATTCTGTGAACCTAGTAATAAATGTTTATACTTAAATTCAAACTTTTGCATTTATTTAAAAACTGAGAGCTTCATTTGCGCTATGTAAATGAGATTAAACGAGAGATTTTCGCAACATGGTAGTGGCACAAGTATATATGTAATACCCGCGCGCACTTTTCTTTATATTATTTTTAAAAAATCGAGAAAATCCTGCGTTATCTCGAAAAGTACTTATTAAAGAATTTTGAAAAAATTTTGAAATATTCTCCACGGGGTGTAGATTGAACAAAAATTATCACGAGTGCATTACCTTTAATAATTTATCTGGTATGTAAAAAAACCAAAAATTTCAAGGTCATCAATTTTCAGTAAAGATTGGAAACAAACTTTTTTGAAAACTCATTTGGGGTGTGCTTTGTGAAGTCACTGATCATTTTATACCTCTGTAACAAAATTTTTTATGTTAAAAGCAATCAACGTATGTAATACTAATTGCGCAAGTTCAACTTGCATTTGACTGATTATTTCATTTTTTGAGCTGAAGTTAGATTCTATTTATTCGAAAATGAATGGTGCCCAAAAACAGTACAACTAAATTTTAAACAACTATAGAGACTATTTTCAAAAGGCGTACAAAAATTACCTCGATCTCCATGTACTGTACCAGTAAAAAAACGAGCTAGCTTATATCTAGTTTTTGCACTATCAGTATTGATATCCACTCAATCCATCCTCAAAAATTAAGATATACATAAGGAACAAATAACGGCTTCTATTTAATAAGTAAAATATTTATTAAAAATAAAGAAAGTTGGGGCTATACAAAATAACGCCGCAACGAGACGTTACAAAATAGCGCTCCAACGTGAGGCTATAAAGATAGCGCCGCAAATAGAGGCCTTAAAAATGGCCCCGAAAAGAGACGTTATAATATTACAAAAAAAATTATTCTTGACAAAAAGTTCTGCATCACATGGAAATTCATAATCAAGCATTAAAAATTTAAAAATATTTGATGGTATATGGGGAAAATAAAAAATAATGATTAATAATGAAGAGTAAAGTGTGTTTAAATTTAAATACAGAGCAAAATATTAATTGAAAATATTCATAGGAACTAAAGAATTATGCTCACGTTTAGATTTTTGGCCTTCCTAGTTGAAAATTCAAAAAAACTTCAGTAAACACGCCAGTGTTTATTTACCCCATATTAGGAATCATACAAAATTGGACTAAATCTGGGATTTAATCGTATATACTTAGATGTATTAACCTTCTCAATTCTAAATATATAATAAAAGACTGTTTTTAGTCAATTTCCACTGGTTTATTTATACTTGTGATGACGCGTTTCTACATTTTACACTGTAAAATGTAGATCCGAAGAAGCTGCACCGACAGCGAAACGCGTCATCTATCATATATATAAAATGCAACGTCTCTCTGTCTGTCTGTCTGTCTGTCTGTCTGTCTGTCTGTCCGTTAGTGACCTTATCACTGGAGAACCACTTATCCGATTTACGTACTTTTTTTTTTTAAAACATACTTATGTTCTCTGGCCAGGTTATAGGCTATATTTATTACGATAGGTAGCATAAGGAATGAGCAGTGACAATAATAGTGAGTGAAGTCGGAAAAAAGTTTGCTGCTAGCGCGTTCCCTTGCAATATACAGCCTAAACCATTAAATATGGAACAATACTATGTAGCAGAGAATATCTTTAATCTATAATCTATAATATATATAAAATGCAATGTCTCTCTGTCTGTCTGTCTGTCCATTAGTGCGTTTATCACGCGAGAACCACTTATCCAATTTATGTGTCTTTTTTAAACTCATACATATATTCTTTGGCCAGGTTAGATAATAATAATAATAATCTGTATCTATAATATACATAAAATGCAGCGTCTCTCTGTCTGTCTGTCTGTCTGTTAGTGCGCTTATCATTGGAGAACCACTTATCTGATTTACGTGCTTTTTTTAAAAACATTCATATGTTCTCTGGCCAGGTTATCTATATATAATATATATAAAATGCAACGTCTCTCTGTCTGTCTGTCTGTCTGTCCGTTAATGCGTTACGTACTTTTTTTTAAAACATACATATGTTCTCTGGCCAGGTTATAGGATATATTTTATTGCGTTAGGTAACATAAAGAATAAGCAGTGACGATAATAGTGAATCAAGTCGGAAGAAAGGCTACCGTTAGCGTGTTCTCTTACAATATACTGCCCAAACCATTAAATATGGAACAATATCATGTTGCAAAGAATACAATATAAATATAAAATGCAACGTCTCTCTGTCTGTCTGTCCGTTAGTGCGCTTATCACTTGAGAACCATTTATTCGATTTACGTGTCTTTATAAATTTATACATATGATATATTCTATATAATTCGATATAAGCCTAGATAATGGGAGATAAGGTGAGATAATGGGAGATAAGCAGAGATAAGTCTAGGTAATGTAAGTTATGGTGAGATAATGGGAGATAAGGAGAAATAATGGGAGATGAGCAGTGATAAGCCTAGATAATGGAAATTATGTAGAGATAATGGGAGATAAGGAGAAATAATGAGAGATAAGCAGAGATAAGTCTAAGTAATGGGAGTTATGGTGAGATAATGGGAGATAAGGAGAAATAATGAGAGATAAGGAAAAAATATTGCGAAATAAGTCGAGATAAGCCTAGATAATGGGAGATAAGGAGAGATAATTGGGGATAAGTATAAATAATGGGAGATAAGGAGAAATAATGGGAAATAAGCAGAGATAAGTCTAGGTAATGGGAGTTATGGTGAGATAATGGGAGATAAGGAGAAATAATGGGAGATAAGGAAAAAATGGGAGATAAGGAAAAAAATGGGAGATAAGGAAAAATATTGCGAGATAAGTCGAGATAAACCTAGATAATGGGAGATAAGGTGAGATAATGGGTGATAAGGAGAAATAATGGGAGATGAGCAGAGATAAGCTTAGATAATGGAAATTATGTAGAGATAATGGGAGATAAGGAGAAATTATAGGAGATAAGGGGAAATAAGGGCAGATATTTTATTACGTTAGGTAACATAAGGAATGAGCAGTGGCGATAGTAGTGAATCAAATCCAAGCGAGCGGAGCCGCGGGCACGGCTAGTCACAAGTATAAATAAACCAGTGGAAATTGACTAAAAAACAGTCTTTTATTATATATTTATAAGGAATTTCCATCAAGCAGAAGCTACAACCATCCGAAATTTCTTCTCAATTCTAATTCGAAGATAATTTTTAAAAACATGTGATACTCTAACCTCAAAAAATAGCTTCCAGTTGCAAACATTCCCAATCATAAGAATGGAACAGTTCTTTACTGCATAAATCTATCTGAATATCATAACTTTATGCATTTTGATCCAGTTGATAAAGAACCGACATCAAAATTGTCCCTGTAAATAACTTTCTAACCTCAAAAAGTCTTAAAAACAGCAATATTCTTGGTTATAAGTAATAGACAAGGCGAAATCGGCGCCATCGTTGGAAAAAATTTTCTAATTGAATTTTTTTTCATAACCTTCTCCAGGAGATGCCCCTGAAAGAGGATCAACATGTTGCCGGGCGGTAACCTGGTCCGAATTTGTTTAAACAATTTTTTTTTAAACAAAGTCCAAAAATTGAAATTTTCGCCCCGGAACAAGTTTTTTTAGGTAAATTGGACCATTTTGAACAAAAAATGTCTCTTGTGAATTTTCTCTAAAATGCGCCGTTTTCGAGATATCGGCGATTTTAGGTGCGAGAAAACGCGAAAATGGCCACTTTCACCTCCCAATATTGGGGTCAAAAATTAAAATTTTCAATGTTGCCAAGTGTCCAAATTAAAGTTTGAGATCTCTTCTACAAATTACCGTAGGAAATATTGCAATATCTTTATTTTTAAACATTGTTTTTTAACAGTTAACAAATTGCGTTCGAGCGCCCGCGGCCGCATCGAAACTGTATACATAGATATATACGCAACGCCCGTACGTAGGCGCGAATATATTTATTCAAAACTGTGATACAAAAATTCCAAAAAAATATTAAAACTTTAATGATGAATACAAATAATAAGTTTCAATTGGTTCAATATTTATCTAATAATGCTGTAAATTACGTTGCATTAAGTCACACTCAACAATTAATAATATCAGGTGGATTCTATAACATTGAAAAGTGCTATTGTATACAGGGAAATAATATACATGAAATTATTGAGTTAGAAAACAATCACTTAGAGGCTGATACAAGGATATTTTGTCATGCTCGATATATGTTACCTTATAATTCTGAAATAATAATTCATTCCGTTGATACCGACGTTTTTATATTAGCAATTCATTATTGGAGCTTTTTCAAATTAATTGGTTGTACAGGATTGTATTTTAAAGTAGTTGGTCAGAAGCCAAGATTATTGTCTTGTAATGTAGCTGCTGAATATTTAACTAGTCAAGTTTGTCAAGTTTTGCCTGCTTTACATGCGTTTACAGGCTGTGATACTACTAGTAAAGTAGGTACTAAAAATAAAGCTTTAGATTTAGTCTTTGATTTAGATACTCAAAATGCTTTAACCCCACTTGGTACTGGCTTACAATTAAATGCCATGGAATTCAATGCATTAGAAAAATTGTATTTGAAAATTTTGAATAAAGCTGGAGAAACAGCAGATAATGCTAGAGAAATAATTTTAGAACGTTCTTGTGGGATGGGTATTAATTTTGGAAAAATTCCATGTACATCCGATGCTTTAAAATTGCACATTTCACGAGCTTCACTACAAACGTACATATGGAAAATGTCATTGTATTCTCGGTATCGACATTTAGATGCAACAGAATTTGGTTACACTATAGAAACAGGTGAATTGTTACCCAAATTCATGTTAAAAAATTCGATACCAGATTCGTTAATTAGGCAATGTAAATGTACAAAAAATTGTAAAACTAATGCATGTAATTGCAAAAGCAACAACGTAAGTTGTATACTCATGTGTGGGTGTAATTTAAATATTTGCGAAAATTCTATTAAATATATATAAGTTATATTTCATAAAATTGTTTTAATTCTTCTACCATCCTAATCGAATATTGAATTTTTATTTATATTCATTTGTTATAATAATTAAATTTGATATAACAATTACTCTTTAATAAATAAATATTTTTTACATACTTTTCAAATATATTAATTTTAATAAGAAATCAAGAAACAAAGCTTTATAGAGCATCGCAGTGCGTATACAGTCCGTGCGCCTACGTACGGGCGTTGCGTATATATCTATGTATACAGTTTCGATGCAGCCGCGGGCGCTCGAACGCAATTTGTTAACTGTTAAAAATTTAAAAATGAAGATATTGCAATATTTCCTACGGTAATTTGTAGAGGAGATCTCAAACGTTAATTTGGACACTTGGCAACATTGAAAATTTTAATTTTTGACCCCGATATTGGGAGGTGAAAGTGGCCATTTTCGCGTTTTCTCGCACCTAAAATCGCCGATATCTCGAAAACGGCGCATTTTAGAGAAAATTCACAAGAGACATTTTTTGTTCAAAATGGTCCAATTTACCTAAAAAAAACTTGTTCCGGGGCGAAAATTTCAATTTTTGGACTTTGTTTAAAAAAAATTTGTTTAAAACAAATTCGGACCAGGTTACCGCCCGGCAACATGTTGATCCTCTTTCAGGGGCATCTCCTGGAGAAGGTTATGAAAAAAAAATTCAATTAGAAAATTTTTTCCAACGATGGCGCCGATTTCGCCTTGTCTATAAGGCATTTCTTTTATGTAGTTCATAAAAGTATCTAAAATACAATTTATATGTAGATTGACTGATCAGCGAACAGAAAGCTACGTATGGTAAGTTTAAACCTAACATAACCTAATAGATCAAGTCATAAACGAAAAGAAAGGCATATACTACAATCTTTAAACCTAATGCATTAAGTCATAAGTCAGAGAGGCATATACTACAACCCTTGAACTTAACATAACCCAATGCATCAAGTCATAGGTGAGCAGATAGGCATATATAACGAGACTTAAACCTAACATAACCTAATGGTTAGAGAGATAAGAGGGCAGAAGGGTATACAACACAAGCTTTTAACCTAAGATAACTTAATGGTTAGAGACATGAGAGGACAGAAAGGTATATACCATTCCCAATGTGCAGCTCCTTTATCGGAACATAATTGTGTTGTTGATGAGGAACAATGTAATAATATTAGAAATCTATTTTTGGAAAATTTGCAAGCTTCAACATTTTCAAGAATTGCTTAAGTAATGTTCTTGTGACTCTTGTATTTTATTTGTAAGCCCTGATAGCACATCTGCATGAAGAAGAAATAATTATACTTACCTGGAAGAATGTAATCTTTTTTAAAAAAATGTTTAGAACAAACTTTAGCATAAATTGGGGTTTTTCGTTCAATTTAGAAAATTTTTTTCCACACTTTCAGTCTGTCAACTTTTTCCACTTACTCAAATATATATTTACATAACCCTCAGTCGCTTTTGGAAATGCATGATAAACTACTACTCAGTATATATCAACACTACACCAAACACTTTATATTTGCACTAGAAGCGCCTTTCGCTAACTATGTTAGCTTCATCAGGAGTGATAATTGACTAAAGCTAAACTACAAATCTACACTATTTATACTTACCCTAACCCTTGAATTACTCAAGCAGAACTAATGACATAGGCAAGGCCATCAGTTCCGGTCAAGTAACCAGTAGAGGGGACTAAAAGGAATTGGCCCTGTGTCTTTATTTAAACTTCTTTTACATTTTATGATTTCCATACTTTCATATGGGTTCAACAATCTCCTATCAGGCACACTTTTTATTAATCTTAGATTATCTAATGTTACAGTATGATCAGCTTCAAGGGCATGTTCGGCAATGCTAGACTTTTCTGTTCTATTGTATTTTAAGTGTGCTATATGTTCTTTAAATCGTGTTTTAATTGACCTTTTAGTTTGCCCAACATAATTTTTGTCACAATCATTACAACTAATTTCGTAATTTCCACTTTTCTCACAATTAGGAATCTTATCTTTGGGATTTCCTAAGATATTCCTCAGACTGTCTGATGACTTATAGACTAAGGTGAGGCCTAACTTATTAAATACCGACTTATTGAGTCCCTTGCTATATTTCGGATTATATGGTATGGAGACATACTTGGTGTTATTTTCTTCGCGTGTAAGAAAGGTGGGATTATCGCGGACTCGTTTTTACTTAAAAGAAGAAATGATCGTCTTTGGGATCAAGCTTACTTTACTTAAGTAGTTGAATCAGGTGATCTTGGCGTATCTTGTCGAAAACTTTATTATAATCATTGCTTCCATATGGTTTTTCATTTACTATACTTTAAGCCTCTTATTTCTTTTATTAATACTTTAATTTGCTATTCATATACCTCTCTATAATCGTAATAAACGGAATATCCGCAGTTGGCAGCGTGACAACACACTGAAGATCACACATGAGATAATATACAAACTACCAACTTCATAAAATGTTAAAATCACCCTTATAACACCCTTAGTTGAAGTCCAAACTCCACTATCAAACCTTCCCCTAACGTTTATTAATTCCATTGAAAGTTCGAGCACGATTGTGGCCACATTGTTAGTTGACCTGATCCTATTTGTATGTTTTGTGTTGCTCAAGTGATGTCAATAAATATTTAGCTGAAATTTGAATGTCCGAGGGGAAGTACACACCGGAAATGTTTTTTTTTATATTCTATTAATGTAATAAATAACAATTTGGGTGTATTATCATATTTTGTCGTTTTTTTATGATCACTTGGTGGAAAAATTGTTGAATTGAAACATGAATAAGTCAATTTATTTATATAATTTTTCAACTCTAGCTCATTCTAAGATAAGAAACTAATTACGCAAAGACATCTCTTAACTGACACTTACAGAGAACGATATCTGAGAAAATTTGAGCGCCATAAACACACATTATAGTTAGATCAATAGACCCATATGCCAAACACGGTCGAATGCTTAGGATACATCACGCAGAATCTCTTGAAACTCCATAACATTCAATCGTTTTTTTGCAGAAGATCTTGTGTTGTGTGTTTTTGCTTACGAAAGCATGCCGTTAATTGTTAAAAAGGTTAAATCCTTTTAATAATTGTTTGAAGAAAAGAAAGTTGGGAATTTTAACCTCATATTGAGATAGTTGGTTTTTAAATGAATTATTTGTTTAAGACTTTTATATTATTTTATTTTGCATAATTTTGAAAATACGAAAATTCTAATAATCGAAAATATACAAAAAGACTGGAAATTTTCGAAATGATAAGAATTTAAAAGAAACAAAAATATAGTTAATTTAATAACAGATATCGTATCTTTTTAAATCAAAACAACAGAACAAAACTACACTTTATAGATTTTATCTGACGAATCTTCAAAACTTTGGAAATAAAACCCATGAAATAAATGAAAAAAATCTAAAACCATTAAACATTTACTTATCCTTTTCTAAAAATCCAAAATTCCAATAGCTGTGCATAGTATACGATACCCTTTAGCTGTGTGTCATAAAAATGTAATCTTCTCTTTTATAATTTTGTAATATATTAACTAATTTAGAACTCATTTGATTTTGTATTCTGACGTAGACAACGTATTGCCGAAACGTAAACAAACTATGACTACATAAATGTTGTTATATATATATATATATATATATATATATATATATATATATATATATATATATATATATGTATATATAATACATTAAAATTCTGAGTTTCTATCCGTTCGTCTAACAATGAATTTGCAAGATGTTTCGCCAATATTTCAAAATTTCATTTGACATTTTCAAGTGCTACCGCTGCTGATGCTACTCGATACTGTGATCTTATTGCTGCTGCCGCTCGAAGCTAACTGAGAAACCGACGTGCGATCGCCGGTTTTTATAGGTCGGCGTCTACGCAGATTGTAGGTGGGGAGGGGTCGGAAGTGTTCGTCCGAGCATCAGTGTTTGCCGACTGAGTGGTAATTACGGGCTCCGGCGCTATGCTGACTGTTGCCTTCTTAATTTTGGTTATTCCTTCGCTCGGACGAAAACTTCCGTCCCCCTCCCCCCCCACCTACAATCTGCGTAGACGCCGACCTACAAAAGACGGTGACCGCACGTCGGTTTCTCAGTTAGCTTCTAGTAGCAGTAGCAAGCTCACAGTATCGAGTAGCAACAGCAGCGGGAGCGCTTGAAAATGCCAATTGAGATTTTGGCGAAACGTCGTGCAAAATTATTGTTAAACGAACGGATTGACACCCGGAATTTTAATGTATTACATTCCACCATCCGTGAAAACCTCTATAGTAACGATAAAAAGTCATTCTTTATCAAAAGTTCTGCTTATTATGAAAATAAATTTACAATATAAAAATTTTAGATCAGATATACAGGATGTTAATAAATTAGGAAAACATGAAAGTGCTTGAAGAGAGAAGTACCATTATTTATTACTTTTAACAAAAATTTTATGGAACAAAGTTGTTTATAAACTAACATAAAGTCTAAATACAAATTTTGAAATGAAAATTGGAACATTTAAAAATAGAATAATAATTGTGGTTTCATGTAATTATTTGCATTTAACAAAAAAATCAAGATAGTCGATTTTGTAAACGTCCATGTCACGTCAACATCTTATTTACATCTGTCAGTATTCTGTTTTCGTGAAGGCATTTTCAAAAATGTTTAACAAAGACGCGGACACACTAGATATATATATATATATATATATATATATATATATATATATATATATATATATATATATATATATATATATATATATATATATACAGTCCCTGGCCTAATTATTAGACGCACTGTATTTTTTTAGTAATTTTATGTTTCTTAAGAGTTTTTATGCAATAATGGTATATTTAAACTACAATATTATTGATTTTTATTTAAAAGAATTGTTGTAGACTACATATTTGTATTTATTTTTAACATATTGCAACACTGTGTTGATAAAGTGATACATGAACGTAAACAAGTACAAATCTGTATCAGTCGCGATCGGAATCGAGTCAGGTACGGACGTGTTTCTGTGGCTTTATGGACTGTGATTGTTTGTTTAACAGTTTTATACTACTCAGTTATTAGTTTATTTTGTATGCAGTGTTTTAAAAAAGTAATTGGACTATTTTCATTATGGGTAGAAAAGGCGATCTTTCACCACGTAAAAAAGCTGAAGTGAAGGCCCTTGTGATTGCGAAAACATTTACAAACCGAGAAATATCACGAAGATTGGAGGTTTCTGAAGCTAGTGTACGACGCATAAAAAAGAAAATTGAGTCAGGGAAGGAATTAAGCCCGAAAAGAAAGAAAAGATGCGGTAGAAAACCAATTTTCACTCCACGGTCAGAGAGATGTTTGAAGAAAATTTGTGTAGAAAACAGATTTGCTACCAGAAAGGTAATAAAATCACAACTCCAGGATGCTAGCGTAAATGCTTCTGAGCGCACTGTTCGAAGAAAATTAAAAGAATTAGATTTTAAGGCCTGTCGCCCCGCCAGGAAGCCCAAGTTAACAGCTGCAATGAAAGCAAAGCGCCTGAAGTGGGCCAAACAATGGCAAGACAAAGATGTGGACTTCTGGAGATCGGTAAGATACAGCAATTTATTCAATAATTGATACATTATTATCATTTTCAGTTAAATAAAGCAAATAAACATGGAAGTTTATATATTTTTCCTATTTTTGACAGGTCTGCTTCAGTGACGAAAGCACATTCGAAATTTTGCAGAATAAAGCTCAGTATGTGCGTCGTCGTCATAGAGAAAAGTTTCATCCTGATTGTGTCGTCCCGACGGTTAAACATCCCACCAAAGTGATGATTTGGTCAGTCATCAGCGGCAAGGGCACTGGACGTCTGTACGTCGTCAAAGGAATAATGCGGCAAGATCAGTACAAAGAAGTATTACAAAATCGGTTGATTCCGCAGCTCAGAGAATGGTTTCCAAATGGGGAACCATTCATTTTCATGCAAGATGGAGCTCCCTGCCACACTGCTCGGTCTGTTAAAGCTTTTTTGGCAGAAAAAAATATCCCTCTGTTGGATTGGCCGGGTAATAGCCCTGATATGAACCCCATTGAAAATGTGTGGGAGCTGATGAAAAGAGAAGTGGCTAAAGATGTGATTACCAACAAAACCCAGCTCCTAGAAAAGATTATTCATGTGTGGAATCCTCATCCTCAAATGCAGGAGACAGTACAATCTTGCATTGATAGCATGCCGCGCAGAATTAAAGCTTTGATAGCGGCTAAAGGTGGCTCAACTAAATATTGACTTTTACTAACATTAATTTCACTTTTCTTTAAAACCTAATAAACTTATGCTTTTCTAAATTAATGCTGTTTTATTTATGTCAAATAAATAGGTAATTGATTGGATAATATAAAAATAAAAAACAAATCAATTTAAAATAATAAAACGGTACAATATCACTCGGTAATTAATATTTTACATGAAATCTTGCAGTGCGTCTAATAATTTGGCCAGGGACTGTATATATATATATATATATATATATATATATATATATATATATATATATATATATATATATATAGCTCAAAGCTAACTGAATTAGCTTCGAGCGGCATCAACAGCAAGATCATAGTATCGAGTAGTAGCAGAAGCAAGAGTCCTTGAGAATGCCAAATGAGATTTTGGCGAAACGTCGAACAAATTCTTATTCTTTGTTGGACGAACGGATTTTCGGAATTTTAATGTATTACATTCTACCATCCGTGAAAACCTCTATTGTAACATGTACATATACGAGTATATATATATATATATATATATATATATATATATATATATATATATATATATATATATATCTGTATCTGTAATCCGTAGATAACAAAAATACATTTATGTGGTCATAGTTTGTTTACGTTTCGGCAATACGTTGCCTACATCAGAGTAAAAATCTAAAGTCAACTGAGTTCTAAATCAGTTAAAGGAGTACAAAATTATAAAAAAGAAGATTACATTTTTATGACACACAGCTAAAGGGGATCGTGTACTATGCACAGGTAGTAAATATTTGTTTTACACTTTTATTATTAGATTCTAGACTGAGTTAGATTGGTTTATGGGCTAGTAGGTAGCTTAGATGCTATCAGTACCATACATTATTGACTAAGAAAAAACGTGAAAATACATATTGGATCTTAAGATGTCAGGCATCTAATTAAGTTAGCCTAGGTAAGGATTTTATTCTATTTTAAAAGCAGTCACGGTACAGAACACTAATTGCGCAAGTCCAACTTGCACTTGACCAGTTTTTAAAACAACATAAAGCGACCAAGGACAGGCAGTTGCAATGTCGCAAAAAGTTGCTTATTTTAAATTCTAACGAAAATAAAAGGATTTACCTTTTTCAGTTTAAGAAAGCATCTGAAGCTGCAAATGCAAATGTGTGTGTGTTTTTTTCAGTGCTATTTCAACAACTGACTTTTTTTATGGGTCTAGCACACGTGCTACAGGGAAGACCCTAAAGCGCTCCAGGAGCGGCATGTGTACGGAAAAAGCGATTCACGTTGTTTCTGAATCGCTGTAAATTGTACTCGCTTGTACTAGTTTTAGTAAAATAAAAATTTTTTAGGAGGAATCTACGACAGAGGCAGACAAAACATATATATATATATATATATATATATATATATATATATATATATATATTGTAACATTCATTTTTTCCTAGATTTTAAGACCATGTAATGTTACTGATTTTTCACTTCAAATTGTACTTATTTTCATTTTTGTATCGAACGGTATATTAATAAGAGATTCCAAGCCGTTCGGTATATAAGAGTGCTGTGCGGGTTTCTGACCGAATCTACCGCTACGCCGCGATTGGTGAAATGTGTGTATCCGCAGTTTTGGTTCCGGCGTCGCCATATTACAGGCAGAGTTCGCACGGTTTATTTAAGGGTCCGAAGAACTACTGTCTTGGCTTATTTCCATCTAGCCGCCGAGGCTGAGTACCATCAAGCCGCAGTCAGGCTAATTTTCATCGGAGCCGCCAAGTAGGCTTCCTTCGACTGAGCTGCAGTAAAGGCTCATAACAACAATCATGAGAGCTAAATAAAGCACAAGTTTTTTAACGAAAAGCCGTAGTGGGCTCTCTAAGTGTTTACTAGAAAAGTGTGAAATCGGTCGTGTCCATCGAAGCCGAAATAAAAACAGTAAGTTACCAAAAAACATCCTTCCATAGACTTATCCCTGAGTAGTGCCTTAACAGCAATTTGAACTGACTAAAAAGTGAAGTGAAAAACACTATTTTTCGTCTTCGGGAGTAGTCAGAGTTTAGAATTTAAATGTCATAACTACCTGTTAGGCTAAAATTTTTTGTAATCCTGTAAAACTGCAAAGGTTAGAACTTTTTATTTTTAAAATCATGAATAAATTCTCTTTTTTTGTTGATTAAAGCTAGTGTCTCACTGAATACCTATTTTTCTTTTCAGGATAAGAAAAGTTGTACTAGTATAATTCTTTTTAGTAATATCCATAAAACACTTCAGTATTTTTTCATTTTTTTAACTGAAGTTAGATCCTTTCTATTTTAAAATGAATGGTGCCCAAAAAAATTGTACAGCTAAAGCTTTTTAAAAAAATAGAAAATAATTTCAAAAAGACGTAAAACAATTATCTCTTACCCATATTTCTCTACCAAGGAAAACTGAGCTAGTGTGTGTTTAATTTCTTTAGTTCTTTTAAAATCAGGATTCACTCAATTCATTATCAGAAATTAAAAAGAGGTTGCAAGAAAATTGCGCCCAAGCGTGGGAAAAACAATTCTCACAGGGTACAAAAAAAGATGCCTCAAACTGAGGACAGTTTCGCATGTTACAAAATTGCGCTCAAGCTTGGGGCATCCAATATTCAAACGGTACAAAATGACGCAGTCTACGTGGGGCGCAAATAAACACTTTTCCATAGGCTACAAAATGACGCCTCAAAAAGCGGGTAAGTTCACACCTTACAATATATATATATATATATATATATATATATATTATGTTGATACACAGATGGAGAAATATTGGTTCAGGAGTCAATCCGTTGATCAATGTTGTTTTGGCCTGGTATGCGCAGACATTCCACCACACTTTTATTTTACGGTAATGAATTTTACAGGTCAGTACTTGGTCTTTAGGATACATTGAGAGTAGTCCTACTCTCTCGATGACAACTTCCGTAGTTTTGAAATATGATTGGTGCAGTACAACAAAAGCTGCGATCATTCACACAAACTGAGGCGACAGCATACGTATATGGTGGCAAATGAAGAAGTTCGGGTTGATAAGATTACATAAACAAGCAGTTTGGTTAGTGAAATTTCATTGCTGCATTAACTGGAATGAAGGATACATCCCTCTTCATTGTTTCTTTGACGTTATGAAGAAACTTACTAAGGACACCCCATTTGTTTATGTTAAAGGAAACGAAAAAGCAGAGTACCTTAAGAAATATTCATCCAGGCCTGTAATTGAAATAGATGACGAACCCTCTATTAGAGCTTTATCACCGAAATGTTTTTATCACTCAAAGTCCATATTTATCTGTGCTTTATCAAATGTATTTTTTTTATATAATAATTTTTTATCATTGACTAAAACAACTTAAGTATGAAATATATATTGCTTTATTTAATTTCTAGTATACATTGTTACATCTTCTCTTTCTAAACATTTTTCAGCTAATCTAATATTTTCATATCATTCTAATAACACAGGCATAAAAAAAAAATCTGTTCGAGATGACTGACTCCCCTAACCCCCTGTATTTTTGACCGCTGAATACGATTTCAATGTTGGATTTGCCCCATCACATCACAGTTTTTTTTCTAACCTCAAAAAGAGGTCCAAAATTAAAAAAAAAAATCTATCATAGATGACTGACCCGCCTACCCCCCTGTATGTTTGGCCGCTGAACACTATCCTGATGTTGGATTTGCCCCATCACATCAGAGTTTTTTTTTCTAACCTCGAAAAGAGATCGAAAATTAAGAATTTTCTGTCCGAGATGACTGACCTCCCTACTCCCCTATATTTTTGTTCGCTGAACATCATCGCGATGTTGGATTTGCCCCATTACGTTAGAGTTTTTTCTTATTTCAAAAAGAGGTAAAACATCCACGAATTCTACATGTCATGTTTCGCAATGTGGGTATAGGTTTACAGCAACTGAAAATTGTTTCAGATGAGAACCATGCTGCAATACGAGCTATCAAAATCAATATTTGGCTCCCTTCAGCTACTTCAAGTTCATAGGAATACAGATGAAAACATATTTCAATACAGGTTTCCAATTTCTGCTCACCCATATTTGATGATGATGATATGAGCGATTTCTGGATTTCTTACCCTCACTAGGAAACTGTGACACTCCGGGTGAAACCGAACTTCTCTATCTTCTTCAGCGACTTGAATTGCATCTAGTATCAGCATTGTGGAAAAGGATATATGTAGTTTTTCGGTTTTCTACAGGTTTCGGGACAATTCACCGCTTAATTCATCATATTCTCTATTGAGTCAAGGTTTAGTGACTCGAAATAGGTTGGAATAGAGATGGTTTTGCGGAACATGACGTGTGGAATTCGTGGACTTTTGACCTTTTTTATTTTTGATCTCTTTTTGAGGTTAGAAAAAAACTGTGATGTGATGGGGCAAAGCCAACACCGGGATCGTGTTCAGCGGCCAAAAATACAGGGGCGTAGGGGGTCAGTCCTCTCGGACAAAACTTTTTATTTGTTAGTGTGTGTAATCTAAACTTTAACAACAATTTTTTTAGGTTATTTTTTTTTCAGGAAGCTAGGCGGCATTTTGACAAAGCTCAATTTGATCTGTTAGTTGACAATATATTGACCACTCTTGTACTTCATGACCTCCTCCTACATCTCGATAGTAACGAGAACAAACCTCTGACATAATAAACTCTTTATATATTTTCTTCACTAACTCCTCCATTGTTAGAAAAACTCAGTTTCACAAAAATCTTCTTCAACTTCACTGATATAATTTAATATTGTAGAATCTTCTACATAATTTTCCAAACTTACAATTTCTTTATGGAAACCACTTTTTTTCAAGTCCTTTACGAATCCTAAAATGTCTAGAATTTTAAAGTATTCTAGACAAGCATCTACACCTTCTGTATAATGATTAATCAAATAACTATAAAAAAGGATATTTTCTGGAAAACTACTCATAGCATAAAAAATCTGTTCGACAACCAAATCACAAAATGTAGTATACAATTCTTCAACTTGTTGATTTAAATCACTAATAGATTTTTCGTGTGTAGATATTATTTACTTGGAGGTGAAATTTTGCCTCCTTCTCTGTCTCTTCCTTGCATTTCTACAAATACACTGTTATCGCCAACGTGTGGTATAGAACATGGTACTCAAATAAAAGTAAAAGAAGATTAAGCGCTAGCTTTTTAGTTAGGATTGCTGGCTTTCTAGGTGTATATATATACATATATATATATATATATATATATATATATATATATATATATATATATATATATATATATATATATATATATATATAGAGAGAGAAAGCAAAAGTTTCCGGGAACTCGGCAAAAGAGGGCACGACAGATGTTCACACAATGTTCATTTAGTCAATATTTCGGTCCCAGGTTGGGACCTTCATCAGGGCACAAACTAAAAAAAAATGAAGCACCAAATAAGGAAAGTCGGGCGTAGGAAATGATTATTGTTAAATTTAATTTTTAATTTATAGCTTTTAATAAGTTCTTATTGTTGTTATAAAGAAGTATACATTATTATTATAATAGTTTTCTCCTCTCATGTGATTCATCGCCCCCACGTGATATCTCTCGTCATTCGTGTCATAGCTTTTCCTCTTAATGTCCCTCTTAGTTTTTCTTCCTCAGTATGTTACAGTTCTTTCCCGTCATTTGCTTGATTATCGGCTGTCTTTTCTTGAGGTATATATTTCCATGGTTCCCACGATTCTCTCTACAATTATCATTCCCCTCTGTAGTAAAATTGGTTAGTACATAACGAATAAATAAACCTCCACTCTTCAGGCCCCTCTCAAATTCCTCTCTTTTCAAGACGAAAATTTTACTTCTTTTACGCCATTTGAATCTCCATACCGTTTAAAAAAGCGTTTCGAATGGGTATTTTCCTGTTTTACCAACATTCCAATCTGATGACGTAGATACCTAATTTGTATTCAACCGGTTCTTTCCTGGTTGTTTAACGGTTTTTCCCTTTTGTTTTGAATGATCCCTTACTTGTGTCAGATAGTTGTCCTTTGTCAACGCCTTGTCAAACTTGTCATATCTTTTCCGGTCACAGGTGGTTAATTAATGATAATTGAGTATTTTGATTTTTCAGCATCCAAGGTTTCTAATGGCATCCTTGCTGTAATACCATATTTTTAAATTAATATGTTAGTGTATAGTGGCTGTTTTGTTTGAGTGCTGGCCTTTGTTATGACTAAGGACACCCAAATATGCAAAGCGCATATATTGCATATTTTGCATATTATATGCATTTTTCTAAATATTTGCATAAATTCTTTAAAAATAGCATATATGTGCATATTTGAAGGAATTTATAATAATGTAGGTCTTTGGCAGGCGTTTTCATTCATTTTTCGAAATAAGGCTCAATGTTTAGGCCGCCGCCGCCGCGCCGGTGGCTTTCCCCAAATAAATTTTATCATTTTATGGTCACTAAAAACCAGTCAGTAAACCCCAGACGGCCATCAGAGCATACTTGTATTATTAATTTATTAGATTTCATTTTTGGTTGTGCTTTTAAAGTGGTTACGTCGATTTGTGCTTTTTATCTTGTGAGTCGTATTTTACTACAGTGAAATGCCCAAAGCCAGTAGTGTGTCAGTGTGGAATAAACCATACAAAGAACTAAGAATAGATATGGGAAAAAATCTACTGTTCTGCATATGTTAAAATTTTAAGTATAATTTTTGAATACCTATTGAATATACAGGGTATTTGATTTTCGTTTAATATTTAAACATAACGAAATTTTTGCCAGGATTTTGCCGTTGATGCTATTTTCAATATTATTTAAGTTATTTTTGTTCCATTTAACGAACAAAATTTCTATTTAACGAAACCACGAAATAGAAATACATACGTAAACGTATGTATTTCTAGGTAATCTAATAAAAAAGGTACAAAGCAGAATTTTAATTTTTGCCTGCCCTAAGGTTACTTAGTTGCGTCGCCCTGTATGTATCAAATTTAAAATGTATGTTTTATTATGCTGTTTACTACGTATATAAATTTTTATAATATGTACCTACATTATTATTATTATTATATGTTCATCTTTAAGTAAAGTAATAAAATACATTATTATTTATATTTATTTTTTACTTTGTATAATATTAGATTTAGATTTAGTTCATTCGCCCTGTATGTTGAAAATTTAAAATAGGTTTTTAGTGTTCCGTACGGAACACTTATAAGATCACTTCGGTGTCTGTCTGTCTGTCTGTCTGTCTGTCACACCCGATTTTCTCCGAAACTATTTGACATAGAAAGGTGAAATTTGGTAATAATATAGAAATTGATGGCCTCATCAGAGCCATGTAGTTTTGAGAATTAAATTTTGACTTAAGGGGTTAGTTTTGGGGGGTGAAGTCGGAAGTGGAAAAATTTTTTTTTACTAGGTCATTGAGTGTGGTGTCAAATGAAAGCTTGTGAAAACACGAGTAAAAAATATATATATAATATTATACTTGCGCGCACTTTTCTTTGTATTATTTTTAAAAATTCGCGAAAAAAATCGCTGTCCCGGGCCTTATCTCGAAAAGTACTTATCAAAAAATTTCGAAAAAATTCTGAAATATTCTCCACGGGGTGAAGATTGAACGAAAATTATCACGAGTGCATTACCTTTAATAATTTATATGGTATGTAAAAAAAACAAAAATTTCAAGGTCATCAGATTTCAGTAAAGATTGGAAACAAACTTTGTTGAAAACTCATTTGGGGTGTGTTTTGTGAAGTCACTGATCATTTTATACCACCGTAACATAAATTTTGACTTAAGGGGTTCGTTTTGAGGGGTGAAATTGGAAAAGAAAAAAATTTTTTTTACTAGGTCATCGAGTGTGGTGTCAAATGAAAACTTATGAAAGCACGAGTAAAAACTATATATGTAATGTAATACTTGCGCACACTTTTCTTCGTATTACTTTTAAAAAATCGCTGTCCCCTACTTTATCTCGAAAAGGACTGATCAAAAAATTTTGAAAAAATTCTGAAATATTCTCCACGGGGTATAGAATGAACGAAAATTATCACGAGTGCATTACCTTTAAAAATTAATTTGGTATATAAAAAAAAACAAAATTTCAAGTTCACCAGTTTTCAGTGAAGATTGGAAACAAACTTTGTTGAAAACTCATTTGGGGTGTGTTTTGTGAAGTCACTGATCATTTTATACCACCCTTACAAAAATTTTTATTTTAAAAACAATCAACGTACGGAACACTAATTGTGCATGTTCAACTTGCACTTGACCGGTTTTTTTATTGCTACATTTGTATAGTACTCGTATCATGTAATGTGAAACAATAAATTTACATTTTTCAAGTCTATTTCGATTATTTTTTACTGCATATTTACAACATGTATGTGCATATTTTGAGAAAATTATTTGCATATTTATGTGCATATTTTAAAGTTTTTCACTTGCATATTTGGGTTTCCTTAGTTATGACAATTGTTATTTATGGTCATTCTTGTTAGAATAAGTCGCACACTACATGTGGGTCACTTGCAACTTTTATTTTGGTACTTCTTTATAATAATAATAATGTATACTTCTTTATAACAACAATAAAAACTATAAATTAAAAATTAAATTTAACAATAATTATTTTCTACGTCCGACTTTCCTTATTTGGTGCTTCATTCTCTTTTTTAGTTTGTGCCCTGATGAAGGTCCCAACCTAGGACCGAAATATTGGCTAAATGAACATTATGTGAACATTTGTCGTGCGCCCTTTTGCCGAGTTGGCCAACTATTTTCATATTTAAGGATTTTATATCTATATATATATATATATATATATATATATATATATATATATATATATATATATATATATATATATATATACATATACAGAGAGCAATACGTGTTTTAATTGGTAAATTATGTTCTAATAATGAAAAAATACAATTTACTCCATATCCCATACAAACTTCTAAATCACAAAAGTACAAAATACCCCAAAATTGTTGATCTGCAATGATGTAAAAAGATCTTACGTAAAGGGGCGTCCAAGTCGTACCCTGAGACGCATTCAATATAATGTGACTGTTGATCACGCTAATCGTGAAGTTTGTCGTACTGCGTTTTATAACATTCATGGCATCTCTGAAAAGCGCGTTCGAGTCGTACTTGACAAAACCAGCAGAACTGGAACTGTTACAACGGATCAAAGGGGGAGGTGTGAACCCGCGAAGAAAATAGGAAATGACGATCTTTCTAAAGTAAAAGAACACATCATGTCACTACCTACTGTCACCAGTCAATACTTACCTGTTGGACTTAATATTAAAAAAGCTCTATTCTCTTTACAATGAATGGCTTACGGAAAATTACCCTGGTTACAGCCCGGTAAATCAGCACTATTATCGTGATACGTTTAATATGCAGTTCAATATTGGTTTTGAGCCCCCAAGAAGTGACACCTGTAATTATTGCGATAAAGTAGACATAAAAATTAAAAGTAGTCAAATGCACGATTCCGAAAATGTTGCTGAAATCGAGAAGCTTAAACAAGAGAAGGAGTTACATCTGACCCGTGCAAAAGCTGCTCAGTCTCTTCTTAAGGGATTAAGGAGTAATGCCGATGACTCTTTTCTGGTCATAGCTTTTGATCTGCAGCAGGCTTTGCCAACCCCAAAGCTGACTACTGGGATTCAGTATTACAAAAGGAAGCTATGGACCTATAACTTTTGTATCCATAATGTAATAACCGGTTCTTCAACGATGTACCTTTGGGATGAAAGTACAGGGGGGCGTGGATCATGTGAGATTGCAAGTTGCTTGTACGATTATTTGTGTAAAGTTGATGTTAATGTTAAAAAAGTTATTATGTTCAGTGATAACTGTTCTGGACAGAACAAGAATTTAAATCTTGTTTTGGCAAATCTATACTTTATACACAAAGACCAGTTCACTGAAATTAAACACTATTTTATGATACCTGGGCACTCATACCTTCCCTGTGATAGGGATTTTGGGAACATTGAGAGAGAAATACGGAATAGCACTGTGTATACCATGGATCACTATAAGTTAATGATTGAAAGCTGTCGCCGAAAAAACCAGTTTTGCGTTGTCCAACTTAGACAGGACATGATTTCAATTTCTTTAATTTTCAAAAGAAAATTACTAAAATGTAGATGGCTGGTGCTAAGTTTAAAGATGGAAAGATCTTTGAATTTACAAATAACTTTAAGCAAGGTTTCTACATTCATTCTGCTTACAATTTGGATGTCAAAACAGCAGTCAAACTACAAAAAGGCAAGGTGAAAAACTATGATCCTGATCATTTTCATTTGGCCAGTGAAACACTGACGAGACTTTACAGTGCTCCCATTAAAATACCAGCCCCCAAATTAAAGGACATTCAGGACTTGTTACCGTATGTTCCCCTACCTTGGAGTCGGTACTTTACTAACATTATAGCCTCTCAAGACGCAGCAACGAATAAGAGCACCGAAAATGAAGATGTTATGGACGATGACCAAATAGATTACAACTGAACTTGGCTAATTATTTGTTTCTTTTCTTTAGTTTTTTTATGTTAGTTTCAATACCATATTTCCACTGTTTTGTATGTGGTATCAAGTAACTATTTTGTAATAACAAAACCTTTAATTAAAACAATAACCTTAAAATTAAATAAAATGTGTTCAAAATTTTTTAATACCGGTCTAATTTTTTCCCAGATATTGCCAATTTTAGGTGATAGTGTAGCATCAGAAACGAACAGTAAAACATGAAAAAAAAATACACAAATAAATATTTAAAAAACATTTAAAAATTCACGAAATACACTATTCTACTTAAGTAAATAATAAAAAGCTAATAAATTATAAATAAATAATAAAAACCTAATTTTGCCAATATTTTGTTGAGTTCGCCATTTAGATTTTTCTATAAATTCAATTTTTTCGAAACTTCATTTTGTTGAGTTCGCCCTTACTATCCGCAACGCCTCATATATATATATATATATATATATATATATATATATATATATATATATATATATATATATATATATATATATATAGAGAGATCAATACGTTTTTTAATTAGTAAATTATGTTCTAATAATGAAAAAATACAATTTACTCCATATCCCAGACAAACTTCTAAATCACAAAAGTACAAAATACCCATATACTAATTAACTTCCAGAGAGATTCTAATCATAGACTGAACTAAAATCGATTCAAACAATCTCATATAGATGCAGGTCATTATTAACATCTCACTGATCATTAAAAAAATTTGATTTATTTTTTAACACATATGGACTATTCAGACTATTGATTTAGAGATGTGATTTAAAGATTTTAAAGTTAGATTAAGTTGTTAACTTGTTGTATTCGTTACATGGTGGTGCTAACTATGGTGTTATCGTTTAAGATCGGTGTTTGATCACTGATTTAGAAAACGATTCAAAATATCGTTGAGAGGCCAATTAGAAGTTAATGTTGAAGCGGTGCACAATAATATATAATGGGTGATTGAAAAAAGAATTTTTAAAATTGATAATTTAGTCATCTAAAATATATAAAATGCAACGTCTCTCTGCCTGTCTGTCTGTGTGTCTGTCCGTTAGTGCGCTTACCACTCGAAAACCACTTATCCGGTTTACGTGGTTGTTTTTAAAACACATATGTTCCCTGCCCAAGTTATACATACGTAATAAGCAGTGACGATAATAGTGAATCAAGTCGGAGAAAAGTTTGCCGCTAGCGCGTTCTTTTGCAATACACTGCGTAAACCATTAAATATGGAACAATGTTATGTAGCAAAGAATATAATATATATAAAATGCAACATCTTTCTGTCTGTCTGTTAGTGCGCTTATGACTTGACAATCACTTATCCGATTTACATTTTTTTTTTAAATTCATACATTTGTGCTCCGGCCAGGTTATTTATAATCAATATATATAAAATGCAACGTCTCTCTGTCTGTCTGTCTGTTTGTCCGTTAGTGCGCCTATCACTCGAGAACCACTTAGCCGATTTACATGTTTTTTTTTTTTTTTAATTCTTACATTTGTTCTCTGATCAGGTTATCTATAATCTTCTATAATATATATAAAATACAACGTCTCTCTGTCTATCCGTCCGTTAGTGCGCTTGTCAATCGAGAGTTAGTCGCTAGCGCATTCTCTTGCAATACACTGCCTAAACTGTTATATATGGAACAATATCATCTGCAAAGAATATCATATATATAAAATGCAACAGAAGTCAGTGATTTTGAAAACATGTAACATTATCAGGTCATACCTTAATACACAATGGTAATAGTGTTTGTGCTGACTTGGCTTGGGCCCGTCAGCCAGCCAAACATGGGACCACATTGACCAAATGTAAGAAAAAAGAACTTTTTTGTTAATAACCTATAACCTATATATATATATATATATATATATATATATATATATATATATATATATATATATATATATATATATATATATATATATATATATATATATATATATATATATATATATATATATATATATACATATATATATATATATATATATATATATATATATATATATATATATATATATATATATATATATACGAGGCTGGTTTGAAAAGTCCGTGCAAAGTCCGAGAGATGGCACCACCGGCGCGTATCGAGGTCATGTTTAGTTAGTAGCATCTCTTGAATGAACGCACACCAAGTTTCAGCCATATTGGTCTATTTCTTTGTGTTTGGCATTCGTGTTAATCAAGGAAGTCGAGTGATTTTCAAGAAATGGACGAAAAAGAATTTCGTGTGGTGATTAGATACTTTATGAAAGGCAAAACGCCTCAGGAGACTAAAGAGAAGCTTGATAAACATTATGGTGACTCTGCACCTTTGATTAGAACAGTTTATAAGTGGTTTCAAAATTTTCGGAATGGCCATATGGGCACAAGTGACGCTGAACGTTTTGGACGGCCTGTGGAGGTTACGACTCCAGAAATCATTGATCAAATCCATGATATGGTGATGGATGACAGAAGAGTTGAGGTGCGTGAGATTGCTAGTGCTGTGGGCATTTCGACTGAACGGGTACATCATATTTTGCATAAACATTTGGACATGAGAATGCTATCCGCAAGATGGGTGCCGCGATTGCTCACGTTTGACCAAAAACGGAATCGTGTGAAGTGTTGCAAGGATGGTTTGCAGCTGTTCCAGAAGAATCCGGAGGACTTTAAGCGTCGTTTCGTCACTGTGGATGAAACATGGATACATTACTATACTCCTGAGACCAAACAACAATTTAAACAATGGGTTACCAAGGGGGAATTTGCACCAAAAAAGGCGAAGACCGTTCCTTCGGCCGGAAAGGTTATGGCGACTGTCTTTTGGGATTCGCAAGGGATAATCCTCATCGACTATTTGGAAAAGGGTAAAAAAACTATTACAGGTGAATATTATTCATCGTTATTGGACCGTTTGAAAACCGAGCTGCAAGAAAAAACGCCCGCGATTGGCCCACAAGAAAGTCCTTTTCCATCACGACAACGTACCAGCACACACACTCAGCAGTTGTGGTCGCAAAATTAATGGAAATAGGATTCCAACTCGTTTCACATCCCCCCTATTCTCCAGACTTGGCTCCCTCGGACTACTATTTGTTCCTCAATTTGAAGAAATGGCTGGCGGGACAAAGATTTTATTCAAACGAGGAGGTGATTGCAGACACTAATGGATATTTTGCAGACTTGGACAAATCCTATTATTCGGAAGGGATCAACAAACTAGAACATCGTTGGACGAAGTGTATAAGCCTAAAAGGAGACTATGTCGAAAAATAAAAAAGGTTTACCCCAAACACATAAGTAGTTTTTATTTTTGCACGGACTTTTCAAACCAGCCTCGTATATCTATATATATATATATATATATCTATATATATATATATATATATATATATATATATATATATATATATATATATATATATATATATATATATATGTTCTCTGGCCAGGTTATAGGATATATTTTATTACGTTAGGTAACATAAGGAATAAGCAATGACGATAATAGTGAATCAAGACCACGCGAGGGGAGCCGCGGGCACGGCTAGTTTTCATATATGACGTGGTTAAATTATTTTGTCCTATAGTTTAATATAAAATATTGGATAAAAATTAGGGATATTTAAATTGTGATGTATATCAAACTATACAGTGGGTGAAATTAAAAAAAAAAACTAAACCAAGTTCGAAAACTATTCGTTCATGCCTGAGCTTAAAATTGTCAAGCTTGTTGAGAATTTGTTGCTGTCGGATCTACGAATAATGATCCCAGTTCTTGCTAAAGATGCTGGAGTATCAGAAACTACAGTTTTAAAGAATGTCCTTAATGATTTAGGAATGATAAATTTTCAGTCCGGAGCAGAAACTAGCAAGAAGCGCTATAGGAGAGTCACGTGTACGGAAAAGGGTAAACTACCCTTCCTAACAATGTTAGGTTTATATAGTTAAGCAGTTTTTCGAAGTTCGAAAATCTCAACAGATGGCGCAAGGTTCTGTATCTAGCCCAACAAGTAGCATCTCGTTTATTTAAGGTACCATGATTGCTATAAGCCAGCGAGAGTCATTCCAACTTGACTCTCCACGGTACTCGGATCTTCACGATCGATACCGTTGCCTAAAGCCTACCTGATGAAGAGTATACGCTCAGAAACTATAGTCGTAGGAGGAAAGGCATGGAATATATCATTCATGGGATCTTTGTTGGTCATTTTGCATGTGCAAATTTCTCGAAATAAGAGTACTGTCATCTGCAAAGCTGTCGATTGGATTTCCGGTCCTTTCCAGTAGATTGTTAATGTAAATAAGAAAGAGAGTAGAAGACAGTATGAAGCCTTGGGGCATACGGGCGTTGATAATAAAGGTATTAGAGATAAATCCATCGACTGCCACTAGTAAAGACCGCTCTGTGAGGAAATACGAGACCCATAAACAAACCTTTTCAGACGCACCATAAGAACGCAGCTTAGCCAACAATTTGTCAAGCCAAATACGGTCGAAAGCCTTGGATATATTGAATACAGTCACTCGACATTCTCTAAAATGTTCAATTGCGTTGTTTGAAAAATGTGTTACAAAATTAAAGGATCTTCTGTTGATCTTTGGTTACAAAATAAACTTCTAGGTATTTTAGAAGATGCTAATTGATAGCTTTTTTCATAACATTCGACATTATTAAAAGCAGTACGACTGGAAAGCTCTTCTTTCTTGGGTATCGGCTGAACTGCAGCGTATTTCTAGCAGGAAGGAAATATTCTCTTTCTGTAGGATAGGTTGAAAATCTACTCTACTACTACCTCACCCATTTATTTTGATGTTGATGAAATTGCTTCAAAATATATCTACATTTAACACCCATTCGAAGAAGCTGCATCGACAGCGGAACGCGTTCTTAATATCATAAATAAACCAATTGACT
Source organism: Pachyrhynchus sulphureomaculatus (assembly GCA_019049505.1). Taxonomy (NCBI): domain Eukaryota; kingdom Metazoa; phylum Arthropoda; class Insecta; order Coleoptera; family Curculionidae; genus Pachyrhynchus; species Pachyrhynchus sulphureomaculatus. The sequence continues at coordinate 5,689,059 of CM032447.1, read as the reverse complement.
AAAAACAGTATTTTTTATATTTATAATGAATTTCCATCAAGTAGAAGCTACAACCATCCGAAATTTGAAATTCTTCTGGGAAGTTGATGGCGACCTGTTTGGGACTGCTCAATGGACTGCTTAATTAATATATAGAAAAACGATCTACGGGAAGATAATCTATAACCTGAGACACGTCATTGTAGAAAAACAATCGAATTCATTTCTTTAATAGTAATTAATTCGTCATTCATGATTGTTGTAATTATATCATTCTAATGACGCTTGATGGGCGCAATTGAGATACTATGAATTTCTTTGATAAAACGTCAAATTTGATCAGGTATATGCTTTACTCCATCAATATTAGTGCTGGAAATTGCAGAACGTACTTGGCTACATCATATATTCAAGTTTAAAGTAAACTTCAAGATAATTTTTCGCGCTTCTTTTTTTAGCTGTAAGTGCGTAAGAATTTATGCCAAGGTGTTGATCTTGAAAAGTAAATTGCGAGATAGTTCCTTAAAGAGCAAATTGGCGGGTATGGACTGTTTTTAATAGATGCCTTTAAACATCCGTTCTTGGTGGTTAAGTTTGTTAAAATATAGGTTGCTTATTGTTATAGAATGAATGAGGCAGGAATACCTGCTCACAATGAGATACCTATATGTTTCTGTGCATGTGGCACGATAACAGTAACATAAAAAAAAAAATAAAGAGTGGGAGATAATTCACTATAATTAGAACCATCCCGTTATATGATTACAAACTTTTTTTTGTTTCAGAAACGTTTATACTTGTACACAGTCTGTCAAGTAAGAAGTATCGAAAACATTTTTTGCCATCAATTTATTCTTTGGTGTGCTAACAATGGCGCGTCCAATAGTTAAAATTCAAGGTACTATGGACGATGTTATGTGCAGAAATATTCTATCAGAACACATGATTCCTTATGGACGCAGAAATTTGCCACGAGGATGGTTTTTTTAACAAGATAATGATCCCAAACATCGATCCAAGCGATTGCAAGAATTTTTCAGAAACAAAGATCTTCGAGTTTTAGAATGGCCAAGTCAATCCCCGGACTTGAATCCCATAGAACATTTGTACGAAGAGTTGAAAATGAAAGTGGGAACGCAGAATTGTTCCAATAAAGATGCTCCTGGAAAAATGTTCAAGAAGAGTGGTCCAATATCACCAGAGACAGAATTCTCAAATTATTCGAATCGATGCCTCAACGATGTGCTTCCGTATTAGCTTCGAAGGGTATGGCTACAAAGTATTGATAAAAATGTATCTTTTACTGCCACTTTTTTATGAATTATAGTAATTTTTGCTCTATTATATACCTTTATATTGTGAAATTTGAAGTTGGCCCAGTACTTATGAACAGCCGAAAAATGTTATTTTTCTTATAAATGTTGTCTAATTTATAGTAGAAGATTTTTTAGTTGTATATGTTGTTAGTATAATTAAAGTAGTTTATGATGGTGTATTTGGTTTTTTCTCTTCTCCCTTTATAACTCAGTTAATCACAAAAATATTTCTGGACCAAAACTTTTGTCCGCAACTGTATGTAATGTAATATTTGCGCACACTTTTCTTTATATTATTTTTAAAAAATTGCGAGAAATCGCAATCCCTTATCTTGAAAAGTAGTGAACAAAACATTTTGAAAAAATTCTGGAATGTTCTCCACAGGGTGTAAATTGAACGAAAATTATTATATAGTGCATTACCTTTAATAATCTATCTGGTATATATAAAATAACCGGTCAAGTGCAAGTTGAACTTGCGCAATTAGTGTTCCGTACGTTGATTGCTTTTAAAATAAAAAATGTTGTAACGGAAGTATAAAATGATCAATGACTTCACAAAACACACACCAAATGAGTTTTCAACAAAGTTTATTTCCAATCTTTACTGAAAATTGATTGTTTTTAGTGTTCCGTACGGAACACTTATAAGATCACTTCGGTGTCTGTCTGTCTGTCTGTCTGTCTGTCTGTCTGTCTGTCGGTCACACCTGATTTTCTCCGAAACTATTTGACGTAGAAAGATGAAATTTGGTAATAATATAGGAATTGATGGCCTTATCAGAGCCATGTAGTTTTGAGAATTAAATTTTGACTTAAGGGGTTAGTTTTTGGGGGTGAAGTCGGAAGTGAAAAAAATTTTTTTTACTAGGTCATCGAGTGTGGTGTCAAATGAAAGCCTGTGAAAACACGAGTAAAAAATATTTATATGATATTATACTTGCGCGCACTTTTCTTTGTATTATTTTTAAAAATTCGCGAAAAAAAATCGCTGTCCCGGGCCTTATCTCGAAAAGTACTTATCGAAAAATTTCGAAAAAATTCTGGAATATTCTCCACGGGGTGTAGATTGAACGAAAATTATCACGAGTGCATTACCTTTAATAATTTATATGGTATATAAAAAAACAAAAATTTCAAGGTCATCAGATTTCAGTAAAGATTGGAAACAAACTTTATTGAAAACTCATTTGGGGTGTGTTTTGTGAAGACACTGATCATTTTATACCACCGTAACATAAATTTTGACTTAAGGGTTTCGTTTTGAGGGGTGAAATCGGAAGTGAAAAAAAATTTTTTTTTACTAGGTCATCGAGTGTGGTGTCAAATGAAAGCTTGTGAAAACACGAGTAAAAAATATATATATAATACTTGCGCACACTTTTCTTCGTATTACTTTTAAAAAATCCCTGTCCCCTACCTTATCTCGAAATGTACTGATCAAAAAATTTTGAAAAAAATTCTGGAATATTCTCCACGGGGTATAGATTGAAAGAAAATTATCACGAGTGCATTACCTTTAATAATTTATTTGGTATATTAAAAAAAAACAAATTTCAAGGTCACCAGTTTCCAGTAAAGATTGGAAACAAACTTTGTTGAAAACTCATTTGGGGTGTGTTTTGTGAAGTCACAGATCATTTTATACCACCCTAACAAAAATTTTTATTTTAAAAACAATCAACGTACGGAACACTAATGGCGCAAGTTCAACTTGCACTTGACCGGTTTTTTTTTTTAATTAAATAGTCTTACTTACAAACTTAACAACTTACAAACTTAATTTTTAGTGTTCCGTACGGAACACTTATAAGATCATTTCGGTGTCGGTCTGTTTGTCTGTCACACCCGTTTTTCTCCGAAACTATTTGACTTAGAAAGTTGAAATTTGGTACTAATATAAGAATTGATGGCCTCATCAGAGCCGTGTAGTTTTGAAAGTTAAATTTTGATTTAAGGGCTTAGTTTTGAGGGGTGAAATTGGAAGTGAAAAAAAATTTTTTTAGTAGGTCATCGAGTGTGGTGTCAAATGAAAGTTTGTGAAAACACGAGTAAAAAATATGTACATAATGTAATACTTGCGCACACTTTTCTTTGTATTATTTTTAAAAAATCGCGAAAAATCACTGTCCCTCTACCTTATCTCGAAAAGTACTGATCAAAAAATTTTGAAAAAATTCTGGAATATTCTCCAGGGGGTATGATTGATTGAACGAAAATTATCACGAGTGCATTACCTTTAATAGTTTATCTGGTATATAGAAAAAACAAAAATTTCAAGGTCATCAGTTTTCAGTAAAGATTGAAAACAAACTTTGGTGAAAAACTCATTTGGGGTGTATTTTGTGAAGTCACTGATCAATTTATACCACCGTAACAAAATTTTTTATTTTAAAAGCAATTAACGTACGGAACACTAATTGTGCAAGTTCAACTTGCACTTGACCTATTTTTTTTTATATACCAAATAAATTATTACAGGTAATGCACTCGTGATAATTTTCGTTCAATCTTCACCCCGTGGAGAATATTTCAGAATTTTTTCGAAATTTTTTGATAAGTACTTTTCGAGATAAGGCCCGGGACAGCGATTTTTTTCGCGAATTTTTAAAAATAATACAAAGAAAAGTGCGCGCAAGTATAATATTATATATATATTTTTACTCGTGTTTTCACAAGCTTTCATTTGACACCACACTCGATGACCTAGTGGAGAATATTTCAGAATTTTTTGATAAGTACTTTTCTTGACAGCGATTTTTCGCGATTTTTTAAAAATAATACAAAGAAAAGTGCGCGCAAGTATTACATTATATATATATATATATATATATATATATATATATATATATATATATATATATATATATATATATATATATATATACACGAGGCTGGTTTGAAAAGTCCGTGCAAAAAATAAAAACTACTTATGTGTTTGGGGTAAACCTTTTTTATTTTTCGACATAGTCTCCTTTTAGGCTTATACACTTCGTCCAACGATGTTCTAGTTTGTTGATCCCTTCCGAATAATAGGATTTGTCCAAGTCTGCAAAGTCTGCTTAGTGTCTGCAATCACCTCCTCGTTTGAATAAAATCTTTGTCCCGCCAGCCATTTCTTCAAATTGGGGAACAAATAGTAGTCCGAGGGAGCCAAGTCTGGAGAATAAGAGGGATGCGAAACGAGTTGGAATCCTATTTCCATTAATTTTGCGACCACAACTGCTGAGGTGTGTGCTGGTGCGTTGTCGTGATGAAAAAGGACTTTCTTGTGGGCCAATCGCGGGCGTTTTTCTTGTAGCTCGGTTTTCGAACGGTCCAATAACGATGAATAATATTCACCTGTAATAGTTTTACCCTTTTCCAGATAGTCGATGAGGATTATCCCTTGCGAATCCCAAAAGACAGTCGCCATAACCTTTCCGCCCGAAGGAACGGTCTTCGCCTTTTTTGGTGCAGATTCCCCCTTGGTAACCCATTGTTTAGATTGTTGTTTGGTCTCAGGAGTATAGTAATGTATCCATGTTTCATCCACAGTGACGAAACGACGCTTAAAGTCCTCCGGATTCTTCTGGAACAGCTGCAAACCATCCTTGCGATTCCGTTTTTTGGTCAAGCGTGAGCAATCGCGGCACCCATCTTGCGGATAGCTTTCTCATGTCCAAATGTTTATGCAAAATATTATGTACCCATTCAGTCGAGATGCCCACAGCACTAGCAATCTCACGCACCTTAACTCTTCTGTCATCCATCACCATATCATGGATTTGATCAATGATTTCTGGAGTCGTAACCTCCACAGGCCATCCAGAACGTTCAGCGTCACTTGTGCCCATATGGCCAGTCCGAAAATTTTGAAACCACTTATAAACTGTTCTAATCGAAGGTGCAGAGTCACCATAATATTTATCAAGCTTCTCTTTAGTCTCCTGAGGCGTTTTGCCTTTCATAAAGTAATGTTTAATCACCACACGAAATTCTTTTTTCGTCCATTTCTTGAAAATCACTCGAGTTCCTGGATTCACACGAATGCCAAACACAGAGAAAAATAGACCAATATGGCTGAAACTTGGTGTGCGTTCATTCAAGAGATGCTACTAACTAAACATGACCTCGATACGCGCCGGTGGTGACATCTTTCGAACTTTGCACGGACATTTCAAACCAGCCTCGTATATATATATATATATATATATATATATATATATATATATATATATATATATACATATATATATATATATATGTATATATATATATATATATATATATATATATATATATATATATATATATATATAATATATATATATATATATATATACAGTAATACCCCGCTTAGCGCGACCCCCCGTTACGCGCGGTTTCACTATAACGCGAATTTCAAATTTCGCGCTCATGTAGTCATTAACTTCTCTATGGTCGCGGGGGGATCCCCGCTTTCTCTGAATATTCTCTTTGAAGAATTGGGAATTCCCTGTCCTTCGACTTTGTTCTATGGGGATTTCCTCGTTCGTTTCGTGTGTTCATTTGTTCCGTAATGTTAGTTCGGTCGGCTGGCAGTTTTGTTTTAATATTTATTGGAGATACATACATACATAATTTAACCCTACGTTAAAAATGCCGCCTGTAAAGAAAAAAAGAGCGTAAAAGCGTCACTTTGGAATTGAAGATGAAAGTGTTAAGAAGAATGGAAAATGGAGGCAAAGCAACAATTGTTGGGAGAGATTTTGGACTCTCAGAATCGACTGTGAGAACGATTTATAAAAATCGGGAAAAAATTAAAATCTCCAGCGAAGGTTCAACACCTATAAGTGCAACAAAACTTTCTCGTTCGAGATCATCTATCTTAGAAAGAATGGAGAAATTACTGTCAGTCTGGATCGAAGATTTGAATAAGAAGAACACACCACTAAGTCAAGATCTCATATGCACAAAAGCAAAATCTTTGTATGAGATGCTGAAAACAAAAGAAGGAGAAGGGAGTGCCACTCCGACTTTTGCTGCCAGCAGAGGCTGGTTCCATCGGTTCAAGCAGCGTTCTAATCTTCACAATATCCACATAACAGGCGAGGCGGCCAGCGCGGACATTCAAGCTGCAGCTGAGTTTCCAGACAAGTTTCAAGACTTCGTTAGACGAGAGAAAATTCCTGCTTGTCTCATCTTCAATGTTGATGAGACCGCACTTTACTGGAAAAAAATGCCATCTCGAACATTCATTTCTAAGGAAGAACGTCAAGCCAGTGGTTTCAAAGCTGCGAAAGATCGACTAACACTTCTGCTGGGTGGTAATGTCACTGGTGATTTCAAACTGAAACCTTTACTAGTGTACCATTCAGAAACACCCCCCGTGCAATGCGAGGCACAGACAAGACAAGTCTACCAGTTGTGTGGCGATCAAACAGAAAGGCGTGGGTTACACGGGAAATTTTTCAAGAATGGTATTCTAATAGTTTTTGCCCATCAGTCAAATCATACTGTGACAGAAATGGGCTTGAACCTAAAGTTATATTACTCTTAGACAATGCCCCAGGACATCCAACCTCACTTGATACGCCCAGAGACTTAAAAGTGTACGTAAAGTTCCTTCCACCAAACACTACGTCAATATTACAACCTATGGACCAGGGAGCAATAGCAAACTTCAAAGCTTATTACCATCGCCGCACTTTTAGCCAACTAATTCATGAAACTGACGGGGAAGGAAGACAGTCTATGCGAGAGTGGTGGAAGTCATACAACATTATGAAGTCTATTCACAACATAGAAGAGGCTTGGAAGGAAGTTAAAATGAGTTGTATGAATGGGGTGTGGCGTAATCTTTGGCCAGATGTAGTGGAAGCACCTAGAAGAATTGTCCAGATGCAGAGACAAGTGCTTGAAGACATTGCTGCAATGATTGAGGGGTCTGAACTTGAAGATGTCACGGTAGAAGATCTCGTAGAACTTGTAGCAACGCACGACGATCCTATTAGCAATGAAGATCTGATCGAGTTACAGAATAATCCTATCTACGATGAGGAAGAACAAGTAGAAGAGAAAGTTTTATCTTCAGGGGAAATACAAAATGCACTTTCAAAAATTTATTCAGGTTTGGACATATTGCAGAGTATAGACAATAATGATGACCGTGTCTTGACCGTGTGTCAAACAATTAAAAACAGTGTTGGGTGTTATGAACGTATTTTACAAGAACGTAAACAAAACGTTACCCAAAAGACAATAGATGTATTTTTCCGTAAAAAATAAGAGTATGTATTGCATAAAGTGTCCTTAGAATTAAAGTGATTGATTAAAATGATTTGTATTTTTTTGTATTAAATTTTGACTATGTTTAATCATAAACCTCGATATACGCGAATTTCAGTTAACGCGATTTTTTTCGGAACGTATCCCTCGCGTAAAGCGGGGGTATTACTGTATATATATATATATATATTTTACTTGTGTTTTTCACAAGCTTTCATTTGACACCACACTCGATTACCTAGTAAAAAAATTTTTTTTCACTTCCCATTTCACCCCACCAAAACTAACCCCTTAAGTCAAAATTTAACTTTCAAAACTACATGGCTCTGATGAGGCCATCAATTCCTATAGTATTACCAAATTTCAACTTTCTATGACAAATAGTTTCGGAGAAAATCGGGTGTGACAGACGGACAGACACCGAAGTGATCTTATAAGTGTTCCGTACGGAACACTAAAAAACAACAACAAAGTTTTCAGTAAAGAAAACTTTGTTGAAAACTGATTTGAGGTATGTTTTACTTACTTCCGTAACAAAAATTTTATTTTAAAAGTACGGAACAGTAATTACGCAAGTCCGACTTACACTTGGCCGGTTATTTTATATATACCAGATAGAATACACAGGGGAACAGCTGTTTTGGTGTCGAGGTTTTTTGAGCTGATTCTATATCAATTTGATGTCCTGAATTCAAATAACGTATTCATTTGTACCTAGGAGCTCAAATTTTTAAGATATACAATTTTAGAGAAATATAAGTTACATTATTGTAACTCAAATCCGTAAGTGTAGTAAACAAAAGTAGATACGAAATTTTTATTTTAGTTATACAAAATACAATATTATGTCGTACTTACAAACAAAAAAAAAAACATTGAAGAAATGAAATAGTCACTCAACACTTGGAAAGCTTCTTTTCCGCGACATTCTTGAATGTTTTTTTAAACAGTCCCTTTTTAAACTCCAGCAGTAAATCTGCCATCATGTGCATGTCTCATCTTCCTTGGTAGCGGTCCTCCATAACTTTAATATCTTGTTCCTCACTCATGTCTACTAAATTTTCTGGAAAACGGTCTAAGTGGCTGTGTAAATAGTGTATTTTAATACTCATATTGCACCCTAAGGATTTGAAACTATTAAGCATCTTGTTAACCATTTCAACATAGTTTTGAGCTTTATGTTTGCCTAGAAAATTTTCAACCACTGCAACAAATGATGTCCAAGCTTCTCGTTCAATTTGATTCATTGAATTAATGAAGGCAGGATCCTTAATTAATTGTCTTATTTGTGGGCCGTCAAAATATCCCTGCTTTGAGTTTTTCTGTGCTCAACTGATGCATTTTTACCCCTATATATGCAAAACAAGACCCATTCTTATCAAGAGCCTTTACAAATTGCTTCATTAAGCCCAACTTTATATGTAACGGAGGAAGTATGATTTTTTCTCTTTCAACCAAAGCGTCGTTAATGACATTCTTTTCCCCAACGTCCATGTTTTCTCTCTGAGGCCAATCTTTTCTAACCCAGTGGTGTGTTTTGTCCCTACTATCCTAGAGGCACAAGAAACACGGATATTTCGTGTAACCACTTTGCTGCCCAAGAAGAAAGTTTACCATTTTTAAGTCTACACAAATCATCCATTGATGTTCGTAATACTTTATCTTCTGCAAGACCAAGCTATGGTATTATATTCTTCTTTCAGTTTCGTTGAGTGAGCTAGTGGTATTGAACCATATTTATTCCCATTATGTAGAAGGACACATTTTAAACTTCGCTTTGAACTGTCAATAAATAGGCGCCAATCATCTGGAATATATTCAGAAAGTCCCATTTCTTTCATGAGTCCCCTAATTTCGTGACAAAATACAAGATTGTCTTCTTGAGAAAAGAATGGTAGCAGATCTTTTTCTCTTGTACGGTTTAAAAGGTAATTTTGGTTCCTTGTTCCAGTCAATTTTTGTCGTTCAAACCTAGAAGCCAGTACTTCAGAAGCTTTTTTCGATAAATTGAGATCCCTGGTGAGATCATTTAATTCATTTTGATTGAAGCGTCGAGGAACTGATGACGTCCCCTCATAGTCACTGTTAGTTTCATTAGCATCAGAACTTTTATTAGCATCAGAAGAGCGATCAGAGGGAAAATATTCGTCATCAGAGATATGTGGTAGCTGATGAAATGTTGGAATCGGTATTTCATCTGAGTGCGGGATAGGGCGTATTGCCGAGTCTAAATTGGGTTAAGTCCACTTACTGCGGTTATTTCGATTGATTCCATTAGTATTTACTAAACAGAAATAACAAACATTGAAGTGGTTTTTTGGTTCTCTCCAAACCATTGGTACGCCGAATTTGAGACATTTTCTTTTCCCGGTAGTCCACTGCCGTAAATGCTCTGTACAAGTTTTACATACTTCAAAGTATCCAAGATACGCTCGCTTTACAAAGTCAGTAATAGTTTGTCTGTTTTGTTGAAACATGTATTCTCCGCATATATAGCAAAACACATCAGGTTGATTTACACAACTTCTTCTTGAACTGGAACCTGAACTCATTTTAATTCTGTTCAATAACACAAAAACACTCTTTTTTTAACATAAAATAACACGCCGAATTCGATCTACTCTCATTAGTAAGAACGCACAAACTGACGAGACTTACCCGAGTTAGGTGATTAAAAGGGTCAGTTCAGGTACCTGATGGCAATGGTTCCACTATTTATAGATTTACCTGGAATTTACGCAATTACAGACTGACAATAAAACCATTGTACCTACATTAATGAATATATAATAATTTTAGAACTCTCATAAATGAATATACTGAATAAAAACCACATTGGTAGATAAGTTGATATATCTAAAAAAGTAGAGCTGATAGAGAAAAAAAATTCGGATTGCATGTATAGATTTAGCGTCCCAAATATAGTTAAAATCAGCTCTAAAATCCCAGGCATCAAAACAAAAATATTTTTTTGTTGCCCTGTGTTATTAAAGGTAATGCACTATATAATAATTTTCGTTCAATTTACATCCTGTGGAGAACATTCCAGAATTTTTTCAGAATGTTTTGTTCAGTACTTTTCAAGATAAGGGATTGCGATTTCTCCCAATTTTTTAAAAATAATGTGCGGAAATATTACATTACATCTAAGAGATAACAAGAATGTGTCGAGTACAAAGGAAATTACTTTGAAGAATGAGTTTGAATTAGTTTATTTATCAATAAACGTCAAAGTTGGTCTATAAGGTCCTAGTATTAATTTACACACCTAACGTATACCTATTATTTTAAATACTCTGCTCGTAACACACGTGTGCCCATAATAGGTGTGATATGAAATTATACTACATGATAAATAAGGTAGAAATAGCAGAGTCGAGTCGGATAGATAGAGCAATACGTTACCGACTAGGGGCAGATGTTTCTGTTGGAAGCAGCTGAAAATCGTCGGTCGAGCGGTGTCATTGTATGGCGTGTGCTATTTGAGTACGTTGATGGCTGAGAAATAAAAGTTAACTCTTTATCTTAAGGCTGAAAATGAAATTTTGGTTACTCGACTTATTAAATAAATGATTTTTAGTGTTCCGTACGGAACACTTATAAGATCACTTCGGTGTCTGTCCGTCTGTCACACCCGATTTTCTCCGAAACTATTTGTCGTAGAAAGTTGAAATTTGGTAGTAATATAGGAATTGATGGCCTCATCAGAGCCATGTAGTTTTGAAAGTTAAATTTTGACTTAAGGGGTTAGTTTTGGGGGGTGAAAATCGGAAGTGAAAAAAAAATTTTTTTACTAGGTAATCGAGTGTGGTGTCAAATGAAAGCTTGTGAAAACACGAGTAAAAAATTTATATATGATGTAATACTTGCACGCACTTCTCTTTGTATTATTTTTGAAAAATCGCGAAAAATCGCTGTCCACCCGCCTTATCTCGGAAAGTACTTATCAAAAAATTTTGAAAAATTCTGGAATATTCTCCACGGGGTGTAGATTGAACGAAAATTATCACGAGTGCATTATCTGTAATAATTTATCTGGTATATAAAAAAAACCAAAATGTCAAGGTCATCAATTTTCAGTAAAGATTGGAAATAAACTTTGTTGAAAACTTATTTGGGGTGTGTTTTTGTGAAGTCACTGATCATTTTATATCACCGCAACATAAATTTTGACTTAAGGGATTCGTTTTGAGGGATGAAAGCGGAAGTGAAAAAAAATTTTTTTACTAGGTCATCGAGTGTGGTGTCAAATGAAAGCTTGTGAAAACACGAGTAAAAAAATACTTGCGCACACGTTTCTTCGTATTACTTTTAAAAAATCGTGAAAAATCGCTGTCCCCTACCTTATCTCGAAAAGTACTGATCAAAAAATTTTGAAAAAATCCTGGAATATTCTCCACAGGGTATAGATTGAACGAAAATTATCATTACCTTTAATAATTTATCTGGTATAGAAAAAAAAACAAAATTTCAAGGTCACCAGTTTTCAGTAAAGATTGGAAGCAAACTTTATTGAAAACTCATTTGGGGTGTGTTTTGTGAAGTCACTGATCATTTTATACCACCCTAACAAAATTTTCTATTTTAAGAACAATCGTACGGAACACTAATTGTGCAAGTTCAACTTTCACTTAACCGGTTTTTTTTATTGTCTGGTTCTTCGCCTTCACGGCAATCACGCAAAACACGAAATGTGTTGCCGCGAGATATTGGCTTATCTTCAAACGCTTAGAGAATTTGCTTCATATTGTTGTCCAAACAAGGAAGCAACGCACTTTCATAAATCCAGCTTCTATGACATTTCCAAAGCAAATAATCAAATGCATGGATTCTGAAATCAGAGTAGAGGTACCGTTACACCTTCAGCGTAAACAACATTGCTATATGTCAATTGTTCAGCATTTACCTAAACGCCTAAAATTAGTCTCAAGACTAATGAATCACCCTTTATACAATATGTGATTTTAATACATATATATTCATTCAAAATATTTTATCCTTACTTAGATTTACACGTCACAATGGGCTGAATCCCGATTCTAGCTGGACAAAATTATTTTATGGGCTGAACAAGGTCCAAATGACTAGAATAGCCAAAAAAAAGTAATAAAAAATATATATGAAGGAAAAAATAGGTGTTTTAGTTCTCAGAACTAAATTTTTACTGCATTTTAAGGTGTTTTATATATTTTTTTAGGAAAAATTAGTATAAAGGAAAATGGAAAGATAAAATAGAGACGCTAATTGCTAAATTTATGTATTTGCTAATAAAATTAACTATTCTTTTATATAAATTCAAAATCTGAATCTTCCGATTCGCGCGGAGAATCCTTCTCCGCATCGCTATGCTGCTCAACCCCGTCCACAGAATCTTATAACGGACAGTTATTCTCAACACAAACAAAAACTAATTCAGTAAAACCCATAGCTAGACCAGAAAAAATAGCAAAAAATCAATAATGGAAAATAATAAGGTGAAAAACATTTTTAGCATTCCGTACGGAACACTTATAAGATCACTTCGGGGTCTGTCCGTTTGTCTGTCCGTCTGTCACACCCGATTTTCTCCCAAAACTATTTGTCATAGAAAGTTGAAATTTGGTAGTAATATAGGAATTGATAGCCTCATCAGAGCCATGTAGTTTTGAAAGTTAAATTTTGACTTCAGGAGTTTGTTTTGGGGGGTGAAATCGGAAGTGAAAAAAAAATGTTTTACTAGGTAATCGAGTGTGGTGTCAAACGAAAGCTTGTGAAAACACGAGTAAAAAATATATATATAATGTAATACTTGCGCGCACTTTTCTTTGTATTATTTTTAAAAAATCGCGAAAAATCGCTGTCCACCCGCCTTATCTCGGAAAGTACTTATCAAAAAATTTTGAAAAAATTCTGGAATATTCTCCACGGGGTGTAGATTAAACGAAAATTATCACGAGTGCATTACCTGTAATAATTTATCTGGTATATAAAAAAACAGAAATTTCAAGGTCATCAATTTTCAGTAAAGATTGGAAATAAACTTTGTTGAAAACTTATTTGGGGTGTGTTTTGTGAAGTCACTGATCATTTTATAACACCGTAACATAAATTTTGACTTAAGGGATTCGTTTTGAGAGGTGAAATCGAAAGTGAAAAAAAAATTTTTTACTAGGTCATCGAGTGTGGTGTCAAATGAAAGCTTGTGAAAACACGAGTAAAATATATATATATATATATATATATATATATATATATATATATATATATATATATATATATATATATATATATATATATATACATATATATATATATATATATATATATATATATATATATATATATATATATATATATATATATATATATAATGTAATACTTGCGCACACTTTTCTTCGTATTACTTTTAAAAAATCGTGAATAATCCCTGTCCCCTACCTTATCTCGAAAAGTACTGATCAAAAAAATTTTGAAAAAACCCTGGAATATTCTCCACGGGGTATAGATTGAACGAAAATTATCATTACCTTTAATAATTTATCTGGTATAGAAAAAAAACAAAATTTCAAGGTCACCAGTTTTCAGTAAAGATTGGAAACAAACTTTGTTGAAAACTCATTTGGGGTGTGTTTTGTGAAGTCACTGATTATTTTATACCACCCTAACAAAATTTTTTATTTTAAAAACAATCAACGTACGGAACACTAATTGTGCAAGTTCAACTTGCACTTGACCGGTTTTATTTTATTTCGTGAGACCATGATACAGGGTATGGAAACCGGTTTTTGTTACCACGCAAAAAAAGGCAAGCTGGTGGAAATAAAGGCATAAATTATAATTAAATTACAATACAGTATGGTAAGTTAGAATGTTACCGCTTATACTCTTGAAAACGTGTATTTCAATTACCTTAGTAAGTTGTCCAATCGCTTCCTGCACCCATAATCGTCTGGCATCGTCGAGGCATGCTGTCGACGAGATTTTCTGCAAAGATCTCCAAATTTTTCGAATCTCGCGAGATAACTGAGTCAAAGTCCTCAGAGTCATTCCTCTGAGCTTTCTCTTTACAAGGGACCAAACATTTTCAATAGGGTTGGCGTCCGATGATTGTGAGGGCAACTCTAGTATCTTATCGTGGGCCCAAGCGAGCCGCTTCGCGACGTGATTTTCGCCCGGCAAAGCTTTCTTCAACGTGCTTTGGAATTTGACATCATGAGCACGAAAATGTTGTCGAATGGGACAATCCCGATTTTCTTAATTTTGCCGCTCCTTGATGCAGCGACAATTTCGGGTCCCGTGAAAACAAAGACACAATTCGTCACACCCAATTTTCTCCGAAACTATTTGACATACAAAGTTGAAATTTGATACTAATATAGGAATTGATGGCCTCATCAGAGCCGTGTAGTTTTGAAAGTTAAATTTTAACTTAAAGGGTTAGTTTTTGGGAGGTGAAATCGGAAGTGAAAAAAAAAAAATTTACTAGGTCATCGAGTGTCGTGTCAAATGAAACCTTGCAAAAACATATATAACGTAACATTTGCGCTCACTTTTCTTTGTATTATTTTTAAAAAAATCGCGAAAAATCGCTACCCCCCCCTTATTTCGAAAAGTACTTACTTACTTCCTCTTCTAAGTAGGTCGCAGACTTGTTTTACTTCGTGATTAAGCCTCTTGTGATTCGGATTTCCAGCTGTCTCTCCATCTCTTTGGTGGTCGTCCTTTTGGTCTTGTTTAATGTGGTTTTTTGTTCATACATATTTTTATCATTCTCGTATCTTCCATCCTTTGCATATGTTCAGGCCACTCTCTTCTTCTCTTTCTTCCCCATCAGACTATATCTTCTACCTTGCATTGTTCTCTTATGGTGTTGGTACTCACTCTGTCTAATAAACTTTTTCCTGTTATTGCTCTCAGTATTTTCATTTCATTTGTTCTTAGTAGCTGTTTGGTTTTGTTTGTGTCTGCCCGTGTTTCTATGCTATGAGCCAGTATGGGTCTAACGCAAGTTCTATATATTCTTGTTTTTTCTTCTACACTTAGATCTTTGTTTTTTTTCAAACTATATCTCGGAGAGCCTCTGATATTGCTGCTGCTTTATTCGTTTGTTGTCTCACTTCTTCTGTTATATCTCCGTAGCTAGTAATTAGTACTCCAAGATATGGGAATTTCATTACTTGCTCTATTAATTTCCCATTTATTTCTAATTTACATCTTACTGGTTCTTTAGCTATTGTGATGCATTTTGTTTTGTTGGTATTGACTTCCATATTATATCTTTCTGCTATTTGTTTGAATTTATAGAGCAGTCTTTGTAGGCCGTGTTCCGATTGTGATATTAGAAAAATATCATCTGCATATCCCACTATCTTTATTTGTTTATCTCCTAGTTCGTATCCATCGTTGACTCCATTATTATTATAATAATAATAATAATAAGCATTTATTGTCTAACAGAACTACATCCATTTACAAGACAATTTGACAATAGGTGAAAAAAGTATCAGACCTACTTAAGTTATAATAGTAATTTTTACAAAAATTCAACAACTACACACCACAAATACTGCTCAGCCCGTTCATCGCACAACAAGAAAAGTATGCTAAATAAAAATTTTAGATCATCTCAATAACCTGTTCTTGAAGAGTCCAAGTAATTGAGGAAGTGTTAAATGAAAAACATCAATGTTTTGGAATGTCTCATTATAAAACGCCATTGCTCGGTAAAGTGGTGATTTCAATAGAAAATTATTATGTGGGGTACACACATTAAAAGTCGAGGGGGATCTCATTGTACGAAACAGGCACATGCAACATGATTTGGGACAGTAATTCAGGGCAATCAATAACAGACCTCACAAGTTTTGCCAGAAAAACTCGTAAGTAGGTAGTTCCTGCGTCGCAGCAGTGATGGTATCTGAAATCTATCCAGCAAGCCCTCGTGGTCCACAGCCTCTCGAAGGGAAAGAACCATCAACTCTAAATGCTAAAAATTTAAGGAACTTCCTCTGTATGCCTTCTAATTTCTGGATATAACAATTGTATATTGGGTTCCAGACCACAGATCCATACTCAAGTTTTGAGCGGACATAACAGAAGTAAAGTAGTATAAGTGTCTGAATATTTTATAAAGCTTTTAGCATTGCGCAAAACAAATCCCAACGCCTTAAACGCCTCTGAGCAAACGCTGTTGATATGAGTGTCAAAAGCAAGCCTGGCATCATAAATAATCCCCAAATCTCTAATATCAGAACACCGCTGAAGTTGCGAACCGTTTAATTCGTAATTGTAATGAATACTTGACTTATTGGAAAAGGTCATGGCGTAACATTTTTGATATTCAGCGGTAAGTTGTTACGTTCACACCATAAATTGATTCTTTCTAGATCCGCCTGCAGGTCAAGGCAATCCGAGGTGGTGTTTATTATCCGGAAGAGTTTTAGATCATCCGCGAATAGGAGCACTTTACTGGAAATATCAGAGACTATGTCATTAATAAAGAGAGAGAAAATCAGAGGAGCCAAGTTGCTTCCCTGTGGCGCACCACTCATTGCTGAGAAGCTTGCAGACTTGTGACCGCGAATTTCGACATACTGAGATCTACCAGTGAGATAGGAAGCAAAAAAAACTGACCAAGTTGTTATCAAATCCCATAGCATCAATTTCTGCCAGGAACAACCCATGATCCACCCTGTCAAAGGCCTTCGAAAAGTCAGTATAGAGCGTATCAACCTGTTGGCCCCTATGCAAAGCCTCGCTTACGTATTGGGTGAAACACGTTAGGTTAGTAATAGTGCTCCGTTTAGAAATAAAGCCATGTTGATTGGATGTGATCAGTTGGGCCACCTGGGTCCCAACCCGCTCGTACACTGCCGTCTCAAAGACCTTCGCAAAGGCAGACAGGATTGATATTGGCCTGTAATTTGAAATTTCAGTGGAATTGTCCTTTTTAAAGACAGGTGTGATTCGTGCTTCCTTCCAAGTGTTTGGAAAAGTATTAGTTTTAAGAGAAAGATTAAAGATAAAAGCGAGCGGCTCCAAGAAAGCAGAAATGCAATCCCTCACCAAAAAGCATGGAATTTTGTCAGGACCCTGAGTAGATTTAATTTTTAGCCTTTTAGAAGCAATCAAGATCTCGTCAAACGAGATATTTTTGAGATTTATGAGCGTACTGGTATTTGGTAGAAAAGTGGCAGGTTCTTGAGTGGACGGACCAATACATAAACACTACTAAAAAGTTAGCAAACGAGTTTACAATATCCTGTGGGTCTGAATACTGGTCGCCCCATCCCTGATTATCTCAGGGATGAAAAAAGAGGATTTCCGTGATTTCACAAACGCCCAGAAGGTTTTAGGCTCATTACTTATGGAGTTTTCAGCCCTTGCAATATAATCATCATACGCTATGTCAATCATAGTTTTTTACTCGGGCACGCAATTCATTGAACTGGTTTTTTAGCTTAGGGGATTTGGAACTTTTGTACTTTTTAAAGACCCTGTGCTTCCTCTTAATCGCCCTAATTATGCCCGATGTATACCATACTGGGAAATCTCTCTTGTGAATCATAGATTTTGGTACATAGGAATCGAGCACATTATATAGTGAGTGGTATAACATTCCACATGCCTGATTCACATCATCTAAACTATATAAGTTAGACCAATCAATGTGTAGAAAAGCCTCATAGAGAAGGGGAAAATTAGCCTTTCGAAAATTGTAGCTAGAACCCTCTGTATTACCAGAGATCCCACGCCGCTCCGTATCCCTAAAGAAAATCTCAACATCAAGAGTAGGGTGGTGTAGATCCTCTGCAACAAGAGGAACGAGATCCCTAGAAACCGAGCAGTGAAGATTGGAAAGCACAAGATCTATTATTCGGTTGTTAAAATCGGGAACGCCATTGTATTGATTTAAAGAGAACATGTTACAGACGTTTCGTAGGCATTCAACCTTGGGGTCGTTTAGAGAGGAGGATAATGCGGGTAGATTGAAATCACCCACGATGAGAACATTAGCACCACAGAGGAAACAAAGAGACTCAAGATGTTCTGCAAGAGCGACAAATTCTGCGAGTGAGACATTAGGTGGTATGTAGATAACAAAAACATAAATCGTTACATAATGAAAGTAGAGCTTACAACCAACTATATCTATCCTAGAAATATTGTGATTAATATTATTTAAGTCCAATGGAACAGCCTTGATCTCTCTCCTCACAGCCAGAAGTACTCCCCCACCACGAGAAACACCCATTCCCGCAAAGTCACGATCTCGGCGGAATACTGAGTATCTGCCATCAAAGATCTCACTAGATGACACATTGTCACTTAGCCATGTCTCAGTTATCGCGATTTTGTCTCTGTCTGAGTTGCATACAGATTTATAGAGCTCGACGGTCTTGGTATTCAAGCCTCTGACGTTTTGGTAGAGGCAGGACAGCTGTAGTTCTTTGGAGGATGATAAGTTACTGCTAGACAATGTTAATGGTTTAAATCACTGGATTTAGTCTTAATGATTTTTGGTACACCATTAAAATATTTTATCCTCAAGTCTGTCTCTCCATTTTCCAGTCTAGTCGCCAATAAGGATTTCACTGCCCGATATTCCATCATTTGCTTGGGCGTGTTGTCATGTCTGATAGTAATGTTTCTATATGCATCCCTATGCTTTAGTTCCTTGGCATGCTGTATGATAGTTTTAACGTCTCCAGTCGATTTCAGGATAACTTTAATGGGCCTGCTCTTCGCAGGATCTTCACGACCCACTCTAAACACCTTAATATCTTCCAGCGACGCGCCCGGACATGCTTGAAGGATCACGTCCGTGGCAGCATTGATGTCTAGCTCCTTTTTAGTGTTCCGTACGGAACACTTATAAGATCACTTCGGTGTCTGTCTGTCTGTCTGTCTGTCTGTCTGTCTGTCTGTCTGTCTCTGTCTGTCTGTCTGTCTGTCTGTCTGTCTGTCTGTCACACCCGATTTTCTCGGAAACTATCTGACATAGAAAGGTGAAATTTGGTAATAATATAGGAATTGATGGCCTCATCAGAGCCATGTAGTTTTGAGAACTAAATTTTGACTTAAGGGGTTAGTTTTGGGGGGTAAAGTCGGAAGTGAAAAAAAATTTTTTTACTAGATCATCGAGTGTGGTGTCAAATGAAAGCTTGTGAAAACACGAGTAAAAAATATATATATAATATTATTCTTGCGCGCACTTTTCTTTGCATTATTTTTAAAAATTCGCGAAAAAATCGCTGTCCCGGGCCTTATCTCGAAAAGTACTTATCAAAAAATTTCGAAAAAATTCTGGAATATTCTCCACGGGGTGTAGATTGAACGAAAATTATCACGAGTGCATTACCTTTAATAACTTATATGGTATATAAAAAAAACAAAAATTTCAAGGTCATCAGATTTCAGTAAAGATTGGAAACAAACTTTGTTGGAAACACATTTGGGGTGTGTTTTGTGAAGTCACTGATCATAAAACCGTAACATAAATTTTGACTTAATGGGTTCGTTTTGAGGGGTGAAATCGGAAGTAAAAAAAATTTTTTTTTACTAGGTGGTGGTGTCAAATGAAAGCTTGTGAAAACACGAGTAAAATATATATATAATGTAATACTTGCGCACACTTTTCTTCGTATTACTTTTAAAAAATCGTGAAAAAATCGCTGTCCTCTATCTTATCTCGAAAAGTAATGACCAAAAAATTTTGAAAAAATCCTGAAATATTCTCCACGGGGTATAGATTGAACGAAAATTATCATTACCTTTAATAATTTATCTGGTATAGAAAAAAAAAACAAAATTTCGAGGTCACCAGTTTTCAGTAAAGATTGGAAACAAACTTTGTTGAAAACTCATTTGGGGTCTGTTTTGTGAAGTCACTGATCATTTTATACCACCCTAACAAAATTTTTTATTTTAAAAACAATCAACGTACGGAACACTAATTGTGCAAGTTCAACTTGCACTTGTCCGGTTTTTTAAATATCGGTATCGTGATGCCTTTTGTCCATTCCTTCGGTATTTTTACTTCTTGTAATATCTTATTAAAGAATGTTGTCATTTCCGATATGTAGCTTTATCCGGCATATTTAATTAGTTCGTTTGGTATCCCATCTTCTCCTGGTGCTTTTCCATTTTTCTGTTTCTTAATTGTTATCTTCCTATTTTGAAGTTTTCGTCTGTTTGTTGTCGGTTGTTTATGATTTCTGCTATGTTCTCTTCTTCGTCCGACTGGTTTTCATATAGTTGTTTAAAGTGTTGTTGCCAATGGTTTGTTTCAATATTTGTGATTGTCAAGTATTCATTAATATTGGCTTTTCTTCTTCGTAACATTTTCTATACCTTTTTTTGTCCGGTGTATAAATCTCTTTTCATTTCTTTTGTGAAATTTGTCCAATATTCCTGCTTTATTTTCTTAATTTTTGCATTTACTTCATCTCGTATTTCTATGTAGTGATGTCTGTTTTCTTCGTTTTTTTTTGTGATATATAGGGTAAATCCGGGATATGTGCCCAACTTTTTTTATTTTACTCATACCTCTTAACATACAAATAATACGCACATGATTTTCATATGTGCACTAACTTTGGTACTTCATTTAATCACCTCGTACTACTTTTTGTAGACTAGTCAATAAATAAACCGTATATTTTGAGTTTAAAATAAAACTGCATAACGGGATTGATGCCTCGTATGCGGTATATATGCCCCAGACCTAATTTTTTGGAGGGGATAGATGCCCTTTGCAAGAAAACAAACATTTTGAATATATGTTTGAATCAACATTATTATTTATTAAATATATACATATATATATATATATATATATATATATATATATATATATATATATATATATATATATATATTGTAACATTCATTTTTTTTCCTAGATTTTAAGACCATGTAATGTTACTGATTTTTCACTTCAAATTGTACTTATTTTCATTTTTGTATCGAACGGTGTATTAACAAGAGATTCCAAGCCGTTCGGTATATTAGTGTGCTGTGCGGGTTTCTGACCGAATCTATCGGCACGCCGGGATTGGTTGAAAATGTGTATCCGGATTTTTGGTTCCGGCGTCGCGATATGACCAAGAGAAGGCCCACGGCTTATTTAAGGGTCCGGTAGGACAGGGATCGAGGCTGGAGACCATCAAGCCGTAGCCAGGCTAATTTGCATCGGAGCCGCCAAGTAGGCTTCCTTCGACAGAGCTGCAGTAAAGGCTCATAACTACAATCATGAGAGCTAAATAAAGCACAAGTTTTTTTAACGAAAAGCCGTAGTGGGCTCTCTAAGTGTTTACTAGAAAAGTGTGAAATCGGTCGTGTTCCATCGAAGCCGAAATCAAAACAGTAAGTTACCAAAAACATCCTTCCATAGACTTATCCCTGAGTAGTGCCTTAACAGCAATTCGAACTGACTAAAAAGTGAAGTGAAAAGCACTATTTTTCGTCCTCGGGAGTAGTCAGAGTTTAGAATTTAAATGTCATAACTACCTGTTAGGCTAAAATTTTTTAATAATCCTGTAAAACTGCAAAGGTTAGAACTTTTTATTTTTAAAAACATGAATAAATTTTCTTTTTGTTGATTAAAGCTAGTGTCTCACTGAATACCTATCTTACTTTTCAGGATAAGAACGGCTGTACCAAACTGATTTTTTTATTTTACCAACAGTACACCCTTTCAGTATTTTTTCATTTTTTTAGCTGAAGTTAGATCCTTTCTATTTTAAAATGAATGGTACCCAAAAAGTCGTACAGCTGAGGTTTCTTTAAAAATAGAAAATAATTCCAAAAAGACGTACAAAAATTATCTCTTACCCATATCTCTCTACCAAAGAAAACTGAGCTAGTGTGTGTTTAATTTCTTTAGTTCTTTTAAAATCAGGATTCACTCAATTCATTATCAGAAATTAAAGCGGGGCTGCAAGAAAATTGTGCTCAAGCGTGGGACAAACAACTTTTCACAGGGTACAAAAGTGCGGGCAAGTTAACACCTTACAATATATATAATATATATATATATATATATATATATATATATATATATATATATATATATATATATACTATATATTCTTTTTAGCTATTTTTTTCAATTATTTAAGATGATGTTACTAGTTTACTAAACATGGACAAAAATAAACATATTAATTAAAAACACTAGGTATAGAGATCAATCATCTTAGGTACAAAAATATAATCGTCTTAAAAACTGCAAAACTATTTAGCCATTTTGGTGGCAATAATCTGCATTCGCCCACATTTGTTGCAATAATTGCGATATAATGTGCATGTTTCGTGGAGCCACTTGTGGCACATAACACAACGGATCCAATCTACTTTGGATTTGGTGTTACTATAATAGTCAAGACATTTCACGCAATGATCCTCATCTAGATTCTTATCATCTACTCCATCATTTTCATCATTAGAACTATATATTAAAGCAGGCTTTGCCTTTTTGAATGTTTCTTTGGTTTTGGAATAAGTTTTGTCGTGTTTTTGTTTCTTTGTCTTTTGTTTTTTTTATTTCTTCAACTTCAAAACTACTGTTCTCATTCTCTTTATTATCGTCTTCACTAGAACTGTAAAATTTCATAGCTGTTCGCTTCCTCAGTTTTCTTTTAATTTTTTCTTTATCTTTTCTTTGTTTTTCAATGCTATTTTTTTTGTTGTTTTCTTTTTCATTTTTATCACTTTCAATACTATCCTCAGTAATATTTGTATCGCTTGACTTATAATCACTTGAATTATTTCTTTTTTGCTTCTTAGCTTTAGTTCTTTTCAAATCAACTTTTTCTTTAACTTTTTACTGATCTTTTTTGCTTTTCACTGGTATGCCTTGTTCTAGCTTATGAATATGTGTGACCAGCCGACGTTCATTTTCGAATCCAAGAGTTGGATGTTTTCCTAAAAAAATTGTAGGTATTAGTTAGGCAAAATAAAAAAAAATTACTACCTGCCCATAATTATACGAGGTAGGTAAGTATTCTCAATCCGAAGCAATATTATTATAAATGCACACGTGCAATCATAAAAGTAGGTACCTACCTAATGGTATTATTTTTTTATTTTGTGTAGCAAACCGCCGACGTAACGTCCTAGATGGTATTCCGTGTCTTTTTGCTATATCATTGACGCTAAGTCGTTTATTTTGCATTTCTGCTATTGTTGCAGCCAATGTGTCCTCGGTCCAAGTAATGACACGCGGTTGGACGCCGGCTTTACGCTTGTATTTACGGGGCATTTCCAATCTGAATCATATAACATACACTTAAGTACGGCAAGGGATAGATGCCCTTAAAGCCAGCATGCATTAAGGTGAAGTAGGGATAGACGCTCTTAGGGGCGACTATCCCAAAACATATCGGGGCATATATCCCTTTTAACAGGAATAGATACCTTCGAAAAAAAATAATAAATACGTTTATTTTATCCTAAAAATGTAATTAAAAATAATCTACATACTCTACTCCTTATTCAGAAGTAAAAATAAAATAAACTTACATGTTAACTCCAAAATTATAAGGGGCTGAAAATCACCCACAAAGTAAAATCTTGACTGTTTGGCTCGTCACTGTCATTAGCGCTCCTACGCACAACCGCACGCACCAACGCTTTGTGGCAGATTGAAGTGAGGGAGGGGCACGTTCGTATTATTAGGCATTCTTTTGCTTACGCGTCTTACATTTCACACAAATGTAATGAGGCGTCTATCCCGCTGGAGCGTATATCCCGGACTTACCCTATTGTATGTGCGCTCTTCTTTTCTTTTGTGCAAGTTCTTTGACTTCTTGGGTGAACCACGCTTGTAGAGTGTTGTTTCTTAATTTATTCCAGCTTTCTTCTACTGTGTCTGTTTCTAGTATTGCGTTGCTCTTAATCTGTTCAGTTACCCTTTTCGTATATAACCATTTTGTCGTGTCGTCTTGTAGTGCTTCTATGTTCATCTTTTCTATGTTTTTTTTGGATAGTTTTATATGAACTGATCAAAAAATTTTGAAAAAATTCTAGAATATTCTCCACAGGGTGTAGATTGAACGAAAATTATCACGAGCGAATTGCCTTTAATAATTTATTTTATAAATAAATAACTAAGATTTCACAGTCATCAGTTTTCAGTAAAAATCGGAAACAAACTTTGTTGAAAACTCATTTGGGGTGTGTTTTGTGAAGTCATTGATCATTTTATACCTCTGTAACAAAATTTTTTATTTCAAAAGCAATCAACGTACGGAACACTAATTGCTCAAGTTCAACTTGCACTTGACCGGTTATTTGACTTTCGGAGTGACTTTGTCTACCGAGCCACGCTTCGGCAAGTCGTCGACATTTTTCGTTTCATTAAAATGATTTACCTACTTCTTCATAAACGATACCAACTTTTTAATATATTTAGCGGCCGCGGAATGTGTCATTTTAGGCCCCTTTGGATGGGAACAAAGAGAGACTGCCACGAACCGACGCAGAAACAAGGGACTTATTTTGGATTTCACCTGATTTCGAAGAAAGTTCGGAATCAATTGATCATCATCATATATCAGCTCGTAGCGTCCACTACTGGACTCTTCTCAGATCATCTATCCATCTGGTGGAAGGTCGTCCTCTATTCCTACACGCTTCTTGTCGAGGTTGCCATTCCAACACCTTCCAGGTCCATCTGTTTTCTTGCGTTCTGGCTAGATGACCGGCCCAATTTCATTTCAAAAACTGTATCTATCACTCTCGTTCGGTTCCTAATTTCTTTATTTTGGACTTTATCTCGAAGAGACAAACCCAACATTGACCGCTCCATTTATTGTCTTTTTTGTCAAAGTGAGAGTTTCTGCTTCATAAGTAAGTACAGGTAACACACATTGGTTAAAGATCTTTCGTTTAAGGCAAATAGGTACGCCTGATTTCAACGTTTCTCGTATTTTGCCAAATGTGGCCCAAGCTAGAGTGACCCTTCGTTGTAGTTCATGAGTCTGATTATCTCTGCCCAACTTTCATGTTCCAAATATTTATATGTCATAATTTGCTCAATGTTTACCCCGTTTACTAATAGTGGCTGGGTAAAAACTAGATTTGTTATAAACTGGGTCTTTAGGCCAATTTTATGGGACTGTCCTTATAGGGTGTTAAGCATGACATTCGCATGATCTGCGCGATCTGTTAACAGGACTATGTCATCGGCGAATCTCAAGTTATTCAGCATTTCTCTATTTATATTTATGCCTATATTGCTCCATATCAGATTTTTAAACATGTGTTCCAGAAGGGTGAGAAACAACTTTGGGGAAATAGTATCACCCTGGCAGACACCTCTTTCGACTTGGAGTTTATTTGTTTCTCTATATAATTTAACTGTTGATGTTGCCTGATAGTAGATATGTCGAAGGATTCCGATGTACCTTGAATCTATACGGCATTCAGCAAGCATATAACGGTTCACTGAATCAAAGGCCTTCTCATAATCTACGAAGATTAATATTAAAGGCCTGTTATATTCGATACACTTTTCCACAATTAATAGTCGGAAGGTGATCATTGACACCATAGCCTGCTCGGAATCCAGCTTGATCGGGTGTTCGGTAGAAGTCTAGCTTTGAGGTCAAACGTCTTGTTTGACGATGATGTTTGTGAACATCCTATAAACATCAAATGATATTTTTACTAAAAATGGGTCGTAGACAATGATTTCCTCTACCGATTTTTTTTTGAATTGCTAGAATCGCATCTACGACAGACTGTACATAGCGGTTAGAGTAAGTAGAACATGTTTCTATAAAAAGTCTCGTCATGAATACTTGGATTTTTCACTTTTTGAACCTTAAATACTCTAGTTCGGCTAGAAGATGCGTCTCAAAAATAGGAGAATATTATAAGGCATTCACCTGAGAGTTTTTTGCACAATTCATTTATATGACAAGCCCCGTTGAAACACTTAAAAATGTCTGTTACCTGAGCAATAAAATGTCCACTAACAAATGTCCTAATCAATAACTCTCAATAATTTGAGATGTACTTGACACCTCTCGGAAAACATCCTTTGTTGCTCTGACTCTTTAAAAAGCTTAGACCCTTTTTAAAGCTGAAAATCAGTGATCGGGGGATTTTTCCCAAAAATAAACACCTCGTATAGCAGAGATTTAAAAAATTTACTTTTTCACAAAAAAACTTTTACATAGTATAACAAGTAGGCTGAAAAGTTTTTAGTCTAGCTATTTAAAACATTGTTTTTGCAAAATTGGAATCTATTCATCAACATAGTCTCCTCCAAGAGTGATACAATCAGTCCAATGCTTTTTTTAACATTTCTATACATTTCTTGTAGAAGGATTTGTCTTTACCTTCAAAATAGGTCTCAGTTTCGATGATAACTTCTTCATTAGAGCCAAATCTCTCTCCCGCTAGCATTTTTTTGAGGTCTGCGACTAGGTAATACTCGCTGGGGCCAAATCTGGAGAAAACGATGGATGAGGAAGCAATTTGAACTTCAATTCATGCACGGTGCATTATCTCGATGAAAGAGCACTTTTTTCTTTTTTCATTTGGGGCTGTTTCTTTGCGATTTTTGCTTTTAAACGCACCAATAACTTTACATGATATTCGCTATTGATGGTTTTTGCTTTCTCAGCATAGTCGATGAAAATTATTCCATGCGCATCTCAAAATACAGAAGCCAAAACCTTTCCAGCCAACTGTTGTGACTTTGGTCGCTTCGGGCGGCTTTTACTGGCTGCTGCCCACTCAGCTGACTGCCGATTTGATTCCGGTGTGTAGTGGTGCATCCATGTTTCATCCATTGTCACATATCGCATGAAAAAATCTTTTTTATTGCGATTAAACAGGTCCAAACAGCGATCAGAATCATCAACACGTTGTTGTTTTTGGTCCACTGTGAGTAAACGCTGTACCCATTTCGAACAAAGCTTTCTCATGCCCAAATATTGATGTAAAACATGACCAACACGTTCTTTTGATATCTTTAAGGTGTCAGCTATCTCGCAATATCACTTTACGGTCATCCAAAACAATTTTGTTGATTTTTTTTTATGTTTTCCAGTGTAACCACCTCATTTGGGCGTCCAGAGTGAGCAGCATCATTTGTGCCTGTACGACAGCATTTAAGTTCAACATACCAGTAAATGATGGGTGATTTTCGAGGGGCAGAGAGTAATACTTATCAAGCCATTACTTTGCTCGAGCGGTATTTTTTCCCATCAAAAAACAGTGTTTAATCAACACACGAAATTCGATTTTTTTCATTGTTTTGAGAATAACAAAAGTAGCGTCACTAAAACCATTGTAACTTGTAAATTAATCTTCAAAATATCATGAAATTTAGACACGTATCGTTTGAAGGTTTGTACTTGCTAAAAGTCATAAGGATTTTTTGAAAAGGGCGACATCTATGTGTCAGATCAAAAACTTTTCAGCCTACGTGTTAGTACAAGACCTCGTTTTTAGAGGACGCCGTTTTCTACATTCGTAAGAGAAGGAGAGCTGCCTTTATTAATTTACATTTGATTTTTGTTTCATACGTGATCAGTGCAATAGTAAATATCAAATAAAATCGGCCAAGTGCAACTCGGACTTGCGCATTAGTGTTCCATACGTTAATCGCTTTTAAAATAAAATTTTTTATTAAGGAGGTATAAAATGATCAATGACTTCACAAAACACACCCCAAATGAGTTTTCGACAAAGTTTTCTCCGATCTTTACTGAAAACTGATGACCTTGATTTTTTTTTATATACCGGATAAATTATTAAAGATAATGGATGCACTCGTGATAATTTTCGTTCAATTTACACACAGTACTGTTTGGGATAAGGAGCCATTTTTCGCAATTTTTTAAAAATAACACAAAAAAAATGTACGCAAGTGTTACATTACATATATTTGTAAACTCGTGTTTTTACAAGCTCTAATTTTTTTTTCACTTCCGATTTCACCCTACATGGCTCTGATGGGACCATCAGTTCCTATATCTGGGCCAAATTTTAACTTTCTATGTCAAATAGTTTCGGAGAAAATCAGATGTGACAGACGGACATACAGACATATAGACGGACGGACTAAAAATTATTCTAATATCAATAAAAAAATCTTAGTTTTCTTCAGTATGAAAATGCGAAGAGGGCAAAAGTATGATGAGTTACTTCAAGTCAATAAGATAATATCATGTCAACAACTTATTATTGACTGAAACCGCTTTTATTCAATCTTTCATATGCATGCAAGAAACCCTTTTCTTAGTAGTCCCGTACAATGCGACAACAAATAACAGTACAACATTCAAACAAAAAAACATAACAGTTATCTTAAATCAACATTCATACCAAACACGTTAAATTAAAAGAGGCACGATGAAAATAATCAGAAACGAAACATAAATAATAAAAAACCACATGTATAGAACTCATATATGAATAGCTCAAGACCACCTTTAAGAATGAATCCAAGCTGTGAAATATTATCACTTTATTATTCTTTATTCATCTAATCGGTGTCAGATCAGCGATGTCTCAATAGGGCGCTGAGGGCTGAAAAAAGCTGCAAAGGGTTGGAAAGAAGGGACCCCATGCCTTGTTTTAACGGTAGCAGTTTATCGAGATTTTTTTCTCTTTGATTTTAAGTTAATATTGATGGATGTCTTATGGTAATTTAAAGAGTAAGGTAACAAATTCTGTTTTAGAATAATCCATTTTATTTTAATTTAAACAAAGATACTTAAGGTTCATCTTGAATTGTGCAAACTTTCTGAAAATATTATAGTTTTAAAGAAATAATAATTCGATAGAGAGATTTAAGTAATTTTAATCATTTTAGTTTCTGGGATCCCAGGTAATTAACTGCTACGAGATAGAGTAATCGCAAAATTAGTCCGTTTTTGCAACCTCTATAACTTTGAGATGAAAAAACCAAACTTAACTTAAAAGGTCTTAAATTAAAGCTCATTAAAAATCTAGAAGGACATGTGTTACCATGTTTTTATTTAGGGGTAACCTCCCATTTTAAGGGTTAAAAGGGTGAAAATAAATAATGTGTAATTCGTCAAAATAGGTCACTTTAATTATTTATTTATTCTCTACCCAAAACCACTCTCTAAAAGGGAGTCGCAATTAATAGGAGATCCTGCCATACTCACAAACATGACTCCTAAGACTAGGAAAAAATACAAAATAATCAAAATACTGAGAATATAGCACTGGAATTACATGTCTTTCAAACTTATCGGTAGGCGATAAACTACCTCCTAAAAGGGGGTTGAAATTCACGTTGGAGCTATTTTAACCTAAAAAATAATTTTTAATTTTGGAGAAAAAATCTGGATTTTTTCAGCTTGAAGGCTAGATATATAAATAGCAGGATACCTTTCTTATTGCAAGCCCCTTTTAGAGGGTGTTTGTTTTTTTAATTTATTATACGGTATTAGGTTGAAAATATATAAATACTTGTAATTCTTGACCTATTTTCATGAGATACATATCATAAATATATATTTTTTTTATTTTCTGTTAAAAACTTATTTATTTTCACACTTTTAATCCTCCTAAATCAAAAAAAAAATGAAAAATAGTTCCTTCTAAATTTTTAATTAGCTCTAAGACCTTTTACGTTAAGTTTTCTTTTTTTCTCTCCAAGAAATTCACACTTTTTTTGCCGTTGCTCTTTCTTATTCATTTTATATATACCGTCTGTCCAAAAAGTTCCCGGACAAACTTTTCCCCGGTCTTTAAGCAGCCCCATCTCGTAAACAACAGTAAAAGCTTGAAGTCATATCTGCAAACAACATATTTGCATTCAACCAACCAGTTGTGATCAGTCTGTGCTGAGTAGTAGACGTGCTACCTGTATGTGTCATAATCGTTGTGTCACGGAAGTATGACGAACCAGGGAGCAGTGATTAAATTTCATGTGAAACTGGGTAGCACAGCCACACAGCTATGAAGACATTTAAATCTTTGAAAAAACAAAACAAATGTATTAGAAGCTGCATATGAGGCATTAGGGTCTAAAACTGTCGATATAAATAAAAAATATAGAACAAAAACATTATGGTTCAGTGTAGAAATTAAAGAGAAGTATCGTAAAAAGAAAGAAAGCCATCTAAAGTACAGGTCAATCAGGACAGATAAAGCCTATCAAAGATATAAAAAAATACGAACAGAAACCCACGAATTAGTAAGAAGAACAAAAACGGAATACTGGGAGAGATACATAGAAAATTAGAATCAGACTTCTATGGTCAACAAAAACAAATTTGGAGATTCATAAGACTGCAGAGAACTGAGATGAAAGAACTAATACAGAATAGACACGTAAAGAAAGTAACGTGGGTAACATATCTTACACAATTATATAAAAGGGAACAGAGTATCACCTTGCCACAAACGCCAGATATAACGATAAACGAAGAAACATATATAACGGAAGAAGACGCAATAGAAGCACTGGAAAAATTAAAAAACCGTAAATCTCCCGACGAGAACCAAATAGCTAATGAACTACTTAAATATAGGGGACACTCTTTGGTTAAGTAACTCCAGACATTTATACAGAGGATTTTAAGATCGAATACAATCTCAGATGAATAGAGAACAGTGACAGTTATACTAATGCACAAGAAGGGAGAAAAAGAAGATCCAAATAACTATAGAGGTATAAATCTACTAAACTGTACATCGAAATTAACAAAAAAAATTTTACAACAAAAATAAACGCGAGAATACAACTGGAAAATGGACAGCAAGAATTCAGAAGTGGGCGCTCATGCACCGATGCCGTATTCATTGTGAGACAGGTAAAAGGAAAATCCATAGAATATTCCAGCATATTTGTGCCTGATAGACTTAAAAAAAACTTTCGACAATGTGCAAATAGAAGATGTTATTCATCTGTTATATAGCAGGAACATCCCATTAGACCTAATTAAAACTATCGAGAATATATATATATATATATATATATATATATATATATATATATATATATATATATATATATATATATATATATATATATATATATATATACAGGGTTACAGGGAAAGTCGTCCTAGATAATTAAGGACGTTATAGTTTAGGTCGTTTCTGACCGATTTGACTATATGACATGATGTCCTAAACTTAACCGTTTTCGAGATATTGAAGTTTAAAGATTTTCTAAAAAAAAACATGTTTTTTTTGCTTTTATATCGATTTTTTTTTATTAGAGGTCCTCGAGTGCGATTTTTTGGTTATTTTTAGTTAGTCTGTATATCAAGTATCAAAATTCATCAAAAAAATTTGAACTAGTTACTAACAGTTTCAAATGGCGGCTTGTTAATGTTTCTAAATTACGAATTTTTTACCAAGTGTTTCCTACTTTAAATCAATAAAGATAAAAAAAAATGTATGGAAGTTATTCTGCAAATTATTTTAAAAAACTTTTACGTCTTTTTAGCTTTTTAGGACATCATGTCATAGAGTCAAATCGGTCAGAAACGGCCTAAACTATAACGTCCTTAATTATCTAGGACGACTTTCCCTGTAACCCTGTATATACATATATATATATATATATATATATATATATATATATATATATATATATATATATATATATAGATATATATATATATATATATATATATATATATATATATATATATATATATATATATATATATATATATATAATATATATATGTATATATATATATATATATATATAAATATAAATATATATATATATATATATATATATATATATATATATATATATATATATATAAAGACAATAAAGTAGTCAGAAGACTAGCAGAAGGAATGACAGAATCAATTAACCATGAATCTGGAAACAAGTCCTCTTCTGTTTAAAATCTTTTAGATATATTTTTGAAGAAGGAATTTTATAAAAAGTTTATAGAATATATTAAAAAATATTTCTTGAAATTTAGAAGAAAAACTTCTTTAAAGAAATGCCCATAATCATAAATAAAAATAACCGGTCAAGTGCAAGTTGAACTTGCGCAATTAGTGCTCCGTACGTTGATTGCTTTTAAAATAAAAACGAACCCCTTAAGTCAAAATTTATGTTACGGTGGTATAAAATGATCAGTGACTTCACAAAACACACCCCAAATGAGTTTTCAACAAAGTTTGTTTCCAATCTTTACTGAAAACTGATGACCTTGAAATTTTTGTTTTTTTATATACCAGATAAACCATTATTTTTGATAATTGATAATTTTCGTTCAATCTATACCCTGTGGAGAATGTTTCAGAGTTTTTTCAAAATTTTTTGATAAGTACTTTTTGAGATAAGGCGGGTGGACAGCGATTTTTTTGCGATTTTTTAAAAATAATACAAAGAAAAGTGCGCGCAAGTATTACATTATATATATATATATATATATATATATATATATATATATATATATATATATATATATATATATATATATATTTTACTCGTGTTTTCACAACCTTTCATTTGACACCACACTCGATGACATAGTAAAAATTTTTTTTTTCACTTCCGATTTCACCCCTCAAAACTAACCCCTTAAGTCAAAATTTAACTTTCAAAACTACATGGCTCTGATAAGGCCATCAATTCCTATAATACTACCAAATTTCAATTTTCTATGACAAATAGTTTCGGAGAAAATCGGGTGTGACAGACGGACAGACACCGAAGTCATCTTATAAGTGTTCCGTACGGAACACTAAAAAACATTTAAAAATTTTTATTGTTAACAAAAATACCTGATTTGCAAACAGTAATATGATTTAACCCTTTGTAATAAAATAAAATAATTTTAATTTAAGTTCACAGAGATTTAATGATTGGTAATTCCAAATTGTACCGGAAAATTTGTTATAAATCGTAAATAAACCATCTTAGTTTGTAGTATCACGCTTGACAATGTAGAAAATATACGAAACTGCAGTAGCAGATAAATAAATAATTGAAAAAACCGGTCAAGTGCAAGTTGAACTTGCGCAATTAGTGTTCCGTACGTTTATTGCTTTTAAAATAAAAAATGTTGTAATGGAAGTATAAAATGATCAGTGACTTCAGAAAACACATCCCAAATGAGTTTTCAACAAAGTTTATTTCCAATTTTTACTGAAAATTGATGACCTTGAAATTTCCGGTTTTTTTTATATATCAGATAAATTATTACAGGTAATGCACTCGTGATAATTTCTTTCAATCTACACCCCGTGGAGAATATTCTAGAATTTTTTCAAAATTTTTTGATAAGTACTTTTCGAGATAAGGCGGGTGGACAGCGATTTTTCGCGATTTTTTAAAAATAATACAAAGAAAAGTGCGCGCAAGTAATACATTATATATATATTTTTTACTCCCTTAAGTCAAAATTTAACTTTCAAAACTACATGGCTCTGATGAGGCCATCAATTCCTATATTACACGTATTACCAAATTTCAACTTTCTATGACAATTAGTTTCGGAGAAAATCGGGTGTGGCAGGCAGACGGACAGACAGACACCGAAGTGATCTTATAAGTGTTCCGTACGGAACACTAAAAATAAGTGACAAATAACAAAATAATTCGTTTCATTTCATTTAGAAATTTACTCTTCTATTTAATACTGTAATGGATAAAATTTTAAAGAATGTCAAAAGGGTTATAGAATGGGTAACAGAGAACTTAAAATTATACGTTATGCAGATGACGCGATAATAATGGCTGAGACTGAAAACGATCTGCAAAGGCTGCTATAGGAATTCTACATAGCAGCAAAACCATATAATACGTTAATCTCAACTGAAAATAACCAAGACAATAGTAATAGCAAAAGAGCCGATCAGGTGCAAGCTGATGGTGGAAGATAAACCAATAGAACAGGTGATGGCGGTCGATTACCTGAGCATCAAAACATTTAGTATCGGAAAAATCGAGAAAGAAGTAAAACATCAAGTCAACAAGGCTAAGAGGGTAGCAGGATGCCTCAACGATACCATATTTAGAAATAAATTCCTCTCCGTTGACACCAAAACGAGAATATACAAAAGAGAAATACGACCAGTAATGAGTTACGTATCTGAAACAAGACAGACAGAGGATGCTGGAATCAACTGAAATGAAAATACTTAGACGATATAGGGTGAGTCAACGATAGAGTAAAGCTCATTATCTCATTTGTTTCGGGAATGACGAAAAAATGTTAAATACAATAGTTTTAGGGAAAGTTAAGGTGCACAGTTTAAAATTATTTTTGAGTATACAGGATACTTCAAAAAAGTATGCCTGATATAACATATGTTTTTAGTGTTCCGTACGGAACACTTATAAGATCACTTCGGTGTCTGTCTGTCTGTCTGTCTGTCTGTCTGTCTGTCTGTCACACCCCGATTTTCTCCGAAACTATTTGACATAGAAAGGTGAAATTTGGTAATAATATAGGAATTGATGGCCTCATCAGAGCCATGTAGTTTTGAGAATTAAATTTTGACTTAAGGGGTTAGTTTTGGGGGGTGAAGTCGGAAGTAAAAAAAAATTTTTTTTACTAGGTCATCGAGTGTGGTGTCAAATGAAAGCTTGTGAAAACACGAGTAAAAAATATATATATAATATTATACTTGCGCGCACTTTTCTTTGTATTATTTTTAAAAATTCGCGAAAAAATCGCTGTCCCGGGCCTTATCTCGAAAAGTACTTATCAAAAAATTTCGAAAAAAGTCTGGAATATTCTCCACGGGGTGTAGATTGAACGAAAATTATCACGAGTGCATTACCTTTAATAATTTATATGGTATATAAAAAAAACAAAAAATTTCAAGGTCATCAGATTTCAGTAAAGATTGGAAACAAACTTTGTTGAAAACTCATTTGGGGTGTGTTTTGTGAAGTCACTAATCATTTTATACCACCGTAACATAAATTTTGACGTAAGGGGTTCGTTTTGAGGGGTGAAATCGGAAGTGAAAAAAAATTTTTTTTACTAGGTCATCGAGTATGGTGTCAAATGAAAGCTTGTGAAAACACAAGTAAAAAATATATATATAATGTAATACTTGCGCACACTTTTCTTCGTATTACTTTTAAAAAATCGCTGTCCCCTACCTTATCTCGAAAAGTACTGATCAAAAAATTTTGAAAAAATTCTGGAATATTCTCCACGGGGTATAGATTGAACGAAAATTATCACGAGTGCATTACCTTTTATAATTTATTTGGTATATAAAAAAAAAAACAAAATTTCAAGGTCACCAGTTTTCAGTAAAGATTGGAAACAAACTTTATTGAAAACTCATTTGGGTGTGTTTTGTGAAGACACTGATCATTTTATGCCACCCTTACAAAAATTTTTATTTTAAAAACAATTAACGTACGGAACACTAATTGTGCAAGTTCAACTTGCACTTGACTGGATTTTTTAAATGGAACATCCTATTTTCTAATTTAATTTTAAAATCTGCGTAAAATTTTATAACTTTTTTATTAATAACGTTATATACCTAAACATTTTTTTTTTAAAAATACTAGTTTTCCGTTTTGTGAAAAATTGCCAGTACCGCCATTGTTTCTGAAGGTGGAATATACATAATTGGTACGAGTATTCTATAAAGATGAAAAAAAGATATATGTAAAGAAAATTGAGTTAGATGCTACAATGTGTTCAGAATAAATTTATGCATTTCGACTATTTCAAATTGAAGATTCTCAAATTTTTTAAATGGCACGCCCTGTATATTATTATTTTTTCTGATAGATTTTACGAAATCTCCAACTTTTATTAAGTATGTCATATACCTATTTCTAATAGTTTTCGATTTATTTTGAATTTTTAAATTTTTATCCTTGTTTTTAATACACTTACGCTATAACATCATAGTTGCCAAGACAAAGGCATTGTCAAATTTTGACATGTCTATGAAGCAAGTAAAAATAGTTTAATTTGTTGTAGTAAGTGACGTATAAAGGTAATAGTTATGGATTTTCCTAAAAATGATTTAATTAATATGGTTTATATACTGGGCGAGGCGGGAAGAAATTGTCTTTTGGCACTAAGGCTTTAGGGAGCGAAGTACCCTAATAGACGTATATCATCTAGAAAATCTTTTCAGTGCTAAATGGAACGGTTTGATGCTAGTGGTAGCGTTGAGCATTCGAAACGGAAAGTAGTAAACCAGAATGCTACCAATGAGGAAACGGAAATGGAGATTTTACTTCATGTTGAAGGAATCCCCAGGTCAGCAGCCGTCAA
Organism: Pachyrhynchus sulphureomaculatus; assembly: GCA_019049505.1. Classification (NCBI taxonomy): domain Eukaryota; kingdom Metazoa; phylum Arthropoda; class Insecta; order Coleoptera; family Curculionidae; genus Pachyrhynchus; species Pachyrhynchus sulphureomaculatus. Next base: position 5,652,302 of record CM032447.1, on the reverse strand, counting down.
CTAGCTGACTTATCGGACACACCTCAATCTACGGCTAATCGCACTATGAAAAAATAAAAGTATCATCCCTTTCACATGGAACTACACCAAGAATTTCAAGATCGTGATTTTGAACGAAGAGTACACTTTTGTACTACCATGAATGGAGCAATAGAGACCGATCCAAATTTTTTATCCAAAATAATGTTTTCTGATGAAGCTACTTTTCGCAGTAATGGAGCAGTTAACAACCATGACATGCATTATTATTCAACAGTTACTCCATTTTGGGTCTGGGAAGTTCAAAACCAAAACCATTGGTCGCTTAATGTATGGTATGGAATATTAAATTTTCGAATTATTGGTCCATATTTTTTCCGCGAACCGCTTAACGGGCCTAGATATCTAAATTTTTTGCAAAACGAATTACCCCAGCTTGTTGAAGAAGTTAATAATTTTGAAAGGGAACAAATGTGGATTGAACAAGACGGAGTTCCTGCTCATTACCACCGGGAAGTTCGGGAATTTTTAAACGATCGTTATCCACAAAAATAGATGGGTAGCGATGGATTCATTCAGTGGCCTCCTCGATCATGTGACTTAACACCTTTAGACTTCTTTTTGTGGAGCTACATTAAAGATCGTGTTTATATGAATCCCTCTACAACACCAGTAGATATGGAAAATAGGATACGGGATGCGTGCAGGACAATAACGCCCTTTATGCTAAGGAAAGTGAAGGAAACTATAGTAAAACGACTAAACATGTGTATTCAAGTAGACGGAGATATTTTTAAACATTTACTACGTTATAATAATTAATCATTAGATAAGTTAAGCTATATTAAAATCATTATTAAATATTTGTTTATGTTTTTAAATAGCGTAAGTGTATTAAAAACAAGAGTAAAAATTGAAAAAATCAAAATAAATCGAAAACTATTAGAAATAGGTATATGACATACTTAATAAAAGTTGAAGAGTTTTGTAAAATCTATCAGAAAAAATAATAATGGTGTGCCATTTAAAAAATTTGAGAATTTTCAATTTAAAATAGTCGAAATGAATAAATTTATTTTGAACACCCTGTAGCATCTAACTCAAGTTTCTTTACATACATCTTTTTTTTCTCATCTCTATAGAACGCTTCGTACCAATGCGCTACTAGCAATTTTTTACAAAACTGAAAACTAGTATTTTTTAAAAGAAATTGAAATATAAGAAAAACTACTAGGTTTAGGTACATAACATTATTAATAAAAGAGTTATAAAATTTTACGCAGAGTTTAAAAATAAATTAGCATATTATATCAGCCACACTTTTTTGAAGTGCCCTGTATACTCAAAAATAATTTTAAACTGTGCACCTTAACATTCCCTAAAACTATTGTATTTAACATTTTTTCGTCATTCCCGAAACAAATGAGATAATGAACCTACTCTATCGTTGACTCACCCTGTACAAGTAAGACACTGAGGAACAGACGTAGGAGTGAAGACATAAGATGCCCATGTAATAGAGAAAATATCAACCAGTGGATAAGAGGAAGAAAAGTGGAATGGGATCAACACATAGGAAGAATGACAAACAACCGGATAGCACGGATGGCAAGAGACAAGTCACAGAATGGAAGATCAGTGGACGCCCAAGAAAGAGATGAAGCGACAAGAAAACAGGCAATAGTGCCCCAGTCGAAAGAAGAAGAAAAAAAAGTTTACGGTTTTTTTTTTTTTTTTTTGGGTCTAGCACACGTGCTACAGGGAAATCCCTAAAGCGCTACAGGAGCGACACGTGTGCGGAGAAAGCGATTCACGTTGTTCTTGAATCGCTGTAGATTGTACTCGATGGGAAACACAGTCCTGGGCAAACTATTCCAAAGGTATGATGTTCTCCATATAAAAGACTGCTTGAAAAGCGTTGTACGAGGAGTAACAAGCTGAACCTCATACGAATGTGAAGTATTAGCGCGACGTGTACTCCTAACATTCACCGCTCTGGGAGGAATTAAGCGGGCCACATCCTTTGAACACTTTCTATGTAAGTACTTGTAGAATAGGCTCAAGTCGCCAACCGTTCTTCGATGTTCCAGCGAATTAAGGCCGTCGGTCAGTTCCGGGTGTCCAATCAGACGAACAGCTCTTCTCTGGATAGAATCCAACAAATGCAGTGTATGTTTGGGAGCGGAGCTCCAAACATGGGAGCAGTATTCTATAGTTGGTCGAATTTGAGCTTTGTAAAGAATTAACAGTTGTTGTGGAGTGTAAAGCTTTCTGGTTCGAAACAATATTCCCAACTGTTGAGAAGCTCTCCTTGCTATGCCTGCAACATGTTGTAACATTCATTTTTTCCTAGATTTTAAGAGTATGAAATGTTACTGATTTTTGGCTTTACAATGTACTTCTTTTCATTTTTGTATCGAGCAGTGTATTTCGCAGAAATTTCTAGCCGCTCGTAGTACAGTGTGCAGTGCGGGTTTCCGACCTAAAATTCGTGGTACGTCGCGATTGGTCAAATGTGTGTATCCCGGAAGCCGGATTTTTAGAGAGAGAGTTCTCACGGCTTATTTAAGGGTCTGCTGAAAGCAGATCAAGGCTTTTTTCCACCTAGCCGCCGAGTGGCCTTTTTCCATCGAGCCGCCGAGAAGGCTTATTCTCATCAAGCCGCAGCCAGGCTTTGCCCATCAAGCCGCAGTAGAGGCTTCTGGCAATATTTACGAGAGCCAAGTTAAGCACAAGTTTTTTTAACGTAAAGCCGTAGTGGCTTTGTGTGTTTTCTACATGGAGTAGCCAAAGTAGGCTCTTCTCATAAGTGATGGAATGTGTGAAAGCGGTTTTGTGTTCAATTTAAGGTCTAGAAGCCCGTAGGAAAACCGTAAGTCACCAGAACATACATCAGTAGATCTATTTCCCGCAAATAAGTGTTTTAACATCAATTTGAACTGATAAATCGAGAAGTGAATATCACGACTCTTCGATTTCGGGTGTAGTAAAGATTTAGAAGTAAAATGTCTGATTTAGGAACTCTACTTTTAATAACTACTTTTTAGGCTAGAATTTTTGTAATTCTTAAAACTGCAAGGGTTAGAACTTTTATTTTAAATCATTAATAAATTTTTTTTTTTGTTGATTAAAGCTAGTGTTTCACTGTACACCTATCTTTCTTTTCAGGATAAGAAGGGTTGTACCAGACTGATTCTTTTATTTAACAACTGTATAACACTTCAGTATTTTTTCATTTTTTTAGCTGAAATTAGATCCTTTCTATTTTAAAATGAATGGTGCCCAAAAAATAGTACAACTAAAGTTTTTAACCATAAAAAAATAATTCCAAAAAGACGTACAACAATTATCTCTTACCCATATTTCTCTACCAAGGAAAACTGAGCTAGTGTTTGTTTAATTTCTTTAGTTCTTTTAAAATCTTTATTCACTCAATTCATTCTCAGAAATTAAAAAGGGGCTGCAAGAAAATTGCGCTCAAGCGTGGGACAAACAACTTTTCACAGGGTACAAAAAATGACACCACAAAGTGCGGGCAAGTTAACACGTTACAATGTTCATGCCAGGACATATTTGCTCCCAAATTAACGCCTAACAGATTGAGAGACGATGTTAGACGGATGGAGTGCCCCGACATAACTATGTCGGGTTCTGCAACGTTAACTTTTTTAGAAAAAAACTGCCGCTTGGGTTTTTGTAGCGTTAAATTCCACTTGGTGACTGTCACCCCAAGATAGAATTTCTTCCAGGTCTTTGTTAAGTTGAATGACTTCCTGCTGTCTGCGGATATTCGTCTGAGTAGTCGATGTCCGAGCATTCAAAGTGAATGAAGAAATAAGTGTACTGTCATCTGCAAAGCTGTAGATTGGATTCTTTTCCAGCAGCAGATCGTTAATATAAATAAGGAAGAGAGTAGGAGATAGTATGGAACCTTGGGGCACACCGGCGTTGATAGTGAAGGTGTTAGAAAGAAATCCGTCGACTGCCACTCGTAAAGAACGCTCTCTGAGGAAACATGAGAGCTACAAACAGAACTTTTCAGACATATCATAAGAACGTAACTTAGCCAACAGCCCATCGTGCCAAACACGGTCAAATGCCTTGGATATGTCAAGAGCAAACCGCTCGAGATTCTCCAAAGTGTTTTGCGTTGTTCCAAACATGTGTTACATAAGTAGAAGATCTCCTGTTGATCTATTTTTACGAAAGCCATATTGGTGATCACTAATAATGTTGAATCCTTCAAGATATTTTAGAAGATGCTGATTATAGCTTTTTCCATGACTTTCGATATTATTGAGAGTAGTGCGATTGGTCGGTAGTTATTTGGCAAGGTCTTCTTGCCTTTTTTAGGTATCGGCTGAACTGTGGCACATTTCCAGCAGGAAGGGAATATTCCCTTTCTGTAGGATAGGTTGAAAAGTCTACAGAAAACTGGTGTTAGTTCCCTTGCACAGTTCTTGAGAACTATGGCAGGTATTCCGTCAGCGCCAGAAGCCTTTTTGGTGTCTAGCTTCATCAAAATACGTTTTATGATTCGCTGTCTGCCGCGGTGATGATTTTTATCGCGTTGATAAATGTTTGAATGGTTTAAATGCTTTAAGGAAGGACGGAAGTTGCTCGAGGATGTCGAGAGGTCAGGGCGCCCCAGCACAAGTTCGGCCGATGCAAACGTCGTGAAAATTCACCTTAAGAAGCCGACCATCATTATGGATCATAATGCTGAAAATATAAAATTTACTGAGACTAAGATATTTTACTTCAAGTTATCTAGGGAATTGTGTTGACTAATACTCTTGAGAAATTATAATTCCCTTACTCTTCTTAAGGAAGGTGCATCCTGTAATCGTAGGTGCAACGTGGAAAAATTACTTCATATTTACACGATCTAATTTTAAGTTACAGATCACGTAGGAGTCAATTAGATCTAATGATGTGATTAAGCTTCATAATAAATATAGTTGTCTATTCAAGAAAACGCCTCATCTTACCCAGTCGCGGGTCATTCTGACCAAACGGGCGTGACAACATTTTTTGCAAAATATGTACGTTTTCTGGCTAAAGTAATTATTAGTTTAAAGGTGTTTCCTAAGAGTCTGTAATTAAAACTAAGTAAAAGATACGATGTATGGCGCCGTTTTGATTATCTGCGATTAAAATGCGACGGGTACTAATATTTTTTTATCGTAAACTTTTACCACATTAGGCGCTCGCATTAACTTTGTAAAATAGCATTACCGCTGCAAAAAGGTAACTATCTAAATAGAAATTACACCGCGTTTTGCATTACAAAATACTTACATATTCGTTTATGTGTCGTAAATCGAGGTTACAAAATATTCCAATAAAATAATTACTTACCCATAGGATGAGATGTAAGAAGCTGTGGTACCCGCTACCTATCTACAGTACTAAGTGTAAAAGAATTTAAATGGATATTTTAAGGGGTTACATACATCTGGGAGCTGTAAAAAATATGTATACAGCGAAGTCCGTTTATTACGACCTCCAAAAAATCACTAAAAATGTTCGCTATTTCTGAAATTCGTTACAAACAGTAAACAAAATCTAATATCATTTTTCGTTAATTTTTTAGTAAGATTAGGCGTTAATGTTTAGAAAAATGAATAATAATAATAATAATTAAATTAAAAGATAACGTTCAAAGGAAAGTAAAACAAATCACACTAAAGTTATTATTATGTATGTTGGTACATATACGAGTATAAACGAAAACATTAAAATACGTAGTTTATACAATAAAATCAGTAATTATCGTTTTTTTTTTTTTTTTTTTATTGTTCTAGCACACGTGCTACAGGGAAGTTCCTAAAGCGCTACAGGAGCGACATGTGTGCGAAGAAAGCAATTAACGTTGTTCTTAAATCGCTCTAAATTTTACTCGGTGGGAAACACAGCCCTGAGCAAATTATTCCAAAGGGATGATGTTCTCCATACAAATGACTGCTTGAAAAGCGTTGTACGAGGAGTAACAAGCTGAACCTCATACGGATGTGAAGTATTAGCGTGACGTGTACTTCTAACATGCACCGCTCTGGGAGGAATTAAACGGGCCACATCCTTCAAACACTTTCCATGAAAACACTTGTAGAATAGGCTCAAGTCACCAACCGTTCTTCGATGTTCCAGCGAATCAAGGCCACCTGTCAGTTCCGGGTCTCCAATCAGACGAACAGCTCTTCTCTGAATAGAATCCAACAAATGGAGCATAAGTTTGGGAGCGGAGCCCCAAACATGGGAGCAGTATTCCATAGTTGGTCGAATTTGAGCTTTGTAAATAATTAACAGTTGCTGTGAAGTGTAAAGTTTTCTAGTTCGAAATAATATTCCCAACTTCTGAGAAGCTCGTCTTGCTATGCCTGCAACATGTTCATGCCAGGACATATTTGCTCCTAAATTAACGCCCAACAAATTGAGTGACGATGTTAGAGGAATGGAGTGTCCCAACATAACTATGTCGGGTTCAGCAACGTTAACTTTTTTAGAACAAAACTGCCGCCTGGGTTTTTTGTAGCATTAAATTTCACTTGGTTACTGTCACCCCCCAAGATAGAATTTCTTCCAGGTCTTTGTTAAGTTGAATGACTTCCTGCTGTCTGCGGATATTCGTCTGAGTAGCCGATGTCCGAGCGTTCAAAGTGAATGAAGAGATAAGTGTACTGTCATCTGCAAAGCTGTAGATTGGATTCTCGGTCTTTTCCAGCAGATCGTTAATATAAATGAGAAAGAGAGTAGGAAACACTATGGAGCCTTGAGGTACACCGGCGTTGATAGTGAAGGTGTTAGAAAGAAATCCGTCGACTGCCACTCGCAAAGAACGCTCTCTGAGGAAACATAAGAGCTACAAACAGAACTTCTCAGACATACCATAAGAACGTAGCTTAGCCAACAGCCCATCGTGCCAAATACGGTCGAATGCCTTGGATATGTCAAGAGCAACCGCTCGAGATTCTCCAAAGTGCTCAATTGCGTTGTTCCAAACATGTGTTACATAAGTCAGGAGATCTCCTGTTGATCTATTTTTACGAAAGCCATATTGGTGATCGCTAATAATATTGAATCCTTCAAGATATTTTAGAAGATGCTGATTGATAGCCTTTTCCATGACTTTCGATATTATTGAAAGCAGTGCGATTGGTCGGTAGTTATTTGGCACGGTCTTCTTGCCTTTTTTAGGTATCGGCTGAACTGTGGCACATTTCCAGCAGGAAGGAAATATTCCCTTTCTGTAAGATAGGTTGAAAAGTCTATAGAAAACTGGTGTTAGTTTCCCTCGCACAGTTTTTGAGAACTATGGCAGGTATTCCGTCAGCGCCAGAAGCCTTTTTGGTGTCTAGCTTCATCAAAATACGTTTTATGTTACGCTGCCTGAAGACAATATCGGGCATCCTTGACTGCACTATGGGAATATTAGGTGGTGTTTTTCCTTGGAAATCGACAGTAGAATGTGAAGCAAAGAGTTTAGCCAACAAGTTCGCTTTCTTAACAGGTGTCGTTGCAATAGAATTATCTGGCCGTGTGAGTGGTGGTATGGTGGATTTGGTGAAATTGTGACTAACTGCCTTAGCGACCGACCAAAAGGACCTGGAATTGTTGGGACAAGCGAGAAGTTTGTTTCTAATCCGTTGATTGTGTGCCTCCTTGGTTTCGTCGATAATTTCTTTGCATCTGTTCCTGGCAAGAACAAAGGTGTTTCGATTTATGGTGTTAGGATTTTCACGCCAATGTCGGTATGCAAGATGTTTAGAAGCAACAGCTTCTTTGCATTTTCGGTCAAACCAAGGCTTGCCGTTGGAAGGGCATTTCTTAGAAAAAGGAATGTAAGCCTCCATACCGGCCAAAATAACATTGGAAACCTCCTTGGCGCAGTCAGATGGGTCATCGGATCGAAAGCACACGTCCAACCAAGGGAAAGTTCGAAAATATTCCATGAGATCTTCCCATTTAGCAGATTTGTAGTACCAAATCTTGCGCGGTTTAGACGCCTCTCTGTCACTGATAGGTAGGATACTCGATGTCGATAATAGTTTATGGTCCGAAGAACCTAATGGCGGATTTACGCTGACCGTGTAAATCTCCGGAATGGTGGTTAAAAACAGATCAAGAAGACTGGCGAACTCCCCGCCTCGATCAGGGATGCGTGTTGGTTCGTCAATAAGCTGAGTTAAGCCACAATTGATTGAAAATGATTCAGCTTCACGACCTCGTTCATCTGTAGTATTTGAATATTTAAGTCAGTTGATGTTGTGGACATTAAAGTTGCCCAGGATGTCAATTTCGGCATTTGGATAGTTAATTTGTAAATGATCGATGGTGTCTGCAAGAGAAGCGAATAGTGCTCTAAAGTTAGTATCGCTTGGTAGTCGATAAAGGATACAGATGAACCTTGTGGTTGGTTGAGTCGTTATTTTTAACCACATAACATCAAGTTTGGGGGCTCCAGAGCCTCTTCTCGTTGGCAAGAGAAGTCGCTTCTGACAAAAAGGCAGATTCCAAAGTTGCGCCTAAATCGGGAATAGAAGTCGTACCCAGGATAAAGATAGTTAACTGTGCTGGTCGATGAACTGACCTTGGTTTCACAGAGAGCGAGTACATGAGGTTTATTTGATTGCAGGTGTTGGTGTACTGAATTTATGTTCGAGTTTAAACCTCGTATGTTGCAAAAATCCATTTTAAAATTCTGATCTCTGCATGTCGACGCACCTGAACCAGCCCCCACCCGGAGATCCGAACGGGGGGCTATTTTACCTCCGAAATTTTTTTGTATCCAGGTGCCTCATCATGCTATTTGATCCCACAGTCCGGGACATCAGCACAGCCACGAAACGTTAAGCAACTTCACGCAGCCTAAGCCGATGCGATGGTATCACACCGGGCGATGCTGGTGGGATCTGGGCATCTACCATCTAGATTGTTCTTTAAGTCGCCTCCTACGACAGGCAGAACGTACCGGGGGAGATATTCTATCCCGCTCCCCCACGTTTGTACAATTTTACTTGAAAAAGAAATGGAGTTTATATAATTGTCAAGGGCACAAAAATTACTCCATATATATTCAGGAACTTTACGAGATTCCAAAAAATTGCGAGTTTCTGTCATTTTCTTAGACATTTCTGAAATGGATGGAACAGAAATATTATCTCCTTCTCCAAGCTCGTCTTGGTCGTCATTATCGCTTAAAATCTTTCGAGAAGTCACTGATGTCACAATTTGATCATCAGTTAATATCTCTCTCGTCATTAATTCATTATCAGCACATACATATTCTTCAAAATTAAAGTGATTAAACATCTTTTTAATCTCGATTTCTACTGAGTCAACGGTAGCTCATCATCTGAGTCATAACTACATTCCTTCCTTAAAAATCCGCCATGCTTAAAACAGTTTGCAATCATGTCTCTACTGACTCTTTGCTAAGTCATATGGATAAAGTTTATAGCGTCCAAGAGAGTTACAGAAAAATTGTTACCTTTATCCATCGTCTCTAACATTTTCATAAGTAAAGTCTTTCTATAATGACATTTTAAAGAATGTATCACACCTTGATCCATAGGCTGGAGCTTTGCACTTGTGTTTGGAGGCATGAAAACCAATTTTATTCGCTGTAGATCAACTTCAGGGTGCGCTGGACAGTTGTCAATCAAAAGTAATATTTTTCTGTTTGTGAATTTTAATTCTTTGTCCCATTCGATCAGTTCGTTTTTAAAAATTTCTGATGTCATCCAGGCTCTGCTGTTTGATTTGTACTTTACAGGTAAATGTTTGTTTTTAAAACACCTGGGATTGGCGAACTTTCCTATCACCAACAATTTTCTTTTCTCTGTTCCAGACATATTTCCAGTTACCAACACAGTAATCCTTACTTTTGATAATTTTCCATCAGCACAATTCTCTCCGATAAACTTTAAAGTCTTATCAAGCGTCATCTTGTAAAACAAACCCTTTTCATTCTCATTAAAAATGGCTACATATTCATAACTTTCTCGAATTTCCGGCCATACATTGGCCAACCACTGATCAACAACAGTCATCCACTCCTACAGTTTCTCCTACTATTTTACCCCCCACTAATGTTATATCGCTTTTTAAATCGTTCAATCCAACTTCTAGAACAGTTAAACTCTCTGTCTTTTAAAGTAAACGACTTACATTTTTGCGTACTCATTTTAAAATAAAAACTTAAACATTCACTTTGCTACTTTAATCAAATATGCATTAGAACCGTGTGACACAACAAGTGAATTGAAAATAATACCGCTCGAACTAGCGACGCGGCGGAAACAAGTAGAATAGGGGTTTCCAGCGAGTTTCGGTGAATTCTCTAGATCGAGTCGCGCGCGAAGATAGTGGCAAATTCGTTATAAACGGACACAAAACATCCAAATTTGGTTCGCTTTATCCGGAAGTTCGTTATAATCGATAAAAATTTCCATTGGTCTTATGGAAGTATTTTCGTGCATTATAAAATAGTTCGTTTTAATCGGAAATTCGCTATAAACGGGTTCGTTATAAGCAGACTTCACGGTATTTAAAAAAAAATATTTTAAAAGTGAATTTCATTCATTCAATTCATTATACAGGGTGGCCCAAAATTACCGAAGGGGTTTGAGTTCATTATAACTTTTTATTTAAGACATAATTATAATTTTTTTTTTTTAAATACAGTATATTAATGGAGAATATTTTTAATTTAATTATGAAAAATTATATCTCGCAAGTGGTGGCCATTTTCTGCTTCGCATATTCGTGCTCTTTCCAAAACATTTTCCATCACCTTTTGCAAAACTTCAGGTGTTATGTTGTTGATTTGTCGCTTAAATTTCGTCGCGAAAATTGTTTTTTAATTGCTGGATGGTTCTAGGCTTATTAATATAGACTTTCCTTTCAAATAACCCCAAAGGAAAAAGTCTGGGAGCGGTTAAATCCGGTGAACGCGGAGGGCAATTAAAATCGCTTGTACGCGAAATAATTCGTTCACCAAAGATGTCGCGTAAACGAGCCATTGTGTCCCTCGCAGTGTGCGCTAAGGCTCCATCCTGTTCGAACCATACTTGCGGATAGTTTTCCACGGCTGACCTTAAAAAATTTTCCAACATTGTCCGATATCGAACACCAGTGATGGAAACGGCGACACCGTGTTCATTTTCAAAAAAATATGGGCCAATTATCCTTTCCGACGAAACACCGCACCAAACAGTACACTTAAGTGGGTGTAATTGTCACTGTTGAACTACTCTTGGATTTTCCGTAGCCCATATCCTGCAGTTTTGCCTATTAACGAACCCATTTAATTGGAAATGGGCTGCGTCGCTCATAATTAAATTATGAATAAAATCATGATTTTCTTCTGCTTTTTGCCGCAAATAAATTGCATAATCAAGACGTTGCTGGTAATCTGTCGGTTTCAATTCTTGGACAAGCTGAATTTTGTATGGAAACATTCTTATTGTATGCAAAATTCTCTGTAGCGACCCTCGTGAGAGGTCAAGTTGTGTCGAACGTCTCCTGGTTGATGTTTCTCCATCTTCCCGAATATTCTCCTGTACCCGTTCAATACTGTCATCCGTGTGCACCGTTCGTCGTCTGCCTGCACCAGGAAGGTTCCTTACAGCCCCTTGTTGTCGAAAATTTGCAACCAGACGGTTTATTGTTGACTCTGAGGGTCCAACCCGCACATTAAAATAACGACGATATGCACGCTGAGTCAAAACAATGGACCGTTGATTTGAGAAATAAAGTTCAACGATTTGGGCACGTTGTTCAATTGTGTACTGTTCCATTTTAATTCCCCAAGTCTTCTTTACACAATACTGAAAAGAAATAAAAGACAAAATTATAATAAAAAAGTTATAAGGAATTCAAACCCCTTCGGTAATTTTGGGCCACCCTGAATATGTTTATTGTACTTTAAAATATAAGATTTTTTTTTAAGTGTTTTAAATCTTAACACTATTTTTTATCGGGTGAAATCAGTGGTTCCCAACCGTTTTTAATCGCGACCCTTTTTAGATTTTTGAAGAATGTTCACGACCCCCATTTTCCATCAGCCATATTGGATCAATAAAACAAAAAATAAAGGGTTTGAAAAAATATATTTTAGGACTTAACAGTGACATTTTTTATAAAGAATTCATTATCGAGTATTAATGATTAATGTGATGATTGAATTTGCATCTGCTTAACAAGTGTAACAATTCTTGGTTTAGTTTTAAGGCTAATCTCATGTCATCTTGAAGATCCAGTTTATTCCTGTCTTTTGTCTTGATCTGCAAAAGAGTTGAAAATCTACTTTTGCAGAGGTAAGTAGAAGCAAACGGTACTAACATTCGAAAAGCATGGAAACTTAAGGATTCCTATTATTGACATGCCCTCAGAAGAGTTTGAGAAGGCTGCAAATACTGCAAAATAAATGTATGAGAGTACTGTTGAGTTGTAACATATATATTCCAATTCAAAGTATGCTGCGGCATCTTTTTTTTTTTGGTGTTCCGTACGAAACACTTATAAGATCACTTCGGTGTCTGTCTGTCTGTCTGTCTGTCTGTCACACCCCGATTTTCTCCGAAACTATTTGACATAGAAAGGTGAAATTTGGTAATAATATAGGAATTGTTGGCCTCATCAGAGCCATGTAGTTTTGAGAATTAAATTTTGACTTAAGGGGTTAGTTTTGGGGGGTGAAGTCGGAAGTGAAAAAAAAAATTTTTTACTAGGTCATCGAGTGTGGTGTCAAATGAAAGCTTGTGAAAACACTAGTAAAAAATATATATATATATACTTGCGCGCACTTTTCTTTGTATTATTTTTAAAAATTCGCGAAAAAATCGCTGTCCCGGGCCTTATCTCGAAAAGTACTTACCAAAAAATTTCGAAAAAATTCTGGAATATTCTCCACGGGGTGTAGATTGAACGAAAATTATCACGAGTGCATTACCCTTAATAATTTATATGGTATATAAAAAAAACAAAAATTTCAAGGTCATCAGATTTCAGTAAAGATTGGAAACAAACTTTGTTGAAAACTCATTTGGGGTGTGTTTTGTGAAGTCACTGATCATTTTATACCACCGTAACATAAATTTTGACTTAAGGGGTTCGTTTCGAGGGGTGAAATCGGAAGTGAAAAAAAATTTTTTTTACTAGGTCATCGAGTGTGGTATCAAATGAAAGCTTGTGAAAACACGAGCAAAATATATATATATATATATATATATAATATATATATATATATAAATGTAATACTTGCGCACACTTTTCTTCGTATTACTTTTAAAAAATCGCTGTCCCCTACCTTATCTCGAAAAGTACTGAACAAAAAATTTTGAAAAAATTCTGGAATATATAGATTGAACGAAAATTATCACGAGTGCATTACCTTTAATAATTTATTTGGTATATAAAAAAAAAAAAAAAAATTTCAAGGTCACCAGTTTTCAGTAAAGATTGGAAACAAACTTTGTTGAAAACTCATTTGGGGTGTGTTTTGTGAAGTCACTGATCATTTTATACCACCCTAACAAAAATTTTAATTTTAAAAACAATCAACGTACGGAACACTAATTGTGCAAGTTCAACTTGCACTTGACCGGTTTTTTTTTTATGGGTCTAGCACACGTGCTACAGGGAAGTCCCTAAAGCGCTACAGGAGCGACACGTGTGCGGAGAAAGCGATTCGCGTTGCTCTTGAATCGCTGCAAATTGTACTCGGTGGGAAACACAGCGCTGGGCAAATTATTCCAAAGGGACGATGTTCTCCATATAAAAGACTGCTTGAAAAACGTACGAGGAGTAACAAGCTGAACCTCATAAGGATGTGAAGTATTAGCGCTACGTGTACTTCTAACATGCACCGCTCTGGGAGGAATTAAGCGGGCCACATCCTTCGAACACTTTCCATGAAAATATTTGTAGAATAGGCACAAGTCGCCAACCGTTCTTCGATGTTCCAACGAATCAAGGCCGCCGCACAGTGGGGAAAAACGAAAAATCGTGTTTCAAAATTGTCTAGAGAGAAACTTTTGTTTCAAAATGGCGGACGTTGGTTTCTGAATATATAGCGTTAGCTGTTGTAGCCATTTTCTAGCTGTGTGAGCTGTCCTTTTCTGCGTGTATAGCAATAACTGCATGAAAATTTAAATCCGCAAACTAAACTTGAATAACTCGAATGATCTGACTGCCACAGTCTAAATGCCACAGAGAAACTTTCTTGCTCGATTCAATTTTGGCATCCGCCATACTTGATTTGTCATTTTAAGTCAATTGTTGAAACATATTTATAATTAACAACCTTAAAGAAATTATTTATGCAAATGTTATGGATATAAAATAATAATGGTACGTTTATTCATATTTATAATACTTTTATTGTTCATGGCATATTATTAATCTTGTAACTGTGATATTAGATATATTATCTGCGACATAAAAAAACATACATACACGCATTTTAGCACAACTTGGTTTGAAACTGTAAGCGTTTTCTGTGTCTCAGTCGCTATATAATCAGAAACCGCCATTTTGAAGACGTCCGCCATTTTGAAACAAAAGTTTAATTGCAAAATCGACAACTTTGTTCGGAATTTAATAAGCTTCAATTTAAAAAAAAATCGTCCAAATTGAACCAAAATTGAAGGCTCTAGACAATTTTGAAACACGATTTTTCGTTTTTCCCCACTGTGCGCCGGTCTGTTCCGGGTCTCCATTCAGACGAACAGCTCTTCTCTGAATAGAGTCCAACAAATGCAGCGTATGTTTGGGAGCGGAGCTCCAAACATGGGAGAATTATTCCATAGTTGGTCGAATTTGAGCTTTGTAAAGAATTAACAGTTGCTGTGGAGTGTAAAACTTTCTGGTTCGAAATAATATTCCCAACTTTTGAGAAGCTCTCCTTGCTATGCCTGCAACATGTTCATGCCAGGACATATTTGCTGGGTGTCTGTTGAGGAGAGCATTAAAATAAGTAATTTAATATTCATGTATAAAATAGTTCACAGGCAATTACCAGGCTATCTGAACAAATTCAACGTTACGAGCTTCACCAGCACAATATAAGATCCAGGATAATTTTCACATAGAATATTTTTGAGGAGGTCATTGTTCCAGGAAGGAGTCCGACTTTTTAATGTTCTCCCCAATGGGGCAAAAAATGCAAGTAATTTGTCAGAGTTTCGAAAACTGATTAGTGGTTCAATTAGACAAGAAATTGCATAATATGTTATAAATTATAAATTTAAGTATTGTAATGTGGGTAGTAGAGTGACCGGATCTCATAGAGGGAGAAAAAATGTCGGAATCTTGTTCGTCTGGACCCACAAAACGATTCCCCTTGCCAGATATTGAGATAGCCGAAATTTGAGCTCGATTAAACGACGTTAACCCGTGCCGCTCGTCGCTCAAAGTTTGAAAAAATCCAAATTTTTGGCCAAAAAAGCTGACATATGGAGCCATAACTCCAGAAGGGTAAATAATAGAAACACGCTTAATATCTCAAAAGAAAGCTAATGTTGTTCTTCAAAATTTATATTCTATACATAATTGTTGTTATTTTAAGTCAAACCGAGTTACAACAGCCTTTAGCCCCAAAAACGTGACCTGCTACCACTAGGAGCATACTTCGTATATTTTGTTATTAAGTGATAAATTTTGCTTTTTTGATATATTTTTGAGTTTAAAGTAGAAATATAATAAAAAAACAAGTAATACTGATAAGTCTAATGACATTTTTTATTTTAAAATATAAAAATTAGGTATATAATACATACAAAACAGACACAGAAAAGATACAGACGTAGTACCTACATGAGTTGATAATTTTACATAGTTATCTAATCTATTCTAGAGCTTTTGTTAAAGTAGTTTTTGAAACGTCAGGATATAATGCTCGGCATTTACTTACAACTTGCAGGACATATTGCTTTTGGTCTTCATCTTTTGTCAGAAGGTCGTTAAAGTCGGTTATTAATTTAACATCACGCTCAGCCATATCATTAACTACTTTTGATGTTTTGACAATTTTCAATCCTTCTTGGAAGTCATTATTTTGAGGCCAGGTGTTTGGATGTTGTCTTAGGAAATCTGTTTTTATATTAAATTGGTCAAAGAATGTAAACGTTTCTTTGGTAAGTAAATTTACCAATCCTCCATCAACTACCTCTTTTAAGTTTTCTTTCTTAACTTTTGGATTTATAACCCTAGCGTGCTGTGATGGTTCTTCTGTGCTACTGAGCAATTTATTAGCCATTAACAACTTTTCATCGTCTGTAATGGTGGGATCAAAAAATGATATCGAGCTTTCAAATCGAACGAGGAAATAAGCATTCTGTCATCTGCAAAGCTGTATACTGAATTCCTGATTCTTTTCAGCAGATCGTTAATGTAAATGTGAAAGAAAGTAGGAGACAGTATGAAGTCTTTGGAGACATTGGCGTTGAGAGTGAAGGTATCAGTTGACTGTTACTCGTAAAGAACGCTCTCTGAGTAGACACGAGAGCCATACATAAAACTTTTCAGACATACTATAAGAGCTTAGCTTAGCCAACAACCCGTTATGCCAAACACGGTCAAATACCTTGCATATATCAAGTTCGACTGTTTGAGACTTTCCAAAATGTTTAATTGCATTGTTCCCAGTATATGTTACATAGGTTAGAGGATTTCTTGTTGATCTTTGCTTACGAAAGCCATATTGAATCTCGCTAATAATATTGATTCCTTCTAGATATTTGATTGATTGATTTTCTGGGTATCGGCTGAATTCTAGCGTATTTTCAGCAGGAAGAAAATATTCTCTTTCTGTAGGTTAAGTTGAAAAATCTACAGAAAATTGATGTTACAGTCTGTCAAATAAGAACGTGTCCGCGATAAATCATGTTTAGCAGATGCGATTCTAATGATTTAGTAAAAAATTGGTAGAGGGAACTTTTTGCCTACGACTCATTTAAGTAGTAAAAGTATCAGTCGATTCCGAACTTTCGTCAAAATCACGTAAAATCCGAAACAAGTCACTTGTTTGCGCGTCGATTAGAGGCAGCTTATCTTTGTTCTCATCCAAAGGAGCCTAAAATTACACATTTCGCGGCCGTTAAATATATTAAAAAGTCGGTCTCGTTTGTGAACAAGTAGGTAAGTCGTTTTAACGAGACGAAAAATGTCGAAGATTTGCCAAAACGTGGCTCGGTAGGCACGGCTCGGAAAGCCGAAAAACGAATCGTGTCTTTGTTTTCACAGGACTCGAAATTGAATTAAGAAAATCGGGTTTGAATATGTCCCATGAGACCATTCGGTAACATTTTCGTGCTCATGATGTTAAATTCCGAAGCACGTTGAAGATACCTTTGCTGGGAGAAAATCACGTCGCGAAGCGGCTCGCTTCGTGGCCCTCACAATCGCCTGACACCAACCCTATTGAAAAAGTTTGGTCTCTTGAAAAGAGAAAGCTCAGAGAAAATACTCTGAGGACTTTGACGCAGTTGTCTTGTGAGATTCCCAAAAAAATTGTAGAGTATGCAGAAAATCTCCTACTCCATTCTAATATATCTATGACAATGCGTACATCTAAATACTAGTAAATGAAGACATGAATACCCCAAAAATATGTCAAGGAGATACGATCTTGCCAAAACTGTTCACACTGGTACTGGAAGACGTTTTTCAGACTTTAAACTGTCAAAATAAGGGGACTAACATTGATAGAACATGACTTAATCATCTACGATTTGCGGACGATATCGTTCTAATCGGTACTACACCCAATGAATTAACAATTATGTTGGAAGAACTGCATCGTACATTGTCACGAGTCGGTATGGAAATTAACCTAAGCAAGACAAAGATAATGAGCTCAGAGCAAATAACGATTACCATCGAAAATCAGCCGTTAGAAAACATATCCGAATATATATATATATACCTTGGACAAAAAATTCTACTAGGAAAGGAGAACCAAATAGTAAAAATTTCTCGAAGAGTGAGTCTTGGTTGGGCAGCTTTTCGTAAACTCGGGTTTTCACGAGATATCCTTCTAAACATCAAAAATAAAACGTACGAGTCGTGTGTACTGCCAGTTCTCACGTACGGCCTTGAAACGATGTCGCTAACACGTAAGTCGATGGACAGACTTCGAGTGGCACAGTGTGCAATGGGTAGAACCATGCCTAGCGTGAGTTTGAGAGCAGGAAATCTGGAGAAGAACAAGGCTGACGAATGCTCTGCAAAGAGCGGCTCAACTAAAGTGGAGATGGGCTGGCCACGTAGCGAGAGAGAACAACGATAGATGGGCCTGCAAGCTTACAATATGGCTCCTAAGGAAAAGTAAGAGGAGTGTGGGAAGACCTTAAAGAACGACATCCAAAATATCGCAGGAAACAATTGGAACGGCTCTGGACAGGGAAAGATGGAAAGATTTGGAAGAGGCCTACATCCAAGAGTAGATAAAAGTAGGCTGAAAAGAAGAAGAATGATATTCCTAGGGAATATTTTGAAAGAAGAGTGTTCAAATCTCTCTGATAATTTTGATGAAAACGAAATAAACTGATAAATTAAAATATATCCTAATATTAATATTATTGTGATATTAATAATCATTAGTTATAGAATAAAAAGGAAAAAATAAATAATGACATAATCACAGTAAATACTAATGAAAACAGATGCTGGTCAATTATTCCCAAGCTAGACAAGTACCAGACGTACTCGGTCTAGGTTTCTAGGTTAGTCACATTCTTAAAGGTCTAGCCTAGCAAAAACATTACTTAAATTATCATATTATATTCATACAGAGAAAAGATGCTGGTAGTTACTTACGCTATTTCTCATAAGTATGTATCCATTATTAGCATGTTTGTATTTGTAATTTCATTGAACTTAATACATATAAATATTAGATTTTTAAAATTTTATCCTGTTTTAGACCATCGGTATAATAATTTATACAATCTATAATATATATAAAATGCAACGTTTCTCGGTCTGTCTGTCTGTCTGTCCGTTAGTGCGCTTATCACTGGAAAACCACTTATCCGATTTACGTACTTTTTTTTTTTTAAACATACATATGTTCTCTGGCCAGGTTATAGGCTATATTTTATTACGATAGGTAGCCTAAGGAATGAGCAGTGACGATAATAGTGAATCAAGTCGAAAAAAAGTTTGCCGCTAGCGCGTGCTCTTGCAGTACACAGCCTAAACCATTAAATTTGGAACAATATTATGTAGCAGAGAATATCTATAATCTATAATATATATAAAATGCAATGTCTCTCTGTCTGTCTGTCCATTAGTGCGTTTATCAGGCGAGAACCACTTATCCGATTTACGTGTCTTTATTTAAATTCATACATATATTCTTTGGCCAGGGTATATAGTAATAATAATAATTCATATCTATAATATATGTAAAATGCAACGTCTCTCTGTCTGTCTGTCTGCCCGTTAGTGCGCTTATCCCTCGAGAACCACTTATTTTATTATTAAATTCATATATATGTTCTCTGACCAGGTTATATAATAATAATAATAATCTATATAATATATATAAAACGCAACGTCTCTCTATCTGTCTGTCCGTTAGTGTGCTTATCATTCGAGAACCACCCATCGGATTTACGTGATTTTTTTTTAATTCTTAATTTAATCTATGTCAAAAAAAAATCTATAATATATATAAAACGTAGCGTCTCTCTGTCTGTCTGTCTATCCATTACTGCGCTTACCACTCAAGAACCACTTATCCGATTTACGTTTTTTTTTTTTATAAAATACAAAGGGAATAAACAGAGACAAAATGCTAATATGTAGGAAAAAAGATGGAAGTTTAGTAGTAAGCTTCGCAAAAAGACTGAATAGATGGGGGGAATACTTTAAAGAAACACTAAATGGAGATGAAAATGAGTTGAATGAGAAATAGGAAGCAAAATTAACTGAAGGGCAGGAGGCGACAAATAAACCCTGCAAAGAAGAAATAAGAGAAATACTCAAAACTCAAAAAAAATAAGGCCCCGGGTGGAAATTGTAGAATTGTAAAAGCTGGAGAAGTAGATTTGGAAAATGAAATATGCCGGTTGGTGCAAGAAATATGGGAAACAGAAAATATGCCAGTGAGCTGGAGAGAGTCGCTCATTTGTCCAATATACAAAAAAGGAGAAAAAACTATATGTGCTAATTATAGACCAATAGCCTTACTGGATGTCGTGTACAAGATAGTAGGGTTGACTATCAAAAAGAGACTAGCAGAGAAAGCCGAGTCTATTCTGGGAGAGTACCAGTGTGGATTCAGGGAAAAAAGATCGGTTACAGACCAGATATTTTCGATTAAGCAAATCCAAGATAATAGCTTAGAACAAAATTTGGCACTACACTTGGTCTTTGTGGATTTCAAAGAAGCATATGACTCTGTAAATAGAGAAGGACTCTACAAAATAATGGTAGAACTAAAAATTCCAATTAAATTGATTCGCATGGTGAGAATGACCCTGAATGACACAGAAAATAGAGTGTTGGTTGAGGGCAAAGTATCAGACAAGTTTAAGGTGAAGAGAAGGTTAAGACAGGGGGAACCAGTGCCGACATGTCTATTAAATTTGGTACTAGAGAAGATAATCCGGGAGTCAGAAATAAAAACAAATTAAACGATATACCAACAAACCTGCCAATGCTTGGCCTATGCGGATGATGTAGCAGTGATTGCAAGAGCAAAAGCCATAAGTAGGACAGAAGAAAGGGGAAAGATGAAAGGACTAAAGATAAATGAGGAAAAAACAAAATACATGGAAATTACAAAGAAGAAGGATAATAAAAACAACAAAAGTTTAGATATAATGAACAACTTAGGGAAAATATATATGTTTGAAAAAGTAGACAAATTTAATTATCTGGGAGTAACAATAACATAGAATGGACAAGAAAGGACGGAGATACAAGAAAGAATAACGAAAGAACAGAGATGTTTGGGAGCAATGAATCCAATATTGAAATCAAAGAATGTATCAAGAAAAGCAAAAGAAAGAATATATACCACAGTTGTCAGACCCACGGTGACATATAGATGCGAAACGTGGAAACTGAATGCAAGAGAAAAGGAGACGTTGGAGGTGTGGGAAAGGAAAGCTTTGAGAAGAATCTACGGAGAAAGAATATACGAAAACCTCTTATAAGCCAAATCATAATAAGCCAGCGATTAGGATGGTTTGGACAAGTGGCAAGGATGAAGGAAGAAAGACAGGCAAAGCAAACTCTAATAAGAGGAGTGATTGGAAGAAGAGGCAAGGGTAGACCTCGATCTACATGGATTCAGGCAGTAAAGCACGATCCGGGGTTGATGGGAATCCCGCACTGGGAAAAGCTAACGAGACAAAAAGAAGTGGAGACAAGCATGCAACCAAGCTATGGGCCTCTAAGGCCCCTTGAGCTATATAATAACATAAACATAATAAGCAGTGACGATAAAGGTGAATCAAGCCCACGCGAGAGGTGCCGCGGGCACGGCTAGTAGTTTATAAATTTATCGCTATTATACTAATGATTTTAGTTTAGATACATGCTTGTAAGATTATGATTTGTATTGTAGATATCAGTACTTCCCATTGTTAAAAATACATGCGGTTGCTATGGTTAATACTTTGACATTTTGTAAATATGTACACATCGTTTGGTGCAGATTTCATTGTGCTATTTATATAGTGTAGTAAAAAAAAGCATTGGAACTTGCACAGTTTAGATACATACAGATTATGATTTCATTCTCTCTGGGGTATCACCAGGAGTATTGGACCTCGAAAAATTTGTGCTCTTTTGTTTATAAACAACTGAAGTTTACAAAACGCGTTTTTGGAGCTTAAAATGCGAATAACTCGGTTATATACAGTCAGTCCAAAAAGTTTCCATACACCACCTCCTTTTTATGCTATTTTTCTGTTATGTTTAAGTAATTAATTGGAATTATAAGAAAACATGTTTAAATTAATATTTGAAACTTAACCAACGAGGATTAGTTTTTTTTTTATGGGTCTAGCACACCTGCTACAGGGAAGTCCCTAAAGCACTCCAGGTGCGGAAGCGGCTTGTGTGCGGAAAATTATTATTTTGTTCAATGATATAATTGACTGTGGGGGCCCCGTGGTTTCGTGGCGTAGTAACTTGCTTCTGGTGCAGAAATTCTTCCAGATCCTTGTCAAGTATAACGATTTCTTGCTGTCTGTAGACATTTGCACGAGCGTTCAAAGTGATAAGAAGAAATAAGCAGACTATCATCTGCAAAGCTGTAGATTGGATTCCTGCTCTTTTCCAGCAGATCATTAATGTAAATCAGAGAGAAAGTAGGAGACAGTTTCGAATTTTGGGGCGACATCGGTCTTGGTAGAGAAAGTATGAGAAAGAAATCCATCGACTGCCACTTGTGAAGAATGTTCTCAGAAGAAACACGGTCGAATGCCTTGGATATATCAAGTGCAACCGACCAAGATTCTCCAGTGTTCAAGTGTGTTGTTCCAAACGTTCAGGACGTCCAAAGACTGCAACAAGTGAAGAAACTGTTGTGCAAGTACGAGATATGGTAATGGAAGACCGTCGATTAACCGTGAGTGATTTAGCTGAGGCTATAGGCATCATACATGAATCAGTACATGAGATCTTAACTAGTGTCGGAACAAAAACACTCGAGAGAAACATTCTAAACAACATTTGGCTTTTTTTTACAAAGAATAAAACTGGTTTTGTGCGTCGCACAGTGTCTCGACTAGTACAAGCTAGCGGGACAATATTATTTCTTCACTTATTTCAATTGTTTATGTATATTCCAGGTATTTTAAGCTATTTTAAGAAAAAAAAAGTTGAAAAATGTGTACTGTATGTGTATTAATCGAAATATGTAGCTGCAAGACGGAAGTGGTTTACTAATGTGTCTCATTTGTTCACTATTGTCGCTAATTGTTCTTTAATTAGCTACATACGTCTACCTACTCATCATGTGTGAAAAGCACAATCATGTTTGTTTACAAAGAAATTTCTAGGAAAAAAATAAAAATCATAATGATAGTACCCACATTTATTAATTTACAAAATATTATTTCTTTTAAAATAAATTAGTAAAATAACAGTATCTATATATCGATTATTTACAATAACAAGGTGTATAAGTAAAAGAAATATAATATTAAATAACTTATATACTAAGGCATGAATTATAAGTAAATACAACACACAATAAAATAAGAATAATAATTACAATAAAAAAATACTTAAACCTACTAATCACCATCAGATGAGTCGTCATCACCGCTCTCCCATTCAGTAGAATATTCAGAGAGTAAATAATCCTCCTCATTTAATTCGTGATGATGACTTACTGATGGTGTTTCGGATGGCAATGGAGGTGGGATAATCAACTGCAGAACCTCCGATGGCAAAGAAGTAAATTCTCTATACGAGTTGATAACAGGATGAGACGTAATTAAAAGCATTCTTAAAAGATCTGTATTTGTGGCAATACGTGACCGCTTCCTGGTGTGCCGTTTACGGAATCTACGACAGTCTTTATTTCTTGCCTCCTGGGCTTCTTCGGAGAGTTGTCCAATGGGAAGAAGAAAACGACTTTATAACTTCCGCGCTGTGTACAAGAATTTTATGCACAGTAACGGGCATGAAATACCACGAATACAGATCAAGGTATAATTTTCTAGTATCGACACAAAACTTTTCGAATTCTATATAATTTATGTCATATCCCGATGACAAAGTTCTTAAAATTACATGAAATCTACGAATAAGGTTTACGTCTAATCCTGTAATTTCGCTGCTCAATTCAGCTTTGGAAAAAAATCTACGTGCTGTGTTTCCATCGTTTGTGTTACCATACCCAGGTTTTGGTTTATCTACAATGAGACCCATACGATCTTTAAACACTTTTTGTATCTCTTGTGAGCGTTGCTTCACAATAGCTTTGTCGTTATCTCCCCTGACTTGCCACTTTTTTATTTCTAAACGACAGCTGATGTGAAGCACACATTCAAACGTGCGGATCCATGCATGTAAAGTAGATAAACCAAATGCAAGGCGTTCTTCATTGCTGGGATATTTCTTTGACTCCTCGTTCATAGTAGACGGGGTGGCACCGCAAATATAACACTTTTGTGTTGAACTTGTGTCTGTTAAGGCATTGCACACTTTGCCATCAGTCATTGTCAACAACAAATCGTGTTTAACAGAGATTTGAGATTCAGCAACGTTACATAATGTTGGAAGAAGCTGACTTACTTCATCTAAAATTTTAGAAGTTTCTTCTTTCGTAAACTCTTTTGTCTCAAAAATAAACTTAATAGGACGGCAATATAAAGTAGAGGAAGGTCTTGGATTTTGCCAGATCACAGTTTCGCCATCAAGCAGTCTCAAAGGGACAAATGAGTATACGAACAAAAATTCGTCTGTAGCGTTAGTGTTCTCAAATTTCTGCTTATACGTGCTATGCCCCGAACTCCCATCACAGCCCCATTTGCTTATCAACGTATAATATGAACGAGGTAACACACTTCTAATGACTTCCGTCTGAGCTTTAACTAATCGTTCAGCCGTTTTATCCAAAATCGCGTGAAGTTTAATTCAAGCTCGAGATTCAGTCACAGAAATATATTCGTCAGAAGGACAACAAGAAGCTTTGGACTTACCTAAACTATAAAACGATGGATACACTTGATGTCCCGCTTTCATTGACCATTTTCTTGTTTGTTTATATGAGTGAGAAGTCGATTTCGAGTCCACATAATAAGCTAAAGCTTCGTTTGGTGTTAACTGCCGACTTTGTTCAGAACACTTATTCTTTTCTCTAGTTTCACTGACCGCGACGTTATGGATCTGTTTAGCAACACTTAGATGCCCTTCTTTTCAAGTAGCTAACTCAGCTGCTGTAATAAGCTCACTTGCACTTCGCGATTCCAAAAGATCTTCTATTCTCCGTCTCTTCGTTTTCGTTGATGAGTCTTCAAATGATTTTCTGGGTCGCCCTACGGAAAGAGCCGCTGATGATGTTGAAGTGCACGGCTGGTTAATACACATCTTTATTTCGATTCCGGATCCCTCTAACCAATCTTTATGTTTGATTAGAAATATTTTTTTGTTACTCTTTAAAGAAGTCCACTTTTGATTGAATTTTGCTGAAAGGCTTGATATTTTCATTTTGAGTCGTTCTAGGGAATCGTCAGAAACATCAGACATATTGAATTTTTCACTTATATAATAAAAAATGCCACTGTTTCGTTCAGTTTTGTCATGTTTTAGCCATTCTTCAAAAAACTCCATTTTCGTCATAGTCACGACTCGTTCTGAAAAAAATAAAATAATTTTACTTTCGGGCCTTTTCGGGGTCTATAATATATATGAATCTGTGCCTGAATGTTGTAGGTATTACATATAGAAAAATCTAGGTGGATATATGTGGATAAAAAAAGTTTCTACTTTTAAAGTTTACAATTAATGTAAAATTTGCTGGATTTATCTATACATTTACAAATTGATATTACACCAAAAGTATACATATTTTTTATAAAAAATATAAGTCATAATAGAGTACATACCTTCAACAGAACATTCCATCACAAAAAACTCGTTTCACTTTGCTACCAATTTTAAAATATGTTATCACAAGTGTGCATAAAATGCAACTGATTTGCAAATGAAAATGACCTCTCTTATAAGGGTTACTTTGACCCCCTGATGAGATACCTTTATGAGGTGATAAACAAATTAATTCTTGGAATTCGTTAAATGGGGGGGGGGGGGGGGGGGGGGGTTGTTTACAAGTCGTTATCAGTGGTTCCTGGAAATTACGTCATGAATATTGTCCCGCTAGCATGTTCTTGCCGAATCACTGTGCGTCGATTCGTAGTTATAGATGAGACTTGGGTTTACCAGTATGATCCTGTGTTAATTTTAAATTTTTTTATAAGTCGTTTTATTAGGGGTACAAAAAAAAGCTTTAATCGTCTAATCTTTTAAATTGTTTTCAATATTACAAACATGTTTTAAAAGAGTTAAAACAACGATAAGTAACTTTAGTTGTTGTTAGTGAATAGTAGCGAACCACCTGCACGCTTTGCCTTATCAAAATGCAGTTTTATACTTAATAGACTATGCGGGCACGTGTCGCAACTTCTCTGTTTATATTTACAACTGTGTAATGGATGTGGCATTTTAAAATAAAAAATATATATATATGTTTTAAAGTCTTTGGTTTCCTCATATTACATTTATTATTTCAGAATTGAAACATTTTACGAGGTTGGGAATAATAAAAACAGGCCAAGTGCAAAACGGACTTGCGCAATTAGTGTTCCGTAAGTTGATTGCTTTTAAAATAAAAATTTTTCTTACGGAGGTATACGAGGCTGGTTTGAAAAGTCCGTGCAAAAATAAAAACTACTTATGTGTTTGGGGTAAACCTTTTTTATTTTTTCGACATAGTCTCCTTTTAGGCTTATACACTTCGTCCAACGATGTTCTAGTTTGTTGATCCCTTCCGAATAATAGGATTTGTCCAAGTCTGCAAAATATCCATTAGTGTCTGCAATCACCTCCTCGTTTGAATAAAATCTTTGTCCCGCCAGCCATTTCTTCAAATTGGGGAACAAATAGTAGTCCGAGGGAGAATAGGGGGGATGTGAAACGAGTTGGAATCCTATTTCCATTAATTTTGCGACCACAACTGCTGAGGTGTGTGCTGGTGCGTTGTCGTGATGGAAAAGGACTTTTTTGTGGGCCAATCGCGGGCGTTTTTCTTGCAGCTCGGTTTTCAAACGGTCCAATAATGATGAATAATATTCACCTGTAATAGTTTTACCCTTTTCCAGATAGTCGATGAGGATTATCCCTTGCGAATCCCAAAAGACAGTCGCCATAACCTTTCCGGCCGAAGGAACGGTTTTCGCCTTTTTTAATGCAGATTCCCCCTTGGTAACCCATTGTTTAGATTGTTGTTTGGTCTCAGGAGTATAGTAATGTATCCATGTTTCATCCACAGTGACGAAATGACGCTTAAAGTCCTCCGAATTCTTCTGGAACAGCTGCAAACCATCCTTGCAACACTTCACACGATTCCGTTTTTTTTTAAGCGTGAGCAATCGCGGCACCCATATTGCGGATAGCTTTCTCATGTCCAAATGTTTATGCAAAATATTATGTACCCGTTCAGTCGAGATGCCCACAGCACTAGCAATCTCACGCACCTTAACTCTTCTATCATCCATCACCATATCATGGATTTGATCAATGATTTATCGAGTCGTAACCTCCACAGGCCGTCCAGAACGTTCAGCGTCACTTGTGCCCATATGGCCAGTCCGAAAATTTTGAAACCACTTATAAACTGTTCTAATCGAAGGTGCAGAGTCACCATAATGTTTATCAAGCTTCTCTTTAGTCTCCTGAGGCGTTTTGCCTTTCATAAAGTAATGTTTAATCACCACACGAAATTCTTTTTCGTCCATTTCTTGAAAATCACTCGACTTCCTTGATTCACACGAATGCCAACACAAAGAAATTGACCAATATGGCTGAAACTTGGTGTGCGTTCATTCAAGAGATGCTACTAACTAAACATGACCTCGATACGCGCCGGTGGTGCCATCTCTCGGACTTTGCACGGACTTTTCAAACCAGCCTCGTAAAATGACTTCACAAAACACACTCCAAATGAGTTTTCAACAAAGTTTTTTCCTATCTTTACTGAAAACTGATGGCTTTGAAATTTTTGTTTTTTATATATACTAGATTAGCCGGGCCCCCGGCTCCGCTCGCGTGGACTTGATTCACCACTATCGTCACTGCTTATTCCTTATGTTACCCAACGTAATAAAATATCTCCCATTATTTCCCCTTATCTCTCAATATTTCTCCTTATCTCCCATTATTTCTCCTTATCTCCTATTATTTCTCCTTATCTCCCATAACGCCCATTATATAGACTTATCTCACCTTATCTCCATTATCGAGGCTTATCTCGATTTATCTCCATTATTTCTCCTTATCTCCCATTATCTCACCTTATCTCCCATTATCTAGGCTTATATCGAATTATATAGAACATATCTATAAATTTATAAAAACACGTAAATCGGATAAGTGGTTCTCAAGTGATAAGTGCACTAACGGACAGACAGACAGACAGACAGACAGAGAGACGTTACATTTTATATATATTCTAGATAGAAGATTATTGGTAACCCTGGCCAGAGAACAAATGTATGAATTAAAAGAAAAACACGTAAATCGGTTAAGGGGTTCTCGAGTGATAAGCGCACTAACAGACAGACACACAGACAGACAGACGTTGCATTTTATATATGTTATATTCTTTGCTACATGATATTGTTCCATATTTAATGCTTTAGGCAGTGTATCGCAAGAGAACGCGCTAGCGGCAAACTTTTCGCTGACTTGACTCACTATTGTCGTCACTGCTTATTCCTTATGTCACCTAACGTAATAAAATATATCCTTTAACCTGGCCAGAGAACATATGTATGTTTAACAAAAAAGCACGTAAATCGGATAAGTGCTTCTCCAGTGATAAGCGCACTAACGGACAAACAGACAGACAGAGAGACGTTGCATTTTATATATATTATAGATATTCTTTGCTACATGATATTGTTCCATATTTAATGGTTTAGCATGTTTAAAAAAAGGACGTATATCGGATAAGTGGTTCTCCAGTGATAATAATAATTGGTCATTTGTCAAAAACAAAAGAGAACAGAAGGGTATACCTAGTAGTATGACTTATGACAGGAGTAATTTGAACTCGGCATCAGATATTCTAAACGCTTTTGCAACTTATTTCGAACAATCATTTTCCCGTCCAACCTTGGATAGATTAATCAGTGAGGATGTCGTGGCTTCTTGGCCTATTGTCGCAGTCAGTACCTTTTGTGAATCAGACGTTATTAATGCCATTAGAAGACTAAAACCAAAATTTACTGCGGGCCCGGATTTACTCCCAGCATTTTTTATTCGTGATTGCAGATTTGTTTTAGCCAAACCACTGTTAACTCTGTTCAACTTAAGCTTGAAGACGAGTACTTTCCCGGAATTATGGAAAACCTCTAAAGTCAGTCCTGTTTTTAAAAAAGGACATAGATCAGATATCAATAATTATAGGCCAGTGTCAATAATATGTAATTTTAGTAAAATCTTTGAATTTTTATTACACGATCATATATTTTATGCTACGAAAAACTTGATAACCCCTCATCAGCATGGTTTCTACAAGGGTAGGTCTACATCTACAAACTTAATTACTATAACTCAAGAAATAGCAGAGGCAATTGACGAGGGTTGCCAAATGGATATCATTTATTTAGATTTCACCAAAGCCTTTGATCGGCTGGATTTTTCTCTCCTACTTAATAAACTACTAACTAACTTTGGTTTTTCAGGCTCATTAATATCTTTGATTCATTCTTACCTTACTAATCGTAAGCAATATGTGGAAATTTATGGCTCCAAATCAAGATCTTATGATGCTACTTCTGGGGTTCCCCAAGGATCTGTACTGGGACCATTGTTTTTTAATCTCTTTATAAATGATATTGGGAGGGGTTTAGGTGCTGGTTATTTACTCTATGCCGATGATGTAAAATTATACAGCAGGGTGAGAGGTATTCGGGATTGCATAAATCTTCAGAAGGACTTACAGATAATTGGCCAATGGTGCGTAACAAACAATTTACAGCTTAACATTAAGAAATGTAACATCATGTCTTTCTCAAATAAAATCTCACCGATTATTCATAACTATTTGCTGGATAACAGTAGTATCTCCCGTGTGAATGTCTTCAGGGACTTGGGCGTAACATTTGATCCAAAACTTTCTTTCACAGATCATATAAACACCATAATCTCCGAAGCTTTTAAAACATATGGCTTTATTGCACGCTACACCGGTGACTTTCATAATCCTGACGTAATTAAAACTTTATATATTTGTTATGTTCGTTCTAAATTGGAATACGCTGCTACGGTCTGGTCTCCAGGCTATGACACCCATACTGATAATCTGGAGAGGGTCCAGCGCAAATTCTTAAAATATATTAGCTTTTAAACGAGATGGTATCTATCCACAACAGGGGTTTCCGCATGAGGTACTACTTGCAGATAACTGCTGCTCGTTATTAAAGGTTCGTTGTGGTTACTTGCTCCTGACGACTCTGTTCAAAATTATGAATAATGATATAGATTCTCCCGCTATTCTGTCAAGAATAAATTTTAGTGTGCCGCGTATAACTAGCAGACAATATAACACTTTTTATCTACCTGTTCCAAGAACAAATATATTAAAATTTTCCCCACTTTTTTCAATGTGTAGTATGTATAATCAAGAAATAAGCATCGACTTTTTCAACACATCTATGTTAACGATAGGTAAAATATTGCAACACTGAGGGGCTGTGGCATCTTTCTTTTCTTATTGTTTTAATATTTAATTGTTTTTATTATTATTATTATTGTGATTGGAATTTGTATCTGCTTAATACTCTATTATTGTATTACATTTCTATGTATAGTGGCTCTTATCTGTATCTCCGGCCTTGTAGTTGGGTCTTGTAACCTGTAAGGCATGTATGATAATAAATAAATAAATAAATAAATAAATAAATAAATAAATAAATAAATAAATAAATAAATAAATAAATAAATAAATAAATAAATAAATAAATAAATAAATAAATAAATAAATAAATAAATAAATAAATAAATAAATAAATAAATAAATAAATAAATAAATAAATAAATAAATAAATAAATAAATAAATAAATAAATAAATAAATAAATAAATAAATAAATAAATAAATAAATAAATAAATAAATAAATAAATAAATAAATAAATAAATAAATAAATAAATAAATAAATAAATAAATAAATAAATAAATAAATAAATAAATAAATAAATAAATAAATAAATAAATAAATAAATAAATAAATAAATAAATAAATAAATAAATAAATAAATAAATAAATAAGCGCACAAACGGACAAACAGCCAGAGATACGTTGCATTTTATATATATTATGGATGTAATAAAATATATATCTATAACCTGGTCAGAGAACATATTTATGAATTTAAAAAATCATGTATATCGGATAAGTGGATCTCGAGGGATAAGCGCACTAACGGACAGACAGACAGACAGAGAGACGTTGCATTTTATATATATTATAGATATAGATTATTATTAATATTATATAACCTGACCAAAGAATATATGTATTAATTTAAAAAAAGACACATAAATCGGATAAGTGGTTTTCGCATGATAAACGCACTAATGGACAGATAGACAGACAGAGAGACATTGCATTTTATATATATTATAGATTATAGATTATAGATATTCTCTGCTACATAATATTGTTCCATATTTAATGGTTTAGGCTGTGTATTGCAAGGGAACGCGCTAGCGGCAAACTTTTTCCGACTTCATTCTCTATTTTACGTCACTACTCATTCCTTATGCTATCTATCGTAATAAAATATAGCCTATAACCGGGCCAGAGAACATATGTATGTTTAAAAAAAAAGTACATAAATCGGAAAAGTGGTTGTCCAGTGATAAGCGCACTAACGGACAGACAGACAGACAAACAGACAGACAGACAGAAAGACGTTGCATTTTATATATATTATAGATAAATTATCAAAGGTAGTGCATTCGTGATTACAATCCAGCAAAGTGGGATCATGCAATCCCGTGGGATCCAGCATCGGCCTGAGGGATCCCGCACTAACTTGCGGATCCGCGCGCTGATCCGCAAGGTCCCGAAATCGTCGACGAATCGCACGAAATCCAGTCAAATCTGCCGCCGTCGAAGTATCATGTTTAAGAGATTCTACCCTAATAACTGCAAACACACGATTTATTTTAGACAAGTATAGAATCAAGATACAGACTTAAACGCTGAACTATCCGA
This sequence comes from Pachyrhynchus sulphureomaculatus, assembly GCA_019049505.1. Classification (NCBI taxonomy): domain Eukaryota; kingdom Metazoa; phylum Arthropoda; class Insecta; order Coleoptera; family Curculionidae; genus Pachyrhynchus; species Pachyrhynchus sulphureomaculatus. The sequence continues at coordinate 5,620,346 of CM032447.1, read as the reverse complement.
GGAGCTTCGGGTAAGAGTGAAAGAAAGGTGCACTGAAGTTACAGGGATGTTCGTTTACTTGCAGAATCCAAAAAAAATATGATCAAGAGTTGAGATACGTCAAGAAATGAAAAATGTTTTATGCAGAGTTATTAAAGATGACGTCGAAAACGTAGAAGTTGCAAATGATAGCCAAAACCCTTTGCAAAATAATTTGACGTTACAAGAGAAACTAGACATGCAGATAAAGCAAGACAAAGAAGACTATACTAAACAGGCAGGAACTAGAAAAGAGAAAGATTTTTAAAAAGTTTTAAAGAAAGAAATGACGGCATACGAAACTGATGGAGTAAAAGGAAAATACTTGAATTTGATGCACGACTATTTATTGACGCTCAAACTAACAAGTATAGAGGCAGAAAGAGCGATTTCGGCCGCTGGTTACATATGTAGTTCTATAAGAAGCAGATTGAGAGATAAGACAATTGATGATATTGATCATTTTTCTAAAAAGAGAAGTGACTTAATTATTTAAAATACTTTTATAATCTTTTTACCAAAATAGATGTTAAATTACTTAATAATATAAATGAAGAATATGGAGATTGAAAAGACTGCTTACAAAGTCATAGTCATTACATAGGTATGTGATCTGTTGTTTGTGCAATTAAATAATAAGAAGCCAAACTCTAAAATAATTTTGTTAACTAGAGAACTACCAATTGTTGATTTTTATACTTTTTATTAAACTTAGTTTGATTATAGATAAAATAAACGTTTTATTTATTGAATTTCATAAAATGTAAAACCTATGCCGGATCCCGCGGGATTAGCACCAATCCAGCAATCATCTCGCGAGATTAAAAACACTACTGGATTGCAATCCCTAATCGCGATAAATTTCGCTCAGTCAACGCACTGTGGAAAATATTTTTCCAAATTTTTATTCAGTACTTTTCGAGATAAGGGGGGGGGGACAGCGATTTTTTCGCAATTTTTAAAAAATAGTACAAGGAAAAGTGTGCGCAAGTATTACATTATATATATTTTTTTTCGAATTTATGTTTTTACAAATTTTCATTTGATATCTTACTCGATGATCTGGTAATTTTTTTTTCACTTCCCAAAACTAACCCCGTAAATCAAAATTGTTCTCTGGCCCGGTTATAGGATATATTTTATTACGTTAGGAAACATAAGGAATAAACAGTGACGATAATAGTGAATCAAGTCCACGCGAGCGGAGCCGCGGGCACGGATAGTATACCTTATAAAGAAGGCATGTATGTGACCTTTACATTTTATCGAATTTAAATTAAGTAGGTAAATATATCTTTTTTTTTACTATTAATTAAGCCAGGGGCGAACCAATTCCAAATATTAAGAGTTGCGATATCTCGTAAGGGACGCGCATCCTTAACTGATAATAACAGCGACCCTTGTTAGTCCAGTAATAAATACGAGATTCGAAATCTTGCCATACAGGGCGTCGGAAATTAAGGACATACATCATTTTACCAAAGATGTTTATAGCACAGAGAATTTGACGGGATTAACAATACCAGTCAAAACAAGCATTTAATCACGCGAAATTCTGTTACCTGTTTTGATTGGTATTGTTATTCTCTCCAAACTCTTGTTTACAGTGCTGTAAAATGGCATTTTTTCTTAATTACAGACGACCATAATTTCTTATCTACCTGGTGTCAGGGAAATGATTACACCGCGCAACAGCATTTCTGTTGCATGAAATGTTATACCTGATTCTGAATGTGTTTTTCACGCTTATTTTATATATCTAGTCGGTTTTCTTGTAGCAGATATAAGTGGAGGGACTTTTAATAAAAATATACAATTTTTCGAGTTCTCACATTTTATTAAACACATGTAACTTGAATGAAATTTCCTTTTATACGATTTTCTCACATGACTTAACTTACGAATACTATTCCGAATGCTCCAACAATAATCAGCCATCATATTTACAGTCCAATGACCCTGGTATCGCTCCTCCATAGTGCGCGAATGCTTCCACCAGGAAGCATTCCCCTTTTTCCTAGCTTAAATTACCGAGATTTTAGGGAAAACGGTTTAGATGACTATGGAGGAAATGTAGCTTTATATTCATGTTGCATCCACTTCGCTAAAAATGCAGCATTAGCTGCTCAATGTATTGAAAGTAGTCGTCAGACTTTTTATTTTCCAGAAAATTGTTCACTACCCAAACGAACTCATCCCAGGCATATTTTTCATTATACAACTGGTGAAAATTGGATCATTTATTAATTTCGTGATGTGTAGGCCGTCAAAAATGCCCGCTTTTAACTTTTCAACACACAATTTTTAATTGAGTTCTTGAAATGACTGAAAACATTCCCCGTCTGCGTGAGTTACATATTGTTTCATTAGCCCCAGTTTGGGCACGAGTGGATGATTTATAACATTCAGCTCCCCAGGGATTACAGCTTCTCTAAAAGGCCAGTCTTTCCTAGTCCAGTTTTCAGATCTACACATATATGTTCATTGTACTTGATCTTGTTCATAACTAAAGCTATTGACTTTGACTTTGGTTGAATATGTAACAGGCAAAAAATCTAGCTTGAGTTATGCAAGAGTACACATTTAAGACTACGTTTTGACGAGTCTCTAAATAAATGCCATTCATTTGAGTCATATTTTTATAATCCCATTGCAGCCATTAGACCAGGAATATCACTGCAAAATACAAAATCATTCTCTTCAGAAAAGAAAGGGAGGAAATTTTTTTCTCTAGTGCGGTAACACGAGATAGGTATTCTTTTTTTTGTCAGTAGTTGTCTTTCTTTTAACCCGGAAGCTAAAAGTACTGATGCCTTTTTAGACAATCCCAGATCTCTGACCAAGTCATCTCGGTCACTTTAATTGAGTGATCTGGAATTTCCGGGGCAACGAAAGTCACTATCCTTACTATCGTCACTATCCTCGATTTGTTGGCTTTTGGATGTTCCTGGGACGTAGATGGCTGTGGTACTAATATATCACTGGAACTTACGACAGGTCTAGGCGCAGACTGTAGGGTAGAATGAATCCACTTAGAATGATTATTGCGGTTTATACCCGTAATTTTCACAACACAAAAATGACAGTCATCATGACGATTTGACGGTTCATCCACATCATTGGGATTTTGTACTTAAAAGATAGTCTTTTCTTATTTGCCTATAAACGTAAAGATTGAACACAGTTTTTACACACCAAACTTGATGTTTGTCTTTAATGGAAACCAAAATAGTCAATAGGAGCTTGTTTTACAAGGTCTATCACATTAAAACAGAATTCTCTAAACATATATTCTCCACAAATGACACAAAAACAGTTTGAACTATTTATGCATGTTCTTCTTGACGAAAACATCACTATAAATGCACAGAAACTAGCTTATTAATAACACTATTGATGGCAATTGTCAACTGAATAGTAAACATTAGCACGGTACCTGTATCTCAAAAACTAGACCTGCTAGATACAATCTGATGGTAGATTCAGAATCAGCGACGTCAAATTAGTAAAAACACTTAACAGATGTCATGCAATAAAAAAATATTCGATTTTGTTCTCTAGTATTACTAATTAGCATATTCGAGGGATGATTTTCATCGGAATTAAAAATTCAAGTACAGTGCGACCTCGATAATCCGGACTAATTAAAACCGCGGTGATCCGAATTAGTAAATAATTCGAATTACTGAAGCAGGACATTATTTATATTAAAAAACGAATCATTTAATATGAAACAACTAAAAAATAGTACATACATAGAATAATATTTGAAATAGAAGCATATCTTATCAAGTTTTATCTTATTTTGTAAAAAAAAATTGTAATTTTTGTTTGCTTGACCCTTCTCTAGTTCATCATAAAAGCAATTTCTTTTAATCTTTGAAGTACAAGAACATCACTTAGAGGGATATCATTTTCTTCTGCCCATCTCATGCACACATTGAAACTTTTAACTGCTTCATCATTCTTCACAGTGTTCTTAACAGTCTGGTTTGTATTAGTATTTAACTCTGAACCTTCATTATCACTCTCGTGTTGTTCATCTATATCATCTATGTGTTCCAGTGGTAACAAATTTTCATCATTTTCAACCCAATTACATATTTCCACGTTCGAGAGATTCTGCTCAGTGAGAACATTCAGCATATCTGAAACATCTGTTAAATATTTACGAATTAACCAAAAAAATACTAAAAGAAAAATTTCAAGCTTTACCTTTCATTTCTTCATTCGTGGAAAGCAAATTGTGCCGCAATTCACTCAGAGGAATCAGATCTTCAGCATCATATTCAGGGTCTGGGTTGGTATCTGCCACATAAGCCATAATTTTGTGCCAGCACTTTTTCAAGACTTCAGGGGAGACTTTTTCCCATGAATTGCATAGTAGACATAACATACAGCATCTTTTAGTTTAATGCTTTTTAATAACCTAACAAGGTTCTCTTCATTATTTGATAAAATATGGGCTAAAAGACTTTTCCGATAAAATAATTTTGTCAGTCTGATTGTATTCTGGTCTATAGGCTGCAAAAGTGCAGTACAATTTGGTGGAAGATATAATGTTGTAAACTGTCCATCCTCACTAGTCAGCTCTTCTATAGTTCCATGGCTCAAAGCGTTATCAACGATTAGCAGGGCTCTTTCAGGCAAGTTGAGACTTCTTAAATGACTTTTGACTTGACGAATAAAAGAACGATGAAACCAGTCTAAGAAAATTGCTGCAGTCATCCATGCATTGGCAGATGATTTATACTCAACAGGTATGTTCACATTTTTAAAAGCCCTCGGATTTTTTTGCCTTTCCTATCACTAACAACTTTAATTTTTGTGATCCATCAGCATTGCAACATGCTAGAAAGGTAACGCGTTCTTTGTTTATTTTTCGACCTGATGCGGTCTTTTCCTGAGAACGAACCAGCGTTTTTTCAGGCAATATTTTCCAGTACAGAGCTGATTCATCTGCATTGTATATTTGAGTAGGTCCAAGGTTTAATTCTTTTATCTTATCTGCGAATAAAGTTAGGAAAGGATCGACGGCACTTTCATCATTGGATAGTTTTTCGCCACAAACTTTTAAAGCACGCAGACCATGTCTTTTTCTGAAGTTAGAAATCCAGCATCTGCTAACTCTAAAATTATCATTCCCGTAGGTTTCAGTGTTAAACTGTTTTGCTTTGCCTGATAAAATTTCGTAGGAAATTGGGACGTGCCTTGATCGTTGCGTACAAAATCATGTATACAAACGAGTTTCCATTTCTGAATATTCGGCTTTTCGTAAGGTTTTTCTGACGCCAGGACCGGAATCACATTTGGAAATTAATCTAAAAGAAATTACACGTCCATAGTGAGTGTCCAAAATTATCTTTAAAATAAATCATATATACATACCTTTTGATTTTCCCTTGCTTCTTTTTTATATCCGAAATTGTGGATGTTTCTACTCCGTATTCATTTGCCAATACTTCTCCGCTTTCACCAAGAACTAGTCTTTCTAATATATCGGACTTTTGTTTTATTGTTAGTGTAATATGTTTTCTTTTAGAAGGCATTCTAATATGTAGGTACATACACGTAAAAAAAAAACGTTTACATACTTCTATGAACCACCTAAAGTAAAATAGAACGTAGGTATGCGTTGTAGGCAAATCAAAGGCACCTACACTTTGTGTGAATCCCAGATGTATTAGACTGGAAGTTAGGGGAATCCCCTCACTATCGATTTCAGTTTTCCCATGTAGTTTAAATTAAGTAGATGTCTAAAAACGCAGGTCCGGATTACCTAGTACTATCAAATCCGGATTATAAAGTACACAATGCAATAGAAATGTTTGTCCGGATTATTAAAGAATCTGGTTTAATGGAGATCCGGATTATCGAGGTGGCACTGTATTTGATTCAATAATTGCCTACTGTAGCGGTTTTTCACCTGAATATTTCTAATATTAATGTGATTATAATCAATACCCTAGAAAGAAAAGTCTGCCTATGGGCTTAAATTTAATAGTCTACTAAATAATCTTCAATCAAACGCTGCTGCTGCATCGTAATTGGAGTATCGATTTATTATTAATTCATTAAACCGATGTTTACTACTACCTTCTTCGTACCTTGTCACGCATAATCAATAAATCATTAAAAATTACATCTTCACTGTGTAACTTTTATACAAAGTATCCATCTTGTTACATTTACATTTTAACGAATTCCAGTTGACTTAACCAAATGGGCAGTAGTGACAAGCTGTTATGTTTTAATGGGGCTATTCTGCATGATCTTCATATAATTGGGTTGAAAATTGTCAAAGATTATAGAAAAAAGGGAAATGACTAAAGAATAATCTTTCAGGCTATACAAGTGATATTAAATAGTTCATCGACCGGTTTTATCGACCACCAAGTAACTAGAACTTTACTTTCTTACATTCCTTGCCAGCACAATCAACTAATTACAGATTTACCATTTCAATGGCAAAATTGCCATCCTAGGCGACTTTAATGTCCACGATATCAACTGGCTTCAATATTCCAATACCAACCTGAACTAACCCGAATGGATAATTAGTGGCCTCACCCAGCTTATCTGTAAGTCATAACGGATTCCTGATTATGATGGAAAGCTCGCTAATCTTTTTTTTATCTCTTTTCGACCACCAATTAGGGGAATTACACTACCTCCATAAATATGCTGTAGAGTTCTTTCAACCATAAACTCACTCAGTTGGTGCCAATGGAGACTCTAGAATACGTATAAAATATATATATATATATATATATATATATATATATATATATATATATATATATATATATTTCATATATATATATATATATATATATATATATATATATATATATATATATATATACATATATATATATATATATATATATATATATATATATATGTATATATATATATATATATATATATATATATATATATATATATATATATATATTTATACCCTGTAATGGTGGCGGTGAGTAATGGATTTAGATATCTAAGTGTGGGTTTTCCGGCGGCTGATCATCATTAGATAGATCTTAATTCATTACTCTTTTGGCTCTTAAACAAAAGAGATAATTCCCTCAACCTTTCAGCCGTATGGAAGTCCATAATAAAACAAGATACTAACGCATCAGCAGATGTTGGTCTCAGCGATGTTTCTTAGACTCTAGGCTGCTGATGCGTTAGTATCTTGTTTTATTATGGACTTCCATACGGCTGAAAGGTTGAGGGAATTATCTCTTTTGTTTAAGAGACAAAAGAGTAATGAATTAAGATCTATCTAATGATAATCAGCCGCCGGAAAACCCACACTTAGATATCTAAATCCATTACTCACCGTCACCATTACAGGGTAGTCTGACCAAGTGAAAACTCCCTCAGTGAGGAACGGCTGCGCCAAATTTAACGGAGACCACCATCATATAGACCCAAATATAGAATCCTTGGTATAGAGGTTCTTGAACCTAAAAATGAACCATAGAAAATCGGAAAAAGAGGTGAAAAACCCAGTAGAGGGACTAATAATACCACCAAACGTAGAAATATACACATTACAAAAGAACACTGAAGATCGATATAACGGAAATAGGGCCTACACATCAAAGAGACAATCCCATGAAAACTGAGAATTCAAAAGTAAAGATAATGACAGCTGTAATAATAAAACGAAAATAAGAATAACCGGGAAGCTGTGAGAAGTCATGTTAATACGAAATACTCGTACTTGTTTCAGATTTTTTGATCTTTATTAATGCATCCAGTGAAGAATGGGATGAATGATTTTAATTTTGTAGCGTTAATCAGTGGATATTAGCTTGCAGTTATTAAAGTTGATTTTATGACCTGTCGCTAAGTAGTGTAAAAAATAATCTGATAAGTTTGTATCCCAGGATCCTGAAAGATATCCTTCTATTAGTTTCCCATTTTATATTTCCAAGAAAATGACATCATAGCACGTTGCGACTGCAAATCCCTGTATCTTAGGATTCCAGCAGACGAAACTTTCCAACAACTTGCATAACAGGAAGATCTTTCTGACCACTTAATAGATCTTGCCAAACACTGTCTCAAGAATACATGTTTGCATTTTTGGCAACCAAATATATAAGCAATTAGAAAGCGCCACCATGGGCATCAATTGTGTTACCATTTAAAGTCAACCTTTTAATGATCTACATCGAATAAAAACCAATAAGGCAAGTTTAGAGTTTTAGGTTTGATATATCAATGACATATTCATCGTATGATCCTTTGGAAGAGATAAATTTTACTAATTGTTGGATCATCTAAATTTTTTACGCCACAAAATCCAAGTCACATTGACACTAGAAGAAAACAACCAACTACTTTTCTTGGACGTGCTCGTTTAGAAAACTGTAGAGTAGCGTTCTCAACCTTTCAGTATTTGCGACCCAATTTTCAAACATATTTTTTATCGCGCTTCCCCCCTCTTATACAATAACAATGCATGCAATAATAATGTATTTTCAGTATTTTGATGCTAAAGCTACACTATGACCTTAATTACAAACCTTACAAACAATAAGTAAATTTATTCATATTTGGTAACACATATCTGCTACGTTGACAAAACTAGAATCGATGCCTCTCTATTGCTCTCTGTCACGTCCACCATATCGGTAGCGGCTTCGCGAGAAGTTTCGAGTTGTCTCGAACATTCGGAAAGTCTACCCATAAATGTATAAATGCTGTACCTCGTTCAATTACAGCCCGTCTCAGTCGAGTTGATCCTTCTACTTCTATCGGATTTATCTTGAATGTGTATGTTGTAATTTATGTGCTAATTGAAATTCAAGGTATTAAGTATTTACGGCAGTAAATTTATACAGAATCACGGATAAATTTTTAAGTTGGCGTAAGCGAGCATTAGACGATAGTGAAGCATCAACAAGTGCACGGACGAGCGTGGTTCCGAAAATAAAATCAAGAAAATATTCTCAAGAATACTTAAATTTAGGGTTTATCAGTACTGAAGTAAATGAAGAAGAAACGCCCCTGTGTGTTATTTGCTCAAAAATCTTGGCAGCAGACAGCATGAAACCGAATAAACTTAAACGACATTTGGAAACGCCTCATAGTGAGTACCTTAACAAACCCCGAGAATTCTTCGAATTAAAATTAAAATCATTTGTAAAGCAGAAATCATTTTTTAAAAAAAACTTTGTCTGTGCATGAAAAAGCGTTACTTGCCTCTTACAAAGGTATATATAAAATAGCCAGATGTAAAAAGCCTCACACCATTAGTGAAGAGCTTGTTTTGCCAGCAGCAATTGAGATTGTAGAAACTATATTTGGAGATAATTTTGCCAACCAATGCTATCCATACCTATATCAAATGATACTGTTGCCCGTCGAATTTGTTATATAGCTGAAGATGTGCAGCATCAGATTTTCGGGAAGTTGCGAGACAAATTGTTTTCAATTCAGCTTGATGAGGCAATGGATAGCAATAAAGATGCTCATTTCATTGCCTACGTTCGATTTTGTGATGGTATGTCAGCAGTAGAAGAACTATTTTTCTGCAAACCAATTGAATTTAAAGCAACATCACTCGCATTATTTGCTATCTTAAATGATTTTATAAACGAGGCAAATATCGAATGGAAAATTCTATCGGAATATGTACCGAGGGTATTCATTCAATGTTCAACTCTAAGGAACAAATACACATATATTCGATACAAGTGATAAAATTAAAGCTTTTTGTAGAAAATTGGAATTGTGGAGCAGAAATGTAAAGCAAAAAAACCTAGGAATGTTTGCAAATGTGGGTGAATATGTTATACAAGGCTGAAGAACAACATGTGAAGGTTGTTTTAGTAACCATTGAAAATCATCTAGCCATGTTGACAAACAATTTTAAAAAGTATTTTTTTACTGACGCCAACTTGGTAGTAAGTTACGAGTGGGTTAGGGATCCATTTCAAAATACTCCCGAAGGGCTCTCAACTTCCGAAGAAAAAATCTTCATAGACTTCACGGCAAGTGGCGAAATCAAAAGACAATCTATAATTTCTATAATATATACAAAATGCAACGTCTCTCTGTCTGTCTGTCTGTCTGTCTGTCCGTTAGTGCGCTTATCACTGGAGAACCACTTATCCGATTTACGTACTTTTTTTTTAAACATACATATGTTCTCTGGCCAGGTTATAGGCTATATTTTATTACGATAGGTAGCATAAGAAATGAGCAGTGACGTAAAATAGTGAATGAAGTCGGAAAAAAGTTTGCCGCTAGCGCGTTCGTTTGCTATAGACAGCCTAAACCATTAAATATGGAACAATATTATGTAGCAGAGAATATCTGTAATCTATAATATAAATAAAATGCAATGTCTCTCTGTCTGTCTGTCTGTTCATTAATGCGTTTATCACGCGAGAACCATTTATCCGATTTACCTGTCTTTTTTTAAATTCATATATATATTCTTTGGCCAGGTTATATAATAATAATAATAATAATCTATATCTATAATATATATAAAATGCAACGTCTCCCTGTCTGTCTGTCTGTCCGTTAGTGCGGTTATCCCTCTAGAACCACTTATCCGATTTACGTGATTTTTTAAATTCATACATATGTTCTCTGACCAGGTTATAGATATATATTTTATTACATCTATAATATATATAAAATGCAACGTATCTCTGTCTGTCTGTCTGTCTGTCTGTCCGTTAGTGCGCTTATCACTGGAGAACCGCTTAGCCGATTTTCGTACTTTTTTTTTTTAAAACATGCATATGTTCTCCGGCCAGATTATAGGCTATATTTTATTACGATAGGTAGCATAAGGAATGAGCAGTGACGATAATAGTGAATGAAATCGGAAAAAAGTTTGCCGCTAGCGCGTTCTCTTGCAATACACTGCCTAAACCACTAAATATAGAACAATATCATCTAGCAAAGGATATCTATAATATATATAAAATGCAACGTCTGTTCGTTTGTGCCGATTTACGTGCTTTTTTTTAAACATATGTATGTTCTCTGGCCAGGTTATAGGATATATTTTATTACGTTAGGTGACATAAGGAATAAGCAGTGACGATAATAGTAAATCAAGTCGGAGAAAAGTTTGCCGCTAGCGCGTTCTCTTGCAATACACTGCCTAAAGCATTAAATATGGAACAATATCATGCTTCAAAGAATATAATATATATAAAATGTAAGGTTTCTCTGTCTGTCCGTTAGTGCGCTTATCACTCGAGAACCACTTATCTGATTTACGTGTTTTTATTAATTTATACATATATATATATATATATATATATATATATATATATATATATATATATATATATATATATAATTCGATATAAGCCTAGATAATGGGAGATAAGCAGAGATAAGTCTAGATAATGGGAGTTATGGTGAGATAATGGGCGATAAGGAGAAATAATGGGAGATAAGGAGAAATATTGCAAGATAATGGGAGATAAGGAGAAATAATGGGAGATGAGCAGAGATAAGCCTAAATAATGGAAATTATGTAGAGATAATGGGAGATAAGGAGAAATATTGGGAGATAAGGGGAAATAATGGGAGATATTTTATTACGTTAGGTAACATAAGGAATATGCAGTGACGATAGTAGTGAACCAAGTCCACGCGAGCGGAGCCGCGGGCCCGGCTAGTTTAATAATAAATCACTCTTTGAATTTTGGCCAAGGGTGAATGATAAGTTTTCTGCGCTGAAAACAAGAGCATTTCGTATACTATTATCATTTTCAACATCCTACCTTTGCAAAACTGGATTTTCTGCGGTGGCTGCTTTGAAAACAAAATATAGATCTCAACTAAATATAGAAAAAACTGAGAGTGTCTATTTCTAATATTAAACCATCTTTCGAAAATCTTTGCTCTGCAAAACAAGCCCAAGGGAGTAACTAATAATTATTAAACTTATTCTTAATTTAGTATTGATATGTTAATTATTAGGTAAATATATTGTGCAGTACTAATATAATCCTATTTATAACTGTATTATATCAGTGTAAATGTGTATTTTATTTTTTATTATATCAGAATGTATTTTGTTTTGCTCTCCTTTCAATAAATTATATTAAATGTTTTTAATGAATGTTTTTAATAATAATTTCTTTTCGATACGCTCGCGCCCCCCTAGTGGGGCGCGCCCCACAGGTTGAGAAACGCTCCTGTAGAGGGACATTTCAAACTTATAATATACAGGAAGCCAACACACATCAACAGCTGAGTTAAACACAAAAAAAGTTAGACAGAGAGAAGAATTTGTGTGCAAACAATTTGATAAAGAAGGCAATTTGGAAAGGAACCAAGTATTCGGACGGCAATTTAGCATAGATCGTATGGTAGAGAACAATCAGCTAATGATAAAGATTTGACAGGAATTTCACGGACGGCAGTTGATAGGATAACTTGAGGTAAAGCGACTCAGTTATAGGGAATAATTTATGAAAATACAATTGGTCTTCAAATTAGTTTAGCTAAATACAATTTGGGGAAGGCGGATATTGATTGAATAATAATTCAGCAGATCGGACAACCCAACAGAAAAAAATTGAACAGAGGAAGCAAATTTGTGGAAGATAGTTTTTTGGAATACAATTTGTGTGAACAATTAAACAGAGAGGATCATTTGTCAGAGAGAAAAAAAATGATTAAGAGAGAACAATTTGGCAAAATAAAATTTGGGAAAACGAAAATTAGATTTAAAGATAAGATAATTGACTTCAGAGAGGTGGTAAATTCACAAAAACTGCATCTTATTGAAGAATCGTTTGATTGGAATTATTTAACAAAACAAAATCTGTTAAGTAAGAACGTGACCGCTCGTATTTTTGAAAAAATGTGTTTTGAGGACTTTTTTGGCATCAATGTATTTTTTGGTGTGCTCACAACGACGCAATTACCTTAGTAAGTTGCTCAATGGCCTTCTGCATCAATAACAGCCTGGCATGCTGCCGACGAGATTTTCTGTATACTCGGGCAATGATCTCCAGCAAAGGTTTCTTCAACGTGCTTCGGAATTTGTACGAAGATGTTGTCGAATGGTCTCATGGGACACATTCAAACCGATTTTCTTAATTTTCCAGTTCCTTGACTCAGCGTCAATTTCGGCTCCCGTGAAAATAAAGACAAGATTCGATTTTCGGAGTGACTTGACCTCCCGAGCCATATTTTGGCAAGTCATCGACCCTTTTCGTCTCGTTAAAATGATTTACCCAACCCACTTCTTCACAAACGACACCGACTTTTTAATATACTTAGCGGCAGCGTGATGTGTTATTTTAGGCCCCTTTGGATGGGAACAGAGAAAGATTGTCTCGAATTGACGCACTAACAGGTGACTCATTTTGGATTTTACGTGATTTCGACAAAAGTTCGGAATCGACTCATACTTTTACTAAAATGCGTCGTAGACAAAGGCTCCCTCTACCGATTTTTTGTTGAATCGCTAGAATCACATCTACCAAAAATGAATTATCGCGGACACGTTCTTACTTGACAGACTGTATTAGAGATTATGGTTTCCTATTTTCATTATGGTTTAGTAAACTAACACATGGGCTGAAAAGTCCCGGGCCTAACACATAGATGGCGCTAGTTTTATTGCAGTCACCTTTTTTTCAGTTAATACTAACCTTCAAAAGACAGCTGTTAAAATTTCATGATATTCTATTCATTAGTTTGTGAGTTATTGTGCTAAGAGTGACGCTACTTTTGTTATTTTCAAAACAATGGATCAAAAACAATTTCGTGTTTTAATTTTACACTGCTTCTTGATGGGAAAAAATACCGTTCAAGCGAAGCAATGGCTTGAAAAGTGTTATGGGGACTCCGCTCCATCAGAAACAACAATAAAACGTTGGTTTGCTGACTTCAAACGTGGTCGTAGAGACACCGATGATGCAGAACGTAGTGGACGTCCAAATGAGGCGGTAACACCAGAAAACATCAAAAAAATCCATAAAATCGTTTTGAATGATCGAAAAGTGAAGTTGCGTGAGTTAGCTGACATCGTAAAGATATCAAAAGAACGTGTTGGCTTTATATTGCATGAGCATTTGACTATGAGAAAGCTCTGTTCAAAGTGGGTGCCGCGTTTGCTCACTGTTGATCAAAAACAAGAACGTGTTGATGATTCTGAGCAGTGTTTGGCCATGTTTAAACGTAACAAACCGGAATTTTTGCGTCGATATGTGACAATGGATGAAACATGGATCCATCACTTCACTCCGGAATCAAAACGATCGTCATCTGAGTGGACAGCAACTGGTGAACCTCGTCCAAAGCGCCCGAAAGCACAACAATCGGCTGGAAAGGTTATGGCCTCGGTATTTTGGGATGTGCGTGGTGTAATATTCATCGACTATCTTGAGAAAGGAAATACCATCAACAGTGAATATTATATAGCGTTATTGGAGCGTTTGAAGGCCGAAATTACAAAGAAACGACCGCATATGGCAAAGAAAAAAATTTTGTTTCATCAAGACAACGCACCGTGTCACAAGTCAATCAAAACCATGGCAAAACTACATGAATTGAACTTCGAATTGCTCCCACATCCACCGTATTCGCCAGATTTGGCTCCCAGCGACTACTGGCTGTTCGCAGACCTGAAAAAAATGCTCGCCGGTAAGAAATTTCGCACGAATGAAGAGGTTATCGCTGAAACAGAGGCCTATTTTGAGGCAAAAGATAAATCGTTCTACAAAAGTGGTATTGAAATGTTAGAGCGGCGCTGGAATGATTGCGTTGCTCTTGATGGAGATTACGTTGATGAATAAAGCTAATTTTGAACCAAAAAAACCGTGTTTTCTTTGTTAGGCCCGGGACTTTTCAGCCCATGTGTTATTAACTTCTTTATTTAGTAGACAACAAATTGTTTTGCGTGAATTACTTGTCCAATTAAATTGTTATCTTTGCCAAATTGTATTCATTAGATTGTCATATATGTATTTTTTCCACAAAAATCTGATTTTACTAGATTTCCACAAGAAAATTTTTCAAAATGAAAAAAATCATTGTTTTATAATGTTCAACGATTAAGAGGAATATTTTTGAACCAATGTTCGTGCAATTCGTTAGTACTTTTTCAAAATAGTTTTGAATTATTAAAAATTTGCGGTAAACAATAATTTTCCGGAAAAGTCATATTGATTATGAAAATTTAAAACAACTACATGGTTACATCTCGAAAATATTGCTACTCAGTGATTTATTTTTTAATGGAATTCTAGACAGCAGAAAAATATCACTTTTTATTCTTATTGTGATTTTCTTCTTCTTCTTTTTCTTCCTACGTTAGGACCATGTCCTGTGTTCACTTCAAAGGTTTCCTAGAAACAATTGCGATGATCAAGACCAGCTCTCATACCATCTTATTGGTGGTGTTCCAAGCGGTCGAGGTGTGTTTGGTCGCTTCCCTTTTGCAACCTTAGCCAACCGGTGATTTGGCATTTTGTCCACATGGTCTCTTCATTCTCTTCTCCTATTCCTTGCCCATCTCACCACATCCTGTATTTCGCACATTTCCGTTATTTCTTCACATCTCTTCCGGTCAAATAAGGTATGTCCTGTTATCGATCTAAGTGTTCGCATTTCTGTTGTTCTTAGAAGTCGTTTTGTTATTGTGTTCTCCGCTCTGGTTTCTATCGCGTACGTCATGATCGGTCTTACGCATGTTTTGTATATTCTTACTTTGCTCCTGGTGCTCATATATTTGTTTCTCCAAATTATATCTCTTAAGTATCCTGATATTAATGATGCCTTTGTTGTTGAGTTTTTACTTCCTCCTTAAGGTTTCTGGTACTTGTTATGTTTGCCCTAGATATCTGAAGGACATCACTTGTTCTACACTCTGATCATAAATCGCGAGTTTGCATCTTTTCGGTTCTTTAGATATTGTAAGGGATTTTGTTTTCTTTATAGATATTTGCATATTAAACACTTTTGCTGTTTGTTGGAATTTATGTAGGAGTCTCTGTAGGTTATCTTCGTCTTCTGATATGATTACTGCATCATCGGCGTAGCATATGATTTTTATTTCTTTGTCTCCCAATCGATATCCTCTCCCAGTTTTCTTTACTTCGTTTATTATTTCATCCATTATGATGTTAAATAAGACTGGGCTTAGGCTATCTGCTTGTCTGATTCCGGTTGTCATAGGTATTTTATTGCTTAATTTATTTGCCACTCTTACATATGTGTGGTTGTTGATGTTCAACTCTTCGATAGTTTTTATTATATTCGGGTGAATTTCCCTTTTTTGTAGTAGGGTTATGACATCAGTTAACCGTACCCTATCGAATGCCTGGGTAAGATCAACGAAACACATAAAGGCTATCTTATTAAACTCTATGGCAGGGATGTCAAAGATACGGCCCGCGGGCAGCATCCAGCCCCCGGGACGTATCAATAAGGCCCACGATCGCAATAAAGAAACATAATTTTTAACAACCGTATATTATATACTATATAATTAAATAAATAAAATGTTATAATAATTCAGTACATTTTTTTTATTTGAATCTGGCCCGCCTACACATTCTAAATTTAATATATGGCCCTCTGCAAAATTGAGTTTGACACCTCTGCTCTATGGCTTTTTCGGTTATTTGGCGGATTATAAATATGGCGTCTATAGTAGACCTGTTCTTTCTGAACCCTTGCTGTTCTTCACAGATTCCGGTTAACATTATTTCTTCTGATAAAATTTTAGTGAATAATTTTAGAACCGCACTCATTAAGCTGATACCTCGATAGTTTTTTGGATCTGTCCTTTCTCCTTTTTTGAAAATTGGTATCAAGATGCTTTCTTTCCATTCGGATGGTATAATCTTGGCTGTGAGTATTTTGCTAAAGAAAATCTGTAATTCTTCTAGTAATTTATCACCTCCATATTTGATCATTTCGTTCTTAATTTCGTCCATGCCCGGGGCTTTTCTGTTTCTTAGTTTCGCTGCCATGTACTGTATTTGATTCAAGGAAATGGTCCTATTTGGTTGGGCAACATTTTCATCTTCATGCTGTATTTCTTGTGTTAATGAATTGGTATCTGATGGATTACTATAGAGTTTTTCGAAATATCTTTCCCATTCTTCCACCGTAATTTTTGTATTTTGTATATACTCATTTATTGCTTTTTTTTTCTATTTATCAGTAGATTCCATATTTCTTTTTGTCCTTCTTACAGATCATGTTCCATATCGTTCGAAAATTTCTTCCAATGCTCTCTTTTGATTCTCTGGATATTCTCGTTGACCCTGTTTCTTACATTTTTATAATCATTGTATGTTATAGCATTTGATCTGTATTGTAGGTACGATTTTCTTTTTTTATTCAGCTAATGTCTTAACTTCTTGTTTGAATCAAGGCTCTGTGTTTGGTTTTCCCCCTTTCTTTATAGACCTTCTTCCAAATGCTTCTTCTGCTGCTTCTAGCATATTAGTTTTTAGTTTTGTCCATGCCGTTTCTACGTCATCGGACTCTCGAATATCATTTGTGGCTATTTTTTCTGTTAACCTTTGTTGATATAGATATTTGGTTGAGTCGTCGGATAGAGATTCTATATTGATTCTGCTTATTTGTTCGACAGGTTCGTTACGAAGTCGTTGCATGGTTGTTCGTATTTTTGCTATTACAAGATGGTGATTCGTTCCAGCATTGGCGGAAGCTAAAGTTCTCACATCCTGTATTCTTGTTGGATGAATATTTCTATTTGTGATTACGTAATCAATTGTTGATCTTTGTCCACGTGTATTTTCGAAAGTGTATTTCTGTTGTGGTTTATGTCGATAAAAGGTGTTGTTAATTCTAAGTTCATTTTGTATGCATAGTTGTATCATTTGTTCACCACTATCGTTTATAGTTTCTTCGTTGAATCGATTTTTGATGTGATTTTCAAATATCAAAATACTGATTTTTGACTTCTGCTATGTGTTTCTTCGAATTAAACCTGGTATAACAACATACAAAATCTTAACAAAAAAAAAATCAAAAGTAAACGCCTATTTTGCGTAAGCTCAAACAAGTTCGTATCTGACATTAAGTATATATTAATAATTCATATGACCGGATATTACAATTTTTATGTCTGAACCTTGATAAAATAGCAAAAAAGTTGTAGCACGATCAACTCGCCTCATTATTTGTTTTAAAAAAACAGTGTGAACTACTAAAGCTCCTCATCGACGGTCAAAATTGTATGTCTAACATATCAAACGTACATCATTTAAATGCCTTCATTTTAATATTGATAGTTTTCTTTATTCTTAAAAAGCTAATAGTTCTTTTTGGGGGGAACATGATTGGGCTATAAGTCTTGGCGAGGGGGGACATATGCACCTTCGGCTTCCTCCCTTAATAACGTCAATTATTTCACCTTCTGAGGAAGCTTTGACAATATGATTTTTACGTTCATTTGCACTTTGGGTTACTTTCATGAATAATAGAAGAATAAAAATAGCAAAAAAGGGGATGAAAAAAATAAAGAATTTTGAATCTTTCGACGCAATTCTTACCGATGATGGTGTGTTAATACAATTACAATAAAATTTCTCAATATATTTTATCTGGCAATAACACACTTCGTTAAAGTTTATTGGTCTGGTTGATGAATCATTGATTAAGGTATTTTGAGGAATTGGCTGTTACAATTAATATATAGAAAGCAATAATAGAGAAATGAGAAGAAAATTTCTACTATATTTTGGAGTCACTGATAAAAACAGTACCATAAATCGATTTCCTAAAACTTGTCCCAGGTAGAAAAAATTTGCTACCTAACAATGTTGAATAGGCATAAAACAATAGGCGACCCCTCACGTTACCCATTGGACAGCGCGCAAACCGGAGTCTCAGTCGGAATTTGATCGTCGCTCTGAGTCTTCGTTTCTCTTCTCGGCATTCGTTACAAACCAGTTATTTAAAAAAGTGATTTTTCTTTTTTAGAGTTTATCATGAAGAAAATTGTGATGGATTTGAATATTATAAGAAAGAGTGCATACATGTTGATCATTTTTATGTATTTTTCTTTTAAATAATTAGTTTTGTTTTGAAGGTAAAACATGTTACTCAAACTTATTGTACGAAAACCCGTTTTTCGGTATTTAAAAAGGTACTTGTTATACTTCAGGGTGCGTCCCCAGTGATTTTAATGGTTTTAACAGAAAAAAGAGTATTTGCACTAATCAAATACAGTCGACACTGTTTACAGTGAAACTCTATATAGTGAAAAACTTTTATAGTGCAATTTTTTTAAGACCTAGAATATTTTAATGAAATTTCATGTAAAAAGCCCTGCATATAGTGAATCTGTAAAATAGTAACACTCTATATAATAAAATTTTTACCAGAATTTTATGTATAAATTTTTATGCATTTATTGAGATCTTGGCCATTTCGGGTTTCCCATTTTTATCTAATATTAGCACGAATTCCATTTTTATGACGCATTCTTTTGAAAAGGTTCTTAACGCATTTATAACGCCTAATGGTTGGCAATAAATCAGGTAGATTTCTGTGAGAAACCCGGGGAATAATCCAATTTACAGAAACCCGGGGAAAAACCCATTTTATAGTCGAGGCCTAGTAATTCGCAAATTCAGGTTCAGTTTCTTTTTGTTTAAGAATCAAGTAAGATGTCTAAGCGAGTGTGTTTAAGTTTAGCTGAGAAAATTAAAGTTTTGGAGGAAGTTGATAAAGGCTGCAAAAAAATTGATGTTGCTGCAAAATTTGGTGTTTCTCCAAGTTGCGTCTCTCTGATAATAAAAAGTCGCGACAGTATCATCAAGAAACCTAGTGTTCCAAGCAGTCGAAAAACGAGTAGGGGTGAGTACTTACGAGGATGTAAATCAAGCAGTTTTACGATGGTTTCAAGCCCGTACGCATCAAAAAACGTACCAATATCGGGAAATTTAATAAAGCAAAAGCCTCTACAATTTGCTAAAGAATTTAACTGCGTTAATTCGTACAACGCTTTTCAAGCAGTCATTTATATGGAGAACATCATCCCTTTGGAATAATTTGCCCAGGACTGTGTTTCCCACCGAGTACAATTTACAGCGATTTAAGAACAATGTGAATCGCTTTCTCTGCACACGTGTCGCTCCTGTAGTGCTTTAGGGACTTCTCTGTAGCACGTGTGCTAGACCCATAAAAAAAAAAAAAGAGATGTGAACAAAAAGTACACGTTGCCGTGGATGAGTAACGGAGAGAAATTTCTTAAGAAGAAAGGTTGCAATGGACGAGGTTTAGGGCAGGGTTTTATTAAGACTAGTTTGAAATGTACGTAATAGTGATAAGAGACGAGGACAACTAAGGTTATTAATCATTTTCAGGCGTCTGTGGGAGCCTTAAAACGTTTGTAGTAGCAGCCATTTAGTTGTCAGGTGAAAATTAAATTAATAAGATAGATCTATGAAATAAAAAAAATATATATTGTAGTAGGTAATTACCAGGGAGTCATTTCAGGCACTCATTCAACTGGCGGTTCTGTGAACACAAAGATTGTTTATACGAAGGGAAATTTAATAGCTCATAAAATTAAAACCAAATTGCATGTGCTTTATTTTTTTTTTTTTTATTAAAATCTTTAAAAGATAATGGACTAGATGGTAGAAGTTCTGCGAACTCTTTCCTATCAATCGAGCCTTCTTATAAATATTTGCTGTTTTAAACCTTATGTTGGAAATGCTATTCTATCCTGACGTTTCACAAAAAGTATCAAATAAAATATGAAATTTGAAAGCATAACAAGGAAAAATTCCGAGATTATTAAAGAAAAAATGACAAATCAAGTGCAAGTTGGACTTGCGCAATTAGTGTTCCGTACACCTTGTGGAGAATATTCCAGAATTTTTTCAAAATTTTTTGATCAGTATTTTCCTATATAAGGGGAAGGACAGCGATTTTTTTCAATTTGGTAAAAATAATATAAAGAAAAGTATACGCAAGTAATTACATTATATATATTTTTGAACTTGGGTTTTTATGTTACAAGCTTTCATTTGACACTCCACTCGATGACCTGGTATTTGTTTTTCCACCTTCCATTTCCCTTCCCAAAACTAACCCCTTAAGTCAAAATTTAACTTTCAAAACTACACGGCTCTAATAATGCTTCCTTTATTGGTTTCAATTTCAATTTCAATTTTCTGTGTCAAATAGTTTCGGAGAAAATCAGGTGTGACAGACAGACAGACACCGAAGTGATTTTATAGGTATTCCGTACGGAACACTAAAAAGCAATGGTTTTATAAAAAATTGGTATTATTCTTCAACATAGTTTCTTTTAAATGCTTCAAAAGCACCTTTCATATTGTACGATTTGTCGAGCTTTCTAAAATAAGCCTCAATTCCCCATCAGACTTCTTCATTTTAACTAAGTTGGGAATTTTTTTTTTTTTTTTTTTTTTAGGGTCTAGCACACGTGCTACAAGGAAGTCCCTAAAGCGCTACAGGAGCGACACGTGTGCGGAGAAAGCGATTCACGTTGTTCTTAAATCGCTGTAAATTGTACTCGTTGGGAAACACAGTCCTGGGCAAATTATTCCAAAGGGATGATGTTCTCCACATAAATGACTGCTTGAAAAGCGTTGTACGAGGAGGTAACAAGCTGAACCTCATACGGATGTGAAGTATTAGCGTGACATGTACTTCTAACATGCACCGCTCTGGGAGGAATTAAACGGGCCACATCCTTCGAACACTTTCCATGAAAATACTTGTAGAATAGGCTCAAGTCGCCAACCGTTCTTCGATGTTCCAACGAATCAAGGCCACCTGCCAGTTTCGGGTCTCCAATCAGGCGAACAGCTCTTCTCTGAATAGAATCCAACAAATGCAGCGTATGTTTGGGAGCTGAGCCCCAAACATGGGAGCAGTATTCCATAGTTGGTCGAATTTGAGCTTTGTAAAGAATTAACAGTTGTTGTGAAGTGTAAAGTTTTCTGGTTCGAAATAATATTCCCAACTTCTGAGAAGCTCTTCTTGCTATGCCTGCAACATGTTCATGCCAGGACATATTTGCTCCCAAATTAACGCCCAACAAATTGAGTGACGATGCCAGAGGAATGGAGTGCCCCGACATAACTATGTCGGGTTCAGCAACGTTAACTTTTTTAGAAAAAACTGCCGCGTGGGTTTTTGTAGCGTTAAATTCCACTTGGTTACTGTCACCCCAAAATAGAATTTCTTCCAGGTCTTTGTTAAGTTGAATGACTTCCTGCTGACTGCGGATATTCGTCTGAGTAGCCGATGTCCGACCGTTCAAAGTGAATGAAGAGATAAGTGTACTGTCATCTGCAAAGCTGTAGATTGGATTCTCGGTCTTTTCCAGCAGATCGTTTATATAAATGAGAAAGAGAGTAGGAGACAGTATGGAGCCTTGGGGTACACCGGCGTTGATAGTGAAGGTGTTAGAAAGAAATCCGTCGACTGCCACTCGCAAAGAACGCTCTCTGAGGAAACATGAGAGGCACAAACAGAACTTTTCAGACATACCATAAGAACGTAGCTTAGCCAACAGCCCATCGTACCAAACACGGACGAATGCCTTGGATATGTCAAGAGCAACCGCTCGAGATTCTCCAAAGTGTTCAATTGCGTTGTTCCAAACATGTGTTACATAAATCAGGAGATCTCCTGTTGATCTATTTTTACGAAAGCCATATTGGTGATCGCTAATAATGCTGAATCCTTCAAGATATTTTAGAAGATGCTGATTGATAGCCTTTTCCATGACTTTCGATATTACTGAAAACAGTGCGATTGCTCGGTAGTTATTAGGCAAGGTCTTCTTGCCTTTTTTAGGTATTGGCTCAATTGTGGCACATTTCCAGCAGGAAGGAAATATTCACTTTCTGTAAGATAGGTTGAAAAGTCTACAGAAAACTGGTGTTAGTTCCCTTGCACAGTTTTTGAGAACTATGGCAGGTATTCCGTCAGCGCCAGAAGCCTTTTTGGTGTCTAGCTTCATCAAAATACGTTTTATGATACGCTGCCTGAAGACAATATCGGGCATCCTTGACTGCACTATGGGAATATTAGGTGGTGTTTTTCCTTGGAAATCGACAGTAGAATGTGAAGCAAAGAGTTCAGCCAACAAGTTGGCTTTCTTAACAGGTGTCGTTGCAATAGAATTATCTGGCCGTGTGAGTGGTGGTATGGTGGATTTACTGAAATTTTGACTAACTGCCTTAGCGACTGACCAAAAGGCCCTGGAATTGTTGGGACAAGCGAGAAGTTTGTTTCTAATCCGTTGATTGTGTGCCTCCTTGGTTTCGTCGATAATTTCTTTGCATCTGTCCCTGGCACGAACAAAGGTGTTACGATTTATGGTGTTAGGATTTTCACGCCAATGTCGGTATGCAAGATGTTTAGAAGCAACAGCTTCTTTGCATTTTCGGTCAAACCAAGGCTTGCCGTTGGAAGGGCATTTCTTTGAAAAAGGGATGTAAGCCTCCATACCGGCCAAAATAACATCGGAAACCTCCTTGGCGCAGTCAGATGGGTCATCGGATCGAAAACAAACGCCTAACCAAGGGAAAGTTCGAAAATATTCCATGAGATCTTCCCATTTAGCAGATTTGTAGTGCCAAATCTTGCGCGGTTTAGGCGCCTCTCTGTCACTGATTGGTAGGATACTCGATGTCGATAATATTTTATGGTCGGATTTACGCTGACCGTGTAAATCTCCGGATTGGTGGTTAAAAACAGATCAAGAAGACTGGCAAACTTTCCGTCTCGATCAGGGATTCGTGTTGGTTCGTCAATAAGCTGAGTTAAGCCACAACTGATTGAAAATGATTCGGCTTCACGACCTTGTTCATTGGTGGTGTTTGAATATTTAAGCCAGTTGATGTTGTGGACATTAAAGTCCAGCCCAGCAATTTCGGCATTTGGATAGTTAATTTGTAATGATCTGCAAGAAAAGCGAAAAGTGCTCTAAAGTTAGTATCGCAGATGAACCTTGTAGTTGGTTGAGTCGTTATTTTTAACCACATAACATCTAAGTTTGGGGGCTCCAGAGCCTCTTCTCGTTGGCAAGAGAGGTCGCTTCTGACAAAAAGACAGATTCCAAAGTTACGCCTAAATCGGGAATAGAAATCGTACCCAGGATAAAGATAGTTAACTGTGCTGGTCGATGAACTGACCTTGGTTTCACAGAGAGCGAGTACATGAGGTTTATTTGAATGCAGGTGTTGGTGCACTGAATTTATGTTCGAGTTTAAACCTCGTATGTTGCAAAAATCCATTTTAAAATTCTAATCTCTGCACCCGGAGATCCGAACGTGGGGCTATTTTACCTCCGGAATTTTTTGTATGCAGGTGCCTCATCATGCTATTAGATCCCACAGTCCGGGACCGGGCACAGCCACGAAACGTTAAGCAACTTCACGCAGCCTAAGCCGATGCGATGGTATCACACCGGGCGATGCTGGTGGGATCTAGGCATCTACCATCTAGAATGTGGAATCTTTGGCACAGTAATACTACTCAGTATATATCACCACTACATCAAACACTTTATTTTTGCACTCGACGTGCGTTTCGCTAACCATGTTAGCTTCATCAGGAGCGATGATTGACTAAAGCTAAACTACAAATCTACCGTATTTATACTTAGCCTAACCCTTGAATTACTCAGGCGGAACTAATGGCATAAACAAGGCCATCAGTTCCGGTCAAGTAACCAGTAGAGGGGATTATAAGGAATAGGCCCTCTGTATTTATTTAAACTACTTTTATATTTTATAATTTCCATACTTTCGTATGCGTTCAACAATCTCCTTTCAGATACACTTTTTATTAATCTTAGATTATCTAATGTAACAATATGATCAGCTTCAAGGGCATGTTCGGCAATGCTAGACTTTTCTGTTCTACTGTATTTTAAGTGAGCTAAATGTTCTTTAAATCGTGTTTTAATTGACCTTTTAGTTTGCCCAACATACTTTTTGTCACAATCATTACAACTAATTTCATAAATTTCCCTTTTCTCACAATTAGGAATCCTATCTATGGTATGGAGACACACTTGGTGTTATTTTCTTCGCGTGTAAAAAAGATGGAATTCTGAATATTAAACCTAAATTTATGACTATTTATTAGCTAATTTACTAAGTCATCGTCATAACCATTAACTCTAGTTATATTTCTAATACGATTCCTTTCTTTATTAAAGTTTACTCTATTCAGAGGGAAAGTGACCAAACGATGAACTAAAAAATGTAATGAGGCTAATTTATGTTGTTTGCAATGAAATGAATCATTAGGAATATATCTATCTGTTACTGTGTCCTTCCTATAGATATCAAATTCTAATCTATTATTATTTTTAATAATTAAAATATCTAGAAAAGGTAATTGTCCATTGTTCGTAAGTGAATTTAATGGAATCATACCGGCTATTTAATTTAGAAACAAAATCATCAATATTTGCTTTCTTTGTATCAAAAATCGCGAAAATATCATCCACATACCTATACCATACCCTTGGGAAATATCCGAATTCTTGACTGGCTTCGGTTTCAAACTTACTCATGAATAAATTGGCTATGAAAGGTGATAAGCAATTACCAATAGCTGTTTCTTCTTTCTGAACATAAAATTGACTGTTAAATTGAATTTTATGTCCAGAAAGAAGGAACAGCTATGGGTAATTGCTAATCACCTTTCATAGCCAATTTATTCATAAGTAAGTTTGAAACCGAAGCCAGTTAAGAATTCGAATATTTCCCAAGGGTATGGTATAGGTATGTGGATGATATTTTCGCGATTTTTGTTAAAAATAAAGCAAATATTGATGATTTTGTTTCTAAATTAAATAGCCGGTATGATTCGATTAAATTCACTTACGAAGTTGAGAACAATGGACAGTTACCTTTTCTAGATATTTTAATTATTAAAAATAATAATAGATTAGAATTTGATATCTATAGGAAGGACACAGTAACAGATAGATATATTCCTAATGATTCATTTTATTGCAAACACACAAATTAGCCTCATTACATTTTTTAGTTCATCGTTTGGTCACTTTCCCCTGAATGTAGGTAAACTTTAATAAAGAAAGGAATCGTATTAGAAATATAACTAGAGTTAATGGTTATGACAATGACTTAGTAAATAAGCTAATAAATAGACATAAGTTTAGGTTTAATATTCAGAATTCCACCTTTTTTACACGCGAAGAAAACAACACCAAGTATATCTCCATACCATATAACCTGAAATATAGCAAGGGACTCAATAAGGTATTTAATAAGGTAGACCTCACCTTAGTCTATAAGTCATCAAACAATCTGAGGAATATCTTAGGAAATCCCAAAGATAAGATTTCTAATTGTGAGAAACGTGGAATTTATGAAATTTGTTGTAATGATTGTGACAAAAAGTATGTTGGGCAAACTAAAAGGTCAATTAAAACACGATTTAAAGAATATTTAGCACACTTAAAATACAGTAGAACAGAAAAGTCTAGCATTGCCGAACATGCCCTTGAAGCTGATCATATTGTAACATTAGATAATCTAAGATTAATAAAAAATGTATTTGATAGGAGATTGTAGAACACATTCGAGAGTATGGAAATTATAAAATGTAAAAGTAGTTTAAATAAAGACAGAGGGCCTATTCCTTATAGTCCCCTCTACTGGTTACTTGACCGGAACTTATAGCTTTGCTTATGCCATTAGTTCCGCCTGAGTAATTCATGGGTTAGGCTAAGTATAAATAGAGTAGATTTGTAGTTTAGCTTTAGTCAGTGTCATAGTCCTAATGAAGCTAACATGGTTAGCGAAACGCGCGTCGAGTGCAAAAATAAAGTGTTTGGTGTAGTGGTGATATATACTGAGTAGTTCTTCATTTTAGCCAAATTTCTGCCCCTGGAGCCACCTTTTTCAATTTGGAAAGAGGTAAAATCTTGCTGAATACGGCTGATAAGGGAGCAATTCATAGCCCATTTGGTCCAATTTCACCATCGATTTTAAGGATTTGTGAGCTCGTGCATTATCTTGTTGAAACAACACCTTTTCCTTTGCTAAATGCGGCCTTTTTTCTTGATTTCCTTATTCCAATGGTCCAATAGACGTACGTAATAGTCTTCGGTGATTGTTCGGCCCTTCTCAAGATAGTCGATCAGTATTATTCCGTTCGCGTCCCAAAAAATACTTGCCAAGACCTTTCCAGTAGATGTTTGTGTTTTTGGACGCTTCGGTCAGCTTTCATGCGGTTTCAGTCACTGTGCAGACTGACTGGTGAACTCAGGCGTGTAGTGGTGGATTGATGTTTCGTCCATTGTTACGAATCGACGCAAAAACTTCTTTGGATTACGCCGAAACAGTGCCAAACAGCGTTCTGTATCTTCGACACTTTGCTGTTTTTGTTCAATCGTGGGACTGCACGGCACCGCTCGAACACATCGCTTTTTCATATGTAGATGTTCATGCAAAATATGCCTCACGCGTTCTGTTGGTCACGATGTCAGCTATCTCTCAGCCTTTCACTTTGTGTTCATTCAGAACAATATGGTGGATTTTTTTTGTGTTTTTTGAGTGACTGCCTCCTTTGGAAGTCATGGACGTGGTGCTTCATCGGCGCTTGTACGAGTTCACTCAACCATCGAGATATAGTTGCTTTCGAAGGAGTGGCTGTGCCATAACACTTTTCAAGCCATTTTTTAACACTTAGTTCGATGTTTTTCTATCTTTTGTTTTCCATCTGAAAAATACGATTCTCCAACCCTTCAAAATAGTCGTTTGTTTCAGCAATAACCTCATCCTTTGAGCTAAATTTTTTTCCGTCGAACCATTTTTTGATATTCGGAAATAGGAAATAATCGCTGGGGGCTAAATCTGGCGAATATGGTGATTGCGGAAACAATTCGTATTCTAACTCATGGTATTTTACCATGGCGATGACACAAGTGTGCACGCGTACATTGTTCTGATGAAAGAGAATTTTTTCTGCGGACGTTTTTCTTTCCCAGCATCATTGAAACGATCTGATAAATTGACGTAATACTCTCGATTAATCGTTTTGCCCTTTTCAAGGTAATCGACGTGGATTATACCGCATGGATCCCAAAAGAGTGTAGCGATGACTTTGTTAACCGATAAAGTCGCCTTGGCCTTCTTTAGCGCCGGTTCGCCACGGAAAACCCAGTGTTTAGACTGTTCTTTGGTGTGTGGTGTGGTGTGATGAATCTATGTTTCGTCAACAGTTATGAATCGACGCCAAAAATCATTCCGATTGCGCTTTAACATCGCCAAACATTCTTTTGAAGTTGACACACGTGCGTGCTATTGTCAATTGTTATTAATCGCGGCACCCATCTTGTACAAAGCGTTCTCATATCCAAAAGAGTTGTTAAAATGTTCTGCACCCGTTCAATTGAGATGCCCACAGTCTTAGCAATCTTACGCGGTTTCACTCTCTGATCATTTATCACCATATTGTGGATTTTTTCAATCGTTTCTGATGTGGTGGCCTCATTTGGACAGCCTGGACTTTCTTCACCAAACATGTTTTTACGGCCTGGTTTGAATTCATCCCATCATTCGGTCCCCATAAACTTCGCTGGGTTCCGTTTTTATCTCATCATTCGTTTTCTTTTTCAAAAACAAATATTTTATCACTGCTCGATACTCAGTTTTTTCCATTGTTGTAAAATTACAAAAGTTGTTTTCTTTAAATGGCGGCCACAAACAAACTAAATCACGCAGCGACTTGGAAATTTGACAGGATCTTGTGAATGGTTTACGAATAATCGTTGAATTGTTGTGGCTGTTACTTGATGGAAATTCATAACGAATGTAATGAAAGACTGATATTGTCAAATTTCCACTTTATTTAGTTTTACTGAAACTGTATGACGCGTTTCGCTATACTATAGCTTCGACAATGTTTGCAACTATATAAACTCAACACATAAAATTATTAAATTCCGGTCAAGTAACCAGTAGAGGGGACTAAAAGGAATAGGCCCTCTGTATTTAAACTACTTTTACATTTTATAATTTCCATACTCTCGTATGCGTTCAACAATGTCCTATCAGATACATTTTTTATTAATCTTAGATTATCTAATGTTACAGTATAATCAGCTTCAAGGGCATGTTCGGCAATGCTAGACTTTTCTGTTCTACTGTATTTTAAGTGTGCTAAATGTTCTTTAAATCGTGTTTTAATTGACCTTTTAGTTTGCCCAACATACTTTTTGTCACAATCATTACAACTAATTTCATAAATTTCACTTTTCTCACAATTAGGAATCTTATCTATGGTATGGAGACATATTTGGTGTTGTTTTCTTCGCGTGTAAAAAAGGTGGAATTCTGAATATTAAACCTACTCTACTAAGTCATCGTCATAACCATTAACTCTAGTTATATTTCTAATACGATTCCTTTCTTTATTAAAGTTTACTCTATTCAGAGGGAGAGTGACCAAACGATGAACTAAAAAATGTAATGAGGCTAATTTGTGTTGTTTGCAATATATCTATCTGTTACTGTGACCTTCCTATAGATATCAAATTCTAATCTATTATTATTTTTAATAATTAAAATATCTAGAAAAGGCAATTGTCCATTGTTCTCAACTTTGTAAATGAATTTAATGGAATCATACCGGCTATTTAATTTAGAAACAAAATCATCAATATTTGCTTTTTTTATATCAAAAATCGCGAAAATATCATCCACATACCTATACCATACCCTTGGGAAATATTCGAATTCTTGACTAGCTTCGATTTCAAACTTACTCATGAATAAATTGGCTATGAAAGGTGATAAGCAATTACCAATAGCTGTTTCTTCTTTTTCTGAACATAAAATTGACTGTTAAATTGAATTTTATGTTCAGAAAGAAGGAACAGTTATGAGTAATTGCTAATCACCTTTCATAGCCGATTTATTCATGAGTAAGTTTGAAACCGAAGCCAGTCAAGAATTCGAATATTTCCCAAGGGTATGGTATAGGTATGTGGATGATATTTTCGCGATTTTTGTTAAAAAGAAAGCAAATATTGATGATTTTGTTTCTAAATTAAATAGCCGGTATGATTCCATTAAATTTACTTACGAAGTTGAGAACAATGGACAATTGCCTTTTCTAGATATTTTAATTATTAAAAATAATAATAGATTAGAATTTGA
Source organism: Pachyrhynchus sulphureomaculatus (assembly GCA_019049505.1). NCBI lineage: Eukaryota > Metazoa > Arthropoda > Insecta > Coleoptera > Curculionidae > Pachyrhynchus > Pachyrhynchus sulphureomaculatus. The sequence goes on along the minus strand of CM032447.1, from coordinate 5,590,149 downwards.
TATCTACAGGAAGGACACAGTAACAGATAGATATATTCCTAATGATTCATTTCATTGCAAACACACAAATTAGCCTCATTACATGTTTTAGTTCATCGTTTGGTCACTTTCCCTCTGAATGTAGGTAAACTTTAATAAAGAAAGGAATCGTATTAGAAATATAACTAGAGTTAATGGTTATGACGATGACTTAGTAAATAAGCTAATAAATAGACATAAGTTTAGGTTTAATATTCAGAATTCAACCTTCCACCATTTTTTGATATTAGGAAATAGGAAATAATCGCTGGGGCTAAATCTGGCGAATATAGTGATTGCGGAAACAATTCGTATTCTAACTCATGGTATTTTACCATGGCGATGACACAAGTGTGCACGTGTACATTGTTCTGATGAAAGAGAATTTTTTCTGCGGACGTTTTTCTTTCCCAGCATCATTGAAACGATGTGATAAATTGACGTAATACTCTCGATTAATCGTTTTGCCCTTTTCGAGGTAATCGACGTGGATTATACCGCACGGATCCTAAAACAGTGTAGCGATGACTTTGTTAACCGATAAAGTCGCCTTGGCCTTCTTTGGCGCTGGTTCGCCACGGAAAACCCAGTGTTTAGACTGTTCTTTGGTGTGTGGTGTGGTGTAATGAATCTATGTTTCGTCAACAGTTATGAATCGACGCCAAAAATCATTCCGATTGTGCTTTAACATCGCCAAACATTCTTTTGAAGTTGACACACGTGCGTGCTATTGTCAATTGTTATTAATCGCGGCACCCATCTTGTGCAAAGTGTTCTCATATCCAAAAGAGTTGTTAAAATATTCTGCACCCGTTCAATTGAGATGCCCACAGTCTTAGCAATCTTACACGGTTTCACTCTCCGATCATTTATCACCATATCGTGGATTTTTTCAATCATTTCTGATGTGGTGACCTCATTTGGACGACCTGGACTTTCTTCACCAAACATGTTTTTACGGCCTGGTTTGAATTCATCCCATCATTCGGTCCCCATAAACTTCGCTGAGTCCCGCTTTTATCTCATCATTCGTTTTCTTTTTCAAAAACAAATATTTTATCACTGCTCGATACTCAGTTTTTTCCATTGTTGTAAAATCACAAAAGTTGTTTTCTTTAAATGGCGGCCACAAACAAACTAAATCACACAGCGACTTGGAAATTTGACAGGATTCTTGTGAAAGGTTTACGAATAATCGTTGAATTGTTGTGGCTGTTACTTGATGGAAATTCATAACGAATGTAATGAAAGACTGATTTTGTCAAATTTCCACTTTATTTAGTTTCACTGAAACTGTATGACGCGTTTCGCTATACTATAGCTTCGACAATGTTCGTAACTATATAAACTCAACACATAAAATTATTAAATTCACTATGGAACTAGAAGTCGACAATAAAATTAATTTTCTTGACTTAACGATAACCAGACATTACTTCAAACACAAATTCTCTATTTTTCACAAATCTTCACATACAGATACTACAATAAACATAAAATCAGCTCACCTCCTACCACACAAATTGGCAGCTTACCACAGTATGTTGCATAGACTTGTAAGTGTCCCCTTATCTGTAGATGATTTTAATAAAGAATTAAATCTAATGAAACAAATTGCTGTTAACAACGGATATTCCCCTGACACCATAGACTCAATTCTAAACAAAAAATTAAAAAATAAAGCTATTTCTTTAGTATACCCCAAGAAAGAAAACACAGGGAAAATATATAATGTTTTAACCTATTTTGGTAACACGTCAGAGAAAATTAAAAACCACTTAAACAAGTATAATATCAACATAGCTTTTAGAACAAACAACTCCTTAGAAAAATTCATTAAAAACGCAAAGGGAAAGCAAAATAGATCAAAAAAATCTGGAGTGTATCAGTTGAATTGTGGTTCTTGTCATAAAAGTTACATAGGTCAGACAGGTCGCTCATTCGAAACTCGGATTTCAGAACATAAAAGAAGCTATTTAAAAAACAAAACTGACTCAGCGTCCAGTAATCATTTAACAGAACAAATCATCTTTTTGACGATAAATTTAAAATTCTACACATACAAAACAAAGGCGTAAAATTAAACCTATTAGAAAATTTAGAAATAAATAGAATTAAAAATTCAGACATCATCTTAAACCAACAAAAAGATACCTGTCTGGCCCATGGTAACTCACCTTTACTCAATTTATACAATTAATATTCAAAATGGATTTCCCAGCAATATTCATTAGCAGATAGTATTAATTTTGTTACCTATCTACCTTAAGGTATTTGTATAAATGTAACAACACTAATATTCAAGCATTATTTTGTATCAGACGAAGCTATAGTATAGCGAAACGCGTCATACAGTTTCAGTGAAACTAAATAAAGTGGAAATTTGACAAAATCAGTCTTTCATTACATTCGTTTACGAATAATAATTTTTTTAAATAGTAGTAGCGCCATCTCTGACCGAGCCCAGGTACTTATCATATACCCCTCGTATATATGTTTAAGTGTTTTTTCTTACATATTAGCTTTTTTCTATAACGGTAATAGTTTTTATACTGGCAATAATTTAGATGTAATGCGAAAATTTAATTAACAACGATGATTTTAATAAAATTTCATTATAATAGATAATTACTACGCATGGAGCTGATTTAAGGTAGTCATTCTAGAAGTGGTTTTGTGAACACCGGGATTTTTTCAATTGTAGGTTGTAACGGATCTTGTAATTTTCAATATAATTATAGAATTCAAGTTATTTTATTTGGTTATGGACTTATTTATTCTATTTAATTTCAGTTTACCATTATGCTATTAAAAAGTAAATAGTTATACGAGGGATACCTTTTAAGTTCTTACAAGAACATAATAGAAAAAAAAAATTGTTGCACATCGTTTTATTGTTTCTCAAAATATTCGCCTTATATAGTTATATACTTTTGCATGCGTTCGAACCAATTCTCAAAATATTTTTTCCACTCTGTAATTGGAACCTCAAAAACATGGTTTGGGAAGAATTCAACAGCTTCTTAAGGTGATGAAAATCGCTGTCCCCGTATTTTTTTTTTAACATTCGGGAACAAAAAAGTCACTAGATGATAAATCAGGTGAATACGGGCTATGAGATAATAATTCGATTTTTCGTGGTGTATGAGAGCTGGCCTTGTTATGACGAAGAATAATGCGACGTTTTAGGTTGTTTTTCTTGATTTTGTCGACGACTCCTGGCAAACAAATAGTTGTATACCATTCAGTATTAACTGTTCTTCGATCCTCTAAAGCAGGGGTGCTCCAACTTGAACTGCTGGCGATCTACCTCAATATTGTTAGACTACGATCGATCGACTCTGAGAGGCTGCAAGTAAGCGTGATGCAGGATTGTCGTCTAGGTAAGGTGTATCGTGGCACAGATATTAGTTTTCCGCACAATATGCATTTTTTTTAGTCAAGGTAAGTGTAGGTCTGCTCTAAAATGTCAATGAAAAACTCAATTATTCAAAATTGCGAGTGTATTGGTTCTTACAAAACAAACGAGTTCTAGTGTCTAAACTTAACTAAAGAGAGACTTTGGATGTTGAAGCGTGGCACTGCATGTCCTCAGCATACTTTTCATAAGATGGTACGTAATTACCGAGTGCTAATCGCAAGCATGATGACATATGTTCGTCAGTTAGTCGATTGCGATATTTTGACTTAATTATCTTCATTTCAGAAAATGCAGACTCGCACAAGTAAGTTAACCCAAACATTGCCGTCAGTTGAAGGGCGATTTGCCTTAGATACGGATATTTATCTTCAGATATAAAACACCAGAATTTTATATCAGATGCTGTGGCATGAGTCCATGTTAAACTGATTTGCTATTTCAGTAGCTAATTCCTCAATGTTTTTACACGAAAAAGGATAACTCATAAATGATGCGATATTTGCCAATTTACTGAAATCATAAAAAAACGTATTTCGAATTGGCCCAAAATATTTGATAATTCTGCCTCATAAATATCATAATTCAACTGGGGAATCCTTGCTTTCAAAGACGGAAAATTTTTCAGATCCTTTCTTTACAGTTGATCTATCATAAGTTGCAATTTACTTTTGAATGCGTTTATTGCGCTAATCATCTCAATAATAGTTTTTCCTTTACCTTGAAGCTCCAAATTAATGGTGTTTCAATGCATTGTGATGTCTGTCAAAAATGCCAAATAAGTCAGCTATTTTCTGTTTTTCAGCATCTGAGTGTCATCACCTCTTTCGTCCAGAAAAGCTATTATTTCGGGCAATAATTCTTGAAACCTTTCTAGGAATTTTCCGCGACTCAACCACCTGACGTCCGTGTGAAGAACTAAATCAGTGTGTTCAGCTGACTCACTATCTTCCAACTGCAATTTAAAGAGCCGTCGTTGCAAGCTACGTGCACGGATAGAATTCACAATTTTTATTGCAATGCCCATAATCTCCTCCATGTTTAGAACTTTTGAACACAAAACTTGTTGATGTATAATGCAATGGAAGGAGAAAAATGAAGGGAAATCATCATTAGCTCGACACAATGCCACAAAACCGTTTTTGTTTTTAGTCATTGTTGGTGCTCCATCGGTTGTAATGCACACTAGTTTATATATTGGTAGCTTGTAGTTTGTTACAAAATTGAAGAAAACGTCATATATATCTTCGCCACGGGTCTTTCCTTTCAGAGGAATCATCGTCAAAAACTCTTCCTTAGCTGACATGTCATTGAATACCATTCGAATAAAAATACACAGCTAGGCAGTGTCTGTCATATCGGTGGATTCGTCGAACTGTAAAGAAGAGTATGTACATTCCATGATATCATGTTTTAGTTTATCTACCATGTCCTGACTCATGACTTCAACACGCCTTGTGAAAGTCGGACGAGATAACTGAAGTTCTCTAATAGCAGACATAATCTCTGTTTTATTTTTAAAATCTCCAAATAAAGTCTCACCCGCTTCAATAAATGCTTCCTTCACAACCAATCCATCATCAAATGGTTTCTTGTGTTTCGCCAATATATGAGATATTTTAAATGACGCGATCGTTGCAGTTTTTGATTGTTTGGCTGGTCTTGTGAACATGGTTTGTTCTTTTTTCAAACAAGTTATCAAATCACGTACTTTTCGTTTTCTTAATTCACTCTGTAATGAAAAATCCTTTTCATAGTTTTTATAAACCGTTTTATGATGCCTCTCTAAGTTCCCACGTTTAGGTATTGCAACTGACGCACGGCAAATGAGACAAATGCACTTATCCTTTACCATACAAAAGAAAAATTCTTCCTCCCAATCGTTATTAAAATGATAAATTTTACTTTTCTTCGCCGCACTCATTTTGGACTATTTATTAATAAACTTTGTATCGATGTATCGCCTTCAAGTTACAACTCAGACTGACTCCTATTCCTGCAGGCGCAACATTTATATCGGCGCGAACGAAGTCTCGAATGTTCCCGTCAAACACGCCGCCCGAAGTTTCTAGAAAAATCAGCGGGGATCAAAAAAGGGGCTTTTCTTTGACAAGTACCGCGCGTTCCTTTGATAAAGCCGCCTTTTGCCGCTAGCAGGGGGTTATTACGATAAAAGAAAGTGATGAGGGGGTTATTCTGGCCTAATTGTGGATCGAATAAATTTTAGTAGTTTATTCATTACATTTTGTTTTAGTTACCTAAAACAAAATCTGTGAATACTCGTAGTTCTATATCGGAATTTTTTTCTCGAGATCGACTCAAAAAGCACTCGCGATCGACTTGTCGATCGCGATCGACCGTTTGAGCACCCCTGCTCTAAAGCAATGGTGGCAAGATGATCAGCATAACCAAAGAAACAAGCTATCATTTTCTTGGAAGGTCTTCGCGAACAAACCACTTTTGTTGGATTCCGTTCATCTTGAAACATCCAAACAGTTGATTGTTGCTTTCTTTCTAGCTCGTACGGATATATCCAAGTTTCGTCTCCTGTTACGGATTTTGCATATCCTCGGTCGAATTTTTTGAGCATTTCCTTACACCAGAATGACACGAGCCTGTTTTTGAGTTGAGTTGAGAATCCACCAGGAACAGATCTTTTTCACAGCTAAATGTTCATGCAAAATCGAATGCACTGCAGTCCTCGATATGCTTAAGAATGCCTCTATCTCCCGGTAAGTTACATGTCGATCCTTTTCAATCATGTTGCGCACAGCATCGATGTTTTTTAGAACAATAACCGATTTTGGTCGACCTTCACTAAATTCATTGCTGATGGAAGCACGACCGTGACGAAATTCTGCAAACTGAATCTTTTCTGATGGTGATTCATTACCAAAAGTTGAGCCAAGCGATTCGAGGCATTATTGTTGAGTTAAGCCTTTACTAAAATCATAAAAAATCCTCCAACGAAAATCTTCACGTGGAATTTCCATTTGTTCACAAAACTGTTTTTTTTTTAAACGCTCACTGTATACAAACTACTAGGCCAGTCTCTAAGCTGCCAGTGCTTTAACAATAATAAATGTCAAATTTTACAACAATGGCAATGTCACATCTTAATAACACCATCTGGAGGTCGTTTGTAAAAACTCCCCCCTCGTATTATATTATAGAAAACTAGATATATCCTGTTGTTGGGTTAGTGGTGGTAGTTGTTGAGAGGCTCAGTGCCTAGCAAACAGAACAGAAGGATTCTTTTCCCAAAAACAACATAACTGCCACGATCATCGCGAAACTTCCGAGACCTGACTATAAACATCAGGAGATGTCACTTCATGCTAGAGTGCCGGCGTCTTCCCTTATGAGGAGTCGGCACTCTGGCGCCGTTTCGAAGATCTCATACTCGTACCTGAGTCTTCTCAACGTCTCGTAGATAGCCCAAATATGTTGGATCGTCGTCCACGCCCAGCAATGCTGGGTGCTCTATCAACCTACAGTGTCTAGTAAGAGTTCCACAAGAGGTCTCAGGACACGTCTACTTCTATCCAGCAACCACTCGCGGCGCTCTCTTTCAGATCATGATACAATATCCTTGGACTGTCTCTACCCTGGTCTTTGGTACAATTGTGTTGGAGAATTAAAGAATAAAAACGATATAAAGTTCAAGACATGAAATCACTCACATAAAATTGTTGTTTGACGATGAATATCAATATTCTCTAATCACGCAAAATGCTCCCTTTTGAATATATAAGGAGTGTAAATAAATTTTTAGGAATTTCTAAGAGAGGGCGTATTATATCGTATAGAGGCATACTGTTGCTATATTCATGATGAAGCATCATCATTAGACTTTAGTTTTTACTATATGTTATTTTGCCGAAGTGTAAACAACATATTTTTTTTGAGCATTGAATATGTTGAATTATGTGCCAGCAAAACACCATTTGCAGACAGCGTTACTTTTCTTGTTTAATTCGAAGAAAAGTGCCGTTGAAAGTCATCGATTGCTGTCGGAAACCTATAGTGATTATATTCCATCGATAAAAATATATGAGTACTGATCTCGACACTTCAAAAGTGATGATTTCACCACGGAAGACAAAGAACGCCCAAGCCAGCCGAAAAAGTTTAAAGATGAAGAATTGGAGGCATTACTCGATGAAGACCCGTGCCAAAGGGAAAAAGAACTTGCAGAATCATTATGAGTTGATCGCACAACCATTTCCAAACGCTTACATGCTCTGGAAATGATTCAAAAGCAAGAAAATTGGGTGCCGTACGAATTGAAACTGGGAAACATTGAAAGGCGATTTTTTACCTGTGAACAAATGCTTCAACGGCACATTCGGAAATGTTTTTTCTATCGTGTCATAACTGGTAATGAAAAATGGATACGCTACGATAATCCAAAGCGCAAAAAAATATTGGTGAAGCTAGATGAACCATCAATATCCTAGCCAAAGATGAATTTTCATGGCTCCAAGCTTATGACGTGTATTTGGTGGCATCAGCCGGGTCTACTATATTATAAGCTGCTTCAATGCATCCAACCATTACTGGGGAACGTTACCGAGAACAATTGATGCAATTGGACCGAGCGTTGAAGGAAAAAATGACCGCAATATGCCAAAAAACACGACAAAGTGATTTATCAACATGACAACGCTTGGTCCCATGTTGCAAAAAGGAAACGCTAGAAGCGCTTAGATGGGACGTCCTATCTTACCCGCCGTACTCACCAGACATTGCTCCTTTTGATTATCACTTGTTTCGATTGATAAATACGGCCTGTCTGAACAGGGCCGCCATTCTGAAAAAATTGGTCAATTCGTGGATAGTCTCAAAAAACGAGTCGTTCTTTCAACGTCGTATTCATGTGTTGCCACAAAGATGAGAAAAAAACTCGTGGCTAGCGATGGACAATACTTTGATTAATCAATTTGTAACCATTTTTTTACAATTAATAATAATAAGCATTTATTGTCTAACAGAACTACATCCATTTACAAGACAATTTGACAATAAGTAAAAAAAGTATCAGACCTAATTAAGTTATAATAATAATTATTACAAAATTAAACAACTACACACCGCACCATACTGCTCAGCCTATCCATCGCACAATAAGAAAAGTATGCTAAATAAAAATTTTGGATCATCTCAATAATCTGTTCCTGAAGAGTCCAAGCAATTGAGGAAGTGATACATGGAAAATATCAGTGTTATGGAATGTCTCATTATAAAATGCCATTGCTCGGTAAAGTGGTGATTTTAGTAGAAAATTATTATGTGGGGTACAAACAATAAAAGTCAAGGGGATCTCATTGTACGACCAGGCATGTGCAACATGATCTGGGACAATAACTCAGGGCAATCAATAACAGATCTCATAAGTTTTGCCAGAAAATTCGTAAGAAAATAATTCCTGCGTCGCAGCAGTGATGGTATCTCAAATCTCTCCAGCAAGCCGTCATGGTTACAGCCTCTAGGAGGAAATAACCATCAACTCTAAATGCTAAAAATTTAAGGAATTTCCTCTGTATGCCTTCTAATTTCTGGATATAACAATTGTATATTCGGTTCCAGACCACAGCTTTTAGCATTACGCAAAACAAATCCCAATGCCTTAAACGCCTCTGAGCAAATGCTGTTGATATGAGTGTCAAAAGCAAGCTTGGCATCATAAGTAATCCCCAAATCCCTAACAACAGAACACCGCGTTGCAAACCGTTTAACTCGTAATTGTGATGAATATTTGACTTATTGGAAAAGGTCATGGCGCAACATTTTTTGATATTAAGCGGTAAGTTGTTACGTTCACACCATAAATTGATTCTTTCTAGATCCGTCTGCAGGTTAAGGCAATCCGAGGCGGTGTTTATTATCCGGAAGAGTGGCGCACCGCTCATTGCTGAGAAATTTGCAGACTTGTGACCGCGAATTTCGACATATTGAGATCTACCAGTGAGAGAGGAAGCAAACAAATTGACCAAGTTGTTATCAAATCCCACAGCATCAATGTTTGCTAGGAATAACCCATGGTCCACCCTGTCAAAGGCCTTCGAAAAGTCTATATAGAGCGTATCAACCTGCTGGCGCCTATGCAATGCCTCACTTACGTATTGGGTGAAACAAGTTAGGTTAGTAATAGTGCTTCGTTTGCAAATAAAGCCATGTTGATTGGATGTAATCAGTTGGGCTGTCTGAGTACTAACCCGCTCGTACACAGCCGTCTCAAAGACCTTCGCAAAGGCAAACAAGATTGATATTGGTCTGTAATTTGAAATTTCGATGGAATTGTCCTTTTTAAAGACAAGTGTGATTTGTGCTTCTTCCAAATGCTTGGAAAAGTATTAGTTTTAAGAGAAAGGTTAAAGATAAAAGCGAGTGGTTCCAAGAAGGCGGAAATGCAATCCCTCACTAAAAAGCATGAAATTTTATCAGGACCCCGAGTAGTCTTAATTTTTAGTCTTTTAGAAGCATTCAAGATCTCGTCACACGAGATATTGTTGAGACTTATGAGTGTACTGGTATTTGGTAGAAGAATGTCAGGATCTTGAATGGACAGATCAGTATAAACACTACTAAAAAAGTTAGCAAACGAGTTTACAATATCCTGTGGGTCTGAATATTGGATCGCCCCATCCCTGACGATTTCAGGGATGAAAAAAGAGGATTTCCGTGATTTCAGAAACGCCCAGAAGGTCTTAGGCTCATTAGTTATGGAGTTTTCAGCTTTTGCAACGTAATCATCATAAGCTGTGTGAATCATGGTTTTTACTCGAGCACGCAATTTGTTGAAATGTTTTTTTAAAGGAGATTTGGATCTCTTGTACTTTTTAAAGACCTTGTGCTTCCTCTTAATCGCCCTAATTATGTTCGATGTATACCATACTGGGAAATCTCTCTTGCGCAGCACAGATCTTGGTACATAGGAATCAAGCACATATATAGTAAATGGTATAACATTCCACATGCCTGATTTACATCATCTAAGCCATATAAATTAGACCAGTCAATGTGTAGAAATGCTTCATAGAGAAGGGGAAAATTAGCCTTTCGAAAATTGTGGCTAAAACCTTCTGTATTACTAGAGATTGCACGTCGCCCCGATCCCTAAAGAAAATCTCAATATCAAGAGTAAGGTAGTGTAGATCCTCTGCAACAAGAGGAAAGAGATCCCTAGAAATGGAGCAGTGAAGATTTGAAAGCACAAGATCTAGTATTCGGTTGTTAAAGTCGGGAACGCCATTGTATTGATTTAAAGAAAACAGGTTACAGACGTTTCGTAGGCATTCAACTTTGGGGTCGTTTAGAGAGGAGGAGAATGTGAGTAGATTTAAATCACCCACGATGAGAATATTATCACCACATAGGAAACAAAGAGACTCAAGATGTTCGGCAAGAGCGACAAATTCTGCAAGTGAGACATTAGGTGGTATGTAGATAACAAAAACATAAATCGTTACATAATGAAAGTACAGCTTACAACCAACTATATCTATCTTAGAAATATTGTGATTAATACTATTTAAGTCCAATGGAACACCCTTGATCTCTCTCCTCACAGCCAGAATTACTCCCCCCATCACGAGAAAACACCCATTCCCGCACAGTCTCGATCCAGGCTGAATACTGAGTACCTGCCATTAAAGATTTCACTAGATGACACATTGTCGCTTAACCATGTCTCACTCATCGCGATTATGTCTTTGTCTGAGTTGCATACAGATTTATAGAGTTCGACGGTCTTGGTATTCAAGCCCCTGACGTTTTGGTAAAGGCAGGACAGCTGTAGAACTTTGGGGGATGTTGAGTTCCTGCTAGACAATGTTAATGGTTTAAATCACCGGATTTAGTCTTTTGGTACACCATTAAAATATTTTACCTTCAAGTCGGTTCTTCATTTTCCAGTCTAGTCGCCAATGAGGATTTTACTGCCCGATATTCCATTTATTACTTGGGAGTATTGTCATGTCTGATAGTAATGTTTCTATATGCGTCCCTTTGCTTTAGTTCCTTGGCATGTTGTATGATAGTTTTAAAGTCTCCAGTCGATTTCAGGATAACTTTAATAGGCCTGTTTTTCGCGGGATCTTCACGACCCACTCTAAATACCTTAATATCTTCTAGCGACACGCCTGGACATGGTTAAGCGGTAAGCTTCTTTACCGAAAAATCCCTCAAAATTAATTCACACATCCAATAATAATAATAGCGATAACAACAATTTTCCATAACTTTCCATATTACTTAAAATATAAGAACAATGCTTATTTTTTTGAGACTAATAGTAATTTTATTAAAAAATTGAAACGTTCACTTTGTTAACAACAAAACTGTTTTGCAAAACATTATGCTAAACGATTTCTAAAATAGCTGATAAGGACTCTTTATTTATACGGGTACTAATTACAGTATTTTCCATTTTTCCAATGATTACCGACGAGAGGATGGTTATTTTTTAGTTTATTAACCTACTAAAAGTTTACACGAGAGTTTATTAGTATTCTGTATTGGTTTTTTAATAATAAATTAAAAGAAACGTCATTGAAAGTATGGTATTATATAGTTGTTTTCCATAATATACGATGGTGTTATCTACCTAGGGATGAAAATGACGTGATACAGAAAAATTGCTTGGTTGTCAAGTTACTGTCGCTGTTCTATACACAAAATTTTGTATTAGTTCGTTGTATTTTGCAGCTTTTACAATTAGATAAAGTTTGTCAATAAAGAAAGAAATGGACTAAAGTTATGCATGAAAGAATGACCCAGGTGTACAGCAATGTATATATATATGTATATATATATATATATATATATATATATATATATATATATATATATATATATACATATATATATATATATATATATATATATATATATATATATATATATATATATATATATATATATATATATATATATATATATACATATATATATATACATATATATACATATATATATATATATATATATATATATATATATATATATATATATATATATATATATATATATACACATATACATATACATATACATATACATATACATATACATATATATATATATATATATATATATATATATATATATATATATATATATATATATATATATATACATATATATATACATATATATATATATATATATACATATATATATATATACATACAGTCCATGGCCAAATTATTAGACGCACTGTATTTTTTTTAGTAATTTTATGTTTCTTAAGAGTTTTTATGCAATAATGGTATATTTAAACTACAATATTATTGATTTTTATTTAAACGAATTGTTGTAGAGTACATATTTGTATTTATTTTAGTACATATTTGTATTTATTTTTAACATATGGCAACACTGTGTTGACAAAGGGATACATGAACGTAAAGAAGTACAAACCTGTATCAGTCGCGATCGGAATCGAGTCAGGTACGGACGTGTTTCTGTGGCTTTATGGACTGTGATCGTTTGTTTAACAGTTTTATACTACTCAGTTATTAGTTTATTTTGTATGCAGTGTTTTAAAAAAGTAATTGGACTATTTTCATTATGGGTAGAAAAGGCGATCTTTTACCACGTAAAAAAGCTGAAGTGAAGGCCCTTGTGATTGCGAAAAAATTTACAAACCGAGAAATATCACGAAGATTCGAGGTTTCTGAAGCTAGTGTACGACGCATAAAAAAGAAAATTGAGTCAGGGAAGGAATTAAGCCCGAAAAGAAAGAAAAGATGCGGTAGAAAACCAATTTTCACTCCACGGTCAGAGAGATGTTTGAAGAAAATTTGTGTAGAAAACAGATTTGCTACCACAAAGGTAATAAAATCACAACTCCAGGATGCTAGCGTAAATGCTTCTGAGCGCACTGTTCGAAGAAAATTGAAAAAAAAATTAGATTTTAAGGCCTATCGCCCCGCCAGGAAGCCCAAGTTAACAGCTGCAATGAAAGCAAAGCGCCTGAAGTGGGCCAAACAATGGCAAGACAAAGATGTGGACTTCTGGAGATTGGTAAGATACAGCAATTTAATCAATAATTGATACATTATTATCATTTTCAGTTAAATAAAGCAAATAAACATGGAAGTTTATATATTTTTCCTATTTTTGACAGGTCTGCTTCAGTGACGAAAGCACATTCGAAATTTTGCAGAATAAAGCTCAGTATGTGCGTCGTCGTCATGGAGAAAAGTTTCATCCTGATTGTGTCGTCCCAACGGTTAAACATCCCACCAAAGTGATGATTTGGTCAGTCATCAGCGGCAAGGGCACTGGACGTCTGTACGTCGTCAAAGGAATAATGAGGCAAGATCAGTACAAAGAGGTATTACAAAATCGGTTGATTCCGCAGCTCAGAGAATGGTTTCCAAATGGGGAACCATTCACTTTCATGCAAGATGGAGCTCCCTGCCACACTGCTCGGTCTGTTAAAGCTTTTTTGGCAGAAAAAAATATCCCTCTGTTGGATTGGCCCTGATATGAACCCCATTGAAAATGTGTGGGAGCTGATGAAAAGAGAAGTGGCTAAAGATGTGATTCCCAACAAAACCCAGCTCCTAGAAAAGATTATTCATGTGTGGAATCATCATCCTCAAATGCAGGAGACAGTACAATCTTGCATTGATAGCATGCCGCGCAGAATTAAAGCTTTGATAGCGGCTAAAGGTGGCTCAACTAAATATTGACTTTTACTAACATTAATTTCACTTTTCTTTAAAACTTAATAAACTTATGCTTTTCTAAATTAATGCTGTTTTATTTATGTCAAATAAATAGGTAATTGATTGGATAATATAAAAATAAAAAACAAATCAATTTAAAATAATAAAAACGGTACAATATCACTCGGTAATTAATATTTTACATGAAATCTTGCAGTGCGTCTAATAATTTGGCCAGGGACTGTATATATATACATATACATATATATATACATATATATATATATATATATATATATATATATATATATATATATATATGTTTTAACGAATGTTCTCACGGGTGTGAAATGTAGTAGTGGTTTTTCGGGTATCCCGTGTTAGCTTAAAGTCCCTTGATGGACGGTTTCGCTGACGTTTCGATGGAATCTCATCCATCCTTTTCAAAGCGTTGATCACTGGTCGGTGTCTTGGCGTTGAATGTCGAGACTGGCTCCGAGGGTGCCGGTTTTATATGCTCGGGGCGTGGCTCTATTGGTTGGACGGATCTGGCCAATAGAGGCTCGGCTTTGGCTGCGCGTTGTCGGTCCTGTGGTTCTTTGTAATGTTTGTGTTGGTGAAGAAACATATGGTTGAATTGTTGTTTCTCTTGGTTGGACTTGGTACTGGAATAGAATATGTTTCCAAGAGTTCGGTAAACGTTGGCTATCATCCCGATTATTTAAGTTGTTGGGCCTCTTTTCTATTTCTATGGCTTCTTTGATTACCCTAGTGGATAGGTAATCACTTTTTTGTAGGATTCTGGTTTTGTCAAAATCGATTGTGTGGCCGGTATTGTGTGCATGTTGTGCTAGAGAAGAGATGGTGGATTTTTGTTTTACGGCGTTTTTGTGCTCGTCTCTTCTAGCGCTAATTTTCCTGAATTAGTTCCTGGAACACCTTAACAACATACATCCAAACATTAAATTTACAATGGGAAGAGAAGTAGCAGAACAACTACCATTCCTAGCACCCTCGCACCCTCGACATTCAACGCCAAGACACCGACCAGTGATCAACGCTTTGAAAAAGATGGATAAGATTCCATCGAAACGTCAGCGAGACCGTCCATCAAGGGACTTTAAGCTAACAGGGATACCCGAAAAACCACTACTACATTTCATACCCGTGAGAACATTCGTTAAAATATATATATATATATATATATATATATATATATATATATATATATATATATATATATATATATATGGTTTTTTAGTCGTATACTTTCATTTTCGGTTCGGGTTTCACGTTACCAGGCGCTTGGGATCGTAAGAAGGAAAAAAATCAATGTACCTTCACTCTTTTTGCCTTAACTTTATTTTGGCCTACTAACATTTCCATGTAGGGTGTTCCTTACAAAGAGTAAGGTCTACTTATGTTTTAAAAAAAGCCACGGACAAGCAAGAAAACACTTTTGGTGCTTATTTTCCTGGAAAAAATGCATAAATTATATAAATAGAACAATTAAAATGAAATTTTCAACGAAGTTGTTGTTTTTAAGAACAACTGCCAGGGGCACATATTTAGGGAAATAATTGCAATAATTTTGTCAGTTAAGGGGCTATACCAGTGTAACTACTTAAAAATAACGATATTTTTCTAGAATTTTTTTAAAGAAAACTACATCAAATGTTTTAAAATGTTGAGTACATATTTACTATTTGTTTATAAATACACACAAATTTTTTCCGACCAAAATATTGACATTTGCGAGACTTATACCCTAATAATGAATGGGACAGGTGGAAAAAAAGTAGCTCCACTGTTGCCGCCTCCACATTTCCTGTATTAAAAATAAACAAAATAATCATTAAAATAGACATAATTTTCCATACCATCAACCATGGATTTTAAAAAATATTGAAAAGTATAAGAATGGCGGCGTTTAAAAGTATAATGTCTTCACCCAAAAGTGTCCGTTTTTTTTACGTGCCAAATTGACATTTTTAGTCCAATCAAAAAATCCAAGGTTCATGGTACAAAACATGTCACACTATTTATAGTGAAACTCTATATAGTGAAAAACTCTTTATAGTACAATTTTTGGAGGGGGGGGGGGGGGGGGGGGGGGGGGGGGGGGTCAAGTCCTAGAATATCTTACATACATAGCAATATATACAGATTTTTTCTTTATATAGTGAAAAACTCTCTATAGTGAAATTTCGGTCAACATTTTGGTCTTTCACTATATAGAGTGTCGACTGTATATATATATATATATATATATATATATATATATATATATATATATATATATATATATATATATATATATATATATATATATATATATATATATATATATATATATATATATATATATATATATATATATATATGGATCATTCTTTTTAAACCGCACCCCCTCAAGGCAAAATATGGAGCCACGTAGAGCGGCTTGCGTGGGCTCAAATTAAAGCTTAAAGACTCTAGTTTTGAAAGCCGTTGGGCGATTTTGAAAATAAGATATTGCGCATGCGCACAGGTACCCGAAATGAGACTGCTTCCCAAAAAAATCATTAAAAGTGAAAAAAAAACCAGGTAGAATGGCATTTTTTTGTAACTTCACTACACTATTACTTTTGTTTTCGAAAACCAAAAAAAATGACACCCCGTGGATTTTTTTTGGATGTCCCGATCGCGAGTTACACGAGGTTTTGGTGCGCAAAAATTTAAAATTCGAAAAATCGCTTGAAAAAAATCTAAGGAAATTCATACGTATTCCTCATAGCAAAACAAAACTCTTATGTTCTATGAACCTGGATTCTAAAGTGCGTTGCTTTCGAGAAAAAAATTCTGAACCAATTTTTTTCATTTTTTTTTTTTTTTTTCGAAAGCAGCGTACTCTAGGACCCAGGTTTATAGGAAAAAAGGATTTGTTATTCAACAAGGAATTTATTTGAATTGTTTTAGAACCTTTCAAATGATTTTTCTTATTTTTTTGTATAAACGAAAAAATCTAAAATTCAAAAATTTGTTGTTTATCTTAAAAATAAGAGACTAACTACTTTTGTTGTTTCTAGATTATAATATTGCATTATTTTTTTACGTTCATTTTATGAATTTTCCTTGAAATGAATTTATTTACCTGTATGCACCAAATTAATATTAATATATCCCTGTCTGATGCTCAGTTCCAGACTTCATGCGAGATAATAAGGGATTTTCTTCGATTAAAAAAGAATAAAGAGTTTATGTAAAGTATAAAGCAAAAGTATAAAAAAAAAACTTGTAAAAACACAAGATTGTTTTTCCTTACATAAACAATTATAAAATATACGCGGTTTCGTCCTAAGAACATTGGTGGACTCATCAGTAAAAAAATATTCTCCCAAGGTAAGTGAAAAGAAAAAAGCATATATGCAGTCACATAAAATCTTGGCTTCTACGATCTTTCTACGGTCTAAGATGGAGAGCATCATTGATGAGCCCACCAATGCTCTTAGGACGAAACCGCATATATTTTATAATTGTTTAAGTAAAGAAAAGTATTTTTGTAGTTTTACGAGTCTTTATCTTTATACTTTTGCCTTATACTTTGTATAAACTCGTACTCCTTTTTTAATCTAAGGAAATTCTTTATTATTTTTATAAGAAGTCTAGCGTTGAAAAACAAACAGGGTCATATTATCATCAATTTAGTCCGAACAGGTCGATAAATTCATTTGAAGTAAAATTTTATAAAAACTATCGGAGGATATATTCATTTATAAACGTGTTATATATTATTAAGTTTACAAAATTTTCATAAAATTTCCTTTAATGTTTTCAAATATATATCCCGCGAAAATCTGGGTCACGCAGTTAGAATTTTTTTCTCAAAAGCAACGCACTTTAGAATCCAAGTTCATAGAATAAGAAAGTTTTGTTTTGCAATGAAGAATACGTATGAATTTTTTTAGATTTTTTCAAGCGATTTTTTGAATTTTGAATTTTTGCACCAACGAAACCTGTGTAATTCGGGCTCGAGGCTAACTGAGTTAGCCTCGAGCGGCAGCAGTGGTAAGATCGCAGTATTGAGCAGCAGCAGCAGCAAGAGCAGCAAGAGCGCTTGAAAATGCCAAGTGAGATTTTGGCGAAACGTTATGCAAATTCATTGTTACACGAACGGATTGAAACCCGGAATTTTAATGTATTATTTATATATATATATATATATATATATATATATATATATATATATATATATATATATATATATATATATATATATACATATATATATATATATATATCTATATATATATATATATATATATATATATATATATATATATATATATATATATATAATTCACGCAAGCCGTGCCCGCGGCTCCGCTTGCGTGAACTTGATTCACCTTTATCGTCACTTATTATTCGTTATGTTTATATTATTATATAGCTCAAGGGGCCTTAGAGGCCCATGGCTTGGTTGCATACTTGTCTCCACTTCTTTTTGTCTCCTGTTAGCTTTTCCCAGTGCAGGATTCCCATCAACTCCGGATCCTGCTTTACTGCCTGAATCCATGTAGATCGAGGTCTACCCTTGCCTCTTCTTCCAACCACTCCTCTTATTTGGGCTTGCTTTGCCTGTCTTTCCTCCTTCATTCTTGCCACGTGTCCCAACCATCCTAATCGCTGGCTTATTATGATTTGTTTTATAAGGGGTTTCGTATATAGGCATTTTAATTCGTAGTTTGTTGTTCCTCTCCACAGTCCCTCTTCTTTCCTTCCTCCGTAGATTTTTCTCAAAGCTTTCCTTTCCCACACCTCCAACGTCTCCTTTTCTCTTGCATTCAGTTTCCACGTTTCGCATCTATATGTCACCGTGGGTCTGACAACTGTCGTATATATTCTTTCTTTTGCTTTTCTTGATACATTGTTTAATTTCAATATTGGATTCATTCCCCCAAACATCTCTGTCCTTTCGCTATTCTTTCTTGTATCTCCGTCCTTTCTTGTCCACTCTATGTTATTGTTACTCCCAGATAATTAAATTTGTCTACTTTTTCAAACATACATCTTTTTCCTAAATTGTTTATTATATCTAAACTTTTGTTGTTTTTAATATCCTTCTTCTTTGTAATTTCCATGTATTTTTTTTTCCTCATTTATCTTTAGTCCTCTCATCCTTCCCCTTTCTTCTATCCTACTTATGGCTTTTTTGAGGTTCTCTTTTGCTCTTGCAATCACTGTTACATCATCTGCATAGGTCAAGCATTGACAGGTTTGTTGGTATATCGTTCCATTTGTTTTTACTTCTGACTCCCGGATTATCTTCTCTAGTACCAAATTAAATAGACATGTCGACACCGGTTCCCCCTGTCTTAATCCTCTCTTCACTTCTCTTCAAAAACTTGTCTGATACTTTGCCCTCAACCAACACTCTATTTTCTGTGTCATTCAGGGTCATTCTCACCATTCGAATCAATTTACTTGGAATTTTTAGTTCTTCCATTATCTTGTAGAGTCCTCTATTTACAGAGTCATACGCTTCTCTGAAATCCACAAAGACCAAGTGTAGTGCCAAATTTTGTTCTAAGCTATTATCTTGGATTTGCTTAATCGAAAATATCTGGTCTGTAACCGATCTATTTTTCCTGAATCCACACTGGTACTCTCCCAGAATAAACTCGGCTTTCTCTGCTAGTTTGTTTTTGATAGTCAACACTACTATCTTGTACACGATATCCAGTAAGGCTATTGGTCTATAATTAGCACATATAGTTTTTTCTCCTTTTTTGTATATTGGACAAATGAGCGACTCTCTCCAGCTCACTGGCATCTTTTCTGTTTCCCATATTTCTTGCACCAACCGACATATTTCATTTTCCAGATCTACTCCTCCAGCTTTTATCAGTTCTACAATTTCCACCCGGGGTATTATTTTTTTTGGGTTCTGAGTATTTCTCTTATTTCTTCTTTGCAGGGTTTATTTGTCGCCTCCTGCCCTTCAGTTAATTTTGCTTCCTATTTCTCATTCAACTCCTCATTTTCATCTCCATTTAATGTTTCTTTAAAGTATTCCGCCCATCTATTCAGTCTTTCTGCGTAGCTTACTGCTAAACTTCCAACTTTTTTCCTATATATTAGTATTTTGTCTCTGTTTATTCCCTTTGTATTTTATAATAAAAAAAAACACGTAAATCGGATAAGTGGTTCTTGAGTGCTAAGCGCAGTAATGGATAGACATACAGGCAGAGAGATGTGTACGTTTTATATATATTATAGATTTTTTTTGACATATATTAAATTAAGAATTAAAAAAAAATCACGTAAATCCGATGAGTGGTTCTCGAATGATAAGCACACTAACGGACAGACAGACAGAGAGACGTTGCGTTTTATATATTATACAGATTATCATTATTATTATATAACCTCTTCATAGAACATATGTATGAATTTAAAAAATCACGTAAGTGGTTCTCGAGGGATAAGCGCGCTAACGGACAGACAGAGAGACGTTGCATTTTACATATATTATAGATATAGATTATTATTATTACTATATAACTTAGCCAAAGAATATATGTATGAATTGAAAAAAAGACACGTAAATCGGATAAGTGATTCTCGCCTGATAAACACACTAATGGACAGACAGACAGACAGAGAGACATTGCTTTATATATATATTTATAGATTATAGATATTCTCTGCTACATAATATTGTTCCAAATTTAATGGTTTACGCTGTGTACTGCAAGGGAACGCGCTAACGGTAACCTATTTTCCGACTTGATTCACTATTATCGTCACTGCACATTCCTTATGCTACCTATCGTAATAAAATATAGCCTATAACCTGGCCAGAGAACATATGTATATTTTTTAAAAAAAAATACGTAAATCGGATAAGTGGTTCTCCAGTGATAAGCGCACTAACGAACAGACAGACAGACAGACGTTGACGTTGCATTTTATATATATTATAGATATATATATATATATATATATATATATATATATATATATATATATATATATATATATATATATATATATATTACATTACCATATAATGATTTTTTCTTGGCTTTAAGGTTATGTGAATTAAAAGTTCATTTTACATGTATGTTTACGTTTCGATCAACCTAGTGATCTTTTTCAAAACATTTAATTTCATTAATATATCCAGTAACAATGTCAATATGTATCGAGTACCCTAAAAAAGCAAACCATGATTTCCCATGCAATAACAATGTTATAATTTGGCTTACCTTAGGATGTAGAGTTTGAAAGATTTTTATTTTCTTGTCAATAATTACAACATTCCAAGAGTTACGTACACAACACACTTTTTACATTTTAAAACTCTGCACACATTTAAAAATTATTAAAAATTATTAAAACGGTGTTACTTTATCATTATACTTTAAAGAACTGAAAAATATATTCGATTCAGATTGTTAATTTCTTTTTTGTCGTTTATGGCGTTTTGGTTTTTGTAGATAAGGACGGATTCTAATATTTCTCTTTTTTTAGTATGATTTTCGGAACTTAAGATTTTTGTGCTTTCGTATGTAAATGTGTGTTTTTTTTCCTTAAATGTGTGTTTTTTTTCCTTTTCATGTTTATTTAATGAAGTTACGTTATGTTTATCGTACTTGTGGCCTTTTATAAAATTATATATATATATAATATATATAACCCATATATATATATATATATATATATAATATAAATATATATTTATATATATATGCAAAATATATATATATATATATATATATATATATATATATATATAATAACATGCAGATTGAAAAGTCTTTGGTCTGAGACATAGGTGTCGCCCTTTTCAAAAAAATCCATGTAATCTTTAGGAAGTATCAGCCTTCACACGATACGTACAAAATTTCATGACATTTTTAGGAAGTATCGACGATTAGTTTACAAGTTACAGTGATCTTAGTGACACTACTTTTGATATTTTCAAAATAATGGAAAAATCGAATTTCGAGTGTTAATTAAACACTGCAAAGCAATGGCTTGATAAGTGTTATGGGGACTCTGCTCCTGGAAAATCAGTCATCATTTAATGGTATGGTGAATTTAAACGCGGTCGTACAAATATAAATGATGCTGAACGCTCTGGTCGCCCAAATTAGGTGGTTACACCGGAAAACATTAAAAAAATCCACAAAACTGTTTTGGATGACTGTAAAGTGATTGCATGAGATAGCTGACACCCTAAATCTATCAAAAGAACGTGTTGGTCATAATTTGCATGAACATTTTGGCATGAGAAAGATCTGTTCGAAAGGGTACCACGTTTGCTCACAGTGGACCAAAAACAACATGTTGATGATTCTGAGCGCTGTTTGGACCTGTTTAAGCGCAATAAAAAGGGTTTTATGATGCGATATATGACAATGGTTGAAACATGGATCCACCACTACACAGCGGAATCAAATCGGCAGTCAGCTGAGTGGACAGCAGCCGGTGAAAAGCCGCCTGAAGCGACCAAAAGACACAACAGTCGGCTGAGAAGGTTTTGGCCTATGTTTTTTGAGATGCGCATGGAATAATTTTCATCGTCTATGCTGGGCAGGGAAAAACTATCAATAGCGAATATTATATAAATTATTGATGCGTTTAAAGGCAGTGGTTACACAAGTTATACCAGGTGTACAAGTATGAAATCAGGATTTTTTTTCTAAAAAAACATGTTAAATTCGGAAGAATGATAAAAAAGTGCTTTATTCAAAGTATGCTCCATCGCTCGTTATACATTTTTCCCATCTTTCGGGCAATTTGTGAGTACCACGCCAGTAAAAATCTTCCTCTTTTGCTGCGAACCATTCATCGAACCATTTTTTTTCACATTTTCGTACGAACCAAAGCACTGCTCAGCAAGTGCGTGACCCATCTATGCAAATAAGTGGTAATTGGAAGGAGCCAAGTCTGGTGAGTAAGCGGCCTGGGGTAGAACTTCCCAGCTAAGTGCTTTCAACGTGTCGCGAACTGGTTTTGCCGTATGTGATGGAGGATTGTCATGAAGAAATATGACTTTGTGTTGCCTCTTTCGGTATTCTGGCCTTTTTTCAAGCAGCGAATAGTTCAAATCGGTCAATTGTTGTTGGTAACGTTTAGTATTAACCGTTTCTCTAGGTTTTAGCAGCTCATAATAGACCACGCCCCTCTGATCCCACCAAACACAGAGCATCGTCTTTCTGCCAAGGCGATTCGGTCTTGCGGTCGATGTGGATGGTGTGCCTGGGTCTACCCTTGATTTTTTGCGCTTGGGATTCTCAAAATAAATCCACTTTTCATCCCCTGTAACTATACGATGCAAAAACGACTTCCTTTTGCAAAATGTCACATGTGTTTTTGCGCTTTTCCATTTGCCTGTCGTTCAACTCATGTGGTACCCATCTATCGGTCTTCTGAATATTTTCCATCTCTCGTAGCCGATTGGAAACAGCTTCTTGACTAACGCACAACTGCTCGGCGAGTTGTTTTTGTGTTTGCGAATCATCTTCGTCCAACAATGCTTGCAATTCCACATCTTCGTATTTTTTTGGCGGTTTTCCACATTCCTTGTCTGCAACATCCAAGTCACCACTTTTGAAACGCCGAAACCATCGTTCACACGTATCTTGCGATGGAGCATGTTCACCATAAGCTTCTCGAAGTAATCGGTATGATTCAGCAGCAGTTTTCTTCAAATGAAAACAAAAAATTAATGCTGTCCGCGAATGCTCTTTGTTCGGTATAAATTTCGACATATTGAACACAACAACAGAATACTATGCACACACTTTTCCAATTTATCACTCGTGCGCGTCTGATACTTGTTGATGACACAACAAAATGGCGCAGTGTCAAATCTTTATAGCACAAACTGCATTGGTGCACCATCTATTGTCTGAAATCCGCATTTCATACTTGTACACCTGATACATGGTTACGATGGCAAATTTGCATGAATAGTTCGAATTACTTCCTCCTCCACCGTATTCTGCGACTATTATCTATTCGCAAACCTCAAAAAAAATGCTCGCAGAAAAAAAGATTTGGCTCCAATGAAGAAGTTATCTCCGAAACTGAAGTCTATTTTGAAGGCAAAGACAAATTCTTCTACAAGAAAGGTATAGAAATCTAAGATAAGCGTTAGACTGATTATATCGCTCTTGAAGGAGACTATGTTGATGAATAAAGTCGAATTGTGCAGAAAAAATGTGTTTTAAGAGCTAGATCAAAAACTTTTCAGCCTACGTGTTATATCAATCACAGATCTGATTGCCAACTTTAAACAAAAAAAGTATGTTATGCTGTAGACGTGATCATAAGTGTAGAAGGTTGTAATATTTATATAATTACCGTTTGTTATTTTCTTAAAAAATTGAATGGCAGCTTTTAAAATAAAAAAATTTGTTACGGTGGTATAAAATGATCAGTGACTTCACAAAACTCACCCCAAATGAGTATGCGCAAGTATTACATTATATATATATATATATATATATATATATATATATATATATATATATATATATATATATATATATATATATATATATATATATATATACACTAGCCGTATCCGCGGCTCCGCTCGCGTGGAGTTGATTCACTACTATCGTCACTGCTTATTCCTTATGTTACCTAACGTAATAAAATATCTGCCATTAGTTCCCCTTATCTCCCATTATTTTTCCTTATCTCCCATTATCTCTCCATAATTTCCATTATCTAGGTTTATATCTGCTCATCTCCCATTATTTCTCCTTATCTTCCATTATTTCTCCTTATCTCCCATTATCTCACCTTATCTCCCATTATCTCGCAATATTTCTTCTTATCTCCCATTATTTCTCCTTATCTCCCATTATTTCACCATAACTCCCATTATCTGGACTTATCTCCGCTTATCTCCCATTATTTATACTTATCTCCCAATATCTCACCTTATTTCCCATTATCTAGGCTGATATCGAATTATATAGAACATATGTATAAATTTATAAAAAACATGTAAATCGAATAAGTGGTTCTCAAGTGATAAGCGCACTAAGGGACAGACAGACAAAGAGACGTTGCATTTTATATCATTATATTCTTTGCAACATAATATTGTTCCATATTTAATGGTTTAGGCAGTGTATTGCAAGATAACGCGCTAACGGTAACCTATTTTCCGACTTGATTCACTATTATCGTCATTGCTTATTCTTTATGTTACCTAACGCAATAAAATATATCCTATAACTTGGCCAGAGAACATATGTGTGTTTTAAAAAAAGCACGTAACGCACTAACGGACAGAGAGACAGATAGACAGACAGAGAGACGTTGCATTTTATATATATTATAAATAGATAACCTGGCCAGAGAACATATGTATGTTTAAAAAAAAGCACGTAAATCGAATAAGTAGTTCTCGAGTGATAAGCGCACTAACGGACAGACAGACAAACAGGTAGAGAGACAGGCAGACAGACAGATAGAGAGACGTTGCATTTTATATATATTATAGATATAAGATTATAGATAACCTGGCCAGAGAACATATGTATATTTTAAAAAAAAAAAGTATGTAAATCGGATAAGTGCTTCTCCAGTGATAAGCACACTAACGGACAGACAGACAGACAGAGATACGTTGCATTATATATATATATATATATATATATATATATATATATATATATATATATATATATCATAGATGTAATAAAATATATATCTATAACCGGGTCAGAATTTAAAAAATTACGTATATCGGATAAGTGGTTCTCGAGGAATAAGCGCACTAACGGATAGACAGACAGACGTTGCATTTTATATATATTAAAGATATAGATTATTATTATTATTATATAACCTGGCCGAATATATGTATGAATTTAAAAAAAAAGACACGTAAATCGGATAAGTGGTTCTTGCGTGATAAACGCACTAATGGACAGACAGACAGACAGAGAGACATTGAATTTTATATATATTATAGATTATAGATATTCTCTGCTACATAATATTGTTCCATATTGAGAACAAAAAATTAATGCTGTCCGCGAATGCTCTTTGTTCGGTATAAATTTCGACATATTGAACACAACAACAGAATACTATGCACACACTTTTCCAGTTTATCACTCGTGCGCGTCTGATACTTGTTGATGACACAACAAAATGGCGCAGTGTCAAATTTTTATAGCACAAACTGCATTGGTGCACCATCTATTGTCTGAAATCCGCATTTCATACTTGTACACCTGATACATGGTTACGATGGCAAATTTGCATGAATAGTTCGAATTACTTCCTCCTCCACCGTATTCTGCGACTATTATCTATTCGCAAACCTCAAAAAAATGCTCCCAGAAAAAGAGATTTGGCTCCAATGAAGAAGTTATCTCCGAAACTGAAGCCTATTTTGAAGGCAAAGACAAATCCTTCTACAAGAAAGGTATAGAAATCTAAGATAAGCATTAGACTGATTATATCGCTCTTGAAGGAGACTATGTTGATGAATAAAGTCGAATTGTGCAGAAAAAAAAAAATGTGTTTTAAGAGCTAGATCAAAAACTTTTCAGCCTACGTGTTATATCAATTACAGATCTGATTGCCAACTTTAAACAAAAAAAATATGTTTATGCTGTAGACGAGATCATAAGGTGTAGAAGGTTGTAATATTTATATAATTAACGTTTGTTATTTTCTTAAAAAATTGAATGGCAGCTTAGTAGGTTGCTTAGTCGGTTGAGTGGTTGTATAGTAACCGGTTGGTTGCCATTTTAATTCCCGCCAGCAGCTGATTGTGGTGTTATGTATGTATTCAGGTAATAGTTAATGTAGAAATATAATAATGTCCGTGGTAACACTACCGTAAATATGTGTTTGGGCACCTGGATAACGTCGACGAATATCAGAACATCTTCGTCAATATATCCGTAGAAGAATCATGGGCGTGGCCAGCCTCTGAGCTTCTCAAAATTCCTTTAATGTTTTTTTTTTATTTATTATTAAAATTTTTTTTGGCCCTCAATCTAGGGGGGAAGCTGCCCTCCCCTGCCTCCTCCTGGCTACACCCATAAGAAGGAAATAGGACTAAAATCCCTATTTGACAAGACAGGTATTAGTAGTTTCTATTATTATCTACAGTCCCTGGTCAAATTATTAGACGCACTGCAAGATTTCATGTAAAATATTAATTACCGAGTGATATTGTACCGTTTTATTATTTTAAATTGATTTGTTTTTTATTTTTATATTATCCAATCAATTACCTATTTATTTGACATAAATAAAACAGCATTAATTTAGAAAAGCATAAGTTTATTAAGTTTTAAAGAAAAGTGAAATTAATGTTAGTAAAAGTCAATATTTAGTTGAGCCACCTTTAGCCGCTATCAAAGCTTTAATTCTGCGCGGCATGCTATCAATGCAAGATTGTACTGTCTCCTGCATTTGAGGATGATGATTCCACACATGAATAATCTTTTCTAGAAGCTGGGTTTTGTTGGTAATCACATCTTTAGCCACTTCTCTTCTCTCATCAGCTCCCACATATTTTCAATGGGGCCAATCTAACAGAGGGATATTTTTTTCTGCCAAAAAAGCTTTAACAGACCGAGCAGTGTGGCAGGGAGCTCCATCTTGCATGAAAGTGAATGGTTCCCCCCATTTGGAAACCATTCTCTGAGCTGCGGAATCAACCGATTTTGTAATACTTCTTTGTACTGATCTTGCCTCATTATTCCTTTGACGACGTACAGACGTCCAGTGCCCTTACCGCTGATGACTGACCAAATCATCACTTTGGTGGGATGTTTAACCGTCGGGACGACACAATCAGGATGAAACTTTTCTCCATGACGACGACGCACATACTGAGCTTTATTCTGCAAAATTTCGAATGTGCTTTCGTCACTGAAGCAGACCTGTCAAAAATAGGAAAAATATATAAACTTCCATGTTTATTTGCTTTATTTAACTGAAAATGATAATAATGTATCAATTATTGATTAAATTGCTGTATCTTACCGATCTCCAGAAGTCCACATCTTTGTCTTGCCATTGTTTGGCCCACTTCAGGCGCTTTGCTTTCATTGCAGCTGTTAACTTGGGCTTCTTGGCGGGGCGACAGGCCTTAAAATCTAATTCTTTCAATTTTCTTCGAACAGTGCGCTCAGAAGCATTTACGCTAGCATCCTGGAGTTGTGATTTTATTACCTTTGTGGTAGCAAATCTGTTTTCTACACAAATTTTCTTCAAACATCTCTCTGACCGTGGAGTGAAAATTGGTTTTCTACCGCATCTTTTCTTTCTTTTCGGGCTTAATTCCTTCCGTGACTCAATTTTCTTTTTTATGCGTCGTACACTAGCTTCAGAAACCTCCAATCTTCGTGATATTTCTCGGTTTGTAAATGTTTTCGCAATCACAAGGGCCTTCACTTCATCTTTTTTACGTGGTGAAAGATCGCCTTTTCTACCCATAATGAAAATGGTCCAATTACTTTTTTAAAACACTGCATAGAAAATAAACTAATAACTGAGTAGTATAAAACTGTTAAACAAACAATCACAGTCCATAAAGCCACAGAAACACGTCCGTACCTGACTCGATTCCGATCGCGACTGAAAAACAGGTTTGTACTTCTTTACGTTCATGTATCACTTTGTCAACACAGTGTTGCCATATGTTAAAAATAAATACAAATATGTAGTCTACAAACAATTCTTTTAAATAAAAATCAATAATATTGCAGTTTAAATATACCATTATTGCATAAAAACTCTTAAGAAACATAAAATTACTAAAAAAATACAGTGCGTCTAATAATTTGGCCAGGGACTCTATATATACTTACATTTTATTCCATTCCTTAAAATTATAATAATAAAGTAGCCAGCAATCCACAACACCTAACACCGGCAACACACTAATTGCGCTCAATTTAAGTAAATTCCAATTTATTCCAAGTACCTATTTAACCGTCACTTTTTTCCTTTTTAGCAGGCACCTTCCATCGGTAGTTTCCAATATTAATAGATAGTACCGCATCTTTCTTTCTCATAAGTCACGACTTTTACATCTTCGAGTAATTTCCTCTGCGTGCTACAAATAACTACCAACAATTTTGCAGGTTTTTTTTCGAGATAACGTTCTTTGGTACCTGTAATACCTACTGATACAGAAAGTACATGTGCTAGTTATGTTTCTTAAAATGTAGCAGGTTAAAAGTAAAGGGTTATTGTTACTCTGGTAATAATTCTTATCTGATTGGCTACCGCCTACAACTAAATGGTTATAATCGGTATATACGGACGGTATTTTGTTTTAGTTCAAGGTTGATCGAACGGAAAATTGCTTTAATTTAGATTCGATACGATATGGGGAAAGAAAATCAGTGATCTGTATTTATAACTTACTAGGCATTTTTGAACATTATCTTGGCTACGTATTTCTTTTGGTCTGAAAACCCAGCCACGGTGTGCCTGAATAAAAGCTCATTCAAAAATTGACCGGCCAACTGCAAGTCGGACTTGCACAATTAGTGTTCTGTACGTTGAATGCTTTTATAATAAAAAATTTTGTTACGGAGGTATAAAATGATCAATGACTTTACACCAATTGAGTTTACAACAGTTTTTTTTCCGATCTTCACTGAAACCTTAAATTTTTTTTTTTTTTTTAAATACCGGGTAAACTATTAAAGGTAATGCACTCATGATAATTTTCGTTCAATCTACACCATGTGCAGAATATTTCAGAATTTTTTCAAAATTTTTTGACTGGCGCTTTTCAAGATAAGGGGGAGTACACGCAAATTTTTTAAAAATAATACGAGCTTTCATTTACCTAGTCAAAATGTTTTTTATACTTCCGATTTCACCCCCTTAAGTTAAAATTTAACTTTATAAACTACACGGCTCTGATGAGGCCATCAATTCCTATATTAGTACCAAATTTTAACTTTCTATTTCAAATAGTTTCAGAGAAAATCGGGTGTGACAGACAGACCGACAGACAATGAAGTGAGCCATAAGCGTTCCGTACGGAACACTAATTATTGTTGTTCAGTTCGACACCCGTTGCAAGTAGGAATGACCAAAGGGATTAAAAAGGTTCGGAGAAAAGCTACAAGATGGGCATCGTTGGAGTTCCATAGGGAATTTGATCCAGTTCGGCAATTACAGACTTAAACTGAAATACTCTGTGTAGTCGCAGGAAATATTTTATAAAGGTCTCTATGTCTAAAATTGATAATAATGGTCAACCTTATTGGGAAATAAGGGAGACCCTTGAACGACCTATTTCTATGGTAAGGGGGGACCATCCTCTTAAAAATCATTTAGGACGAATATAGGTCAACATTCTCTTATTGGAGTCGGTGTTAAGATCTAGAATAATCTAGGTTGTGAAGTATTCAGTAATCATTAAGCTCAAATATTCTCATTCAGATTGTCATCGTAGAGAGTTTAATGAACTACGACGTAATGTTAAATTATTGATCGATTTGGCGTATAAAAACTATATCTCTAAAGTAGAGGATTCCATCCCCCCTCATCACTGATGATCCAACTACGTTTTGGTCGTTTATTAAAGCTAAAAAATCGGCAACTTATTTGCCTGATGTGCTTAAGTTGGGCAATCTTCAATTCTCTGAGCCGGATAAAATTGCTGATGCATTTGCTGGCTTCTTTGGGAGTGTATAAGGTGCGCCGTCAGATCGCGTCCCCAAAAACGATGTCTTCACCTCAAATTTATGTATCGCTCTTGATTGTTTGCCAGAGCAAACTATACTAACGGCATTGAAAGGATTGAAAGATAAACTTACTTGTGGCCATGATAATATTCCCAGCTTTATTGTGAAGGATTGTGCTCATGCTTTGTTGTTACCTTTATCTTATATATTCAATTTGTCTCTAAAAACGAACAGATTTCCTGACGTATGGAAGAAGGCCAAAATCATTCCCGTATTTAAAAAGGGTGACGCAAATGATATATCTAATTATAGACCGGTATCTTTATTACCGATATTCGCCAAAGTCTTTGAGATGTCAGTATATCAGTGTATTTTTGCACAGGTTAAAAGCCTGATTTCTGTAAATCAACATGGTTTTTTTTTTAGCAAACGTAGTACAATAAGTAATTTGGCTTGTTTTGCTCAATTTACAGGCAATGCTTTGGACAAACGAATGCAGGTTGATGCTGTGTACAATGATTTCTCGAAGGCCTTTGATAGAGTTGACCATTCCATATTTCTACATAAGCTGGATAGACTCGGTTTCAGCAATAACTTAATTACTTTTTTCGAGTCCTATTTGTGTAACCGCTTGCAGTACGTCGAAATTCGTGGACATAAATCCTCAACGTTTAGTGCCACAAGTGGTGCACCACAGGGTAGCAACCTTGCACCTTTAATTTTTTCACTCTTCATTAACGACATTGGTGATGGCATAACTAGTAATTTTCTTTTGTTTGCTGACGTCCTAAAGCTTTTCCGCACCATAAGAGACTCTAGTGATTGCCTTTCATTACAACATGATATGGAGTCGTTACAGCAATGGTGTGAGTTGAATAGGCTGCCATTGAATGCCGGTAAGTGCTTCTTTTTGACTTACTCGAACAAATTTAGCACCATCGACTTCCAGTATAAATTGGATAATGAAGATATTACACGTTGTAATACTTTCAAGGACCTTGGAATTATTTTTGATCATAAACTTTCATTTGCCCATCATATTAATTGGATATGCACTACTGCGATGAGGACGTTGGGTTTCATAATACGTAATTCAAGTGGTTTTCATAACAGTAAAACATTAAAAACTTTATATTCCAGCTATGTGCTTTCACGGCTTGAATATGGTGCAGTTGTTTGGAATCCAATACACGCTAAGTATATTAAACAGGTAGAGAATATTCAAAGAAAGTTTGCCAAATTTCTTATATTAAAATATGATGGTGTGTATCCTGATAGGGGTGTCAATGAGGTCATTATAACTGAACGTTTTCAGCTACCTTTATTGACGAATCGAAGAAATTACCATCTGGTCTGTTTTCTTATAAAACTATGTAAATCTCTTATTGACTCTCCTGACTTACTATTTCAAGTAAACTTTCACGTTCCTAATAGATTGGTTAGAACCTCTCCTGTTTTCTGTTTACCTAGTGCATCAACTAATTTTCTCATCAAAACACCATTGTTTCAAGCTATGAGAGTTTTCAACAGTACTTGTAACGACATTGACGTGAACAACCTGTCATTTGCGCAATTTGCCAAATGCTTAAAAAAGAAATTGTTGCATGTATAGATATTTATTCCAAGTGTATCATTTTAATTTTAATTTTTCAGTTTTACGTAATTTCTAAGTGATTTTTATATTATCTGTGTCTTTTGTTCTATACTGGTACTTTGTTTTTCTTTTTATCTCTATCTCCTTTGTATTATGTTATTTATGCTTAATTGTCTTGTAAATGGTATATCTGTTAGACAATAAAGATTATTATTATTATTATTATTATTATTATTAATTTTGTACTGTCATTGTGTCTTTATACTGTACTGTTATACATACAAATATTTCATTTTACGTAATGTATTGTAAACTACAAGTTATGTACACTGCTGATGTGATTTTAATAATAATAACTGGTCAAGTGCAAGTTGAACTTGCACAGTTAGTGTTCCGTACGTTAATTGCTTTTAAAATAAAAAAAATTGTTACGGTGGTATAAAATGATCAGTGACTTCACAAAACTCACCCCAAATGAGTATGCGCAAGTATTACATTATATATATATATATATATATATATATATATATATATATATATATATATATATATATATATATATATATACACTAGCCGTATCCGCGGCTCCGCTCGCGTGGACTTGATTCACTACTATCGTCACTGCTTATTCCTTATGTTACCTAACGTAATAAAATATCTGCCATTAGTTCCCCTTATCTCGCATTATTTTTCCTTATCTCCCATTATCTCTCCATAATTTCCATTATTTAGGTTTATATCTGCTCATCTCCCATTATTTCTCCTTATCTTCCATTATTTCTCCTTATCTCCCATTATCTCACCTTATCTCCCATTATCTAGGCTTATCTCGACTTATCTCGCAATATTTCTTCTTATCTCCCATTATTTCTCCTTATCTCCCATTATTTCACCATAACTCCCATTATCTGGACTTATCTCCGCTTATCTCCCATTATTTATACTTATCTCCCATTATCTCACCTTATTTCCCATTATCTAGGCTGATATCGAATTATATAGAACATATGTATAAATTTATAAAAAAACATGTAAATCGAATAAGTGGTTCTCAAGTGATAAGCGCACTAAGGGACAGACAGACAAAGAGACGTTGCATTTTATATCATTATATTCTTTGCAACATAATATTGTTCCATATTTAATGGTTTAGGCAGTGTATTGCAAGGTAACGCGCTAACGGTAACCTATTTTCCGACTTGATTCACTATTATCGTCATTGCTTATTCTTTATGTTACCTAACGCAATAAAATATATCCTATAACTTGGCCAGAGAACATATGTGTGTTTTAAAAAAAAGCACGTAACGCACTAACGGACAGAGAGACAGCTAGGCAGACAGAGAGACGTTGCATTTTATATATATTATAAATAGATAACCTGGCCAGAGAACATATGTATGTTTAAAAAAAAAGCACGTAAATCGAATAAGTGGTTCTCGAGTGATAAGCGCACTAACGGACAGACCGACAAACAGGTAGAGAGACAGGCAGACTGACAGATAGAGAGACGTTGCATTTTATATATATTATAGATATAAGATTATAGATAACCTGGCCAGTATATTTTAAAAAAAGTATGTAAATCGGATAAGTGCTTCTCCAGTGATAAGCACACTAACGGACAGACA
The DNA here is from genome assembly GCA_019049505.1 of Pachyrhynchus sulphureomaculatus. Classification (NCBI taxonomy): domain Eukaryota; kingdom Metazoa; phylum Arthropoda; class Insecta; order Coleoptera; family Curculionidae; genus Pachyrhynchus; species Pachyrhynchus sulphureomaculatus. The sequence goes on along the minus strand of CM032447.1, from coordinate 5,556,121 downwards.
GAGATACGTTGCATTATATATATATATATATATATATATATATATATATATATATATATATCATAGATGTAATAAAATATATATCTATAACCGGGTCAGAGGACATATGTATGAATTTAAAAAATTACGTATATCGGATAAGTGGTTCTCGAGGAATAAGCGCACTAACGGACAGATAGACAGACGTTGCATTTTATATATATTAAAGATATAGATTATTATTATTATTATATAACCTGGCCGAAGAATATATGTATGAATTTAAAAAAAGACACGTAAATCGGATAAGTGGTTCTTGCGTGATAACCTCACTAATGGACAGACAGACAGACAGAGAGACATTGCATTATATATATATATATATATATATATATATATATATATATATATATATATATATATATATATTATAGATTATAGATATTCTCTGCTACATAATATTGTTCCATATTTAATGGTTTAGGCTGTGTATTGCAAAGGAACGCGCTAGCGGCAAACTTTTTTCCGTTCCATTCACTCTTATCGTCACTGCTCATTCGTTATGTTACCTATCGTAATAAAATATAGCCTATAACCTGGCCAGAGAATATATATAGTTTTTAAAAAAAAAAGTATGTAAATCGGATAAGTGGTTCTCCAGTGATAGGCGCACTAACGGACAGACAGACAGACAGACAGAGAGACGTTGCATTTTATATATATTATAGAAGATATATATATATATATATATATATATATATATATATATATATATATATATATATATATATATATAGATATATATATATTACTCGTGTTTTCATAAGCTTTCGTTTGACACTACACTCGATGACCAGGTAAAAATGTTTTTTTTTCACTTCCGATTTCACCCCTCAAAACTAACCCCTTAAGTCAAAATTTAACTTTAAAAACTACATGGCTCTGATGAGGCCATCAATTCCTATATTACTACAAAATTTCAACTTTCTATGTCAAATAGTTTCGGAGAAAATCGGGTGTGACTGTCAGACACTGAAGTGATCTTACAAGTATTCCGTACGAAACACTAATATATCTGCTTTATAGTATACTTAAAGTATACTATAAAGTATGTGTAGTTGTGAAAGTTAAATTTTGACTTAAGGGATTAGTTTTGAGGGTGAAAACGGAACTGAAAAAATTTTTTCTTACCAGGTCATCGGGTGGGGTGTCAAATGAAAGCTTGTGAAAATATGAGTTCAAAAATATATATGATGTAGTACTAACGTAAAGTTTTTTTTTTATTTTAAAAAGATGGAAAAAACGTCCCTATCCATCTCGTCACCTTATCTCGAAAAGTACTGATCAAAAAATTTTAAAAACATTCTGGAATAATCTTCATAGAGTATAGGTTGAGCGAAAATAATCACGAGTGCATTACGTTTAATTATTTATCTGGCATAAAAAATACTGAGAACTAGAGAAACCTGTACAAAAAGGTGAAGGTGAATAATTTTCAGTCCATTACGGCACGTCGACAAAATAATTTTATTTTATTTATTTATAATTAAATATTTAGGTAATAAATATTTGTCTTCCACTTTTATTATTAGATTCTAGATTGAGCTGGATTGATTTATTGGCTATTAGGTAACTATTATACATTATTGACTAAGAAAAAACGTGAAAATCGTATTGGATCCTAACTTAGCCTAGGTAAGGATTTTATTTTATTTTAAAAACAATCATGGCACGGAACACTATTTGCGCAAGTCCAACTTGCAGTTGGCAGGTTATATTTGATCTGTCTTTTTTACTTTCCTTAAAGGAAAGTAATATATTAGAGAAATATATATATATATATATATATATATATATATATATATATATATATATATATATATATATATATATATATATATAGACTCAATAAATCGATTAATACAAGCAGATGAAATTGTATCCCAATCTTCCTTCAATGATTTGAATAATGGGACTTTATTTGAATATGTACGCTTTCGAACTTGACAATCTAGCGTTTCCTATAAGTGTTCTATTGGGTTCAAGTCCGGTGATTGAGATGGCCAGCTTAAAACTCTCATATTTGAAGCAGAAAACCACTGTTTTAACAACTTGGATGTATGTTTGGGTTCATTGTCTTGTTGAAATATCCAATTCTGCGGCAATGTTTTTTCAGCATATGATAACAAATTGTTTTCTAAAATGTCCTTGTAAATATCAGCGTTCATATGCCGTTGATATCGATCAATGGACCGACTCCTTGTGCAGAGAAAATTCCCCAAACCATCACACTTCCTCCACTGTGTTTTACAGTGGGAATTTGGTACCGAACATCATTTCTCATACCAATATGACGTCGTACATGTTGTCTACCATCGTTTCCAAAAAGATTAAATTTAGATTCGTCTGAGAAAGCTACTTTTTTCCAATCTTTGATGGTCCAATTTAGATGATCTTTGGCAAATTGTAATCGGGCCTTCTTATTCTTTTTACTGATTAATGGTTTTTTAATACCTATACGACCAAAAAGTCCCACATCATGTAGTCTTCGTGCCACAGTACTACGACTAACATTAGCTAGGTTTTCATCCTTTAGCTTGCGTGCAATTTCTGCAGCAGTTTTCTTGACATCCGCAGTTGATTTGCGTTTAATGATACGATCTACTTTTGTAGACGTTTTTCTTGGTCTTCCACTACGCGGACGATCTTTTAAACCATATCCAGAATGGCATTTTACAATAATATCGTTTACGGTTGATTTATCTATCGATAATAATGAAGCAATCTTACGAGAGGACTTTGCTTCTTTTGAAAATTTTATTACTCTCTCACGAATTTCGATTTGCATATGCCGAGCCATGGTTATGCTCCCACGACCTTTTATGAACAAAATGTGAACATTCAACGCGCTATTATTCGTAAATACGTCTTTGAACGTCCTACTGCGTCAATGTATATTATGTGGCCGGAAACTTTTGCACATTCAAATATAAGAATAACAATAATAAATATATTCATTTACTATATTATTTTGTTTCCTGTATCTTATACTCACATCTCATTATGATTAAAAATCATTGGCCTTTCTTTTTTAATAAATTAAAGTACGAAATGTCACTGGCCGGAAACTTTTGCACGCCACTGTATATATATATATATATATATATATATATATATATATATATATATATATATATATATATTCTTCTTCCTTTAGCCGTTCTCTACCCACTGTCGGGTATAGGCCTCTCTTAAATCTTTCCATTTCTCTCTCTCTCTCTCTCTCTCTCTCTCTCTATATATATATATATATATATATATATATATATATATATATATATATATATATATATATATATACTAGCAGAGCCCGCGGCTCCGCTCGCGTGGACTTGATTCACTACTATCGTCACTGCTTATTCCTTATGTTACCCAACGTAATAAAGGATCTCCCATTATTTCCCCTTATCTCCCAATATTTCTCCTTATCTCCCATTATCTCATCTTATTTCCCATTATCTAAGCTTATCTCGACTTATCACGCAATATTTCTCCTTATCTCCCATTAGTTCTTCTTATCTCCCATTATCTCACCATAACGCCCATTATCTAGACTTATCTCTGCTTATCTCTCATTATTTCTCCTTATCTCCCATTATTTATACTTATCTCCCATTATCTCACCTTATCTAGGCTTAACTCGACATATTTCGCAATATTTTCCTTATCTCCCATTATTTCTTCTTATCTCCCATTATCTCACCATAATCACCATTATCGAGGCTTATTTTAACTTATCTCCCATTATTTCTCCTTATCTCGCATTATCTCACCTTATCCCCCATTATCTAGGCTTATATCGAATTATATAGAACATATGTATAAATTTATAAAAACACGTAAATCGGATAAGTGGTTCTCGCGTGATAATCGCACTAATGGACAGATAGACAGACAGAGAGATGTTGCATTTTATATATATTATATTCTTTGCTACATGATATTGTTCCATATTTAATGCTTTTGCTATTGCAAGACGCAACGCAACGCGCCAGCTGCAAACTTTGTCCGACTTGATTCACTATTTTCGTCACTGCTTATTCCTTATGTCACCTAACGTAATAAAATGTATCCTATACCCTGGCCAGAGAACATACGTATGTTTAAAAAAAAAGCACGTAAATCGGATAAGTGGTTATAAGCGCACAAACGGACGGACAGACAGAGAGATGTTGCATTTTATATATATTATAGATATCCTTTGCTACATGATATTGTTCTATATTTAGTGGTTTAGGCAGTGTATTGCAAGAGAACGCGCTAGCGGTAAACATTTTTCCGATTTGATTCACTATTATCGACACTGCTTATTCCTCATGTTACCTAACGCAATAAAATTAGTCTATAACCTGGCCAGAGAACATATGTATGTTTTAAAAAAAACACGTAAATCGGTTAAGTGGTTCTCCAGTGATAAGCGCACTAACGGACGGACAGACGGACAGAGAGACGTTGCATTTTATATATGTTATAGATATAGATTATTATTATTATATAACCTGGCCAAAGAATATATGTATGATTTTAAAAAAAGACACGTAAATCGGATAAGTGGTTCTCGCGTGATAAAAGCACTAATGGACAGACAGACAGACAGACGAAGGACATTGCGTTTTATATATATTATAGATATTCTTTGCTCCATGATATTGTTCCATATTTAATGGTTTAGCATGTTTAAAAAAAAAGCACGTAAATCGGATAAGTGGTTCTCCAGTAATAAGCGCACAAACGGACGGACAGACAGAGAGATGTTCCATTTTATATATATTATAGATATCCTTTGCTACATAATATTGTTCCATATTTAATGGTCTAGACTGTGTATTGCAAGAGAACGCGCTAGCGGCAAACTTTTTTCCGACTTCATTCACTATTATCGTTACTGCTCATTCCTTATGCTACCTATCCTAATAAAATATAGTCTATAACCTGGCCGGAGAACGCATGTATGTTTAAAAAAAAAAAGTTAGAAAATCGGATAAGCGGTTCTCCAGTGATAAGCGCCCTAACGGACAGACAGACAGAGATACGTTGCATTTTATATATTATAGATGTAATAAACTATATATCTATAACCTGGTCAGAGAACATATATATGAATTTAAAAAATCACTTAATTCGGATAAGTGGTTCTCGAGGGATAAGCGTACTAACAGACAGACAGACAGACAGAGAGACGTTGCATTTTATATACATATAATAGATATAGAGTATTATTATTATTATTATTAATATATAACCTGGCCAAAGAATATATGTATGAATTTAAAAAAAGACAGGTAAATCGGATAAGTGGCTCTCGCGTGACAATCGCACTAATGGACAGACAGACAGACAGAGAGACATTGCATTTTATATATATTATAGATTATAGATATTCTCTGCTACATAATATTGTTCCATATTTAATGGTTTAGGCTGTGTTTTGCAAGGGAATACGCTAGCGGCAAATTTTTTTGCGACTTCACTCACTATTTTACGTCATTGCTCATTCCTTATGCTATCTATCGTAATAAAATATAGCCTATAACCTGGCCAGAGAACATATGTATGTTTTAAAAAAAAAATGTGTAAATCGGATAAGTGGTTCTCCAGTGATAAGCGCACTAACGGACAGATAGACAGACAGACAGACAGACAGACAGAGAGACGTTGCATTTTATATATATTATAGATATATATATATATATATATATATATATATATATATATATATATATATATATATATATATATATATATATATATATATATAATGAAGGGATAAAGCCTAAAATTTTTGAGTAATATCCCTTAAAACGAGTGAAAGAAGGTGGATAAATTTGGACTGGTTTGAATAATAATATGGTAATTTTTTCTAATTTTTCTGTTGAGTTAATAAACAAAAGTATTATGCTCGAATGTTTATACTAAAATATGAAAGGGATAGGTGAGGAGATTAAAAGTGTTGTTATGTTTATAAAGCTCTATCTGTCTTTTGAAGGTACTGGAAGTCGAGAAATTTAAAAATTAGGTTATCTTTTCATTTCCTTCAATTCTAAACCAAGAAAGGGGTGAGGGTATTTAAATATTGTATAGTTTCCATGGTATTTTAAAGATTTTTGGTTAAAGTAATTGATAAATTTTTATGCATATTTTATACCATAAAATACACTCCTGGATAAAATTAACGCAACAATATATTAAATCATACAAATCTCTATAATGAATTAATTTTAATAATTTTTTATGAACATTGGTTACACTAAAAGTTAGAAAAAACTTATTCGGATACTTTAAAAGTGAATTAGCTACCAAATTTCTATATAAGATTCGAATTAAAATTATTCTTAAGACCTAATAACAAAATCATTGAAATTATGTAATAATGAAAAAAATAAACTAGGACACTAGTAGCAAAATTAATGGTGTAACTGGGACACTAGTAGCGTGTGTTGCCTCCTCTACTTCGGATGACAGCGTTTATGCGCCTAGGCATGCTGCTAATTAAATTTTGGATAAAATCTTGAGGAATTTGCTCCCATTCTGTGATAACTGCATTTTCAAGTTCCTCAGGTTTCTAGGTGCAGGTATATGACGTTTCACATTTTTCTTAAGGTGATCCCATACATGTTCTATTGGATTCCGATCCGGGCTTTTTGGTGGCCATTGCATAATCGGTATATCAACTTGATTAAGATAATCGAGTACCTCCCTAGCCACGTGAGGTCGAGCGTTGTCTTGCATAAACAGGAAATTGGGCCCCACAAAATGACCGAAAGGCATCACATGTTCTATTACAATATTCTCAAGATAGTAGTCAGCATTCATGGATCTCGTATGGACAGGAACTAACTCTGTGCGAGCATCAAAGCAGATGCCACCCCAGAACATAACAGAGCCACCGCCGAATGGAATTCTTGCAGAGATATTGCAAGGAGCAAACCTCTCTCCTGGTCTTCGTCATACTCGCTCACGACCTTCTGGATGTTTTAGACTAACCCTAGTTTCATCTGTGAAGAAAACTTGTTTCCAATCATCCACAGACCAGTTTTCGTGATTTCGAGCAAAACGTAACCTGGCAACTCTGTTCTCTCTAGTAAGCAAGGGCGCAGTGGCTGGTCTCCTACTGTTTAATCCAGCTTCATTTAACCGTCTTCTAACTGTTTTTAGAAGAAATTGTGACATTGCAAACAGCTTCGAGTTCGTTTCTTATTAAAGAACTAGTGACAGTCCTGTTTCTTAAAGCATGTTGTCTTATAAAACATTCATCTAGGTCGCTAGTGCATCGTTTTCGCCCTTGCCCTAGTCTTCTAGAATAAGTTCCTACTTCATTCAAGCGTCTTACCATACGACTTATTGTGGAACGATGTTTGCCTAACAAATTGGCAACATAACTCTGACAATATCCCTCGTCCAATAAAACTGAGGCTCGCACTACCTCGTGTTCAGTTAAATTCCTTGTTCGATTCATTTTTCTCATTCTTCGGGGTCAAAAATAAAACAGTCTACCACAAAAACGTAATACTTTGAAAAAGGGAACAATTTATAAGCTTACTTTTAAAGAAAATCTATCGCATTATTACAGAAAATTGTTTATCTTATAAAAAATTCTTTAAAACTGTAAATCTAAACGAATTGTTTTGATTTCTGTCATGAACAACGAAACAAAATATGCATAGCCTATTATTCAAATACTCGATAAACTTTCAAACTGACATAAGAAAAAGATAAATTAATTTTCAGATTGTTGCGTTAATTTTGTCCAGGAGTTTATATAAGGGGTTACATTTTTGCCTTTTTTAGGCATCGACTGAACTCGACCTAAATGAAAAAGCTTATAACGTTAATAAGGTATTTTGAAGGACTTAGTTTACTCTAACATGCCTAGAATTATTAAAACTGAAAAAGTTACTCTTTAGAATAAGTAATAAAATTTAAAAATAATAATAATAGATTGTTTATATAAGATACTCTGTATTATTTGTGATTTGAGTTTGCTCGACATTTTAAAGTCTAACTATTTTTGTCATCGATCAGCACGCTTAAATAGTATTCGCTCACAACGTTAATTTGTTTAATTAAGTCTCGAACCAATTATGTTTAAATTACATGCATCCGGCTAATAACTGAGAAATTAAAAGAAATTAGAAGATAGGTAAGTCTGGTTGATCTCATTGAAATTAACTGCATCATTATTAACTATTTCTTTTATTTTCTGTAATAGAAAGCCTAATCATTTCAAGAGAATATAAATTTTTTGAAACTGGATTGAATCTTGAGGTACAAAAAACAAAATTACATTTCTCAATAAATGAATGCACTTCGTGTTTAACTAGTGATTGTTGTATTATGCTACATATGAAAGAAAATGAGCAGCTTTTAATTCTCCGTTAAGAAAAAATAAACATGTCAAGTTCAAGCTGGACTTATGCAATTAGTGTTCCGTACCGTGATTGCTTTTAAAATAAAATAAAATCCTTACCTAGGCTAAGTTAATTAGGTCCCTGACATCTTAAGATCCAATATGTATTTCCAACGTTTTTTCTTAGTAGTAATGTGTAATAGCAATAGCATTTTAGCTACCTAATAGCCAATAATGTTTATTCTCTCATCAAAAAAAAAAAGAAAAAATTTCCATATTTCTAACCATACAAAAAATTATTGTTTTGATTTAGTAGTCGTTTGCTTGTCGGTGAATGCAGACAACAATGTCCGCGAAAATCGTTGATCCCGCCAGTTGCGAAGTGCGTGCTGTGATTCGATTTTCGTGTGCAAATGGATCATCAGCTGCTCAAATTTATCGGAAATTGTGTATAGTTTATGGACCTACAGTAATGAGTGAAGGAAAGTTTAGACAATGGTGTTGAGACTTTAAAAATGACCGCACAAATGTGCATGATGAAGAGCGTAGTGGCAGGTCGAGTATCTAGACCGATGAAATAGTTTGCACTTGAAACAGTGGCTTGGTGGACAACGGTTTAAAGACGACCAGAAACTCAAGACCGCCGTTGTTACCTGGTTTAATTCCCAGGCGAACAGCTATTATGTGCAAAAATGAAGTAGGTTTGTAGGAAACGAAAACCGCCAATAAAAACTTTTTCTAACGAATATATTTTTTTATGACCAAACGACCCTTACTTTTCGAATATGCTTTATATATATATATATATATATATATATATATATATATATATATATAATATATAAATATATATTCATATATATATATATATATATATATATATATAAAAATATATAAATAAATATATATATATATATATATATATATATATATATATATATATATATATATATATATATATATATATATATATATATATATATATATATATATATATCTATATTATATATAAAATGCAACGTCTCTCTGTCTGTCTGTCTGTCCGTTAGTGCGCTTATCACTGGAGAACCACTTATCCGATTTACGTACTTTTTTTTTAAAACATACATATGTTCTCTGGCCAGGTTATAGGCTATATTTTATTACGATAGGTAGCATAGGGAATGAGCAGTGACGATAATAGTGAATGAAGTCGGAAAAAAGTTTGCCGTTAGCGCGTTCCCTTGCAGTACACAGCCTAAACCATTAAATTTGGAACAATATTATGTAGCAGAGAATATCTATAATCTATAATCTATAATATATATAAAAAGCAATGTCTCTCTGTCTGTCTGTCTGTCCATTAGTGCGTTTATCAGGCGAGAATAACTTATCCGATTTACGTGTCTTTTTTTAAATTCATACATATATTCTTTGGCCAGGTTATATAGTAATAATAATAATCTATATCTATAATATATGTAAAATGCAATGTCTCTCTGTCTGTCCGTTAGTGCGCTTATCCCTCGAGAACCACTTACGTGATTTTTTAAATTCATACATATGTTCTCTAAAGAGGTTATATAATAATAATAATAATCTATATAATATATATAAAACGCAACGTCTCTGTGTCTGTTTGTCCGTTAGTGTGCTTATCATTCGAGAACCACTTATCGGATTTACGTGATTTTTTTTAAATTCTTAATATATGTCAAAAAAAAAAAATCTATAATTATATATACATCAAAAAAAAGCTCAAGAACCACTTATCCGATTTACGTGTTTTTTTATTATAAAATACAAAGGGAATAAATAGAGACAAAATGCTAATATAAAGGAAAAAAGTTGGAAGTTTAGCAGTAAGCTTCGCAGAAAGACTGAATAGATGGGGGGAATACTTTAAAGAAACATTAAATGGAGATGAAAATGAGGAGTTGAATGAGAAATAGGAAGCAAAATTAACTGAAGGGCAGGAGGCGACAAATAAACCCTGCAAAGAAGAAATAAGAGAAATACTCAGAACCCAAAAAAAATAAGGCCCCGGGTGGAAATTGTAGAACTGATAAATGCTGGAGGAGTAGATCTGGAAAGTGAAATATGCCGGTTGGTGCAAGAAATATGGGAAACAGAAAAGATGCCAGTGAGCTGGAGAGAGTCGCTCATTTGTCCAATATACAAAAAAGGAGAAACAACTATATGTGCTAATTATAGACCAATAGCCTTACTGGATGTCGTGTACAAGATATTAGTGTTGGCTATCAAAAACAGACTAGCAGAGAAAGCCGAGTCTATTCTGGGAGAGTACCAGTGTGGATTCAGGAAAAATAGATCGGTTACAGACCAGATATTTTTGATTAAGCAAGATAATAGCTTAGAACAAAATTTGGCACTATACTTGGTCTTTGTGGATTTCAGAGAAGCATATGACTCTGTAAATAGAGAAGGACTCTACAAAATAATGGAAGAACTAAAAATTCGAAGTAAATTGATTCGCATGGTGAGAATGACCCTGAATGACACAGAAAATAGAGTGTTGGTTGAGGGCAAAGTATCAGACAAGTTTAAGTGAAGAGAGGATTAAGACAGGGGGAACCAGTGTCGACATGTCTATTTAATTTAGTACTAGAGAAGATAATCCGGGAGTCAGAAATAAAAACAAATGGAACGATATACCAACAAACCTGCCAATGCTTGGCCTATGCGGATGATGTAGCAGTGATTATAAGAGCAAAAGAGAACCTCAAAAAAGCCATAAGTAGGATAGAAGAAAGGAGAAGGATGAGAGGACTAAAGATAAATGAAGAAAAAACAAAATACATGGAAATTACAAAGAAGAAGGATATTAAAAACAACAAAAGTTTAGATATAATAAACAACTTAGGAAAAAGATGTATGTTTGAAAAAGTAGACAAATTTAATTATCTGGGAGCAACAATAACATAGAGTGGACAAGAAAGGACGGAGGTACAAGAAAGAATAGCGAAAGGACAGAGATGTTTGGGGGAATGAATCCAATATTGAAATTAAAGAATGTATCAAGAAAAGCAAAAGAAAGAATATATACGACAGTTGTCAGACCCACGGTGACATATAGATGCGAAACGTGGAAACTGAATGCAAGAGAAAAGGAGACGTTGGAGGTGTGGGAAAGGAAAGCTTTGAGAAAAATCTACGGAGGAAGGAAGGAAGAGGGGCTGTGGAGAAGAAGAACAAACTAAGAATTAAAATGCCTATATACGAAACCCCTTATAAGCCAAATCATAATAAGCCAGCGATTAGGATGGTTGGGACACGTGGCAAGGATGAAGGAGGAAAGACAGGCAAAGCAAGCCCTAATAAGAGGAGTGGTTGGAAGAAGAGGCAAGGGTAGACCTCGATCTACATGGATTCAGGCAGTAAAGCAAGATCCGGAGTTGATGGGAATCCTGCACTGGGAAAAGCTAACAGGAGACAAAAAGAAGTGGAGACAAGTATGCAACCAAGCCATGGGCCTCTAAGGCCCCTTGAGCTATATAATAATATAAACATAACGAATAAGCAGTGACGATAAGGGTGAATCAAGTTGACGCGAGCGGAGCCGCGGGCCCGGCTAATATATATATATATATATATATATATATATATATATATATATATATATATATATATATATATATGTATATATATGTATATATATATATATATATATATATATATATGTATATATATATATACGAGTATATATATATATATATATATATATATATATATATATATATATATATATATATATATATATATATACACAGTAAGTTTGAAACAAATATTTTATTTTTTTCGAGTAAAATCGTATTAACAGACTGACAGACTGACTCACTCTGGGGCTCTTCGCGTTTTATAGTCTGAAAACCCCTCAGAGCCTTTGCAAAAATACGAACTAATCTCTCAAAAGCTATGAGGTAATGATCACGTTACTTACTCGGTAAATTCAGGTATTTTTAATTTCCTTAAACTACAAGCACAATAGTAATTTTTACTAGGTTTTTTTTTCTACATGTATTGTTTAAGAATTAATTAGTTAACAATAATTAATTCCTAGTTAAGAAAAAAAAATTGGACCCAGTTCTCGATCACTCTTGAAATAATTTAGTATTGTATTTGGTATCTTATAGAAATATAAGATATATAAGTATAAAAAAATCACCTACAAAAGATTATCGAGTTCCATAATCAGCAACTAGTAAAAAATATAAAATCCCGTACACTATAATATAAAAAATATAAAAATCAATTTAAATATTTTTTATTCGAAATAAATCCAGAAAAAAACTACCAAAATCGGGCAAAAATGCCCATTATCTCAAAACTGGACCACTTTTGGCTAAAATGACTCTCAAATTCGTATTTAGCGACTCAGAAAACGCAGGGTAGACCACCTTTTAGACAACAGACTAGGAATGTTTTATAATGAAAAAATCACTTTTTAAATAAATTTCCTATCATCCTGGTAATTTTTTTCAAAATAGCTCATGAAGGATTGGTTTGTATTTTTGCAAAGATCATTTTAAAAAAAAATCCCTGAAATCGGTTGAGAAATAAAGGCCCTAACCTGAACTAACGGAAATAAGTGGTTACGTTTTCGTGATTTGGAAATTCTAAAGCGTGACGAAAAGCAAAATCCTCGAAGACTGATTTTTTTTACTAATACAGTAATTTCCTTTAGCAAGAAAAGACAGACCAAAGAATAAGATAAAATAGCATATGGTAAAACGTAAACAATCTTGACCTTTACAAAGCCAAACTATAAGTCATTTCTTATGTTCACTGACCACACTTAACGCTAAACCCATTGCCATGGTCAGAGTCAAGGTAACCCGCCGACCAAATTAAGTGACCGTTATACTCATCTGGTTTGGCTACTTCTTTATGTTTTATTTTTTGCGTTCCGCAAGTTCAAATAAATTTTACGTAAATGGGACTGATATAAAAGTGTAAATTTATATATATATATATATATATATATATATATATATATATATATATATATATATATATATATATATATATATATATATATAACAATCCTAGGTTTAACTGCTGGGAAACGCCCTTATAAGGAGAAGAGATGAGCAATCAAAGATCTAAAGGCTCTAGTATCTGCGTTTTATTTTTATTATCGAGCTTTCGCTGCCTAATGGTAGCTTCTTCTGGATTCTAAAAATGCAAACCAGTTACAGAAAATAAACTAAAACGTTCGTTTTTTAAAACGTGATTAAATGAATTGTACGACTGAATGTGAAATTACTTACAAAAATTTAGCAGTTAGTTCATCTCTGGTGAAGACAATGAAATTTGCATTTTTGTTGGCCAGGTAGTATGCATGATTACACAAAACATGATTAAAAGACACTTAGAGAGTTACACAAATATTGAAAATAAAACTTAGTCAATAAACATTAGTTAAAACACTTTTTTAAAGACAGAAACACAACTGCAAGAAACCATGATGTTGAAATGGTACTCCATTTTAAAATTTTTTGACGTCGAGTTTAGTAACTATTTAGTGATATTTGAGTCCGAACTGGATATTGTTGGTAGTCTATGTCGTCATCAGGTCGACAAAAAAAAAGCATTAAAGTTAGGGATGTGGTAAATTTTTTTATTAGGTAGATGCTAATTTTAGATAAATTATTTATTATTAATGATATCTATTTTTTAGTTTTAATTTTATAAAAAAAAAGGGGGACTTAGATTTGATGAATGTTACTCTTCGACCAGTTATTTCTTATTAATTATATTAATTCTTTTTAATTTTATAATCAAGAGATTCATAGGCTAATTTAAAAATTTAAAAATTTGAAATCGAAAATTAATACTGGACGTTATTTATTATTAGTCATATTTAATTTTTTATTATGTAATTTTAACAAGAAAATATAGAAAAGTAACCGGTAATAAATAGCAAAAAATGACAGAAAGAGATCAGAAACGTCAACTTTACTAGAAACTAATTTTTTCATAAAGATCGTTCTTTTTTATTGGTTTGGTATAGTTTTGTGTTAGCAAATAAGTATACATGGAGCTCAATCCTTCTATGTCTTTTTTGTGGTTGAGATTATTTTTACAGGTTTTTATGTAACACATTTCCAAGAAACTTCTTCTGAAATAATTAGTCTCAACATCCAGAATGAAGCTGTTGTTATATTATACTCTGTGATCTGTATTATTTACGTGTAAGCTCAAGCTAGTTGCGTTAGGTTTGTGTTTACTATCACTTTTGTGTAACGCTAATCTCTTAGAGAGCTTTTGTGAAGTTTGTCCAACGTAGACCAAACCACATTGACAGGGAATGCCATAGATTATATTAGATCTTTGTAAAGTATCGGTTTTATCTTTTAAATTGGTATAAAAACAATTCATTCTTTTTATGTTGTAGTTGGCAATTTTAATGTTTGTATTCTTAAGAAGAGAAGACAAGGACTGGGAAAGGCCTTCAATGTATTGTAACTTTCCCACCTTAATATCGACATTAGTGGTGACAGTTGGATTAATTGGAAGGAGGGGTCTTTGAAAATTCTTTCTAATTAGAGCTTTAGGATAGTAATTGTCCAACAAAATGTCTTCCAACAGTTTTACATTTTTTTCTTTAAATGAGGGGTGGCAAATCTTATCTATTCTGTTCTTTAGTCCTCTGATGATGTTCAGTTTCTGTTTCATAGGGTGATAAGAATATAAGTTATATATATATGATATATATATATATATATATATATATATATATATATATATATATATATATATATATAACACTGAAAGTAGGAAAGGAACATATAGTTTTTGACCGAGATTGATAAATCTCGTATATTTACAATAGTATTATGAGAGAATGGTTTTTGGTTTGAGATAACGGACAAATTCCAAATATAAGTGGTCAAACTTATAAGAGGATATAAGAGGTTAGAGGAATCCATTTCTTTTCATTATACTGGTCCCTGCACTATAAAATTTTATTTTTAAAAATGTTTCTAATATACTATGGGCTACATCAGTCTCGGACTTTAAATTGATATTCGTCCTTCCTTCAAACACTTAATTTTTGAATACTTTTCCAAATACGTTTACCATCACCTAATCAAACCTTTTCAAACCCTTTAGTTCCATCCCTTCATTATAGGCTTAGTCTCCCCATAACAAGGGTTAAATTACATCATTGTGTGCGGCAGTTCTTATACCTAAGTCAACATAAACGATGGGAAATCATTGAAAAGTTCGATTTGGGCTAATTAGAAACATTATGTACTATTTGATTTTGTACTTAAGTTACACAAGGGTTGAAATAACCCTTTATTCCATGAGATTTACCTTAATTGTATTAAATTTATTTTTTCAACTATTATAAATTTCTTTCAAATAAATTGATTTGTTTCGTCGAATAAGTCAAGACTCAACAAAAGTATTAAATATAAACAAACCAACTACATTTTAAGTACATCTTCTTCTTCTTCCACGTACTGTAGGCCTCAGGCCCGTAGTTTCCAACTCATCAGTTTTCTTGAGTTGTTGGTGGTTTACTATCTCGCGCGATTCTCGCTAGTCCTCTCCTCAGTCATTCTCTCCACGTGATCTCTCCAAGCTCTTCTACGTTTACGTCCCCAACTGATTATGTTTTCCACTTCGCATTCATGTCTTATGTCTGTGTTTCTTTTCCTATGTCTTAGTGTGTATCCTGAAATGTTTCTAAGTATTTTCATCTCTGTTGTTCGAAGAATGTTTTTTGTTCTTTTATTGTCTGCCCTTGTTTCCATAGCGTATGTTAGTTTGGGTCTCACACATGTTTTGTATATCCTTACTGTTGCCTTTTTTATTCATAAAGGCATTGTTCCAGATGATGTCCCGAAGTGTTCATTGTCACTTCATTTGTTCTATTTTGGCATGAGGTGATTTGTATGCCTAGGTATTTAAATGACATGACTTGTTCTATTGTTTTGTCTTCCAGAGCAAGTTTGCTTCTTATTGGCTCTTTAGATATAACGAGGGTTTTGGTTTTTGTGTTGGATACCTACATGTTGAGGGCTTTAGCTTTTGTGTAGAATGAGTACAAAAGCCGCTGTAAGTCGTCTTGTTCTCTGCCATGATCACAGCGTCGTCTGCATAACAGACAATGTTGATTTTACCCGTGTAAGTGAATATCTTTCCTCCATGTCTCTGATATGGGTTATTATTTCGTCAATTATTAAGTTGAACAGTTGCGGGCTTAAAGAGTCCCCCTATCGGTGTCCGGTTGGCGTTTGTATTTCCTCTGTCGGTCCTTGATTAACTAAGATGTGAGTGCCTGTATTCTGTGTGGTGTAGTTGTTTATGATGTTTTATAATGTCTATTATGTTTTTTTTTGGCACATGTTTTTTTTAGGATATCTACTACGTATCAAATGCTTTAGTGAGGTCTATAAAGCACATAAATGCGGGTTTTTCGTATTCTATGGCCTTCTCTACTATTTGTCTGACTATGAAGATGGCATCTACGATTGACCTGTTTTTTCTGAAGCCTTATTGTTCTTCCGATATGTTTACATGCTCACTTATTATTGCTTCTATGATCTTTGTAGAGCTTCATGGTTGAGCTTAACAGAGTTATACCTCTATAGTTTTCTGGTAATTTCTTGTCTCCTTTCTTGAATATAGAAATGGTTATGCTTTTTCTCCATTCATTAGAGACGTCTTTGGTTGATAATATTTTATTGAATAGCTTTGTAAGTTCTGCCATTAATTGTTGCCCTCCATATTTCAGTAGCTCATTTTTAATCTTTTTTGCGTGTTCTATCGTCATTTCGTCCGGTATTGGAACACTGCAATTGAACACTTTGGAGAATCTCGAGCGGTTGCTCTTGACATATCCAAGGCATTCGACCGTGTTTGGCACGATGGGCTGTTGGCTAAGCTACGTTCTTATGGTATGTCGGAAAAGTTCTGTTTGTGGCTCTCATGTTTCCTCAGAGAGCGTTCTTTACGAGTGGCAGTCGACGGATTTCTTTCTAACACCTTCACTATCAACGCCGGTGTACCCCAAGGCTCCATACTGTCTCCTACTCTCTTTCTCATTTACATTAACGATCTGCTGGAAAAGACCGAGAATCCAATCTACAGCTTTGCAGATTACAGTACACTTATCTCTTCACTTTGAACGCTCGGACATCGGCTACTCAGACGAATATCCGCAGACAGCAGGAAGTCATTCAACTTAACAAAGACCTGGAAGAAATTCTATCTTGGGGTGACAGTAACCAAGTGGAATTTAACGCTACAAAAACCCAGGCGGCAGTTTTTTCTAAAAAAGTTAACGTTGCTGAACCCGACATAGTTATGTCGGGGCACTCCATTCCTCTAACATCGTCACTCAATTTGTTGGGTGTTAATTTGGGAGCAAATATGTCCTGGCACGAACATGTTACAGGCATAGCAAGGAGAGCTTCTCAAAAGTTGGGAATATTATTTCGAACCAGAAAGCTTTACACTCCACAACAACTGTTAATTCTTTACAAAGCTCAAAAACTATGGAATATTGCTCCCATATTTGGAGCTCCGCTCCCAAACATACACTGCATTTGTTGGATTCTATTCAGAGAAGAGCTGTTCGTCTGATTGGACACCCGGAACTGACCGTCGGCCTTGATTCGCTGGAACATCGAAGAACGGTTGGCGACTTGAGCCTATTCTACAAGTACTTTCATGGAAAGTGTTCGAAGGATGTGGCCCGCTTAATTCCTCCCAGAGCGGTGCATGTTAGAAGTACACGTTGCGCTAATTCTTCACATCCGTATGAGGTTCAGCTTGTTTCTCCACGTACAACGCTTTTCAAGCAGTCTTTTATATGGAGAACATCATCCCTTTGGAATAATTTGCCCAGGACTGTGTTTCCCACCGAGTACAATCTACAGCGATTCAAGAACAACGTGAATCGCTTTCTCCGCACACGTGTCGCTTCTGTAGCGCTTTAGGGACGTCCCTGTAGCACGTATGCTAGACCCATAAAAAAAAAAATCTCTAAGGGTTCTTCGATTTTCTTATCTTCCTCCTCATCCTCGTCTTCTCTTTCGGGTGCATCTGCGTACAACTGCTCAAAGTAGATTTTCCAGTGGGTCTCATCGATTTGTTGTGTTTGTGTGTACTCCACGACTTCGAGTTTCTTTCTTCTTATCATTCTCCACACTTTCTTTTGTGCTCCGTATAGGTCATGTTCCAGTTCGGAGGTGAATCCTTCCCAAAAGTTTCGTTTTATTTCTCTAATTTCTGCGTTGACTCTGTTTCTTGTTTGGGTGTAATGGTTCTTTTCTTCTG
Source organism: Pachyrhynchus sulphureomaculatus (assembly GCA_019049505.1). Classification (NCBI taxonomy): domain Eukaryota; kingdom Metazoa; phylum Arthropoda; class Insecta; order Coleoptera; family Curculionidae; genus Pachyrhynchus; species Pachyrhynchus sulphureomaculatus. The sequence continues at coordinate 5,537,439 of CM032447.1, read as the reverse complement.
GTGTTTTGTTGTTCCTGTATCTCAAGTATGCCTCCCGTTTCTCTTTAGCCAGTACCTTTACTTCCAGTGTATACCATTGTTTGTTTGGAGGGTTTTGTTTACTCCGACTTTTCTTAGGCCCAACGCCTCAGCAGCTGCGTCAGTAATATTTGTCTTTATTTTTTCCCAGCAGTTTTCTGTGTCGTCATGTTCTTTAATGTTGTTTGTTTCGATTTTTTGGGTTAGTCGAGTCTGATACAGTGCTTTTGTCGTTGGGTCTCTGATGGACTCTATGTTGATTTTTTCTTGGATCGTGTTTTTTGGTATCTTCTTCTTCTGTATGTTTATTCGCCGTTTACAAACGACTAAAAAGTGGTCGGATCCTATATTTGCTGAGGTCAGGCTTCTTGGGTTTAGTATTTGGGTTGAGTGTATGGCTCTATTTGATATTATATGGTCTGTCGTTGAGTTTTGTTCTCGAGAGTTCTGCCATGCTGGGGTTTATGTTTAAAGAAGGTGTTGTTTATTCTCATGTTGTACCGTGCACACAGGTCTACTAGTACTTCTCCGTTCTCATTAATGTGTTCCTCGTTAAAGTGGTGCTTTATTCCAGGTAATGTGTTATTTTCAATTCTGGCAATTAGGTCACCCATTATAAGTAATTTCTCATTTTAAGTACATATTAGTAATAATTCATAAACTTCACAAACCTCTGTTAAGTTATAAAATAAATTTACATAAAAAGAAATATTTTAATTTTTTGCTAAAAATATGTAAGGATTTGGAATGTATTGTGTTTTCTGGTAATAAGAGGCTGGTTTGAAAAGTCCGTGCAAAGTCCGAGAGATGGCACCACCGGCGCGTATCGAGGTCATGTTTAGTTAGTAGCATCTCTTGAATGAACGCACACCAAGTTTTCAGCCATATTGGTCTATTTCTTTGTGTTTGGCATTCGTGTAAATCAAGGAAGTCGAGTGATTTTCAAGAAATGGACGAAAAAGAATTTCGTGTGGTGATTAAACATTACTTTATGAAAGGCAAAACGCCTCAGGAGACTAGAGAGAAGCTTGATAAACATTATGGTGACTCTGCACCTTCGATTAGAACAGTTTATAAGTGGTTTCAAAATTTTCGGACTGGCCATATGGGCACAAGTGACGCTGAAAGTTCTGGACGGCCTGTGGAGGTTACGACCAGAAATCATTGATCAAATCCGTGATATGGTGATGGATGACAGAAGAGTTAAGGTGCGTGAGATTGCTAGTGCTGTGGGCATCTCGACTGAACGGGTACATAATATTTTGCATAAACATTTGGACATGAGAAAGCTATCCTCAAGATGGGTGCCGCGATTGCTCACGCTTGACCAAAAACGGAATCGTGTGAAGTGTTGCAAGGATGGTTTGCAGCTGTTCCAGAAGAATCCGGAGGACTTTAAGCGTCGTTTCGTCACTGTGGATGAAACATGGATACATTACTATACTCCTGAGACCAAACGACAATCTAAACAATGGGTTACCAAGGAGGAATCTGCACCAAAAAAGGCGAAGACCGTTCCTTCGGCCGGAAAGGTTATGGCGACTGTCTTTTGGGATTCGCAAGGGATAATCCTCATCGACCATCTGGAAAAGGGTAAAACTATTACAGGTGAATATTATTCATCGTTATTGGACCGTTTGAAAACCGAGCTGCAAGAAAAACGCCCGCGATTGGCCCACAAGAAAGTCCTTTTCCATCACGACAACGCACCAGCACACACCTTAGCAGTTGTGGTCGCAAAATTAATGGAAATAGGATTTCAATTCGTTTCACATCCCCCCTATTCTCCAGACTTGACTCCCTCGGACTACTATTTGTTCCCCAATTTGAAGAAATGGCTGGCGGGACAAAGATTTTATTCAAACGAGGAGGTGATTGCAGACACTAATGGATATTTTGCAGACTTGGACAAATCCTATTATTCGGAAGGGATCAACAAACTAGAACATCGTTGGACGAAGTGTATAAGCCTAAAAGGAGACTATGTCTAAAAATAAAAAAGGTTTACCCCAAACACATAAGTAGTTTTTATTTTTGCACGGACTTTTCAAACCAGCCTCGTACACTGCAAATGTTTATACTTCCCTCAGGCAGTTCGGTGACTTTTTTATGAGCATAACACACGTGCTACAGGGAAATCACTAAAGCACTACATGGGCGACGCGTGTGCGGAAAAAGCGATCAGTAAAACTTTTTAGAAATCCAAATGTTTTTGGTAGTATTGGAAAGAGTTAAAAATCAACATTCTAATGATACCAAAAATAATACCACTGTTTGAAAATTAAAGTCAAGGATCGGTGTTAGATGAAGCAAAATCGTCTCGATTTTTTTGCTCATCAGTGTAGTTCTACTAGAGATAGAATGGCAATTTTCCTAATGATATGCAACTTCACATGCAAGTTTGTGTCCGAATCCTATTTTTAAAAACTCATTTGGGATGTGTTTTGTGAAGTCATTAATCATTTTATACCTCCGTAACAAAAAAAATTATTTTAAAAGCAATCACGATACGAAATTGAGCAAGTCCGACTTGGGCTTAGCCGTTTGCTTTTTTTTTTTTTTAAAAAAAAGACTTTCCTTTTATGGAAACTCTGTCCTTATCACTACTTTGAGGGACTAGTAGAATGTTAATATAAAGGAGGGCTTGCTGTGCCTCCAAAAAATATTTTACCAAATAAATTGACAATCTCAGGTCCCATAAATATCCAGTTGCAAATTTCTTGCCATTGATTAGATAATTGTTTATAATACTTATTTCCTAAGATAATAACTACTCTGACATATGGACATTCTTTTGAATGAATAAAATCTCATAATCTTATGTTTCATTAGTTATCGTGTGTTATGAAACAGATTTATATCCACGTTCAGGATGTTAAAAAAACTGCAACAACTGAAGAAACTATATGGTAATGGAAGACTGTCGATTAACCGCGGATAATTTAGCTGACTCTACAGGCATCTCACATGGATCAGTACGTGAGATCTTAACTAATGTTTTGGGTATGAGAAAGCTCTTCACAAGACAGATGCTGCATTTGCTAACATCAGAATAAAAACGCACTCGAGAGAAACTTTCTAAACATCATTACGCTCATTTCAAACAGAATAAAACTGACTTTGCGCGTCGATTTGTAACTATGGATGAGACTTTGGTTTATCAGTATGATTCTGAACTGCAACAATAAACCGCATAGTAGACTGAGCCCGGTTATTCAGCTCCAAAGCAGCCACCATGGTCAAAGTCGTCCAAAAAAAATTACAGCATGAGTTTTCTGGGATGCAAAAGAAATTTTGTTAATTGATTACGTTTAAACCTGTAAAATAACCACAGGAGAGTATTATTGCAATTTTTGGATCAGCTGGATAAGAAAATTCGTGAGAAAAGGCCTGGTTTGCAGAAGAAAAAATCATCTTTCATCATGACAATGCACCTGCTCACAGAGCTGCTTTGGCAATGGCAAAACTAATTAGATTAAAGTATGAATTGTGGGAACATCTACCCTATTCGCCAAATTTGGCTCCGTCTGACGTCCATCTGTTCCCAAACCTCAAAAAATTTCTACGTGTAAAGTGTTTTTCAACAAATCATGAGGTGATAGCATCCGTAGATGGGTATTTTGATAGGTTTCCGAAAAACCACTTCGGAGATGGAGGGAATGAATTGGAAAACCGTTGGAAAAAATGTATTGTGCTCAAGGGAGATGATACTGAAGAATAAATGTATTTCGACTCATTAATTCATCTTGTAAGTTTTTTGTATCTTTTTATTGTTAGCTCTGCTGTCTCTAATAAATAGGTAGACTCTGTATTGTTTATATAATATATATAAATTCTTCGAGCATCTGATTTAAGGCTGATGTGACTGCCTTTTAGGCTTCTGATATTAAGCACAAAATGTTTTGGTTCAAAATCTCTGGTTATTTACTTCACACGTCAACTATCTATTGTAAAGGAAAATAAATCAACACCCGATAATAAATCAGCAATTCGAATATTTTTCGTATACCAGGTGTACAAGTATGAAATGGGGATTTCAGACAACAGATGGTGCACCAATGCAGTTTGTGCTATAAAGATTTGACATGCGCCATTTTGTTGTGTCATCAACAAGTGTCAGACGCGTACGAGTGATAAACGTCGTCTACATATCGGTACCAATACAAAAATGATTTGCTAAAGTGTCCCCTTATCTGTAGATGATTTTAATAAAGAATTAAATCTGATAAAACAAATTGCTGTTAACAACTGATATTCTCCTGACACCTTAGACTCAGTTCTAAACAAAAAATTAAAAAATAAAGCTATTTCTTTAGTATACCCCAAGAAAGAAAACACAGGGAAAAAATATAATGTTTTAACCTATTTTGGTAACACGTCAGAGAAAATTAAAAACCACTTAAACAAATATAATATCAACATAGCTTTTAGAACAAACAACTCGTTAGGAAAATTCATTAAAAACGCAAAGGGAAAACAAAATAGATCAAAAAAATCTGGAGTGTATCAGTTGAATTGTGGTTCTTGTCATAAAAGTTACATAGGTCAGACAGGTCGCTCATTCGAAACTCGGATTTCGGAACATAAAAGAAGCTATTTAAAAAACAAAACAGAGTCAGCGTACAGCAATCATTTAACAGAATCAAATCATCTTTTTGACGATAAATTTAAAATTCTACACATACAAAATAAAGGCGTAAAATTAAACCTATTAGAAAATTTAGAAATAAATAGAATTAAAAATTCAGACATAATCTTAAACGAACAAAAAGATACCTGTCTGGCCCATGGTAACTCACCTTTACTCAATTTATACAATTAATATTCAGAATGAGTGGTAGAACGTTAAGATAAAGGAGGGTTTGCTGTGCCTCCAAAAAATATATTACCGAATAATTTGAAAATCTCAGGTCCCATAAATATCCAGTTGCAACTTACATAATTGCTTATAGTACTTATTTCCTGAGAGAATAACTACTCTGCCCTATGGACATTCTTCTGAATGAATAAAATCTCATAAACTTATGTTTTCATTAGTTATCAAGTGTTACGAAACAGATTTATAGCATTCAGATTTATAACGATACACAGCATTGTTTCATCTTTACGGCCATTTTTATTACGCTATATTTTAGTGTAATCAGAGCTAGCGTTTTGTTCTGCACAAATAAAACAGGTGCACTATTAATAGAGTTGGTCGAGAAGCTGAATAGCTGTTAAATAATTCCTTTTATGCCTTTCATAAATCTAGAAACAAGAAAATAATTAACAATCTTGGGAATATTATTATTCGAACTTATAGAGTTCTGACAATCTGGACTATAAAAACCCTAAAAAAATTAAATTTATGGACCACCAGCTTCTCCCACATTAACATTTGTCATTGCGTGAATATTACTGTCCTTGAAATTCAATAGTATTAGTAAAAGATGTTTTTTTTTTAAGATTCTTTGTCAAGTTCAAATTTCTAGGCGGATGAATTCCTAGCCTGTCAACATATTAGAGATGTAACGGATGCCCGGTCTACCAGGTTAGAACCGGGTACCCGGCTGATCTGGCCGAGTACCCGGTTTGGCCAGATACTTTATTACTCTGCCGGGTACCCTACCAAATCTTTTGAGCGAAATAAAAGTAATATTTATTTCAAAATACGCCTAAAAAACATTTTAAAAATAACAACAAAAACAAACCTAAACTATTTATATTAAAACAAAACTTACTTCTTCCTACAACGATCGTTGATTATCATGTTGGCTACAATGTTGATGATGATCATTTTATTGACAGCCGCTCGGAAGAGTTGAACAGCCTCGAATTTTTCAACAACGATGTTTTCCTTCTCCCTGTACCACGAAAAAACTCGAGAAACTCTTCACCAAGTGTGTTAGTGTACATTATAGTTATGAAAGAAATATTTCTATTTTGTTTAGTCTGTACAAAAGATAACTTAAGCATCTTCGTACGTATATAACATATATATATATATATATATATATATATATATATATATATATATATATATATATGTATATATATATATATATATATATATATTATATATATATATATATATATATATATATATATATATATATATATATATATATATATATATATATATATATATATATATATACGAGGCTGGTTTGAAAAGTCCGTGCAAAAATAAAAACTACTTATGTGTTTGGGGTAAACCTTTTTTATTTTTCGACATAGTCTCCTTTTAGGCTTATACACTTCGTCCAACGATGTTCTAGTTTGTTGATCCCTTCCGAATAATAGGATTTGTCCAAGTCTGCAAAATATCCATTAGTGTCTGCAATCACCTCCTCGTTTGAATAAAATCTTTGTCCCGCCAGCCATTTCTTCAAATTGGGGAACAAATAGTAGTCCGAGGGAGAATAGGGGGGATGTGAAACGAGTTGGAATCCTATTTCCATTAATTTTGCAACCACAACTGCTGAGGTGTGTGCTGGTGCGTTGTTGTGATGGAAAAGGACTTTCTTGTGGACCAATCGCGGGCGTTTTTCTTGCAGCTCGGTTTTCAAACGGTCCAATAACGATGAATAATATTCACCTGTAATAGTTTTACCCTTTTCCAGATAGTCGATGAGGATTATCCCTTGCGAATCCCAAAAGACAGTCGCCATAATCTTTCCGGCCGAAGGAACGGTCTTCGCCTTTTTTGGTGCAGATTCCCCCTTGGTAACCCATTGTTTAGATTGTTGTTTGGTCTCAGGAGTATAGTAATGTATCCATGTTTCATCCACAGTGACGAAATGACGCTTAAAGTCCTCCGGATTTTTCTGGAACAGCTGCAAACCATCCTTGCAACACTTCACACGATTCCGTTTTTGGTCAAGCGTGAGAAATCGCGGCACCCATCTTGCGGATAGCTTTCTCATGTCCAGATGCAAAATATTATGTACCCGTTCAGTCGAGATGCCCACAGCACTAGCAATCTTTCACGCACCTTAACTCTTCTGTCATCCATCACCATATCATGGATTTAATCAATGATTTCTGGAGTCATAACCTCCACAGGCCGTCCAGAACGTTCAACGTCACTTGTGCCCATATGGCCAGTCCGAAAATTTTGAAACCACTTATAAACTGTTCTAATCGAAGGTGCAAAGTCACCATAATGTTTATCAAGCTTCTCTTTAGTCTCCTGAGGCGTTTTGCCTTTCATAAAGTAATGTTTAATCACCACACGAAATTCTTTTTCGTCCATTTCTTGAAAATCACTCGACTTCCTTGATTCACACGAATGCCAAACACAAAGAAATAGACCAATATGGCTGAAACTTGGTGTGCGTTCATTCAAGAGATGCTACTAACTAAACATGACCTCGATACGCGCCGGTGGTGCCATCTCTCGGACTTTGCACGGACTTTTCAAACCAGCCTCGTATAGAGAGAGAGAGAGAGAGAGAGGGGGAGAGGGGGAGAGAGAGAGAACTATACGTGTTGTAATTATTTTATTTATAGAGTTTTACCACAGTAAACATAAAACACAGTAGCGACCGTTAAGAAAATTTTTTAGGTTCTATTTTTCATCACGCATGCGCCCCCTGTCATATCAACAATATGAATGTCAGCGCGGTCGCGGGTTGTGTTTGCATCTGGATTTCAAGCAGAATCTTTTTATAACGTGCTCCGAAATTCATTATTAATAATTTTCCAATAAGTAAATGACTCATTTGACATTATCATTGAAAATAACATGTGGTATCTCCAAACGAGTTAGTTTTTTTAGATTTCCTATAGATCCTGAAAGGTAATTTATTCATAATTCCGTATTCCTGTGCAATCTATACCTATAAAATAGTATCGTGACTGACTGACAGATAACGTACAGCCTAAACAGGTGAACCTAGAGATTTGAAATTTGGAGGAAATATTCTTTGAGTATCCTAGGGGTGCACTAAGGAGGGATTTTTTGAAATTCCATTCCTAAAAGGGTGGTAAAGTTTGTATGAAGAAACATTTTTTTTTTAAAGTTACGATGATGACACTTTGTAAATATACTCTTCAAAAGAAATAAAATAAACATGTCTCATTATTTTGGAAAAATCAGCTCCTAAGGGGGTGAACGGCGATGGTAAAATTTGTATGGAGAAAAGGCACGATTTTGAAAACTTTTTTGTATACTGTTTGAAAGTAAGTAATACAAAAATACGGTTTGACTAATTTAAGGGTTGATTTATCAAAATGCATATAATTTTCACGGATCTACCTGAAAAAAATACAAAAAACGCATAGAAACTGACGGAGTTTGTATGTAAGAAAGAAATATTTATGTTGAAATTTTGAATAAATATTCTTATTCCAGAAATAATTAGACGTGTTTTTTTTTAATAAATTCTAGAAGTTAAAATTAAGTTGCAAAGTTTATATACTTACAGGGATTAAATTTGAAGCGGTCGGTAAAGGAGAAGTACTTGAAATATTGAGCAAATTTTATGCGAAGGAAAGATTTCATTATTTTTAAACACACTAAAAATGCATTTTTAAAAAACCGCTTGCTTGAACAGGGTATCGAACCGGCCTAAATGACAACAAATAAGTGATCCTGCCTTTTATGGCACTAATGGATAGACACAACAATGAGGATCAAATATTTTTGAGAAATATTATGCCTTTAATTATAGGAAATTCACATTTCATGGTTTTTCTTCAAATTTAAGAAAAAAATATTCCTGAAAAGAACGTTTGGTTCATGTATTTCTCATTTATGCCGGTTCGATTCCTGGCTCAGACAAGTGGCTTTTCAAAAATATTTAAATATATCTTATTAAATTTCCATCCGTATAGTATTTTTTTTACCTTACAACTCTGTATAAATACTATTAAATAAGAATAATTAGGCACGTTATTCATAATTATTCTAATATCACTTCCCTAAGTGAGTGAGTCAGTTACAATCGAAATCTAAATTTTGTATGTAGTCCTATTTGATGACACGTCCATCTCCCACCAACGCTAAAACGCAATCTATTATGGGTCATCCCCACCACTCCGTTGCACCGAACTTACCTTAAACATTTCTTGATTAGGTTTATTTGTATAATTCCATAGCTTTAGTACGAAATTTTACACTAAGAAACATCATAATTTAAGTACACTGTTTCCACCCAATCAAGTTGTCCTTTTACAAAAAAAAATACAGATCATCACCCCCTTCCAACAAAAATGAGTAGTTATATTACCTCATTATCTACGCGTACGAAGTCGCGGGTAAAAGCTAGTATATTATATAAAGATTATGATAATTGTGTTTTCATATTATGTAGAGATATATTTTATTTGTTGATGTTTTATTATTGATAAGTATTGGTTTATGTTATTCCACTTGTCCTTTTTAGTGTTCCATACGGAAGGAACACTTATCAGATGACTTCGGTGTCTGTCCGTCTGTCTGTCTGTCCGTCTGCTACACCTGATTTTCTCTCTCGGAAGTGAAAAAAAATAATCGAGTGTGGTGTCAAATGAAAGCTTGTGAAAACACGAGTAAAATATATATATATATATATATATATATATATGTATATATATATATATATATATATATATATATATATATATATATATATATATATATATATATATATATAAGATGTAATACTTGCGCGTAATTTTCTTTGTATTATTTTTAAAAAATCGCGAAAAAATCGCTGTCCACCCGCCTTGTCTCGAAAAGTACTTATTAAAAAATTTTGAAAAAATTCTGGAATATTCTCCAAGGGGTGTAGATTGAACGAAAATTGTCACGAGTGCATTACCTGTGTATATAAAAAAAAAAAAACAAAAATTTCAAGGTCATCAATTTTTAGTAAAGATTGGAAACAAACTTTGTTGAAAACTCATTTGGGGTGTGTTCTGTGAAGTCACTGATCATTTATACTTCCGTTACAAAATTTTTTATTCTAAAAGCAATCAACGTACGGAACACTAATTGCGCAAGTTCAACTTGCGCTTGACCGGTTTTTTTTTTCTGAATTCAAGGCAGAATTATGGTTATCAGCATGTGACTGACCAGGTGTCAATTTGGATATTGAAAAACTATATAACACATCTGGTATGTAGCCTTCATTTGACGAATTAAATGTTTTTCAATGACCTCAAGAATCGATTGAAAAATCATGCTTATCCAGTCATCATTTTGGGAAATGAAGTTGGAATCCCATTAAATGATGAAAGTAAGTATATTCACAGATAATAATGACTATTTTACATGATCCAATGTATGAATGTATGTTTCTAGATCCCAACGAAGAAGTAGTCGCCGAGGTTTCGAACACACCAGAGCACCTTCGCAGACCTCTTCGAGATACACATAAAGTAGATGAAAATGAAATTGGGATCTTGATAAGTACAAGAATGGAAAATATTCAAGAGCTAATTTTATTACGAAGTATAATTGCTGACATATTGGCTCATTTAGTCGAAGTAGAATTCACGCCTCCTTGTCCTAACTTTCCGAAATAATATTTCATATTAAAATCGTTAAAAGAGTTAAGTTATATTATCTGCTAAAATTCGCTAACCCAACTTTCAAAACTCAGTCTGGGCATGCAAAAGTAGTAATTCTCCAGCACGAATGTGTATAGATTCAATTTTTTTATATAAGTAATTATAGATACAAAAAGTCATTAGTTGTACGAAAATTATAATTTTAGATTCAACTAATGATAAAATGGAGCAAAAAGTATATTCACTTCATTTTTAAGTTCGGAAGAAAGACGATCTCATCTTAAAATGATAATTATAATTATTTTCAATCTCTTCTGGATTCTGGATTACTGGATTTTTCTGAAATATAAGGGGCTGACTGCTGACATTATGCGCGCGAAGCTGAAGAGATATATTCTGAAAATGAATATTTTCCCCCGGGCAATACTCCTAGTAGTTGAGAAATATAAATTCCACAATAAGATATTTAACGTGTAAAAAGCGTTGACGCCAAATGTATTTTTAGTGTTCCGTACGGAACACTTATAAGATCACTTCGGTGTCTGTCCGTCTGTTTGTCCGTTTGTCTGTCCGTCTGTCACACCCGATTTTCTCCGAAACTATTTGTCATAGAAAGTTGAAATTTGGTAGTAATATAGGAACTGATGGCCTCATCAGAGCCATGTAGTTTTGAAAGTTAAATTTTGACTTAAGGGGTTAGTTTTGGGGGGTGAAATCGGAAGTGAAAAAAAAAATTTTTTACTAGGTAATCGAGTGTGGTGTTAAATGAAAACTTGTGAAAACACGAGTAAAAAATATATATATAATATAATACTTGCGCGCACTTTTCTTTGTATTATTTTTAAAAAATCGCGAAAAATCGCTGTCCACCCCGCCTTATCTCGGAAAGTACTTATCAAAAAATTTTGAAAAAATTCTGGAATATTCTCCACGGGGTGTAGATTGAACGAAAATTATCACGAGTGCATTACCTGTAATAATTTATCTGGTATATAAAAAAAAACAGAAATTTCAAGGTCATCAATTTTCAGTAAAGTTTGGAAATAAACTTTGTTGAAAACTTATTTGGGGTGTGTTTTTGTGAAGTCACTGATCATTTTATATCACCGTAACATAAATTTTGACTTAAGGGATTGGTTTTGAGGGGTGAAATCGGAAGTGAAAAAAAAATTTTTTTACTAGGTCATCGAGTGTGGTGTCAAATGAAAGCTTGTGAAAACACGAGTAAAATATATATATATATATATATATATATATATATATATATATATAATGTAATACTTGCGCACACTTTTCTTCCTATTACTTTTAAAAAATCGTGAATAATCGCTGTCCCCTGCCTTATCTCGAAAAGTACTGATCAAAAAATTTTGAAAAAATCCTGTAATATTCTCCACGAGGTATAGATTGAACGAAAATTATCATTACCGTTAATAATTTATCTGGTATATAAAAAAAACAAAATTTTCAAGGTCACCAGTTTTCAGTAAAGATTGGAAACAAACTTTGTTGAAAACTCATTTGGGGTGTGTTTTGTGAAGTCACTGATCATTTTATACCACCCTAACAAAATTTTTTTATTTTAAAAACAATCAACGTACGGAACACTAATTGTGCAAGTTCAACTTGCACTTGACCGGTTTTTTTCCTTGTATTTTTTGCCTTTTTCCCTATTTCTTGTATATTTGTTTTAATACGAACTTAATAAATAAAAATGTTTCTTAAAAAAACTTTTCTCGTTTTTTTCTTCCTTTCAATCAACAAAATTCTCTCTCTACAAAACAGAATTTTTTTTGAAAGAAGGAATTTAAATATTTCAGAAACTTGCAAGCATCATACCAGCAATATGGCGACAGGTCATGTGATCATTGCAAACTCGACCAATTTGAGATCAAAGGTGCCTAATCGGACTGTCGCTACTGTGTTTTGTGTTTACTGTGGTTTTACCATGGGTGTGAAACAGTTCCACTTCGCGTGGTGTAGCTGCAAGGAATTTGCATCATTTCATCCTTACCATATTATAGGACTGCCTTTTAATGGCAGTTAGTGTTCTAAAAGTCTATATGAATTTTGTTATAGTTTTAGATATTAGATAATGCTATAAATTATAGCACACTTAGTGGTGGTAATAAAAGTAAAACAGTAACGATCTAAGTTATAAAGATGATCACTATAAATCCATTTCGTAGGTATCCCAATTATCTACGGGTTGTAAAAGTAGTTAGATGAAAGTTATAAACTTCAATGTATTTTTGAATGTCCCTATGAAGAAATAGGTAGTAGTATATATATATAAATATATATATATATATATATATATATATATATATATATATATATATATATATTATAATTTACGTGTTCTTGGAATTAGATCATTAAAACTATTCTTGGATCTGTTATATATATTATTGACGTTTCGACCTTCGGAAGAGGTCTTCTTCAAAATTTGCTCTAAAAGATGACATTAGAAGAATTAAATATAGATAAGTAATTAATCAGTTTGTCGTGTATTTCGGGGTTAAAATATTTGTAACTTTTCATAGTTTTTAATTTACGACACTTAACTGTATACATTAATGAGGGCCTTACCTTAGAAAGTAGTTCATTGTATGGGGGTTAATTTTAAATCACTGTCAAAAACACATTTTAACTTTCTACAAACAAACCACTTAACTTGAAGGAATTTATATAACTGGTAGGCAGATACGGTTTAGGTTATTTAGGTCTGTTTTTTTTTCGTTTATTGCAGTGGGCGTCATCTGAATGTGTATGGATTCGAGTATTTCTCTTTTTTTTTGTATTTATTTCGGTGTTGATAATTTTGATGTTTTTGAAATCAAAGGTATGACTTTTATTCATTTCATGATTTGTAAGAGCTGTACTGTTTCTTTTGTCATATTTATGGCCTTTGATTCTATTTTCTACATATTGGCTTGTTTGCCCGACGTATATTCCTTCGCAGTTATTACATTTGATTTCGTAGACTATGTTACTTTTTTTATTATATTGCTTTACCTTTTATAAATGGACTATCCCAACCACTCAAAAAGCTTTTTGAAAACTACAAAATTCGGTGTCACAAATCATATAATCTACTCTCATCCAATTTTTCCAGGCTGGCTTAAAACCAAAACCCGAAATAATAAAAAAAGTAACATAGTTTACAATACCGTAATTACATATTGCGCGGAAACTTATTTGACTTAGACGCTGAATAAAAAAAAATTCTGACGACATACAAAAACTAGCTCGGATCCATAGAGCATACGAAAGACACATGATTACATTACCGAATTACTTATTGCGCGGAAACTTAGACGCTGACGATAAAAACTGAAAGCTAGAAAAATAAACAAGTGGACAAGTAGAAGAAAACGAAATTAAAGGATATTATAGAGCACATAGCACAAAAAATGGCAATAGGATCGACATGTAGGACGCACGACCGATGAACGATGGACCAAGCGAATATTAGAATAGAGACCACGAGAGCAGAAAAGCGTAGGACGTCCCAAAACAAGATGGCGGGATGATATAGAGGGGGTTGTGAACAATGGATTTATGACAAGCTCTAGATGGTAGATGCCCAGATCCCACCAGCATCGCCCGGTGTGATACCATCGCATCGGCTTAAGCTGCGTGAAGTTGCTTAACGTTTCGTGGCTGTGCCGATGTCCCGGTCTGTGGGACCAAATAGCATGATGAGGCATCTGGATACAAAAAATTCCGGAGGTAAAATAGCCCCCGTTCGGATCTCCGGGTGGGGGCTGGTTCAGGGGCGTCGACATGCAGAGAACAGAATTTCAAAATGGATTTTTTGCAACATACGAGGTTTAAATTCGAACATAAATTCAGTGCACCAACACCTGCAATCAAATAAACCTCATGTACTCGCTCTCTCTGTGAAACTAAGGTCAGTTCATCGACCAGCACAGTAAACTATCTTTATCCTGGGTACGATTTTCTATTCCCGATTTAGGCGTAACTTTGGAATCTGTCTTTATGTCAGAAGCGACCTCTCTTGCCAACGAGAAGAGGCTCTGGAGCCCACAAACTTTGATGTTATGTGGTTAAAAATAACGACTCAACCAACCACAAGGTTCGTCTGTATCCTCTATCGACCACCAAGTGATACAAACTTTAGAACACTTTTCGCTTCTCTTGCAGACACCATAGATCATTTACAAATTAACTATCCAAATGCCGAAATTGCCATCCTGGGCGACTTTAATGTCCACAACATCAACTGGCTTAAATATTCAAATACTACCGATGAACAAGGTCGTGAAGCCGAATCATTTTCAATCAGTTGTGGCTTGACTCAGCTTATTGATGAACCAACACGGATCCCTGATCGAGACGGAGAGTTCGCCAGTCTTCTTGATCTTGTTTTTAACCACCAATCCGGAGATTTATGCGGTCAGCGTAAATCCACCGTTAGGTTCTTCCGACCATAAACTACTTTCGACATCGAGTATTCTACCAATCAGTGACAGAGAGGCGCCCAAACCGCGCAAGATTTGGCACTACAAATCTGCTAAATGGGAAGATCTCATGGAATATTTTCGAACTTTCCCTTTGTTGGACGTTTGTTTTCGATCCGACGACCCATCTGACTGCGCCAGGGAGGTTTCCGATGTTATTTTGGCCGGTATGGATGCTTACATCCCTTTTTCGAAGAAATGCCCTTCCAACGGCAAGTCTTGGTTTGACCTAAAATGCAAAGAAACTGTTGCTTCTAAACATCTTGCATACCGCGTGAAGATCCTAACACCATACCGCCACTCACACGGCCAGATAATTCTATTGCAACGACACCTGTTGAGAAAGCGAACTTGTTGGCTGAACTCTTTGCTTCACATTCTACTGTCGATTTCCAAGGAAAAACACCACCTACTATTCCCATAGTGCAGTCAAGGATGCCCGATATTGTCTTCAGACAGCGTATCATAAAACGTATTTTGATGAAGCTAGACACCAAAAAGGCTTCAGGCGCTGACGGAATACCTGCCATAGTTCTCAAGAACTGTGCGAGGGAACTAACACCAGTTTTTCTGTAGACTTTTCAACTTATCCTACAGAAAGGGAATATTTCCTTCCTGCTGGAAATGTGCCACAGTTCAGCCGATACCTAAAAAAGGCAAGAAGACCTTGCCAAATAACTACCGACCAATCGCACTACTCTCAAAAATATCGAAAGTCATGGAAAAAAGCTATCAATCAGCATCTTCTAAAATATCTTGAAGGATTCAACATTATTAGTGATCACCAATATGGCTTTCGTAAAAATAGATCAACAGGAGATCTTCTGACTTATGTAACACATGTTTGGAACAACGCAATTGAACACTTTGGAGAGTCTCGAGCGGTTGCTCTTGACATATCCAAGGCATTTGACCGTGTTTGGCACGATGGGCTGTTGGCTAAGCTACGTTCTTATGGTATGTCGGAAAAGTTCTGTTTGTGGCTCTCATGTTTCCTCAGAGAGCGTTCTTTGCGAGTGGCAGTTGACGGATTTCTTTCTAGCACCTTCACTATCAACGCCGGTGTGCCCCAAGGTTCCATACTGTCTCCTACTCTCTTCCTCATCTATATTAACGATCTGCTGGAAAAGACCGAGAATCCAATCTACAGCTTTGCAGATGACAGTACACTTATCTCTTCATTCACTTTAAACGCTCGGACATCGACTACTCAGACAAATATCCGCAGACAGCAGGAAGTCATTCAACTTAACAAAGACCTGGAAGAAATTCTATCTTGGGGTGACAGTAACCAAGTGGAATTTAACGCTACAAAAAAACCAGGCGGCAGTTTTTTCTAAAAAAGTTAACGTTGCAGAACCCGACATAGTTATGTCGGGGCCCTCCATCCCTCTAACATCGTCACTCAATCTGTTAGGCGTTAATTTGGGAGCAAATATGTCCTGGCATGAACATGTTGCAGGCATAGCAAGAAGAGCTTCTCAAAAGTTGGGAATATTGTTTCGAACCAGAAAGCTTTACACTCCACAACAACTGTTAATTCTTTACAAAGCTCAAATTCGACCAACTATGGAATACTGCTCCCATGTTTGGAGCTCCGCTCCCAAACATACACTGCATTTGTTGGATTCTATCCAGAGAAGAGCTGTTCGTCTGATTGGACACCCGGAACTGACCGACGGCCTTGATTCGCTGGAACATCGAAGAACGGTTGGCGACTTGAGCCTATTCTACAAGTACTTTCATGGAAAGTGTTCAAAAGATGTGGCCCGTTTAATTCCTCCCAGAGCGGTGCATATTAGAAGTACACGTCGCGCTAATGCTTCACATCCGTATGAGGTTCAGCTTGTTACTCCTCGTACAACGCTTTTCAAGCAGTCTTTTATATGGAGAACATGATACCTTTGGAATGGTTTACCCAGGACTGTGTTTCCCATCAAGTACAATCTACAGCGATTCAAGAACAACGTGAATCGCTTTCTCCGCACACGTGTCGCTCCTGTAGCGGTTTAGGGACTTCCCTGTAGCACGTGTGCTAGACCCATAAAAAAAAAAAAAAAAAAAAAAAAAAAGCTGTAAATTTGATTGAGATGGAAATTCAGGGGGAAGACCTACATCCAGCATTGGATAGAATAAGTCTTATAGTGATAGTGATCTAAAACACTCTAAACCTATCGAAATCTTAAGCGACATTAGAATGGATGAGAACGCTCTGAAACTCATCAAAAATCTTTACTTGAACCAGAGTGCAACAATTAGTGTGCAGGGTAGTTGTTCAGAGGAGGTACTGATTGAGAAAGGTGTTTAACAGAGAGGCATTGTGTAACTCCTGCCATATTCAGTGCAGACTCTCGAGAAGATATCCGTTGGAATAAGCGTCAATGAATAACCCATTAACAACAATAGGTATGAAGACGACATTGTCATGTTCGCAAACTCATTACAAGGTTTACAGAAACTCTTAAATTATGTGGCGACCCACAGTCAGGAATATGGATTTCGGCTGAATGGAAAGAAAACTAAATATATGGTAATTAAAAAGAGCAATGTTAACCTTAACCAACTATGCTTAGGATCCACGAAAATAGGACAAGTAAAAAAATATACATATTGGGGTACAGTGGTTAATGATCAGTGGGACTACTCTATAGAAATCAAAGCTTGTATAGGAAAAGCAAGAACAGCTTTCAATAATCTAAACCCTCTCTTTAAAAGCCACCATCGCAAATTGGAGACAAAAATCAAAGTCCTTTGTTGTCACGTGGTTGTTATGTGTTTACAGTATTGCTACACGGAGTAAAAAGTGGACAGCAACAGGATTAATGCTTTTGAAATGTGGACATTTAGAATTGAGATTATCCATTTTTTTATTCAGGAAACGTTACCTAATTAAATATTAACAGATGTATGCTAGTTAAGGTCCAGAGGTATCACATCCTGTACCCAGATCCTGACTGATCAGTGACTTCACAAAACACACTTCACAAAACACACCCCAAATGAGTTTTCAACAAAGTTTGTTTCCAATCTTTACTGAAATTTTGTTGTTTTTTTATATACCAAATAAATTATTAAAGGTAATGCACTCGTGATAATTTTCGTTCAATCTATACCCCGTGGAGAGTATTCCAGAATTTTTTCAAAATTTTTTGATCAGTACTTTTCGAGATAGGGTAGGGGACAGCGATTTTTCGCGATTGTTTAAAAGTAATACGAAGAAAAGTATGCACAAGTATTACATTATATATATATATATATATATATATATATATATATATATATATATATATTACTCGTGTTTTCACAAGCTTTCATTTGACACCACACTCGATGACCTAGTAAAAAAATTTTTTTTTCACTTCCGATTTCACCCCTCAAAACGAACCCCTTAAGTCAAAATTTATGTTACGGTGGTATAAAATGATCAGTGACTTCACAAAACACACCCCAAATGAGTTTTCAACAAAGTTTGTTTCCAATCTTTACTGAAATCTGATGACCTTGAAATTTTTCTTTTTTTTAAATACCAGATAAATTATTAAAGGTAATGCACTCGTGATAATTTTCATTCAATCTACCCCCCGTGGAGAATATTCCAGGATTTTTTCAAAATTTTTTGATAAGTACTTTTCGAGATAAGGCGCGGGACAGCGATTTTTTCGCGATTTTTTGAAAATAATACGAAGAAAAGTGCGAGCAAGTGTTACATTATATATATATTTTTTACTCGTGTTTTCACAGCGTTTCATTTGACATCACACTCGATGACCTAGTAAAAAAATTTTTTTTTCACTTCCGATTTTACCCCCCAAATTTAACTTTCAAAACTACATGGCTCTGATGAGGCCATCAATTCCTATATTATTACCTAATTTCAAGTTTCTGTGACAAATAGTTTCGGAGAAAATCGGGTGTGACAGACAGACAGACAGACA
Source organism: Pachyrhynchus sulphureomaculatus (assembly GCA_019049505.1). Classification (NCBI taxonomy): domain Eukaryota; kingdom Metazoa; phylum Arthropoda; class Insecta; order Coleoptera; family Curculionidae; genus Pachyrhynchus; species Pachyrhynchus sulphureomaculatus. The sequence goes on along the minus strand of CM032447.1, from coordinate 5,518,523 downwards.
CCGAAGTGATCTTATAAGTGTTCCGTACGGAACACTAATTATCACCAGTGCATTATCTTTAATAATTTAGCTGATATATAAAAAACCGCAAATTTCAAGGTCATCAGTTTACAGTAAAAATCAGAAAAAAATTTTGTTGAAAAGTCATTCGGGGTGTGTTTTCTGAAGTCGTTGATCATTTTATACCTCCGTAACAATTTTTTTTATTTTAAAAGCAATCAACGTCCAGAACACTAATTGCGCAAGTCCGACTTGCAATTGGCTGTTTGTTTTTTCTTATAAAAAAAAATATAATTTTTACATTTTAGAAATTCTTTTCTCGAATGGAAGTTTTTCGATTTATATTTTTTCAGGACGGCTAATTGGTGTAATTTGTAAAAAAAATGAGAATATTAAGCTTGAAATATATACTTATGTAGAGTATCCTCTCTGACAGGGGTGCTCAAACTTGAACAGCTGACGATCTACCTCAATATTGTTAGACTACGATCAATCGACTCTGAGAGGCTGCAAGTAAGTGTGATGCAGGACTGTCTTCTAGGTAGGGTGTATCGTGGCATAGATATTAGTTTTCCGCACAATATGCATTTTTTTAGTCAAGGTAAGTGTAGGTCTGCTCTAAAATGTCAATGAAAAAAAAACTCATAATTATTCAAAATTGCGAGTTTATTGTTTCTTACAAAACAAACGAGTTCTAGTGTCTAAACTTACTAAAGAGTGACTTTGGATGTTGAAGCGTGGCACTGCATGTCCTCAGCATACTTTTTATAAGATGGTACGTAATTACCGAGTGCTAATCACAAGCATGATGACATATGTTCGTCAGTTAGTCGATTGCGATATTTTGACTTAATTATCTTCATTTCAGAAAATGCAGACTCGCACAAGTAAGTTGACCCAAACAATGCCGTCAGTTGAAGGGCGATTTGCCTTAGATTCGGATATTTATCTTCAGATATAAAACCCTAGAATTTTGTATCAGATGCTGTGGCTTTGAGATGTATATCTGATATAATCTGCACTAACTCATTTTCAACAGAACATGAGTCCATGTTAAACTGACTTGCTATTTCAGTAGCTAATTCCTCAATGTTTTACACATAAATGATGAGATATTTGCCTATTTACTGAAATTATAAAAACGTATTTCGAATTGGCCCAAAATATTTGATAATTCTGCCTCATAAATATCATAATTCAACTGAGGAATCCTTGCTTTCAAAGACGGAAAATTTTTCAGATCCTTTCTTTACAGTTGATCTATCATAAGTTGCAATTTACTTTTGAATGCGTTTGTTGCGCTAATCATCTCAATAATATTTTTCCTTTACCTTGAAGCTCCAAATTAATGGTGTTTAAATGCATTGTGATGTCTGTCAAAAATGCCAAATCAGTCATTTTCCGTTTTTCAGCATCTGAGTGTCATCACCTCTTTCGTCCAGAAAAGCTGTTATTTCGGGCAATAATTCTTGAAACCTTTCTAGGAATTTTCCGCGACTCAACCACCTGACGCCCGTGCGAAGAACTAAATTAGTGTGTTCAGCTGACTCACTATCTTCCAACTGCAATTTAAAGAGCCGTCGTTGCAAGCTACGTGCACGGATAGAATTCACAATTTTTATTGCAAGGCCCATAATCTCCTCCATGTTTAGAACTTTTGAACACAAAACTTATTGATGTATAATGCAATGGAAGGAGAAAAATGAAGGAAAATCATCATTAGCTCGACACAATGCCACAAAACCGTTTTTGTTTCCAGTCATTGCTGGTGCTCCATTGGTTGTAATGCACACTAGTTTATATATTGGTAGCTTGTAGTTTGTTACAAAATTGAAGAAAACGTCATATATATCTTCGCCACGGGTCTTTCCTTTCAGAGGAATCATTATCAAAAACTGTTCCTTAGCCGACATGTCATTGAATATCATTCGAATAAAAAATACACAGCTGGGCAGTGTCTGTCATATCGGTGGATTCGTCGAACTGTAAAGAAAAGTATGTACATTCCATGATATCATGTTTTAGTTTATCTGTCATGTCCTTACTCATGACTTCAACACGCCTTGTGACAGTCGGACGAGTTAACTGAAGTTCTCTAATAGCAGACATAATCTCTGTTTTATTTTTAAAATCTCCAAATAAAGTCTCACCCGCTTCAATAAATGCTTCTTTCACAACCAATCCATCATCAAATAGTTTCTTGTGTTTCGCCAATATGTGAGATATTTTAAATGACGCGATCGTTGCAGCTTTTGAATGTTTGGCTGGTCTTGTGAACATGGTTTGTTCTTTTTTCAAACAAGTTATCAAATCACGTACTTTTCGTTTTCTTAATTCACTCTGTGACGGAAAATCCTTTTCATAGTTTTTATGAACCGTTTTATGATGCCTCTCTAAGTTCCCACGCTTAGGTATTGCAACTGACGAACGGCAAATGAGACAAATGCACTTATCCTTTACCATACAAAAGAAAAAATGCTTCCTCCTAATCGTTATTAAAATGATAAGTTTTACTTTTCTTCGCCGCACTCATTTTGGACTATTTATTAATAAACTTTGTATCGATGTATCGCCTTCAAGTTACAACTCAGACTGACTCCTATTTATATCGGCGCGAACGAAGTCTCGAATGTTCCCGTTAAACACGCCGTCCGAAGTTTCTAGAAAAATCGGCGGGAATCAAAAACGCGGCTTTTCTTTGACAAGTATCGCGCGTTCCTTTGATAAAGCCGCCTTTTGCCGCGAGCAGGGGGTTATTACGATAAAAGAAAGTGATGAGGGGGTTATTCTGGCCTAATTGTGGATCGAATAAATTTTAGTAGTTTATTCATTACATTTTGTTTTAGTTACCTAAAAAAAAATCTGTGAATAGTTCTATATCGGAATTTATTCTCGAGATCGACTCAAAAAGCACTCGCGATCGACCGTTTGAGCACCCCTGCTCTATGATATCATTTAAGTATAAAATAAAATAATTCTAAAATTATACCTACGTCAATAAACCACAGCTGTAAAAGCTAACGATTAGTATCTGTACAAAATATAAAGCTTTAGCGGCATCTTTGATATTGTTTTAGATAAGAATACGTAAAACTTTATCTACGAAATGTTTCAACTTGTGCCGGCTACTTAGAAACTTACTTTACTTTTAATAAAGTAACAGTGGCAGAGTTGGATAATATATTTTTTTGTTATAAAATAGAGTAATGCCATTTTTACTGATATAGGATTTTAGAATCTTTTCACAGAATGACGCTACACAACAGTTGCCACCACTACACCACACTTTATTTTTGCACTTGACTCGAGTTTCGCCAACTATATTAGCATTATCAAAAACGATGATTGTCAGTCAATCATCGCAATACGATCATTGGATACATAATGTTTGAAGAAAACTACTTCTGAGCTGACTGCTCTTTAAACGAATACATTCTCAACTTAGTATATAAACTTAAGGATGATATATTTTTGCGGTATTTTAATTAAAAAGGTAAATATCTCAAACTAAAAATTCTAAACGGTTTCTTCAAACATAAAGACATCCACAAATACACATGGCACCAAGAAACCAGACAACTGCGGTGGATTATAGATTATATCATCATAAAACAAGAATCACAATGGAAAATAAATAATGTCCGGGTATATAGGGGAGTCGAATGCGGATCAGACCATTATATTCTGAAAGCAAAAATCAAAATTAAGTACAAACACTCAGGACAAAATGACGAAACATTTGCAGAGACGGGTAAAATAACTAAAACCGAATATAATATAAAACATCTACAAGAGGACAGTACTAGATACCTCTACCAGAGGAGATTAGATGAAAAATTAGAGGCAATCGATATGACAAGCAACACGATGGAAATATATAGAAAAACCATTGCTGTAATACATGATGCAGCAAAGGAAGCCTTGGTTGTGTGTGAAGGATCGGAAAAGGTGAGAAACGACACATTAACGCGGAACAAAGACTGGGAGGAAAAAAAGCAGAATAAACAGAAAGCATACGAACTGTGGCTTACGACGAAAAAAGATACAGACAGAGAAAAATACATAGAGACACAAAGAAACTACAAAAAAATAACACAGGGCAACAAAAAAATATTTTTGTTTTGGTGCCTGGGATTTTTAGAGCTGATTTTAACTATATTTGGGACGCTAAAATCTATACATGCAATCCGTTTTTCTCTATCAGCTCTACTTTTTTAGATACATCAACTTATCTACCAATGTGGTTTTTATTCAGTATATTCATTTATGAGTGTTCTAAAATTATTATATATTCATTAATGTAGGTACAATGGTTTTATTGTCAGTCTGTAATTGAGTAAATTCCAGGTAAATCTATAAATAGTGGAACCATTGCCTATCAGGTACCTGAACTGACCCTTTTAATCACCTAACTCGGGTAAGTTTGTGCGTTCTTACTAATGAGAGTAGATCGAATTCGGCGTGTTATTTTATGTTAAGAAAAGAGTGTTTTTTGTGTTATTGAACAGAATTAAAATGAGTTCAGGTTCCAGTTCAAGAAGAAGTTGTGTAAATCAACCTGATGTGTTTTGCTATATATGCGGAGAATACATGTTTCAACAAAACAGACAAACTATTACTGACTTTGTAAAGCGAGCGTATCTTGGATACTTTGGAGTTAAGCTTGGTGATCAGGACAAAATGTGGGCCCCGCATCTCGTATGTAAAACTTGTCCAGAGCATTTACGGCAGTGGACTACCGGGAAAAGAAAATGTCTAAAATTCGGCGTACCAATGGTTTGGAGAGAACCAAAAAAACCACTTCAATGATTGTTATTTCTGTTTAGTAAATACTAATGGAATCAATCGAAATAACCGCAGTAAGTGGACTTATCCCAATTTAGACTCGGCAATACGCCCTATCCCGCACTCAGATGAAATACCGATTCCAAACATTTCATCAGCTACCACATATCTCTGATGACGAATATTTTCCCTCTGATCGCTCTTCTGATGCTAATAAAAGTTCTGATGCTAATGAAACTAACAGTGACTATGAGGGGACGTCATCAGTTCCTCAACGCTTCAATCAAAATGAATTAAATGATCTTACCAGGGATCTCAATTTATCGAAAAAAGCTTCTGAAGTACTGGCTTCTAGGTTGAACGACAAAAATTTACTGGAACAAGGAACCAAAATTACCTTTTACCGTACAAGAGAAAAAGATCTGCTACCATTCTTTTCTCAAGAAGACAATCTTGTATTTTGTCACGAAATTAGGGGACTCATGAAAGAAATGGGACTTTCTGAATATATTCCAGATGATTGGCGCCTATTTATTGACAGTTCAAAGCGAAGTTTAAAATGTGTCCTTCTACATAATGGGAATAAATATGGTTCAATACCACTAGCTCACTCAACGAAACTGAATAGCTTTGGTCTTGCAAAAGATAAAGTATTACGAACATCAATGGATGATTTGTGTAGACTTAAAAATGGTAAACTTTCTTCTTGGGCAGCAAAGTGGTTACACGAAATATCCGTGTTTCTTGTGCCTCTGGGATAGTAGGGACAAAACACACCACTGGGTTAGAAAAGATTGGCCTCAGAGAGAAAACATGGACGTTGGGGAAAAGAATGTCATTAACGACGCTTTGGTTGAAAGAGAAAAAATCATACTTCCTCCGTTACATATAAAGTTGGGCTTAATGAAGCAATTTGTAAAGGCTCTTGATAAGAATGGGTCTTGTTTTGCATATATAGGGGTAAAAATGCATCAGTTGAGCACAGAAAAACTCAAAGCAGGGATATTTGACGGCCCACAAATAAGACAATTAATTAAGGATCCTGCCTTCATAAATTCAATGAATCAAGTTGAACGAGAAGCTTGGACATCATTTGTTGCAGTTGTAGAAAATTTTCTAGGCAAACATAAAGCTTAAAACTATGTTGAAATGGTTAACAAGATGCTTAATAGTTTCAAATCCTTAGGGTGCAATATGAGTATTAAAATACACTATTTACACAGCCACTTAGACCGTTTTCCAGAAAATTTAGGAGACATGAGTGAGGAACAAGGTGAAAGATTTCACCAAGATATTAAAGTTATGGAGGACCGCTACCAAGGAAGATGGGACATGCACATGATGGCAGATTACTGCTGGAGTTTAAAAAGGGACTGTTTAAAAAAACATTCAAGAATGTCGCGGAAAAGAAGCTTTCCAAGTGTGGAGTGACTATTTCATTTCTTCAATGTTTTTTTTTTTTGTAAGTACGACATAATATTGTATTTTGTATAACTAAAATAAAAATTTCGTATCTACTTTTGTTTACTACACTTACGGATTTGAGTTACAATAATGTAACTTATATTTCTCTAAAATTGTATATCTTAAAAATTTGAGCTCCTAGGTACAAATGAATACGTTATTTGAATTCAGGACATCAAATTGATATAGAATCAGCTCAAAAAATCTCGACACCAAAACAGCTGTTCCCCTGTGTAATCAAACAGAATAGAGACAAAACGTGGGAGAAAAAATGCTATGAGATAGAAAATTATCTTGGGGGAAGCCGATCATCAGAGGCTTGGAAACTCGTTAGAGCACTAAGAGCAAATAACTCTCAAAAAACACCATTAGCCATTATAAGCATGAAAACGTGGAAAAACCATTACCAACATGAAATGGCTGAACATCGATCAGAATTTGTTACCCAGTCTCCATCCACTCACAAAGTTCAGGGATCAAGTATAAAAATAAATAGAGATATGATATCAAAAGCAATTAAAACAAAGAAGAACGCTAGAGCTAGTGGACCAGAGGGAATTTCTGCAGAATTATTGAAATCTGGATCTAACAAACCAAAGGATATGTTCACCAACCTTTTCGAAAAATTTATAAATGGCGACCAAATTCCTGAAGAATGGAAAATGGCATGGATAACGCCACTTCACAAAAAGGGAAGGAAGGATAAATGTGAGAACTACAGGTGCATATCGATCACCAGCTCCTTAAGCAGACTTTATGGAAAACTGATTAGAGCAATAATTGAACAAGAATATGCTCCGTACGAAATTGAACAGCAAGCGGGATTCAGAGCAGGAAGAACTTGTATGGATAACATTTTTAGCTTTAATCAACTAACCGAAAAGAAAGTAGCAACCAACAGAGAAGTCCACCTAATCTTTATTGATTTAACAAAGGCCTACGATAATGTACCAATAAAGAAACTGTGGCAGGTATTGGAAAGAACATCTATTAACGTTACCACCATACAAGCGATAAAACAACTAACATATATTCAAATGTCAATCAAGAATAAAGATTGGTAAAGAAATATCTGAAAGCTTTCACATCACAAAAAGCCTTAGACAAGGGTGTTGCTTGTCCCCAACGTTATTCAAAGTATATATTGATGTGGCCCTCATTGGAGGAAGAGTTGTCGAGGAATGGGTATCGAAATAGACGATGAGACAACACTCTATACGCTACATTTTGCCGATGATCAGGTTGTTAATGCCCAAGATCCAGAAGATCTGGAATATATGATAAGGAAGCTCATAGACCAATATAACCATTGGGCACTCACAGTAAACATGAGCAAAACAAAGTACTTGCGGATCGGTGGGAATAGGCAGGACCTGAAACTGGACAATAACATCGAAATTGAAGCATGCGACCAATATACTTACCTGGGAACTAGAATAGATAGCACTGGTAGAACAGAAAATGAAGTGGAAGATAGGATAGCAAAGGGGAAAGGACTGATCGTTACCATGAATTCCATTCTGTGGTCAAAAAATGTCAGTAGGCAAAGAAAGCAACAGATTTACAACGTCATCTTCAAAAGTATAGTTCTATATGGGCCCGAAACATGACAACTAAACAAAATTCTTGAAAGAAGGTTAAATGCTTTGGAAATGGATTTTTGGCGAAGATCGGCAAGAATTTTCAAGCTCGACAGGATATCAAATGAAAAGGTCCGGTCAAAAATGAAAATGGAAAGAACACTGATAGGGGACGTACAGGAGAGACAATTAAAGTGGTACGGCCATGTCCAAAGGATGCAACACCATAGAATCCCCAAAACAAATCCTACAGTGGACACCTACAGAAAGAAAGAAAAAGGGAAGGCCGAAAATAACCCGGTCTATGGGCATAACAAAAGCAATGTCCAAACGAAATCTACGACCAAGAGACTGGGATGATCGGCGAGAATGGAAGCTAGGAACCGGAAGGCGCAGAGTGACGCTATAAACCGGAGATATATATATATATATATATATATATATATATATATATATATATATATATATATATATATATATATATATAAATATCTCATTATTTTTTAGTAAGACTATATAAAATATAGTTTAAACATGGCAATATTGAATGGTTACTAATGACAAGGATGAAAAAAAAAACAAGATTCTTTAATTTTTTTTGGGTTCAATTACTATTCAATTAGTCAATATTTGGGGGCGTCAGTTATCTCTATGTTTCTTCAATATTTATTGATCTAAGACGTTACCAATTTCAATATATTAAACGAATTTCACACTACCCATATATTCGATTTTTTGGAAAAAATCGTGGTTTTTCCCTAATAAAATGAAAACCATTCATCCTAGAAACCTTACTCTTTTTTATTTGATAGAAAATGTCTTAAAGTTTTACTCCTACCACTTTTTTGTTAAAACTTTTATATTTGAAGATATTCATCATCCAAGACCGGACATGATTCGAATCGTCAAATTCGAGCTTCGAGCTGTTTAGAAAATGAAAGTGAAAAATGGTAACAAAGATGCCTAACTTAAATACTTTTGACCATTTTTTATTTCCTTTGTATTATAAACAATTATACAAATACATTATTTTACAATATATAATAACAGATTAAATTGTCATTTGTTTTAACTTTATAAATAATTTTTGCAAGGTACTGGGTACCTATCTCATATTTAGCTTCACTCTTTAAAAGGTTTGTTTTTGTTACTGTCACGAAGGACCCTTTGATCAGAGAAGAGCGTCATTAACCACACCCCTTCTTTTTTGTTCCTTGTTTGGGATGCCCGGGGAGAAGTCAAAAGTTTTAGATTGCGTTTGCCTTTCAAGCAGTGAACATTTCAACAACGTTCTTTGAGTGACTTTTCTGTGAGGTTTGCGGGATAATGTCTTCTACAGCATCAACGAGCCACGCTTGTTCGAGTTCGAATTTCAAAGGCCAAATAAATTATAAATGTCAATAATAATAATAACTTCTTTCCTTTATATTGCTTCCTTTTTTATAACTAAACTTTAAGTAATAAAATGAATTTGAACATTATTTCTTTTCATTTTTATATCTTTTTGTTTTTCTTTTCTCCTAAATCCTCCATTTTCAATATGGATTTTGTTCTATTTGTTTTTGAAAACAGTTTTAACTAAACCCTTTTTTATGTACATATTGAAAAAATAAATAAAGTAAAATCTAGAGAGCCGATGTAATTAAATCTTGCCATGTTTTAAGACATTTTCATAAAAAGTTAAAACTTCAACCTTGATGCGGCACGGGGTAACGTTATCCAATTGAGCTGAAACCCCCAAAAAAATTCGAACAAAGATTTTTTGTGACCATCCTTATATTTATATATATGTATATATATTTATATATATATATATATATATATATATATATATATATATATATATATATATATATATATATATATATATTCTATAAAATTTCTTTTTTTTCTTGAACCTTCTCGATATATATATATATATATATATATATATATATATATATATATATATATATATATATAAATATATATATATATATATATATATATATATATATATATATATATATATATATATATATATATATATATGATTCTGTGCTTTTTTTTGTTTCTTAGGATTTTGGTTCTACTTATTAAAAGAACTTATTTTATTTTATTTAGTCTTTACCGACGTTTCACCCATTTTTTTGGGTATTTTCAAAGTACCTAAAAATTTTAAAAGGTTTTAGGACACATTTTACAATTTTAAAAATTAAGAATTAAAAATTGGTACAATTCACATCACTCTATAAAACAATTTAAACAGGCTTTTTTTTATATAACTAATTTAAAAATATGTACCCTAATAATAATGTTGTCTTAAAATTAATACAAAAAATATTTACTGAAATATTTGATTTAGTATATGGTACGTACCTAATAAACTCACTATTTTTCACACACAGGTCGTTATTGATCGAAATATTGAATGCTTACTAGTTTGTAAAGGTGAAATAAAACAAAACGTGCCTTTGCTTTAAAAATAGATGGTTTTTATGCTGTTGTTATTTTTTATTAGTGATCCGTACGGAACACTTATAAGATGACTTCGGTGTCTGTCTGTCCGTCTGTCTGTCTGTCCGTCTGCCACACCCGATTTTCTCCGAAACTATTTGTCATAGAAAGTTGAAATTTGGTAATAATATAGGAATTGATGGCCTCATCAGAGCCAAGTAGCTTTGAAAGTTAAATTTTGACTTAAGGGGTTAGTTTTGGGGGGTGAAATCGGAATGGGAAAAAAAATTTTTTTACTAGGTAATCGAGTGTGGGGTCAAATGAAAGCTTGTGAAAATACGAGTAAAAAATATATATAATGTGCGCACTTTTCTTTGTATTATTTTTAAAAAATCGCGAAAAACCGCCTTATCTCGAAAAGTACTTTTCAAAAAATTTTGAAAAAATTCTGGAATATTCTCCAAGGGGTGTAGATTGAACGAAAATTATCACGAGTGCATTACCTTTAATAATTTATTTGGTATATAAAAAAACAAAAATTTCAAGGTCATCAATTTTCAGTAAAGACTGGAAACAAACTTTGTTGAAAACTCATTTGGGGTGTGTTTTGTGAAGTCACTGATCATTTTATACCACCGTAACAACATTTTTAGTGTTCCGTACGGAACACTTATAAGATCACTTCGGTGTCTGTCTGTCTGTCTGTCTGTCTGTCTGTCTGTCTGTCTGTCTGTCTGTCTGTCTGTCTGTCTGTCTGTCTGTCTGTCTGTCACACCCGATTTTCTCGGAAACTATTTGACATAGAAAGGTGAAATTTGGTAATAATATAGGAATTGATGGCCTCATCAGAGACATGTAGTTTTGAGAATTAAATTTTGACTTAAGGGGTTAGTTTTGGGGGGTGAAGTCGGAAGTGAAAAAAAAAATTTTTTACTAGGTCATCGAGTGTGGTGTCAAATGAAAGCTTGTGAAAACACAAGTAAAAAATATATATATAATATTATACTTGTGCGCACTTTTCTTTGTATTATTTTTAAAAATTCGCGAAAAAAAATGGCTGTCCCGGGCCTTATCTCGAAAAGTACTTATCAAAAAATTTCGAAAAAATTCTGGAATATTCTCCACGGGGTGTAGATTGAACGAAAATTATCACGAGTGCATTACCTTTAATAATTTATATGGTATATAAAAAAAACAAAAATTTCAAGGTCATCAGATTTCAGTAAAGATTGGAAACAAACTTTGTTGAAAACTCATTTGAGGTGTGTTTTTTGTGAAATATATATATATATATATATATATATATATATATATATATATATATATATATATATATATACATATACACATATATATATATATATATATATATATATATATATATATATATATATATATATATATACATATATATATATATATATATATATATATATATATATATATATATATATATATATATATATATATATATATATATATATATATATATATATATATATATATATATATATATATATATATATATATATATATATATATATATATATATATATATATATATATATATATAATGTAATACTTGCGCACACTTTTCTTCGTATTACTTTTAAAAAATCGCTGTCCCCTACCTTTCTCGAAAAATACTGATCAAAAAAATTTTGAAAAAATTCTGGAATATTCTCCACGGGGTATAGATTAAACAAAAATTATCACGAGTGCATTACCTTTAATAATTTATTTGGTATATAAAAAAAACAAAAAATTTCAAGGTCACTAGTTTTCAGTAAAGATTGGAAACAAACTTTGTTGAAAATTCATTTGGGGTCTGTTTTGTGAAGTCACTGATCATTTTATACCACCCTAACAAAAATTTTTATTTTAAAAACAATCAACGTACGGAACACTAATTGTGCAAGTTCAACTTGCACTTGACCGGTTTTTTATTTTAAAAGCAATCAACGTACGGAACACTAATTGTGCAAGTTCAACTTGCACTTGACCGGTTTTTTTAAATATATATTCTATGTGTTTTTCCTTGTCATCATTGGATATTAAAACTTCTTTTACTTTTTTAGGCATTCGGGTCTGTATATTGGGGATATTAGTATTATGGCTCTCTCAGTCAAACCTATTATGGCACTAGTTTTTTGTTTTTTTTTTGAATGATTTGAATCGTTATTTAGGTATCTACCAGACCATGTTGGTTTGGTGTACCATTTAGTTTCTACTTTATTATTTTCGTTGTTCCTATACAGTGTCATGTCAAGGAAGTTTAATTTGCCGTTTTCCTCAATTTCAGTTGTGAATTGTAATTTGCAATAAAATTTATTTAATTCATGTAGCAATTCTTCAGTTTTGTCTGCTGAAATTGCTGTGATGCAATCATCAACGAATCGTTTGAAAAATACTGTATTAAACGTAAGGTTACTGAGTATTACATAAAACATAAAAGTATACATAAAAACCACCTATTTTTTAAACCAAAGGCACGTTTTATCTAATTTCACCTTTACAAACTAGTAAGCATTCAATATTTCGATCAATAACGACCTGTGGGTGAAAAATACTGAGTTTATTAGGTACTTACCATATACTAAATCAAATATTTCAGTAAATATTTTTTTGTATTAATTTTAAGACGACATTATTATTAGCGTACATATTTTTAAATTAATTATATTAAAAAAGCCTGTTTAAATTGTTTTATAGAGTGATGTGAATTGTACCAATTTTTAATTCTTAATTTTTAAAATTGTAAAATGTGTCCTAAAACTTATTCAAATTTTTAGATACTTTGAAAATACCCAAAAAAATGGGTGAAACGTCAGTAAAGAGTAAATAAAATAACATGAGTTCTTTTAATAAGTAGAACCAAAATCCTAAGAAACAAAAAAAAAAGCACAGAATCATATATATATATATATATATATATATATATATATATATATATATATATATATATATATATATATATATATATATATATATATATATATATATATATATATATATATATATATATATATATATATATATATAAATTTTTTATGAACATTGGTTACACTATAAGTTAGAAAAAACTTATTCGGATACTTTAAAAGTGAATTAGCTACCAAATTTCTCTATATGATTCGAATTAAAATTATACTTAAGACCTAATAACAAAATCGTTGAAATTATGTATTAATGAAAAAAATAAACTGGGACACTAGTAGCAAAATTAATGGTGTAACTGGGACACTAGTAGCGTGTGTTGCCTCCTCTACTTCGGATGGCAGCGTTTATGCGCCTAGGCATGCTTCTAATTAAATTTTGGATAAAATCTTGAGGAATTTGCTCCCATTCTGTGATAACTGCATTTTCAAGTTCCTTCAGGTTTCTAGGCGCAGGTATATGACGTTTCACATTTTTCTTAAGGTGATCCCATACATGTTCTATCGGATTCAGATCCGGGCTTTTTGGTGGCCATTGCATAATCGGTATATCAACTTGATTAAGATAATCGAGTACCTCCCTAGCCACGTGAGGTCGAGAGTTGTCTTGCATAAACAGGAAATTGGGCCCCACAAAATGACCGAAAGGCTTCACATGTTCTATTACAATATTCTCAAGATAGTAGTCAGCATTCATGGATCTCGTACAGACAGGAACTAACTCTGTGCGAGCATCAAAGCAGATGCCACCCCAGAACTTAACAGAGCCACAGCCGAATGGAATCCTTACAGAGATATTGCAAGGAGCAAACCTCTCTCCTAGTCTTCGCCATACTCGCTCACGACCATCTGGATGTTTTAGACTAACCCTAGTTTCATCTGTGAAGAAAACTTGTTTCCAATCATCCACAGACCAGTTTTCGTGATTTCGAGCAAAACGTAACCTGGCAACTCTGTTCTCTCTAGTAAGCAAGGGCGCAGTGGCTGGTCTCCTACTGTTTAATCCAGCTTCATTTAACCCTCTTCTAACTGTTTTAGAAGAAATTGTGACATCGCGAACAGCTTCGAGTTCGTTTCTTATTATAGAACTAGTGACAGTCCTGTTTCTTAAAGCATATCTATAATCTATAATATATATAAAATGCAACGTCTCTCTGTCTGTCAGTCTGTCTGTCTGTCTGTCCGTTAGTGTGCTTATGACTGGAGAACCACTTATCCGATTTACGTACTTTTTTTTAAAAAACATACATATGTTCTCTGGCCAGGTTATAGGCTATATTTTATTACGATAGGTAGCATAAGGAATGAGCAGTGCCTTAAAATAGTAAATGAAGTCGCAAAAAAGTTTGCCGCTAGCGCGTTCCTTTGCAATTCACAGCCTAAACCATTAAATATGAAACAATATTATGTAGCAGAAAATATCTATAATCTGTAATCTATAATATATATAAAATGCAATGTCTCTCTGTCTGTCTGTCTGTCCATTAGTGCGTTTGTCACGCCAGAACCACTTATCCGATTTTCCTGTCTTTTTTTTAAATTCATACATATATTCTTTGGCCAGGTTATATAATAATAATAATCTATATCTATAATGTATATAAAAGGCAACGTCTCTCTGTCTGTCTGTCTGTTAGTGCGCTTATCCCTCGAGAACCACTTATCCGATTTAAGTGATTTTTTAAATTCATACATATGTTCTCTGACCAGGTTATAGATATATATTTTATTACATCTATAATATATATAAAATGCAACGTATCTCTGTCTGTCTGTCTGTCTCTCCGTTAGTGCGTTTATCACTGGAGAACCACTTATCCGATTTTTGTACTTTTTTTTTTAAAACATACATATGTTCTTCGGCCAGGTTATAGACTATATTTTATTACGTCAGGTAACATGAGTAATAAGCAGTGACGATAATAGTGAATCAAATCGGTAAAAGGTATGCCGCTAGCGCGTTCTCTTGCAATACACTGCCTAAACCACTAAATATGGAACAATATCATGTAGCAAAGGATATCTATAATATACATAAAATGCAGCGTCTCTCTGTCTGTCTGTTTGTGCGCTTATCACTGGAGAACCACTTATCCGATTTACGTGCTCTTTTTTTAAACATGCTAAACCATTAAATATGGAACAATATAATGGAGCAAGGAATATCGATAATATATATATATATATATATATATATATATATATATATATATATATATATATATATATATATATATATATATATATATATATATATATAAAATGCAACGTCTCTCTGTCTGTCTGTCTGTCTGTCTGTCTGTCCGTTAGTGCGCTTATCACCGGAGAACCGCTTATCCGATTTACATGCTTTTTTTTAAACATACGTATGTTCTCTGGCCAGGTTATAGGATATATTTTATTACGTTAGGTGAAATAAGGAATAAGCAGTGACAATAATAGTGAATCAAGTCGGAGAGAAGTTTGCCGCTAGCGCGTTCTCTTGCAAATAAGTAAAGCATTAAATATGGAACAATATCATGTAGCAAAGGATATAATATATATAAAATGTAACGTCTTTCTGTCTGTCTGTCTGTCCGTTAGTGCGCTTATCACTCGAGAACCACTTATCCGATTTACGTGTTTTTATAAATTTATACATATGTTCTATATAATTCGATATAAGCCTAGATAATGGGAGATAAGGTGAGATAATGGGAGATAAAAAGAAATAATGGGAGATAAGGAGAAATAAAGGGAGATAAGCAGAGAAAAAGTCTAGATAATGGGAGTTATGGTGAGATAATGGGAGATAAGGAGAAATATTGCGAGATAAGTCGAGATAAGCCTAGATAATGGGAAATAAGGTGAGATAATGGGAGATAAGGAGAAATAATGGGACATAAGGAGAAATAATGGGAGATGAGCAGAGATAAGCCTGGATAATGGAAATTATGTAGAGATAATGGAAGATAAGGAGAAATATTGGGAGATAAGGGAAAATAATGGGAGATATTTTATTACGTTGGGTAACATAAGGAATAAGCAGTGACGATAGTAGTGAATAAAGTCCACGCGAGCGGAGCCGCGGGCCGGCTAGTTGTCTTATAAAAAGTTCATCTAGGTCGCTAGTGCATCGTTTTCGCCCTTGCTCTAGCCTTCTAGAATAAGTTCCTACTTCATTCAAGCCTCTTACCATGCGACTTATTGTGGAACGATGTTTGCCTAACAAATTGGCAACATAACTCTGACAATATCTCTCGTCCAATAAAACTGAGGCTCGCACTACCTCGTGTTCAGTTAAATTCCTTGTTCGATTCATTTATCTAATTCTTCGGGGTCAAAAATAAAACAGTCTACCACAAAAACGTATTACTTTGAAAAAGGGAACAATTTATAAGCTTACTTTTAAAGAAAATCTATCGCATTATTACAGAAAATTGTTTATCTTCTAAAAAATTCTTTAAAACTGTAAATCTAAACGAATTGTTTGATTTCTGTCATGAATAACGAAACAAAATATGCATAGCCTACTATTCAAATACTCGATAAACTTTAAAACTGACATAAGAAAAAGATTGCGTTAATTTTGCCCAGGAGTTTATATATACCATATATATACTTCCAGCATTTCCATGCCACTGGTTTTTAAGAATGCCAAAGTAATGCAATTACAAATGAAATAATTGAAACGTTTTACTTACTATCTGTATCTACACACTATACGGTTTAAAGAACTGATAAAATTTATGCCTTTTTTTTCGCCATAAGGCGAATAGTTTCGCTACCTTTTCAAATTGCATTTTTTTGCTGTTTCTACTACTCTTTAGCTATAAATTAAAACTACTGCGTTCTTGGCTTGTTAGTATATTACTGATAACTATCTCTACATATTTATTTTTCCTTTATTCCAGTGATCAATATTATTATTGATTTTTCTCAACCGCATCATGCAGTATACTTCAACAATCAAAATTTACTGCTGGCTGGTAAAGTAATAATTCCCAGCCAGGCAAAATTTTTAGTGAGAGTGGTTCTTAGCCTATGGATCCTCTTACAATGGTAGTCTAAGTTAACTCTAAGTTATTTAAGTAGAAATATTAAATAAAAAATCGATAACTTGATTGGCCGAAAATTGTATTTCATATTTTATCCGCAATAATTGAAATAATTACTAAAAAATAATTATTTGTTCTATGATTATATCTTTGAGTAGCTGCTCTTTAAATGAAATTGAAAGTAATGAAAAACGATGGGTTTCGAATTTCAGATCACCAAATCGTAATAATAACATTATATATATATACTAGCAGTACCCGCGGCTCCGCTCGCGTGGACTTGATTCACTACTATAGTCACTGCTTATTCCTTATGGTACCTAATGTAATAAAATATCTACCATTATTTCCCCTTATCTCCCATTATTTCTCCTCATCTCCCATAATCTCTACATAATTTCCATTATCTAGGCTTATCTCTGCTCATCTCCCATTATTTCTCCTTATCTCCCATTATCTCACCTTATCTCCCATTATATAGGCTTATCTCGACTTATTTCGCAATATTTCTCCTTATCTCCCATTATTTCTCCTTATCTCACCATAACTCCCATTATCTAGACTTATCTCTGCTTATCTCCCATTATTTCTCCTTAGCTCCCATTATTTATACTTATCTCCCATTATCTCACCTTATCTCCCATTATCTAGCCTTATATCCAATTATATAGAACATATGTATAAATTTATAAAAAACACGTAAATCCGATAAGTGGTTCTCGAGTGATAAGCGCACTAACGGACAGACAGACAGAGAGACGTTGCATTTTATATGTATTATATTCTTTGTTACATGATATTGTTCTATATTTAATGCTTTAGGCAGCAAGAGAACGCGCTAGCGGCAAACTTTTCTCCGACTTGATTCACTATTATCGTCACTGCTTATTCCTTATGTCACCTAACGTAATAAAATATATCCTATAACCTGGCCAGAGAACATGTATATTTAAAAAAAAATTACGTAAATTGGACAAGTGGTTCTCCAGTGATAAGCGCACTAACGGACAGACAGGCAGACAGAGAGATATTACAGATATAGATTTATATTTTTATATAACCTGGCCAAAAAATATATGTATGAATTTAAAAAAAGACACCTATGTTAACTCGGATAAGTGGTTCTCGCATGATAAACGCACTAATGGAAAGAGAGACAGACATAATATTGTTCCATATTTAATGGTTTAGGCTGTGTATTGCAAGAGAACGCGCTAGCGACAAACTTTTTTCCGACTTCATTCACTATTATCGTCACTGCTCATTTCTTATGCTACCTATCGTAATAAAATAAAGCCTGTAACCTGGCCAGAGAACATACTTATGTTTTTTAAAAAAAAAGTACGTAAATCCGATAAGTGATTCTCCAATGATAAGCGCACTAACGGATAGATAGACAGACAGAGATACGTTGTATTTTATATATATTATAGATGTAATAAAATATATATCTATAACCTGGTCAGAGAACATGTATATGAATTTAAAAAATCACGTAAATCGGATAAGTGGTTCTCGAGAGATAAGCGCACTAACGGACAGACAGACAGACAGAGAGACGTTGCATTTTATATATATTATAGATATAGATTATTATTATTATTATATAACCTGGCTAAAGAATATATGTATGAATTTAAAAAAATACACGTAAATTGGATAAGTGATTCTCGCATGATAAACGCACTAATGGACAGACAGACAGACAAAAAGACATTGCATTTTATATATATTATAGATTACAGATATTCTCTGTTACATAACATTGTTCCATATTTAATGGTTTAGGCTGTGTATTGCAAGGGAACGCGCTAGGGGCAAGCTTTTTTCCGACTTCATTCACTATTATCGTCACTACTCATTCTTTATGCTACCTATCGTAATAAAATATAGCCTATAACCTGGCCAGAGAACATAAGTACGTAAATTGGATAAGTGGTTCTCCAGTGATAAACGCACTAACGAACAGACAGACAGACAGACAGACATACAGAGAGACGTTTCATTTTATATATATTATAGATATATATATATATATATATATATATATATATATATATATATATATATATATATGTAAATATATATATATATATATATATATATATATATATATATATATATATATATGTAAATATATATATATATATATATATATATATATATATATATATATATATATATATATATATATATATATATATATATATATATATATATATATATATATATATATATATATATATATATATATATATATATATATATATATATATATATATAAATATATATATATATATATATATATATATATATATATATATATATATATATATATATATATATATATATATATATATATATATATATATATATATATCAGGTCTGGGAAAAAGTTCGTGGGGTTTTTTTAGTACAATTCAACTGGTTTTCTTATAGTGTGAAAATGAATTTATTTAAACCAAATATGCTCCATTATTATCAACAATGGTTCGCCATTTTTCGGGTAGAGCCATGATGCCATCAGTGAAGAACTTCTGTGGTCCCTGGTTGAAAAACTGAATCAAGTGGTTTTCACAGGCTTCTTTTGAAAGCAGCTTAATTCCATTGAGAGAGTTCTGCAGAGATCGGAACAAGTGATAGTCAGAGGGTGCTATTTCTGGACTATACGGTGGATACATCAAAACTTTCCAACCAAGCTCTCGCAATTTTTGACGTGTATTAAAGAAGTGTGTGGTCGGACGTTGTCATGATGGAAGACAACATCTTTTCTATTAATCAATTCGGGCTGTTTTCTTTCAATTGCTTGGCGTAATCTTTCTAGTTGTCCACAATAGAGTTGAGAATCAATAGTCTGACCAACTGGAAGTAGGTCATGGTGGACGATTCTCTTCCAGTCCCACCACACACACAGCATCACCTTTTTCGGCGTCAATTCTGGCTTCGCGAACGCTTGTGACGGCTCACTATCCTTTATCCACGATCTTTTACGCTTCCGATTGTCGTACGTGATCTAGTTTTTATCACCGGTTATGACACGTTTCAGAAATGGCTTGATTTCGTTGCGTTTCAGCAGCGCATCGCAGATGTTAATTCGGTCTATCATGTTTTTCGCGTTCAACTTATGAGGAACCCATACATCGAGCTTCTTTCTGTAGCCAGCTTTGTGTAAATGGTTCAAAACCGTTTTGTGGTCAATGCCTAGCTCCATACCAATATCGACACTGCTGATATTCTTATCTTGCTGGACTTTTTAAAGAATTTCATCAGCTTTTTCAGTGATTGGACGACCAGAGCGTGACTCATCTTTCACATTAAAATTACCAAAATGAAAGTGAGCGAACCGTTTCCGTGCAGCAGATTTTGATGAAGTACCTTCACCGTACAAAGCACAAATTTTTTCACGAGCCTGCGCAGCATTCTTTCCTTTGTCGTAATAATATTGCAAATTATAGCGCAATGTTTCATTACTTCTCTCCATTTTCAAACGCAAACCACTTTCCAACCACTTCACCAATTTTGATGTTTATACACTCAAAATAACGCTTGAAGTGTCACCTTTCCAACGAGCATTTAGTGGTGTCGGTGCGATCTGCGTTTCTTGAGTTATTTGCAATTAACGGCATCTATCGGGAAAAACGCCACGAACTTTTTCCCAGACCCAATATATATATATATATATATATATATATATATATATATATATATATATATATATATATATATATATATATAGGGTGTCTCATATGTGTGGAATAATGATTCCATAGTATTTATTAATCAGTGTATCAAAAAAATGTTTAAATAGTTATAGGATATTATACGGTGCACATGCGAACGTTGACAATAAAATGTTTTGAACTGTCAATTCGAAGAAATTACGCTACCTTGATTTTTTTTAAATGGACAACTCTGCATATTTTTTTATTTTTGATACATACCATATGTTTAAATTGAACTGTTTTGGAATTATTGTCATTTGTAATTTAAAATAAAAAAAGATTAAAAACTATTAATAAATACTCTAGGTTCATTTTTAAGATAACAATTGCTGAAAATGTCTACCTTAACAGCGAGGCAATGACTCAATCTGTCATAAACAGCCTGAACAGAGTTTTGCAGAGAATCCGGGGTGATCTGTGCTACTTCATTTTAAATTCTTTGTTGTAAATCTTCTATAGTTTCAGGTCGACTTCGGTAAACTTTAGTTTTCAAATGACGCCCTAAAAAAATCGAGTGGCGTAAGGTCGGGACTCCTTGCAGGCCATTCTACAGCACCCCTTCTGCCTATCCATCGATTAGGGAAAATCGCATCTAAATATCTACGAACACTGATTTCATAGTAAGGAGGTGCTCCGTCCTGTGGATACCATCGATTCCTGTTAGGGGTATCCATATTATGTTCATTGTGAAAAAGATCTACACAAGTTGGAATAACTTGCTCTTGGAGTAACTGTAAATAGTGATGTCCTGTAAGATTTCCATCGATAAAAAAGGGACCGATGATATGACGTCCACAAATCCCTGCCCACACGTTTATCTTTTGTGGTCTTTGAGAATGACTGTCGATTATCCAGTGGGGACTCTTAGTAGACCAGTATCGGCAGTTATGCCTGTTAACTTTTCCGTTAAGACAAAATGTGGCCTCGTCAGAAAAAAAAAACAATAATATGAATTAGGTTAGGATCATTATTGATTCGTTCTATCATGACCTCACAAAATTTGACGTGTCTATCATGGGCTTGTATGGATGCAATTTTTCTTCATTGTACGACTTAAGGTACCTTTACTTATATTGTGGTCTAGGAAAAGTTGACGAGTGGCTGTTTGGAGATTTTCTGTAATTTCGAATAAAACATCTAACTTCTTATCATCGCTTGTTTTAACTTTTGGAGGTCCAAATTTAGAACGATCCTTAACATGACCTGATTGTCCAAATCGTTTTAATATTTTTCTAACGACGGATTGGGTCAAAGGTTCTCGATTCGGATATTCAGAGATCACATACCTCCTGTTGTGTTCTCCTACGGTCTCCGTAACCAACCATCATGAACAAAGTGATTCTTACAGTTTTTGTTAAATGTACCATTATGCAGCAATAAACGTTTTCGTCAATAAATCATTTTTTGACGCGTTAAGTCGTTACCTGAGAGTAAATGACACATTTTTTTTTTTAATTTGACCTCCTTAATTCCAAATATCAATAATTTCAAAACAGTTCAATTTAGAGATATGATATGTAAGGCAAATAATATCTAGAATTTTTAGTAGGACTCAAAAATAAAATAACATTTCCATTTAAAAAAATTTAAGATATCGTAATTTCTTCGAACTGACAGTGACTGATTAATAAATGTTGTGTAATCATTATTCCATACAAATGGGGCACCCTGTATATATATATATATATATATATATATATATATATATATATAGAATAAAGAAAGAAAGCAAAAGATTGCCGTATCTACCAAAATTCATAAAAATAAAATCTTAGTTGGGGAACTCGGCCAAAAACGGCGCGATAAGAGATCACACAATTTTCATTAAGCCAATATTTCGGTCCTAGATTGGGACCTTCTTCAGGGCAAGAACTGAAAAGAAGAACAAAACATATTCACTTATCGTGTCTGGGATAAATTTAAATTAATGATGTTATCATTAAGTTGTTATAATAAATAAAATTAATGTAGAACAAGAATAAGATATTAGTCATAAAAAAGTCAAAAAACTCACATGAGAAGTGCGAAGTTGGGTTAACCTGAATGGCCGTAGGTAGCTTATACATAAAAAAGTAGGTTAATACATAAAATATATAAAATACACACTATAACACTGTAGATAAAATTATAAAAACCAAATTTAAAACATGGATGTGATTGAGAACCTTGGATGTTGAGGACATTGTTAAATTATTTCACCTGTGACAACCACACATGGCCACCGCCATATAGGAAAGATGACAAGGACGACAGGAGACAGCTGACCGACAGAGATAAGGGGCTTATTAAGAAAACTCAAATAACCAGAATACCGGCTCGACACCCGGAAGGAACCGATCAAAATTGGGAAGTGCATGTATTGGACCTTTAAGGAAGAAAGAGATAGCCAATTGAGCGACCAAGAACCGATATGGAACCGAGGAAGGATAACTCATAACCTAATTTTAAGTAGAGGGTGAACGAGGGAGCGAGAAAGAGAGAGAAAATAATGGAAGCAACCAAGAGGAAGATTGTCTATTATATTAATTATTAATTTATTAATTTCTTGTTGAAATATGATTGGAGGAAGAGATTTTATATATATATATATATATATATATATATATATATATATATATATATATATATATATATATATATATATTTATATATATACTAGCCGGGCCCGCGGCTCCGCTCGCGTGGACTTGAGTCACTACTATCGTCACTGCTTATTCCTTATGTTAACCAACGTAATAAAATATCTCCCATTATTTCCACTTATCTCCCAATATTTCTCCTTATATCCCATTATCTCTTCATAATTTCCATTATCTAGCCTTATCTCTGTTCATCTCCCATTATTTCTCCTTATCTCCCAGTATTTCTCCTTATCTCCCATTATCTCACCTTATTTCCTATTATCTAGGCTTATCTCGACTTATCTCGCAATATTTCTCCTTATCTACCATTATTTAGACTTATCTCTGCTTATTTCCCATTATTTCTCCTTATCTCCCATTATTTATACTTATCTCCCATAACTCACCTTATCTCCCATTATCGAGGCTTATCTCGACGTATCTTCCATTATTTCTCTTTATCTCCCATTATCTCACCTTATCTTCCATTATCTAGGCTTATATCGAATTATATAGAACAGACAGACAGACAGAGAGACGTTGCATTTTATATATATTATATTCTTTGCTACATGATATTGTTCCATATTTAATGCTTTAGGCAGTGTATTGCAAGAGAACGTGTTAGCGGCAAACTTTTCTCCGACTTGATTCACTATTATCGTCGCTGCTTATTCCTTATGTCACCTAACGTAAGAAAATATATCCTATAACCTGGCCAGAGAACATACGTATGTTTAAAAAAAAGCACGTAAATCGGATATGTGGTTCTCCAGTGATAAGCGCACAAACGGACAAACAGACAGAGGGATGTTGCATTTTATATATTATAGATATCCTTTGCTACATGATATTGTACCATATTTAGTGGTTTAGACAGTCTATTGCAAGAGAACGCGTTAGCAGCAAACTTTTTTCCGATTTGATTCACTATTATCGTCACTGCTTATTCCTCATGTTACCTAACGTAATAAAATATAGTCTATAACCTGGCCAGAGAACATATGTATATTTAAAAAAAAAGCACATAAATCGGATAAGTGGTTCTCCAGTCATAAGCACACTAACGGACGAACAGACAGACAGACAGACAGACAGACAGACGGAGAGACGGCGACGGCGACCTAGCCAAAGAATATATGTATGAATTTAAAAAAAGACACGTACATCGGATAAGTGGTTCTCGCGTGATAAACGCACTAATGGACAGACAGACAGACAGAGAGACATTGCTTTTTATATATATTATAGTTTATAGATATTCTCTGCTACATAATATTGTTCCATATTTATTGGTTTAGACTGTGTATTGCAAGAGAACGCGCTAGCGGCAAACTTTTTTCCGACTTCATTTACTATTATCGTCACTGCTCATTCCTTATAATACCCATCGTAATAAAATATAGCCTATAACCTGGCCGGAGAGCATATGTGTGTTTTTTAAAAAAAAAAGTACGAAAATCGGATAAGTGGTTCTTCAGTGATAAGCGCACTAACGGACAGACAGACAGAGATACGTTGCATTTTATATATTATAGATGTAATAAAATGTATATCTATAACCTGGTCAGAGAAACATATGTATGAATTTAAAAAATCACGTAAATCGGATAAGCGGTTCTCGAGGGATAAGCGCACTAACGGACAGACAGTCAGACAGAGAAACGTTTCATTTTATATATATTATAGATATAGATTATTAGTAAAATTATATAACCTGGCCAAAGAATATATGTATGAATTTAAAAAAAGACATGTAAATCGGATAAGTGGTTCTCGCGTGATAAACGCACTAATGGTCTGACAGACAGACAGAGAGACATTGCATTTTATATATATTGTAGATTATAGATTATAGATATTCTCTGCTACATAATATTGTTCCATAATTAATGGTTTAGGCTGTGTATTTCAAAAGAACGCGCTAGCGGCAAACTTTTTTCCGACTTCACTCACTATTTTACGTCACTGTTCATTCGTTATGCTACCTATCGTAATAAAATATAGCCTATAACCTGGCCAGAGAACATATGTATATTTTTTAAAAAAAAGTACGTAAATCGGATAAGTGGTTTTCCAGTGATAAGCGCACTAACGGACAGACAGACAGACAGAGAGACGTTGCATTTTATATATATTATAGATAGATATATATATATATATATATATATATATATATATATATATATATATATATATATATATATATATATATATATATATAACTGGAGATGAAAAGTGGTGTTGATTTTGTGCCCCAAATATTTATAAGTAGTGACTTGTTGGAGTTCTTTATCACTGACTGAAATATGATGACGGAGTACTAAATTTGTCATGAACTGGGTCTTTGCAAAGTTTATATTCAACGCTCCATGTTGCGACGACACCGTGTTTAGGGTATTTATCATATTATAAGCATGGTCGACACGATGTGTTATCAGAACAATATCATCGGTGAACCTCAGATGAGGAAGCATTTCACCTTTGATATTCATACCAATTTCAGTCCAGTCCAAGTTCTTGAATATGTATTCTAAAAGTGTTACAAGAAGTTTCGAGGAGATGGTATCCCCTTGTCGGACACCTCTCTCTATTCCAAATTTTTCTGATTCCCTATGGACCTTCACCGATGATGTGGCATGCATGTGCATCAAATAAAACATCGAAATAAATCTAGAACGTAGTAAGTAGTCCTCTTCGTACATTACTTTTTTTTTTAAACAATTATGGTTTTCAAGATGATTATCCGTATCAAACCACTTTTCATCCCATTCGAAAAGTTTACAGGCAAATTTACAGCCTATTAAACGTGAGTTGGTATTTTTGTTAGAGCGCGCACCATTTACATAATTTCTATATAAATTTAAAACGAAACAGCCACGGATGTTACTTGGGTACTTTGTACCAGCTCTAAACAAGACATTTATTTTAATTTTTCTTGTCTATTTCTTCATAATTTTATTGAAATATTATTATATAAAATATGCCCAAGGGTTGTAGTATGTCGTGTTTAGATGGCAATGACAAATAATTTTAAATTTGTAAAATTTTGCTTTATATTTGTTGAGAATACTTACTTACTTACTTACTTAATCCTTATACCTTTCTACCCCTTGTTAGGAGTGTAAGGCCCGTGGAGTTAAGTTATTCTATATCTGTCTTTTCCATATTTCCTTCTATAATATATATAATTATATAATAAGGGTATCTTTCCTAAAGTTTTCAAAACCGCTAATGTTATCCCTGTCTATAAGAGGGGTGACCGTAATGATGTAGGGAATTATAGGCAAATATCTATACTTAGTACTTTCTCAAAAATATTTGAGAGAATTGTGTACCAACGAGTAATCAATTTTGTTACCAAATACAACATACTACACTCCGCACAACATGGTTTTTTGCCTAATAGATCAATTGAGTCTGCCTCTTTCCACTATTTAAATCAGGTTTTCCGCAATGTTGATGACGGTAAATATGTTTAACGCTTTTTTTTTTTTTACCTTTCTATAGCCTTTGATACGGTACACAAATCATCGCTGATGAAAAAATTATACAATATTGGCATTCGAGGCAGCCTGCTGGACTGGATAGGGTCATATATGACCGACAGGAGGATGGTGGTGAAATATGATGGCATTGTTTCTGAAAAGAAAGCGATCGATCTTGGCGTTCCACAGGGATCTGTCTTGGGACCCTTGTTATTTATACTATATGTAGATGACCTGCCATTAAATATTAGAACAGGGTAAGTGGTTATGTATGCAGACGATACCACCATTGTGACAGCTTCGGACACTGTAGGTGGTCTTTATGATGATGTTTCATGTGTGTGCAGGGATATGGAAGCATGGTGCAGAAGAAATGGCCTTGTACTGAATGTTGAGAAAACTATCTATATGAATATATTTAATAAAAAACCATTAGCGTCGATGTTTGCCAATTCCCTTGGTGTAAACTTTGAGGAGAAAGCCAAGTTCCTCGGTACGTTTGTGGATCATAGGATTTTTTTTTAGGCACCATATACATCACATATGTGCTAAATTAAACTCAGCTTACTTTGCAATTTTAAGCTTAAAAAGTACCCTTGATAGTGACGGTCTCTTGGCTGTATATTATTCATCAGCTTTTAGTCACATGTCTAACAATGTTGTATCCTGGGTGCTGCTGGTGTGAAAAGTAAACGTATATTTGTGAACCAAAAGAAAATAATCCGTTTGATTTTTAATCTAAATTTTCGTGAAAGCTGCAGAGATATGTTTATAAAACAACGAATCCTAACTTTTCCATGTCTTTACATATTAAGATGCTTAACTCTTGTAAACATTAATAGACACCTTTTTGAGATGCTGGGAGCAATAAATACATATAACACCAGGAGTAATAGTGTATTAAAGGTCCCCATTTATAGATCAACTTTCTTCAAAGGCTCTCCCCTCTATAGTTGCCTTCATAATGGAATGCTTGCAGAACTGCGAAATATGCGTGGTCCAAGATTTATATCTCGGCTAACGTCCTTTTTACTGGAAAATGCCTTCTACTGGATAGGGGATTTCTACGGGGCCTGATGATCTCTAAGAGAGTGCTGGTTGTGAGATTTCTTTCTAGGTATTGCTATCATGAACGTGAACCTGCCTACATTATCTTGTCTTAAACCAAGGTATACCTAAATACCAAATTTAATTATTTTTCTATTTTTGTATTTTTACTGCTTTTAAATATTAAGCTTAACATTGTTTTGTCCGACTTTGTACAATTTCTTTGTATGTCCGTATATTTATGGTGTGTATGATTTATGGTAATCCTATACTATTTTTATTTTTATTATATTTATAATTATAATTATTATACTATATTTGACGAACCAATGTACACTTTGTTGTATTTAATGGTAATATATATATTATTATTATTACAAAAGGTTCTTCTTTCTCACATTTGATCAATGTGGTTCCATGTTTGGCTGACGGGCCAAAACCAAGTCAGCCCAAACGCTATTACCATTCCGTATTAAGGAATGACCTGACAATGTTACATGTTTTCAAAATCACTGACTTCTGAATGTTTCTGTGTATGTCTGTGTTGAGTCCTAATTGCACCAAATGTGGTGTGAATGTTATTGGTGTAAGGCCTGTAGCTGATATAATGAGGGGGACAATGATGACTTTTTCTTGTCTCCATAGTCTTTTTATTTCCGTTGCAAGGTCTGTGTATTTGGAAATTTTTTCTGTGTATTTCGTTTGGATATTTGTGTCGTTGGGGACAGCTATGTCAATTAGATAGTTGACTTTTCCTTTTTTGCACTGAAAAGTAATATCGGGTCTATTGGCGGAGACTGTTTTATCTGTATGGATACCGATGTCCCAGTAGAGCTTGTAATCTTCATTTTCAAGTATGGATGTTGGCGTGTATTTGTAGTAGGGATCTGTGTTTTCTATGAGTTTGTATGTTGTAGCTAGTGCTTGGTGAACTACTTTGGCAGCTGAATCATGCCTGGCTGTGTACTCTGTTCCGGCCAATATTTTACATCCGCTCGTTATGTGTTCGATCGTTTCTTTCTGCTGGTGGCATTTCCTACATCTATCCTCTGCAATAGTCGGGTCTTTGATGATATGCTTTTGGTAGTTTCTGGTTAATATGACTTTATCCTGGATGGCAAGTACGAAGCCTTCAGTCTCAGGGAATAGCTGCCCATCCTGTAACCAGGCGTATGATTGTTTTTTATTTACGTGGTCTTGTTCTATGTGGTATCTGTGTTTTCCGTGGAGTGTTTTCTCTGACCACGTTTTCATCTTTTCCTGTTGTAATTGGGTGTGACTGTGTGTGTCTGCTGAGTGGTCTGCCCGGGCTAAGTCGAGAGGTGTGTAGTTTTTTGTCTGCTTTCACTGTCGCTGTGTGGAGGCTGGTTTGCTTGCTGTGAAAGAATTTCCTAAGTGTTTGTATTTGTTTTGTGTGTAATGATCTGATGTCTATAATTCCTCTTCCTCCTGCCTTCCTCTCGATGGTAAGACTTTCTTTGCATGCGTTGGGGTGTAATTTCCTGTATTTGGTGAATTGAGATCGTATAAGGATGTGAATATTTTCTATGTCTGTTTGTGACCATTTGATGATACCAAATGAATATGTGAGTATAGGTATAGCGAACGTGTTGATGGCTTTAGTGAGATTCTTAGAGTTGAGTTTTGTTTGCAAGAGTTTCGTCAGTCTGTTTTTGAATTCGGTTCTGAGCTCTGTTTTGATGTGAGTGTGGTTGAGTTTGGTGCTTTGTTGGAAGCCTAGATATTTGTATGTTTCTTTGTCGAACATGTTATCGAGTGTTTCATTGTTGATGGTTTCTGTCTCATGGTGGCACTTCCATTGGCCTTTGTTGATGTGGAGCACTTTGCATTTACTTATGCCAAATTCCATATTGACATCTAAGGTGAATATTTCTGTGATTTTGAGGAGTTCTTTCAGCTGTGTTTGTGTGGCAGCGTAGAGTTTTATGTCGTCCATATATAGGAGGTGGTTTATTTTATGTTGATTCACTTTTTGGTGTCTGATATTGAAGCCATGCTCGGTTCTGTTTAGTATATTTGAGAGTGGATTGAGACAGAGGCAAAACCATAGAGCACTGAGCGAGTCTCCCTGAAATATACCCCGTCTGATGTACAGCTCTTCTGTTTGGATCCGTTCGGTTTGTGTTTCTAGGTATATTCTGGTTTTCCATGTTTTCATAATTTGCGCGAGAAACTGCCTGAGATGTGGGTTGATTTTATAGATTTCTAGGGCCCTGATTAACCAGCTGTGGGGTATGGAGTCGAAGGCTTTTTTATAGTCTATGTAACCGATGTGAAGGTTTCTGTGTTCTTTTCTGGTTTGTCCCATAATCACGCTATCTATAATCAGCTGCTCTTTGCATCCTCGACTATTTTTCCTGCATCCCTTCTGCTCTTCTGTGAGAATATTGTTGTCTGTTAGGTGTTGTTCTATTTTCTTCGAAATTGTGGCTGTGATGATCTTGTATAGGGTTGGAAGACAGGTGATAGGTCGGTAGTTTGACGGGTTTGTGGTGTCTGAGCTATTGGGTTTAACGTATGTTATTCCTTGTGTGAGGAAAGTGGGAAATGTGTGTGGTTGTAGAATGGCTTTGTTGATTTGGTGTGTGAGTGCTTCGTGTGTGGTGGTAAACTGTTTGTACCAGAAGTTTTGTATATTGTCTATTCCAGGACATTTCCAGTTGTGTGTGTGTTTGATAGTTTCTGTAATTTCTTGTGTATTTAATGTGGTATTTTCTTGTTCTGTCACATGTTTATGTTTGTCTTCTTCGGCTTTGATCCAGGGGGTGTTATTATTGTGTAGTTTGGGTTCTGACCAGATACTTTTCCAATAATCTGTGAGTTCTTGTTTGTTTGGTGGTTCAGTCACTGCTATCTGTTTGTTGTACATAGTTTTCCGGTAGAACTGTTTTTCGCTTCTTCAGAAGAGGTTGTTGGTGTCTTTCCTCTCATTGCGGCATATACAGATAGTTTTTGTTTCAAGGTATCGAGGATTTCTGGCAGTGTTCTGTTGGGAGACTTAGATTTGATCTTGTGTGACACGTTTGGACGCGTTCCCGCTTATAAACTGGGTAAGATGTCCTAGATCTCTCCTGATGTTGTTGATTTTTTGATTTTGTTTTCTATTCTATATTATTATTATTACAAAAAGTTCTTCTTTCTCACATTTGATCAATGTGGTTCCATGTTTGGCTGACGGGCCAAAACCAAGTCAGCACAAACGCTATTACCATTCCGTATTAAGGAATGACCTGACAATGTTACATGTTTTCAAAATCACTGACTTCTGAATGTTTCTGTGTATGTCCGTGTTGAGTCCCAATTGCACTAAATGTGGTGTGAATGTTATTGGTGTAAGGATTGTGGCTGATATAATGAGGGGGATAATGATGACTTTTTCCTGTCTCCATAGCCTTTTTATTTCCGTTGCAAGGTCTGTGTATTTGGAAATTTTTTCTGTGTATTTCGCTTGGATGTTTGTGTCGTTGGGGACAGCTATGTCAATCAGATAGGTGACTTTTCCTTTTTTGCACTGAAAAGTAATATCGGGTCTATTGGCGGAGACTGTTTTATCTGTATGGATACCGATATCCCAGTAGAGCTTGTAATCTTCATTTTCAAGTATGGATGTTGGCGTGTATTTGTAGTAGGGATCTGTGTTTTCTATGAGTCTGTATGTTGTGGCTAGTGCTTGGTGAACCACTTTGGCAGCTGAATCATGCCTGGCTGTGTACTCCGTTCCGGCCAATATTTT
The DNA here is from genome assembly GCA_019049505.1 of Pachyrhynchus sulphureomaculatus. NCBI lineage: Eukaryota > Metazoa > Arthropoda > Insecta > Coleoptera > Curculionidae > Pachyrhynchus > Pachyrhynchus sulphureomaculatus. Next base: position 5,486,653 of record CM032447.1, on the reverse strand, counting down.
ACATCCGCTCGTTATGTGTTCGATCGTTTCTTTCTGCTGGTGGCATTTCCTACATCTGTCCTCTGCAATAGTCGGGTCTTTGATGATATGCTTTTGGTAGTTTCTGGTTAATATGACTTTATCCTGGATGGCAAGTAAGAAGCCTTCAGTCTCAGGGAATAGCTGCCCATCCCGTAACCAGGTGTATGATTGTTTTTTATTTACGTGGTCTTGTTATATGTGGTATCTGTGTTTTCCGTGGAGTGTTTTCTCTGACCACGTTTTCATCTTTTCCTGTTGTAATTGGGTGTGACTGTGTGTGTCTGCTGAGTGGTCTGCCCGGGCTAAGTCGAGAGGTGTGTAGTTTTTGTCTGCTTTCACTGTCGCTGTGTGGAGGCTGGTTTGCTTGCTGTGAAAGAATTTCCTAAGTGTTTGTATTTGTTTTGTGTGTAATGATCTGATGTCTATAATTCCTCTTCCTCCTGCCTTCCTCTCGATGGTAAGTCTTTCTTTGCATGCGTTGGGGTGTAATTTCCTGTATTTGGTGAATTGAGTTTATGAGTATATGAGTGAATTATTATTATTATTATTATTATTATATCCTTCCATCTTGTTTAAATTGCCGATTGCCTCTTTTGTTTCTTCTGTATTAGTTTCCTCTGTTTGTACGAGTTCTGTATCTTGTTCCGGTATTATGTCTCTATGTTGTTTTTTGTATGCTTTTCCTCCCAATTCCTTGCATCCATTTCCTTTCCTCTCTGTTTCAGTGATTCCTACATAGTGCATTTGTTGTTCTTCTGTCAGTTCATCCTCTTTTCCGTTTATACCCCTATTATTCCGTGTTCTCAATCTAAAGACTCGATAATTATTTCCCATTTCTCTCTTTCTCTCTATTTCTTTGATTATCTTCTTATTTGTATTCATTTTACTAGTCCTCTTTTCGATATCCTTTATCTTTGTCAGGGTCGTCGTCAGTCTACCTATCTCTCTCCTTTTTCCCAGTTTTTTTACTTGATGGTCGTAGTATTCTTTGTTCTTTCAGTTTTTCTTCCTCAATGTCCCATTTATATTCTCTTCCTTCGATTACAGTTTTTTCATATCCTATTTTCACCTTTTTTCCATTCTTCCTCTCGTTCTCAGCTATATGCTTCAATTTCTTTTGAAACTCGTGTTCATCTTTTATTAAATCGTTGTTTTTAAACTATCTCTCTTAGGTTTCTCAGTTTGTTTTTTATTTTTCATTACAGCTTCCTTATCTTCCGTGTTTCCAAGTTCTATCTAGTATATAGTCACTACATTTTTATCACATCTTTAATCTGTACTTTTTGTGTCCATACTTCTCTCCATAAAAAGTTCTACACCCCATTTTCAGATCTAGTTATCTATTCGCTTCAAAATTCATTCCCGATATTACAATATTATTCCTTACGTTGTCTTTTTCCAGTCTACTCATCTTCAAATCCAATTGTTGAGAATAAAACACTAAATTTTTAGTAAAATTTCCACTTTTATTGATTTTTGTACTTGACACGTGTTTCTCTAAACATTAGCATTATCAAAAGTATGGGTATAGAATAAAATAAATGACCTTCAATGGTTTTATAAGTAAATATTTACAGGTAGGTTGTAACTAAAGGTTAACAACAAAACCTAATAATTATAAAAATTATTTATTCATTAAATAAATTTAACAATGACGAATTTCCGAGGTCCAACTGGTCATTCAACAGTGTGTCTGTATTCTTTCTTTTACTGATCTCGAGGGTCTCAAATAAAGTTAATTTATGCGATTTGTTCTGAAAGTGTAAAATATGGAAATTATCATCAAATATATGATTTTCTTCTACTAAATGTTTGGCATTTGAAGCATCAGTTTTACTTTTTAAAAAACATAGAATTTCAGAACTTTGTATGCCAAACATATATAATTGAAGAGAATCATGTATTTGATAATAATTTCCATCATATATAAGTTTTATACCAAAACTATTTTTTTTTCGTTATAATTAAAAAATTATATCAAATTGAAAATAAATTTTTAAACTTAGTGCCGATGACGCACCGACACTTCCTGAAAAAACCCAAGCGCGTGTGACGTCACACTGCTCAACATCACAGACAGCGGATAAGAGTGTTTTATTTTTCAATCAATTTATTCTTGTTATTATCATTAGTGTATTGATACATTTATTGAAAATGTTTGATTTAAAAAGTTTTCCTGCCTATTTCGTACCATTTTGTATGAATACTACAAAAACAACTCCTGAAAAAATGTTTTTTAAATATATCGTAAGATGTTAAACGTCGAAATCAATGGTTCCAAGCAGCACGGCGTATTAATCCTAAAACAACATTAAATTTTTTCTGTTGCGAAGATCACTCCGATGTAAATATTTTAATATAATAATGTATTTAACAATTATTCATCTCAGAATATAAATATAATTTATATAATGCGCTAGCCGTGCCCGCAGCTCCTCTCGCGTGGACTTGATTCACTATTATCGTCACTGCTTGTTCATTATGTTACCTAAAGTAATAAAATATATCCCATAACCTGGAGAGAACATATGTATTTTATAAAAAACACATAAATCAGATAAGTGGTTCTTGAATGCTAAGCGCACTAACGGATAGACAGACAGAGAGATGTTGCGTTTTATATACATTATAGATTTTTTTGTTAAATATTAAGTGAAGAATTTAAAAAAAAACACGTAAATCGGATAAGTGGTTCTCGAGTGATGAGCGCATTAACGGGCAGACAGGCAGGCAGACAGGCAGATCGACAGACAGATAGACAGAGAGACGTTGCATTTTATATATATTATAGATTATGGATTATTATTATTATATAACCTGAAAAGAGAACATATGTATGAATAAAAAAAAACACGTAAATCAGATTTTTTTTTTTTTTTATGGGTCTAGCACACGTGCTACAGGAAAATCCCTAAAGCGCTACAGGAGCGACACGTGTGCGGAGAAAGCGATTCACGTTGTTCTTGAATCGCTGTAGATTGTACTCGATGGGAAACACAGTCCTGGGCAAACTATTCCAAAGGTATGATGTTCGCCATATAAAAGACTGCTTGAAAAGCGTTGTACGAGGAGTAACAAGCTGAACCTCATACGAATGTGAAGTATTAGCGCGACGTGTACTCATAACATGCACCGCTCTGGAATTAAGCGGGCCACATCCTTCGAACACTTTCCATGAAAGTACTTGTAGAATAGGCTCAAGTCGCCAACCGTTCTTCGATGTTCCAGCGAATCAAGGCCGTCGGTCAGTTCCGGGTGTCCAATCAGACGAACAGCTCTTCTCTGGATAGAATCCAACAAATGCAGTGTATGTTTGGGAGCGGAGCTCCAAACATGGGAGCAGTATTCCATAGTTGGTCGAATTTGAGCTTTGTAAAGAATTAACAGTTGTTGTGGAGTGTAAAGCTTTCTGGTTCGAAACAATATTCCCAACTTTTGAGAAGCTCTCCTTACTATGCCTGCAACATATTCATGCCAGGACATATTTGCTCCCAAATTAACGCCTAACAGATTGAGTGACGATGTTAGAGGGATGGAGTGCCCCGACATAACTATGTCGGGTTCTGCAACGTTAACTTTTTTAGAAAAAAACTGCCGCCTGGGTTTTTGTAGCGTTAAATTCCACTTGGTTACTGTCACCCCAAGATAGAATTTCTTCCAGGTCTTTGTTAAGTTGAATGACTTCCTGCTGTCTGCGGATATTCGTCTGAGTAGTCGATGTCCGAACATTCAAAGTGAATGAAGAGATAAGTGTACTGTCATCTGCAAAGCTGTAGATTGGATTCTCGGTCTTTTCCAGCAGGTCGTTAATATAAATAAGGAAGAGAGTAGGAGATAGTATGGAACCTTGGGGCACACCGGCGTTGATAGTGAAGGTGTTAGAAAGAAATCCGTCGACTGCCACTCGTAAAGAACGCTCTCTGAGGAAACATGAGAGCCACAAACAGAACTTTTCAGAGATACCATAAGAACGTAACTTAGCCAACAGCCCATCGTGCCAAACACGGTCAAATGCCTTGGATATGTCAAGAGCAAGCCATATTGGTGATCACTAATAATGTTGAATCCTTTTCCATGACTTTCGATATTATTGAGAGTAGTCCGATTGGTCGGTATTTATTTGGCAAGGTCTTCTTGCCTTTTTTAGGTATCGGCTGAACTATGGCACATTTCCAGCAGGAAGGAAATATTCCCTTTCTGTAGGATAGGTTGAAAAGTCTACAGAAAACTGGTGTTAGTTCCCTTGCACAGTTCTTGAGAACTATGGCAGGTATTCCGTCAGCGCCAGAAGCCTTTTTGGTGTCTAGCTTCATCAAAATACGTTTTATGATACGCTGTCTCAAGACAATATCGGGCATCCTTGACTGCACTATGGGAATAGTGGTTTTCGAATGATAAGCGCACTAACGAACAGACAGACCGAGACACGTTGCATTTTAGATATATTATATTCTTTGCTACATGATATTGTTCCCTATTTAATGGTTTAGACAGTTAGATAGATATTATGTGGAGTGGGCGCATCGACAGCTAGGTCATTTAGCGCCCCTCATAGTTAGTGATGGGGAAAATTATGCTGTAAATTCAATTTCTCTTAGATAGTTTAGTAAGTTCACCTTTATTGTTTTAAATGTGTCTATGGTTGTTTTCAAATTGGATGGGATATTATGTTTGTCTCTGATAGTTTTAAAATGTATAACCTCAAATAGGTGGGCTACTGTTAAGAGAGATCCACAGGTGGAGCATATAGGGGCTTGTTCATTTTTTAACAGATGACAGTGCGTGCTGAAAGTATGCCCGATAGCTAACCTCCGCATAAGTACATTTTCCTTTCTTGTCATTTTTTGAGAGTTTAGGGCAGGATTCACCAACGGTTTGATCGACCACAACTTATTCTCAGGATTAGTTAGATCCCAGCTGAGTTGAAACAATGAAAGGAATGTAGATTTGAGATGGTTATTAAAGTGTTTTGTATGGTTTTCTCCCAACCCGGTGATACTTCTCGCGATTGCTAGTCTTGCATGATGATCTGCTTTATCGTTACCTCTAATGCCAGTGTGGCTACGTATCCAGAGAAACGATATGTGACGATGCTTTAATTTTGCTGTGCGGCAAAGATCCAATATTTGGCGAATGTAATTATGTTCAAGATTTCTGGATTTGATGGAAATGAGGGCACTGTAGGAGTCGGAGATAATTAGAGTACGTGTTGTTGATGTAGCTATTAGTGCGTGGCGCATGGCTTCTTTAATTGCTAATAGTTCAGCGGAGAAGATTGAAGTGTAAGAGGGAAGTTTAAACATTTTGGTAACAGTTGAAGTTATGTTTGATGCTCCACACCATTTATTGTTTTGGAACCATCTGTGTAAATGAGGGTGTAATTCGGATAATTAGCTGCGATGCTTTCTAGAAACATTTTGTTTAATTGGATGTTGGAGTATTCTGTTTTCTTATATGAATGCATGAAAAGATCAATGGGTGGGCAAGGAGAGAGGCATGGGGAAAGGTGGTTTGTAAAGGATAATCATATTTCAGTGGTTGGATGTTGTGTAGTGAAAGCAAGGTGGATATTCTGCTCGGTATTGAGTTTGTCGGGTAGACTTGCTTTGGACGATGTGATAAGTTTAAGGAATGCCGGGTGTTGGGTCGGAATAAAGAAGAAGAGTAGAACTTTAGAAGAGAGTGTTGCCAGGCTAGGTTCAGACGAAGGGTGGAAGTTACGCATTGTAGACTGGGAATAGGTGATGTGCAAAAGGCAGTGTATTGCAAGAGAACGCGCTAGCGGCGAACTTTTTTTCGACTTGATTCACTATTATCGTCACTGCTTGTTTCTTATGTGACCTAACGTAATAAAATATATCCTATAACCTGGCCAGAGAACATATGTATGTTTTAAAAAAAAAAAGTACGTAAATCGGATAAGTGCACGAACGACCAGACAGACAGAAAGACGTTGCATTATATATATATATATATATATATATATATATATAAATATGTACACATATATATATATATATATATATATATATATATATATATATATATATATATATATATATATATATATATATATACACAGTCGACACTCTATATAGTGAAAGACCAAAATGTTGACCGAAATTTCACTATAGAGAGTTTTTCACTATATAGAGTTTCACTATAAACAGTGTCGACTGTATATATATATATATATATATATATATATATATATATATATATATATATATATATATATATATATATATATTATAGATTATAGATATAAATCAGCCGAATTGAACCGAATGCCATTTTTTAGAAAATCAGTGACCATAAAAATATCAAGAGCAGGTATATTATCAGAACTGGTCTTTATGAACCCTTTGTCACACATTACTGAATTAAATTAGTAACCAACAATACATTTTTTTGCACAGTACTTACATGAAAACATTTTAACATAATAACGTCACAAACATGGCAGCCAATCGTGGCGCTTTCGTAGTCACGTGATTTTTTTAAATTTTATAAATTTTATTTTACTTATAATTGATTGTAAAAAAAATCTGAAAAGTTCTTCTTATCAATTATCAATATTATTTATGATAAAGTTTTAAAATAAAGTAAAAAAAACAAATTGTGTCTAGTTGCATCAGTCTCTAGAGACCTTTAGAAATAAAGTCATTAGCAAAGAATCGAATACTAAAAATATATCTTGCGTATAGTTATTTTATTGTGGCTTATGCGTTTCCATAAAAAGAAGATTCCTTATACGTTACAGAAATAGTTGTTACGTCCATATGCATTGTGTAGTCCTGCTGCACTAACTATGGTTGCTCGTATTAGATAATAAATATTTAATGATAGAAGTTATTACAGGCGTGTGCCGAAGCATGGGGGTACAGGTGATAACATTTTTTAATCGGAACCGCGTGTGCTATCCACGTCCACCGGTTTAAACGGTTACCGAGAATTGATTGTTAATTACGGAAAAAAGAGAAAAATCGAAGGAAATGGCGCATTTTCGCATTGATGCGTACATACATCGTAAGTTAAATTTAAAGTGGTTTTATTTTTATTGCACTTCATTACATACACATCTCCTATTTTTCAACTACGACTTCAGATAGGTCATAAAATAGACCTTAACAGCTGCAAACAGATAGTCATTATAGAAAACTACATTACAAAAACAATCCGAGAAGTCATCAAAATCGAGAAAACGGAGCACTTTAACAAAAAAAAAAAACGATGCATTAAACTTGTCCCACACCTGGAAAACAATAATTAAAATACAAATAGAAAATCAATGACGATAATGCAAGCCATCGAAACGGCGGCCAAGTCCAGTCAACTACGACCAATTATTGCTATTACAATCTCCGGCCAAGATCTAGAATACCGACAGCAACGTAAGCTTTCACGACACCGCGACATCAATGTAAAGTCATTTAACTCAGACAAGCATTGAAAATTCCAAGCGAAACATCTGTAAGATTTCATCCATAATGTGCTAAACGAATGGATGTACTATTGAACTAATACTTTTACAAGTTTCTTCATTTGTGAACTACTACGACTTACACACACATAAATATACGCACACACCCAACCACCCATATATATATATATATATATATATATATATATATATATATATATATATATATATATATATATATATGTATATATATATATATATATATACATATATATATATATATATATATATATATATATATATATATATATATATATATATATATATATATATATATATATATATACAGTAGAACCCCGGTTATCCGAGGTAACGTGGGGGGCACCCTCCTCGGATAACTGAAAACTCGGATAATCCGGATTTGTTTTTTATTCATTCAAAAAAATAAACACCAATCCTTTAAACCGATGTATTAACGTTTTTAAAATATAAATAAGTACATACATTATAAAACAGTGAAATAGGTATCTATGCGCTTCTGTTTCATATTGCATCTTCTTTTTCTCGCTGCAATGTTTCTCCATCTATTAAGAAGCAAATCCGCTGGAGTTGCCTCTGATTGTTGTTCGATATACCTCAAAGCTTTTTCCAAAGAAGCAAAACCTCCTTGATGAGAGATCTTAGTGGGAGACTGTTCATCCACCGCCGCTTCGTCATCGCCATCTGATTTTTCGGTTTCCTGAAAGGCATTCGTTATTTCTTCATTACTCATTTCTTCTTCTAAATCATCTGCTGTAATCCATTCAACAACATCTTCTCTTGTCACATTTTCGCATTTAATTTTTGCATTAATTCAAATAAACTTTTTTCTTTTTCTTCTATCTCGCTGTCAAAATTTGAACAGGACATTTCTCCATGGCTTCTCAATTTCAAAGCTAATTCATTTATTGAAGTATCATCTTCACTGTCATTATAGTCCTCAAAATGAATAACTTTTGACCAAGATTTTTGAATAGTGGTAGTACACACAGAATCTCAAGCTTGACTTACTCAGTAAATAACATTTTTCAGTGTAACCTTTCTCATCCCATTGATAATATCCTCCTTTTCTCTGTATTCTAACAGATGTTCAAGATATAAAGGCCTATAATTTTTTTTAATGTTTTCGAGGATGCCTTGATCCATTGGTAGCATTATGCTGGTTACATTTGGAGGAAAAAATTTTACAACAATTTCGCCCACATGAAGTCCTTCTCCAGGGTGAGAAGGGGCATTATCCATTAACAAAATTGCTTTAATAGAAAGACGGTTTCTGTTCAAAAATTTAGTCACAGATGGCACGAACTCTTCTTCAACCAGTTAGTAAATAAGGTCGCATCCATCCATGCGCTCTGACTTTTGTAATAGACTGGTAGGGCTTTGGGTGAGATGTCTTTTAAAGCTCTTGGACGTGCAAACTTGCCAGTCACCATCAGTGGGATTTTGTGCTTGCCAGATGCATTGGAACATACCATTTTAGTTAATCTTTCCTTACTTCGTTTGTGCCCAGGAGCTGATTTTTCCTGTCGAAATGCCAATGTTTTTGATGGAATCATTTTATAATTCAGACCAGTTTCGTCACAGTTGTAAATTTGATCACATGTGTATCCACAATCTTCGATTTGCTTTTTAAAGTTCTGCTTAAACTTTTCAACTGATGACACATCAGCAGAAAGTTTTTCACCACATACAGTCAGTTGTCGTACACCGTATCGTTTTTTCCAGCGGTCAAGCCATCCAGAACTGGCGGTAAACTGATCTATCTCTGGGAATTGCCTACTAATCATTATTGCTTTCTGTTGTAAAATTGGACCTGACAGAGGCACACCTTTTGATCTCTGTTGATTAAACCACATCAATAAAGCTTCGTTAAACTTTTCATAGTCGCCGGTTTTCATTGATTTTGTTCCTGAGGACGAGGAGGCTTGATTTATACACCACTCTTCTATTTTTGTGCAGTTTCTTTTCCAATCTCCAACTGTTACTTCACCTACTATATAATCTCGTGCAACAACTTTGTCTCTCCTGCTTCAATTCTTCTGATGGCTTTTAATTTTTCTTCAATAGGAACGACGATTCTTTTACGCTTGTTTTGCTCCATTATAATAAGACAAACAAAAATTCAAACAAAGTAGTTCGTATTAATTACACTTAACTACCAGAACTCCAACCAAATAAGTTATGTGAGTATACTCGTACTTTTCCGTAGTAAACGCTATAACGCACTGCATTCACGCAAATTTACATGCTGAAAGAGTCCAAAAACATAAATAGGGGAACCCCTCACACAGGCCAGGGGGATTTCCCGAAGGCACCGGAGATTTTAAATGGAAATATGTACATATAGTATCGACACGCGTACCTCGGATAATCAGTTTTTTAGATTGGCTCGGTTAATCCGGAGCTCGGATAATCACGACTCGGTTAATCGGGGTTCTACTGTACATCCGCATGAAGTTCAGCTTATTACTCCTTATACAACCCTTTTCAAGCAGTCTTTTATGTGAATTGCTTTTTCCGCACACGTATCGTTCCTGTAGCTCTTTAAGGATTTTCCTGCAGCACGTGTGTAAGGTTTTTTTTTTTTGCAAAATTCGACTTTATTCATCAATACAGTCTCCTTCAAAAGCGATACAATCAGTCCAACACGTTTCTAACATTTCTATACCTTTCTTGTAGAAGGATTTGTCTTTGCCTTCAAAATAGGCCTCAGTTTCGGTGATAACTTCTTCACTGGAGCCAGATCTCTTACCCGCGAACATTTTTTTGGGGTCTGCGAATAGTTAATAGTCGCTGGGGGCCAAATCTGGAGAATACGGTGGATGAGAAAGCATTTCGAGCTTCAATTCATGCAATTTTGCCATCGTAACCATTGACTTGTGACACGGTGCATTGTCTTGATGAAAGAGCATTTTTTTCTTATTCATTAGGGGACGTTTCTTTGTGATTTCTGCCTTTAGACGCACCAATAACTTTATATAATATTCGCTGTTAATGGTTTCTCCCTTCTCAGCATAGTCGATGAAAATTATTCCATGTGTATCCCAAAATACAGAGGCCAAAAACTTCCCAGCCGACTGTTGTGTCTTTGGTTGCTTTGGACGGCTTGCACCGACTGCTGCCCACTCAGCTGATTGCCGATTTGATTCCGGTGTGTAGTGATGGATCCATGTTTCATCCATTGTCACATATCGTATAAAAAAATCCTTTTTATTGCGTTTAAATAAAAAAAAGAGTCATCAACATGTTGTTGTTTTTGGTCCACTGTGAGTAAACGCGGTACCTATTTCGAACAGAACTTTCTCATGCCCAATTGTTCATGCAAAATATGACCATCTTTAGGGTGTCAGCTATCTCATGCAATTTCACTTTACGGTCATCCAAAACAATTTTGTGGATTTTTTAAATGTTTTTCGGTGTAACCACACTATTTGGGCGTCCAGAGCGTTCAGAATTATTTGTAACTGTACGACCGCGTTTAAATTCAGCATACCAGTAAATGATGAGTGATTTTCCAAGGGCAGAGTCCCCATAACACATATCATATATATTTTTTCCCATCAAAAACCAGTATTTAATCGATACGAAATTCGATTCTTTCCATTGTTTTGAAAATAATAAAAGTAGAACCACTAAAACAACCGTAACTTGTAAACTAATCGTCGAAATGTCATCAAATTTTGACACGTATCGTTTAAAACGTTGGCACTTCCTAAAAATCGTAGGAATTTTTTGAAAAGGGCGACATCTATGTGTCAGATCAATAACTTTTCAGCCTACGTGTTATATGTATATATATATATATATATATATATATATATATATATATATATATACACATGTATATATATATATATATATATATATATATATATATATATATATATATATATATATGGGACGTTTCTCGTCAACGTAACCACCCCAATACCCAAAAATAGAATTGATGAAAAAAAAATTCAAGGGTGTCAATTTTTATATATATATATATATATATATATATATATATATATATATATATATATATATATATATATATATAGCGCGTTATCTTGCAACACACTGCCTAAACCATTAAATAAGGAACAATATCACGTAGCAAAGAATATAATACATATAAAATGCAACGTCTCTCTGTCTGTCTGTCTGTCTGTTAGTGTGACTTAGAATCACTTTTCCGTTTTATATGTTTTTTTTTTTAATTCGTACATTTGTTCTCTGGCCAGGTTATCTATAATCTTCTATAATATATATAAAATACAACGTCTCTCTGTCTGCCGGTCTGTTTGTCCGCTAGTACGCTTATCACTGGAGAACCACTTATCCGATTTACGTGTTTTTTTTTTTATTCATACATTTGTTCTCTAGTCTGGTTATCTATAATATTCTATAATATATACAAAATGCAACGTATTTCTGTCTGTCTGTCCGTTAGTGTGGTTATCACTCGAAAACCACTTATCCGATTAACGTGCTTTTTTTAAAATATACATATGTTCTCTGGCCAAGTTATAAGATATATTTTATTACGTTAGGTAACATAAGGAATAAGCAGTGACGATAATGGTGAATCAAGTCGGAAAAAAGTATGCAGCTAGCGCGTTCTTTTGCAATACACTGCCTAAACCAATAAATATGGAGTAATATCATGTAGCAAAGAATATAATATATATAAAATGCGACGTCTCTCTGTCTGTCTGTTCGTTAGTGCGTTTATTACTCGAAAACCCCTTATCCAATTTACATGTTTTTTTTTATTCATACATATGTTTTTTGTCCAGGTTATATAATAATAATAATAACCTATAATATATAAAATGCAACATCTCTCTGTCTTCTGTCTGTCCGTTAGTACGCGTATCACTCGAGAACCACTTATCCTATTTACGTGTTTTTTCTTAGATTTATACAAATGTACTCCGGCCAGGTTATAGGATATATTTTATTACGTTAGGTAATATAAGAAATAAGCAATGACGGTAATAGTGAATCAAGTCGGAAAAAAGTTTGCCGTTAGCGCACTCTTTTGCAATACGCTGCCTAAACCGTTAAATATGGAACAATATCATGCAACAAGGAATACAATATATATACGAGGCTGGTTTGAAAAGTCCGTGCAAAGTCCGAGAGATGGCACCACCGGCGCGTATCGAGGTCATGTTTAGTTAGTAGCATCTCTTGAATGAACGCACACCAAGTTTCAGCCATATTGGTCTATTTCTTTGTGTTTGGCATTCGTGTGAATCAAGGAAGTCGAGTGATTTTTAAGAAATGGACGAAAAAGGATTTCGTGTGATGATTAAACATTACTTTATGAAAGGCAAAACGCCTCAGGAGACTAAAGAGAAGCTTGATAAACATTATGGTGACTCTGCACCTTCGATTAGAACAGTTTATAAGTGGTTTCAAAATTTTTGGACTGGCCATATGGGCACAAGTGACGCTGAACGTTCTGGACGGCCTATGGAGGTTACGACTCCAGAAATCAGTGATCAAATCCATGATATGGTGATGGATGACAGAAGAGTTAAGGTGCGTGAGATTGCTAGTGCTGTGGGCATCTCGACTGAACGGGTACATAATATTTTGCATAAACATTTGGACATGAGAAAGCTATCCGCAAGATGGGTGCCGCGATTGCTCACGCTTGACCAAAACCGGAATCGTGTGAAGTGTTGCAAGGATGGTTTGCAGCTGTTCCAGAAGAATCCGGAGGACTTTAAGCGTCGTTTCGTCACTGTGGATGAAACATGGATACATTACTATACTCCTGAGATCAAACAACAATCTAAACAATGGGTTACCAAGGGGGAATCTGCACCAAAAAAGGCGAAGACCGTTCCTTCGGCCGGAAAGGTTATGGCGACTGTCTTTTGGGATTCGCAAGGGATAATCCTCATCGACTATCTGGAAAAGGGTAAAACTATTACAGGTGAATATTATTCAACGTTATTGGATCGTTCGAAAACCGAGCTGCAAGAAAAACGCCCGCGATTGGCCCACAAGAAAGTCCTTTTCCATCACGACAACGCACCAGCACACACCTCAGCAGTTGTGGTCGCAAAATTAATGGAAATAGGATTCCAACTCGTTTCACAACCCCCCTATTCTCCAGACTTGGCTCCCTCGGACTACTATTTGTTCCCCAATTTGAAGAAATGGCTGGCGGGACAAAGATTTTATTCAAACGAGGAGGTGATTGCAGACACTAATGGATATTTTGCAGACTTGGACAAATCCTATTATTCGGAAGGGATCAACAAACTAGAACATCGTTGGACGAAGTGTATAAGCCTAAAAGGAGACTATGTCGAAAAATAAAAAAGGTTTACCCCAAACACATAAGTAGTTTTTATTTTTGCACGGACTTTTCAAACCAGCCTCGTATATATATATATATATATATATATATATATATATATATATATATATATATATATATATATATAAATAAAATGCAACGTCTCTCTGTCGGTTTGTCAGTCCGTTAATGCGCTTGACACTCGAGAACCCTTATCCGATTTACGTGATTTTTTTAGTGTTCTGTACGGAACACTTATAAAATCACTTCGGTGTCTGTCATCAGAACTGTGTAGTTTTGAAAGTTAAATTTGGACTTAAGGGGTTAGTTTTGGGGGGTGAAATCAGAAGTGAAAAAAATTTTTTTTTACTAGGTCATCGAGTGGGATATCAAATGAAAGCTTGTAAAACACGAGTTCAAAAATATATATAATGTCTTACATGCGCACACTTTTCTTTGTAGTATTTTGAAAATATCGCGAAAATTCGAAAAGTACTGTTCCAAAAATTCTAGAATATTCTCCACGGGGTGTAGATTGAACGAAAATTATCACGAGTGCATTATCTATAATAATTTATCTGGTATATAAAAAAAACAAAAATTGCAAGATCATCAGTTTTCAGTAAAGATCGAAAACAAACTTTGTTGACAACTCATTTGAGGTGTGTTTTGTGAAGTCACTGATTATTTTATACTTCGTTAACAAAAATTTTTATTTCAGAAGCAATCAACGTACGAAACACTAATTGCGAAAGTTCAACTTGCACTTGACCGGTTATTTTAATTCTGTTAAATATGTTCTCTGGCCAGGTTATATAATAATAATAATCTATATAATATATATAAAATACAACGTCTCTCTGTCTGTCTGTCTGTTCGTTAGTGTGCTTTTCATTCGAGAACCACTTATCCGATTTACGTGTTTTTTTTTTAATTCTTAACTTAATATTTAGTTTTAAAAAATCTATAATAGGTATAAAATGCAACGTCTCTCTGTCTGTTTGTACGTTAGTGCGCTTAGCACTCAAGAACCACTTATCCGATTTACGCGTTTTTTTATAAAATACATATGTTCTCTGGCCAGGTTATAAGATATATTTAATTACGTTAGGTAATATAAGCAGTGACGATAATAGTGAATCAAGTCCACGCGATTGGAGCCGCGAGCACGGCTAGTTAAATTAAATACTACAAGTAGAAACTTGATCGCTCGTATTCTTGAATAAATGTGTTTCGAGAATATTTTTTGCCATCAGTGTTTTCTTTGTTTCTTGGTCGGGATATTAAGTGATAAGTAGTTAGTTTCTAAGAATATTTGTTTGAGCGTGGATCAAATAAACAATTTTCACGAAGACGCGCTTACATCAGTATACAGTCCCTGGCCAAATTATTAGAGGCACTGCAAGATTTCATGTAAAATATTAATTACCGAGTGATATTGTACCGTTTTATTATTTTAAATTGATTTTTTTATTATCCAATCAATTACCTATTTATTTGACATAAATAAAACAGCATTAATTTAGAAAAGCATAAGTTTATTAAGTTTTAAAGAAAAGTGAAATTAATGTTAGTAAAAGTCAATATTTAGTTGAACCACCTTTAGCCGCTATCAAAGCTTTAATTCTGCGCGGCATGCTATCAATGCAAGATTGTACTGTCTCCTGCATTTGAGGATGATGATTCCACACATAAATAATCTTTTCTAGGAGCTGGGTTTTGTTGGTAATCACATCTTTAGCCACTTCTCTTTTCATCAGCTCCCACACATTTTCAATGGGGTTCATATCAGGGCCAATCCAACAGAGGGATATTTTTTTTCTGCCAAAAAAGCTTTAACAGACCGAGCAGTGTGGCAGGGAGCTCCATCTTGCATGAAAGTGAATGGTTCCCCATTTGGAAACCATTCTCTGAGCTCAGCTCAGGATGAAACTTTTCTCCATGACGACGACGCACATACTGAGTTTTATTCTGCAAAATTTCGAATGTGCTTTCGTCACTGAAGCAGACCTGTCAAAAATAGGAAAAATATATAAAACTTCCATGTTTATTTGCTTTATTTAACTGAAAATGATAATAATGTATCAATTATTGATTAAATTGCTGTAGCTTACCGATCTCCAGAAGTCCACATCTTTGTCTGGCCATTGTTTGGCCCACTTCAGGCGCTTTGCTTTCATTGCAGCTGTTAACTTGGGCTTCCTGGCGGGGCGACAGGCCTTAAAATCTAATTCTTTCAATTTTCTTCGAACAGTGCGCTCAGAAGCATTTACGCTAGCATCCTGGAGTTGTGATTTTATTACCTTTGTGGTAGCAAATCTGTTTTCTACACAAATTTTCTTCAAACATCTCTCTGACCGTGGAGTGAAAATTGGTTTTCTACCGCATCTTTTCTTTCTTTTCGGGCTTAATTCCTTCCCTGACTCAATTTTCTTTTTTATGCGTCGTACACTAGCTTCAGAAACCTCCAATCTTCGTGATATTTCTCGGTTTGTAAATGTTTTCGCAATCACAAGGGCCTTCACTTCAGCTTTTTTACGTGGTGAAAGATCGACTTTTCTACCCATAATGAAAATATTCCAATTACTTTTTTAAAACTCTGCATACAAAATAAACTAATAACTGAGTAGTATAAAACTGTTAAACAAACAATCACAGTCCATAAAGCCACAGAAACACGTCCGTACCTGACTCGATTCCGATCGCGACTGATACAGGTTTGTACTTGTTTACGTTCATGTATCACTTTGTCAACACAGTGTTGCCATATGTTAAAAATAAATACAAATATGTAGTCTACAACAATTCTTTTAAATAAAAAATTAATAATATTGTAGTTTAAATATACCATTATTGCATAAAAACTCTTAAGAAACATAAAATTACTAAAAAAAATACAGTGCGTCTAATAATTTGGCCAGGGACTGTAGTCTTTTTGCAATTTTTAACGTATTGTGTTAAAGTTTAACGTGTACCATGCCACCCGCAAAAAAAAGTGTCTCTTCGTGGGTAGCTGATTATCCTGGAACATTTACATATGACGGAAATGTTTTGTATTGTCGAGTTTGCGAGAAAAATGTTTCGTGCACAAAAAAGTTTCAAATTGACCAGCATGTCAAGACAAGTCTTCATATCGCAGGATTGCAAAAAGAAGGCCCACGACAACAACTTATAACAGAAGCAAGTAGCAGTGATTCCACTTCTAGAGGCAAACAAAAAAACCATTTTATTTATGTGAAGCATTGCTTGCAAGTAATATTCCTCTCCACAAACTTACAAATCCTACATTCAAAGATTTTCTGCGAAAATATTGCTTGAATCAAAAAATACTAGACGAATCAACACTGCGTAAAAATTACATACCAACAATCTACCAACATGTTCTGGAATAAATACGTAATGAACTTAAGGATGACATTATTTGGATTTCAGCTGATGAAACTACCGACAGTTGTGGTCGCTATATTGCGAATTTAATTGTGGGTGCATTAAGATTAGAGCCTTCTTTTTCTTATTTGGTGGCCTGCAAAGAACTTGACAAGAGAAATCATTCTACGATCGCCAGATTTGTGAATGAGGGTATTAAAAAAATTTTTCCTGTATCTTCTGCAGATGAAAGAGTGTTTATATTTCTCTCAGATGCTGCTCCCTATATGATCAAGGCAGCCAAAGTCCTCCAAATATTTTATCCAAATTTAATTTATGTGACGTGCTTTGCTCACGGAGTCCATCGACTCGCTGAAGAAGTACGATCCACGTTTGGAAATGTAAATAAACTAATTTCATCAGCAAAGAAAGTATTTCTTAAGGCACCTGCTCGCAATAACGCCTATAAAGAAAAACTGCCAAATGTGCCTTTACCTTCCGAACCAGTGGTAACTCGATGGGGAACATGGATTGAAGCTGTACTATTTTACCATGAAGATTTCGAGGCCATTAAAGGTGTAGTAAATGACTTCGATAGTGCAGAGGCTGTGGCAGTTTGTCAATCCAAGGAAGCATTTAACGATTCTGATATTAAAAAATACATAGCTTTGATTAGCACTCACGTTTCCCACATATCTGCGGGTATTAAAAAGCTTGAAACTCGAGGTTTGGCGTTGACCGAATCAATTCAGTTAATGAACAAAATCCGTCAATTAAACTCCACATTGCCAGATGTATTCCCGCGTAGAGTTAAAGAAAAGTTTGAAAATATTTTGTGCAATAACCCAGGCTTTGAACCTTTGTGCCAAATTGATAGTTTTATTAATGGGACGGGTGAACGTTTGCCAGAAACAATAAATGCCAACATAGCACCCAAATTCAAATACTGCCCAGTTACCTCAGTGGATGTGGAACGGTCTTTTTCCACTTATAAAAATATTTTAAGTGATCGAAGACACAATCTTACTACCCAACATTTGAAACAATACCTTATTGTTTACGGGTACAAGAATACAAATGTTAAATAATTTTAAAAAATGTTAAATAATTATTAATTAAATTTAAACCTCGTCGTAACTTGTTAATTTTATGCTGATTTTGAAATAAAAAACCAAAAATTACTACTTTTATTATTATTTAATATTGCATATTTTGACCCTTTTCATGCATATTTTAAGAATTTTTCATGCATATTTGCATGCATATTTCAAGATTTTTATGTTGCATATAATCCGGTCTCTATATATGACTAAACATCAATACTTCAAAAGCAATAAAATTGTTTTTATTATAAAACGTCATGGAGAGCTTGCATGATAATTATTTACAAAGCATTACACATGTCATAAAATACACTTACCCTTCAATTTAACTAATACGTTTGTCAAAGAGGTGCATTGATGAAAATTGAATTATTAGGGTTTTTTTAGAAGCCTTTTTAGCCCTTTATATTTACATAATATTAGTACGCGTGTATTATTTGGCTTGTCCTTTTGTTCAATGAAGTGGAGTTGTTATTTATTTAGAACTGGTATTTACCCTCAGCTTGGTAACACTTTTGAATAAACGTATATTGATACATTTTTTTAATCTTCTGCGAGTTGAAGGTTTTATTGAATTACCATGAAATTTCCTGTGTACGATCAGAATATCCTAAGTCACCAGAATGGCCTCTCCACACATTTAAAATAATCAACAGTTTCTGACATATCTATAATATATATAAAATGCAACGTCTCTCTGTCTGTCTGTCTGTCTGTCCGTTAGTGCGCCTATCACTGAAGAACCACTTATCCAATTTACGTACTTTTTTTTTTAAAACATACATATGTTCTCTGGCCAGGTTATAGGATATATTTTATTTCGTTAGGTAGCATAAAGAATGAGCAGTGACTTAAAATAGTGAATGATGACGGAAATAAGTTTGCCGCTAGCGCGTGCCTTTGCAATACACAGCCTAAATCATTAAATATGGAACAATATTATGTAGCAAAGAATATCTGTAATGTATAATCTATAATATATATAAAATGCAATGTCTCTCTGTCTGTCTGTCTGCCCATTAGTGCGTTTATCACGCGGGAACCACTTATCCGATTTACCTGTCTTTTTTTAAATTCATACATATATTCTTTGGCCAGGTTATATAATAATAATAATAATCTATATCTATAATATATATAAAATGCAATGTTTGTCTGTCTGTCCGTTAATGCACTTATCCCTCGAGAACCAATTATCCGATTTACGTGATTTTTTAAATACATACATGTTCTCTGACCAGGTTGTAGGTATATATTTTATTACATCTATAATATATATAAAATACAACGTATCTCTGTCTGTCTGTCTGTCTGTCTGTCCGTTAGTGCGCTTATCACTGGAGAACTACTTATCCGATTTTCGTACTTTTTTTTTTAAAACATACATATGTTCTCCGGCCAGGTTATAGGCTATATTTTATTACGATAGGTAGCATAAGGAATGAGCAGTGACAATAATAGTAAATGAAGTCGGACAAAGTTTGCCGCTAGCGCGTTCTCTTGCAATACACAGTCCAAACCATTAAATATGGAACAATATTATGTAGCAGAGAATATCTATAATATACATAAAATGCAATGTCTCTCTGTCCGTCTGTCTGTCTGTCTGTCTGCCAGTCCGTTAGTGTGCTTATCGCTGGAGAACCACTTATCCGATTTACGTGCTTTTTTTTTAAACATACGTATGTTCTCTGGCCAGGTTATAGGATATATTTTATTATTATTAGGTGACATAAGGAATAAGCAGTGACGATAATAGTGAATCAAGTCGGAGAAAAGTTTTGCCGCTAGCGCGTTCTCTTGCAATACACTCCCTAAAGCATTAAATATGGAACAATATCATGTAGCAAAGAATACAATATATATCAAATGCAACGTTTTTCTTTCTGTCTGTCTATCCGTTAGTGCGCTTATCACTCGAGAACCACTTATCCTATTTACGTGTTTTTATAAATTTATACATATGTTCTATATAATTCGATATAAGCCTAGATAATGGGAGATAAGGTGAGATAATGGGAGATAAGGAGAAATAATGGGAGATAAGTCGAGATAAGCGTCGATAATGGAGATAAGGTGAGATAATGGGAGATAAGTATAAATAATGGGAGATAAGGAGAGATAATGGGAGATAAGCAGAGATAAGTCTAGATAATGAGAGTTATGGTGAGATAATGGGAGATAAGGAGAAATAATGGGAGATAAGCAGAAATAATGGGAGATAAGTCGAGATAAACCTAGATAATGGGAAATAAGGTGAGATAATGGGAGATAAGGAGAAATAATGGGAGATAAGGAGAAATAATGGGAGATGAGCAGAGATAAGCCTAGATAATGGAAATTATGTAGAAATAATTGGAAATAAGGAGAAATATTGGGAGATAAGGAGAAATAATGGGAGATATTTTATTACGTTGGGTAACATAAGGAATAAGCAGTGACGATAGTAGTGAATCAAGTTCACGCGAGCGGAGCCGCGAGCCCGGCTAGTTAATATCTAAAAAAACGCGACCCTATTGACAAAACAAGTCTAAATTACGTACGACCTAACATCAGTTTTTAATTACAGTAGAACCCCGGTTATCCGAGGTAACGTATGGGGGCACCCTCCTCGGATAACTGAAAACTCGGATAATCCAGATTTGTTTTTTTTATTCATTCAAAAAATAAACACCAATACTTTAAACCGATGTATTAACGTTTTTAACATATAAATAGGTACATACATTATAAAACAGTGAAATAGGTATCTATGCGCTTCTGTTTCATATTGCATCTTCTTTTTCTCGCTGCAATGTTTCTCCATCTATTAAAAAGAGGTAAATCCGCTGAGGTTGCCTCTGGTTGTTGTTCGATATACCTCAAAGCTTTTTCCAAAGAAGCAAAACCTTCTTGATGAGAGATCTTAGTGAGAGACTGTCATCTGATTTTTCGGTTTCCTGAGAGGCATTCGTTATTTCTTCAATACTCATTTCTTTTTCTAAATCATCTGCTGTAATCCATTCAACAACATCTTCTCTTGTCCCATTTTCGCATTTAATTTTTGCATTAATTCAAATAAACTTTTTTCTTTTTCTTCTATCTCGCTGTCAAAATCTGAACAGGACATTTCTCCATGGCTTCTCAATTTCAAAGCTAATTCATTTAATGGAGTATCATCTTCACTGTCATTATAGTCCTCAAAATGAATAACTTTTAACCAAGATTTTTGAATAGTTGTAGTAAGCACAAAATCCCAAGCTTTACTTATCCAGTAAATAACATTTTTCAGTGTAACCTTTCTCATCCTATTGATAATATCCTCCTTTTTTGTGTATTCTAACAGATGTTCAAGATATAAACGCCTATTTTTTTTTTAATGTTTTCGAGGATGCCTTGATCCATTGGTTGCATTATGCTGATTACATTTGGAGGAAAAAATTTTACAACAATTTCGCCCACATTAAGTCCTTCTCCAGGGTGAGAGGGGTCATTATCGATTAACAAAATTGCTTTAATAGGAAGACGGTTTCTGTTCAAAAATTTAGTCACAGATGGCACAAACTCTTCTTCAAACCAGTTAGTAAATAAGGTCGCATCCATCCATGCGCTCTTCTGACTGGTAGGGCTTTGGGTGAGATGTCTTTTAAACCTCTTGGACGTGCCATCAGTGAGATTATGTGCTTGCCAGATGCATTGGAACATACCATTATAGTTAATCGTTCCTTACTTCGTTTGTGCCCAGGAGCTGATTTTTTCTGTCGAGATGCCAATGTTTTTGATGGAAGCATTTTATAATCCAGACCACTTTTGACACAGTTGTAAATTTGATTACATGTGTATCCACAATCTTCGATTTGCTTTTTAAAGTTCTGCTTAAACTTCTCAATTGATGACACATCAGCAGAAAGTTCTTCACCACATACAGTCAGTTGTCGTACACCGTACCATTTTTTCCAGCGGTCAAGCCATCCAGAAGTGGCGGTAAACAGATCTATCTCTGGGAATTGCCTACTAATTATTATTGCTTTCTGTTGTAAAATTGGACCTGACAGAGGCACACCTTTTGATCTCTGTTGGTTAAACCACATAGTTGCCGGTTTTCATTGATTTTCTCCCTGAGGACGAGGAGGCTTGATTTATACACCACTCTTCTATTTTTGTGCGGTTTCTTTTCCAATCTCCAACTGTTACCTCACCTACTCCATAATCTCGTGCAACAACTTTAATCGTCTCTCCTGCTTCAATTCTTCTGATGGTTTTTAATTTTTCTTCAATAGGAACGACGATTCTTTTACGCTTGTTTTGCTCCATTACAATACGACAAACAAAAATTCAAACAAAACAGTTCGTATTAATTACACTTAACTACCAGAACTCCAACCAAATAAATTATGCGAATATACTCGTACTTCTCCGTAGTAAACGCTATAACGCACTCCATTCACGCAAATTTACATGCTGAAAGAGTCCAAAAACATAAATAGGGGAATCCCTCACACGGGCCAGGGAGATTCCCCGAAGGCCCCGACGATTTTAAATGGAAATATGTACATACATATTTTAGAAGCTCGGTTAATACGCAGCATAGATGCGCGTACCTAGCATAATTAAGTTCTTAGATTGGCTCGGTTAAACCGGAGCTCGGATAATCGCGACTCGGTTAATCAGGGTTCTACTGTATATAAAAATAAACGAATTAGGCTTTGAACTGATTGATCGTCTCCTATATTCTCCTAATTTAGCTCCCTTGGACTATTACTTATTTCCAAAACTGAAAAAACTTTCGAGAGGCCACAAATTACATTTAAATGAAGAAGAAACAATGGTCGTTGAAGACTGATTTGCAGACCAAGACAAAGAATTTGTTTTCGAAGATTTAGAGTTACTTTATAATCGTTTTGGTAAGTGTATAAAGTTGAAAGGAGATTACGTTAAATAAACATTTTTAGTGTTCCGTACGGAACACCTATAAGATCACTTCAGTGTCTGTCCGTCTGTCACATCCGATTTTCTCCGAAACTATTTGACGTAGAAAATTGAAATTTGGCACTAATATAGGAATTGATGGCCCCATCAGAGCCATGTAGTTTTGAAAGTTAAATTTTGATTAAAAGGGTTAGTTTTGGGGGGTGAAATAGGAACTGA
Organism: Pachyrhynchus sulphureomaculatus; assembly: GCA_019049505.1. Taxonomy (NCBI): domain Eukaryota; kingdom Metazoa; phylum Arthropoda; class Insecta; order Coleoptera; family Curculionidae; genus Pachyrhynchus; species Pachyrhynchus sulphureomaculatus. Next base: position 5,463,273 of record CM032447.1, on the reverse strand, counting down.
AAAAAAAATGTTTTTAACCAGGTCATCGAGTGGGGTGTCAAGTGGAAGCTTGTGAAAATACGAGTTCAAAAATATATATAATGTAATACTTTGTATTATTTTTAAAATCTTTCCAAAAATTGCTGTCTCTCTCGAAAAGTACTGATCAAAAAATTTTGAAAAAATTCTGAAATATTCTCCACAGGGTCTACATTGAACACCATGTATTTTTTTCCACCTGTCTAGCCATCCATCACTTGCAGAAAAATTTACAGGCGCTTCAATAACCGGCAACTCGTCGCTTAAACTCACTGCCTTATGTTTTAAAATTGTTCCTGAAATTAGTATTCCACGTTCTCGATTTTGTGTAAACCATAAAAATAAAGAATCATCCACTTTTTGGTATTCACCGCTTTTCATACTTTTTCGTGCTTGTGTGGACGATGACAAAACACTACACCATTTTTCAAGTTTTTCGCGATTTTTTCTCCCCTCTGAAACAGTACTCACGGCTACACCTCAATCCTTCGCTATATTTTTAAGAAGTTCACCATTATCTAAACGTTGAATTGCTTCAAGTTTCTCTTTTAAGGTAATAACAATACGTTTACGCTTATTATTATGGCGCTCCATTTAGAAAAATATCTATTAAAACGAAACTATTACCTCTGCGATAATAATGAGTAACTTATAACACTCGTCGACTAACCAAAACATAGACAGCGGTGAAATTCTAGACGTCGGGGAGCCCCTGACGCGTTAAGGAAACCACTCATCGTCTGTTTAGAATAATGGGGATTTTTTCGTTTAATGGGAATACAATTTGCCTTTTAACAGTTTATTTCGGATAAACCGTATTTCGAATAATCGGGATTGTACTATATTGAACGAAAATTATCACGAGTGCATTATCTTTAATAATTTATCCGGTATATAAAAAAAATAAAAATTTTCAAGGTCATCAGTTTTCAGTAAGTGTGATCTCACTGATTATTTCATATTTCCGTAAAAAATTTTTTATTTTAACGGCAATCACGGTACGAAACACTAATTGCGCAAGTTCGATTTGCACTTGCCCGATGTTTTTTTTTTTCATTTTGAGATTTGCTTGTTCTTTCCCTGTTATACTGCTCTTGTAGATATTCAAGGATTTCCTCAAAGCGCATGTGGTAAGTTTTTACAATCACTAAACTAATAAACTGTAACGTTAAATATTATCTTTATTAAAAAAAAAATAAGGCGAACCTTTACTCTAACGAACTTTTGTAACTGTTTCTCATAATCGACAATACACCACCAAAATAATAGCGACCCTCGAGAATCTTTTCCGTCCAAATTGCGTAGACCAAAAGTGCCGTCCTGCAGTGCGATTTCAGATAAGAGCTTTGGACCACCCCGTTCACACGCAAATGGTAAACGATAAAAATTTCTATATACCGAGGGATAGTTTCATAGAAGCTATACGGCACATCTAGCTAATATTTTTTAGTTTTGCATGTTGTAATACACAGGCCAGAGACCAGACTATTTTTTTTTTTTTTTTTTTTTTTTTTTTTTTTTTTTATTGGTCTAGCACACGTGCTGCAGGGAAGTCCCTAAAGCGCTCCAGGAGCGGCACGAGTGTGGAAAAAGCGATTCACGTTGTTCTTGAATCGCTGTAAATTGAACTCGGTGGGAAACACAGCGCTGGGCAAATTATTCCAAAGGGATGACGTTCTCCATATAAAAGATTGCTTGAAAAGCGTTGTACGCGGAGTAACAAGCTGAACCTCATACAGATGCGAAGCACCAGCGCGACGTGTATTTCTAACATGCACCGCTTTGGGAGGAATTAAGCGGACTACATCCTTCGAACACTTTCCATGAAAATACTTGTAGAACAGACTCAAGTCGCCAACCGTTCTTCGATGTTCCAGCGAATCAAGGCCGCCGGTCAATTCCGGGTCCCCAATCAGATGGACCGCTCTTCTCTGAACAGAATCCAACAAATGCAGTGTATGTTGGGAGCGGAGCCCCAAACGTGGGAGCAGTATTCCATAGTTGGTCGAATTTGGGCTTTGTAAAGAATTAACAGTTGTTGTGGGGTGTAAAGCTTTCTGGTTCTAAATAATATTCCCAACTTTTGAGAAGCTCTCCTTGCTATGCCTGCAACATGTTCATGCCAAGACATATTTGCTCCCAAACTAACGCCCAACAAATTGAGCGACGATGCTAGGGGAATGGAGTGCCCCGACATAACTATGTCGGGTTCAGCAACGTTAACTTTTTTAGAAAAAACTGCCGCTTGGGTTTTTGTAGCGTTAAATTCCACTTGGTTACTGTCACCCCCAAGATAGAATTTCTTCCAGGTCTTTGTTGAGTTGAACGACCTCCTGCTGTCTGCGGACATTCGCCTGAGCAGCCGATGTCCGAGCGTTCAAGGTGAATGAAGAGACAAGCGTACTGTCATCTGCAAAGCTATAGATTGGATTCCCGGTCTTTTCCAGCAGATCGTTAATGTAAATGAGAAAGAGAGTAGGAGACAGTATGGAGCCCTGGGGCACACCAGCGTTGATAGTGAGGGTGTTAGAAAGAAATCCGTCGACCGCCACTCGTAAAGAACGCTCTCTGAGGAAACATGAGAGCCACAAACAGAACCTTTCAGACATACCATAAGAGCGCAACTTAGCCAACAATCCATCGTGCCAAACACGGTCGAATGCCTTGGATATGTCAAGAGCAACCGCTCGAGATTCTCCAAAGTGTTCAATTGCGTTGTTCCAAACATGTGTTATATAAGTCAGAAGATCTCCTGTTGATCTATGTTTACGAAAACCATATTGGTGATCGCTAATAATATTGAATCGTTCAAGATATTGCGTTCAAGACTATGCGTTTTCGCAGGTTTTTGGTGCACTGAATCCAAATACGACCTCAGAATTGCTTTGGTTTCCGAGATATCCTAACCTAAAAATGCAAAAAACATGGTTGTTCACTATACCAGGTGTACAAGTATGAAATGCGAATTTTTTTTCTAAAAAAACATGTTAAATTCGAAAGAATGATAAAAAGTGCTTTATTCAAAGTATGCTCCATTGCTTGTTATACATTTTTCCCATCTTTCGGGCAATTTGTGAATACCACGGCAGTAAAAATCTTCCCCTTTTGCTGCGAACCATTCATCGAGCCATTTTTTCACATCTTCGTACGAACCAAAGCGCTGCTCAGCAAGTGCGTGATCCAGCGATGCAAACAAGTGGTAATCGGAAGGAGTCAAGTCTGGTGAGTAAGCTGCATGGTATCGAACTTCTCAGCTGAGTGCTTCCAACGTGTCGCGAACTGGTTTTGCCGTATGTGATGGAGCATTGTTATAAAGAAAAAATGACTTTATGTTGCCTCTTTCGGTATTCTGGCCTTTTTTCAAGCAGCGAACGATTCAAATCGGTCAATTGTTGTTGGTAACGTTTAGTATTAACCGTTTCCCTAGGTTTTAACAGCTCATAATAGACCACGCCCCTCCGATCCCACCAAACACAGAGCATCGTCTTTCTGCTAAAGCGATTCGGTCTTGCAGTCGATGTGGATGGTGCGCCTGGGCCTACCCATGATTTTATGCGCTTGGGATTCTCAAAATAAATCCACTTTTCATCCTCTGTAACTATATGATGCAAAAACGACTTCCTTTTGTATCGAGCGAGCAAAATGTACCACGTGTTTTTGCGCTTTTCCATTTACCTGTCGTTCAACTCATGTTGTACCCATCTACGGGTCTTCTGAATCTTTCCCATCTCTCGTAGCCGAATGGAAACAGCTTGTTGACTAACGCGCAATTGCTCGGCGAGTTGTTTTTGTGTTTGCGAATCATCTTCGTCCAACAACGAGCTGATCCTACTTACATTTTAAGGTAACATATTCTTATCCACCTATTCTAGAAATGTTTTATCGAATTAAAGATACTTTAAGGGAGTAGGTTTAAATGTTTTATATTTCCATAAAAATCTAAATGACCTATTTTATTTATAGAAATGGTTACCTACAGCGAAGGTATTTAGATAAAAATTTACAATGTACCGAAGTAAAAACAAGACGTAATAATTAACAATTAAAAAAACAACTCGAGTGTGTCGTTAATTAACTGAAAAGAATAAAATAAGTTCTCGATATATTAGAGATATTTTGCAACACTTATTTTGGTAGGTCCACTGTCTTTATCTTTATTTGAAGCACGCGTCCACCATTTGGAGCTTGCGCAGTAGTACAGGGAACAAATTGAATATAAAGACTCAGCTGTTATCGCTATTTGAAGCATGCGAGTTGCAAAATTTCTCTATTATCTATTCTATCTATTATTGTTATCTCAAGCATGCGCAGTATTAACGCGAAGGAATTGCAAGGTTAGGTTAGTATTTATCTCATAGACATAGAGGATGGACTGAGTGTTCCATATCCCGCTGTGAAATAAATCTGGACGCAAAAGTGTGAGAGAGACAAAGCGAATGAGTGGCCAGCAGCCGTCTCTTTTTAGAATGCCGCTAAGCTACAGCGCTCTTAAAAATAACACAAGTCTGCAAAAAAAAAATTGAGAGCTGTTTTGGTTTTTTTTTTGCGTAATTCTTATGTTTTTGAGTGTACTGAATCCGAAAATGACTTTCATTTTGTCATAGAACTTCACGTTTTCTCACAATGTAGGTATCTATGTTAAACAAGTTATCATCTTAAAATAAAACATAAAAGACTAAAAAATTTTTTTTTAATTTATAATTGCGTAACAAAACTTATTTTTTTATCTAAAATACATTCATTAGTAAGTACTAAACACATTTCTTTTTCCTAGTGAGACTCCTTTTGGTGCATTTTCGCTTGTAGGAAGCATCTGGAAGGTCTCTCTGAAGCGTCCAACAGCAGTCTGCCATCATTGAGACGCTCCATCTTCCTTGGTATCTTTTTTTCATCTCCTTAATATCTTGGTGAAATCGTTCACCTTGCTCTTCACTCAGATCTAAATTTTCTGGAAAGTAGTCGAGGTGGGAATGAAGAAAATGTACTTTTAAACTCATTAGGCAACCTAAAGCTTGAAATGCTTTTAACATTCTTTTGACGATTTGTTTGTAGTTAGGGTTTCTCTATGACCTCTTTAAAGGCAATCCACCCTTTTCTTTGAGGATCCGTCATGGTTGGGATGAATTGTGGATCAGCCATAAGCCGTCTAATATCTGGTCCAACGAAAACACCTTCCTTCAACTTTGCCTCCGAGAGGCCTGGAAACTTTGATATTAAGTATTTGAAGCAATTTCCATTTCTTGGAAGTGACTTTACAAATTGCCTCATCAATCCCAGCTTTATGTGAAGCGGTGGTAGAAGAACTTTATGAGGAGGCACCAAAGTTTCATGCAGGACGTTCTTTTCGTCAAATTTAAGCTCCCTCGGAGGCCAACACTTTTTGGTCCAGTGATTTGCTCGGTGTCTACTATCCCATAGACATAAAAAGCAAGGGAATTTGGTAAACCTAGATTGTTGTCCGAGCAACATGCCTAAGATTTTTAAATCACCGCACACTTGCCAACCGTGGTCTTTATATTTTAATTTGCAAAGAACCAATTCCAAGTTCTTGTAGGTTTCCTTGAGGTGTACGGAATGACCGACAGGAATGGAAGCATAGAAACCGCCATTGTGAAGCAGAACTACTTTAGGGCTTGTTTTTGAAGAATCTATGAAAATACGCCACTGTGCTGGGTCGTATGAGATCTTAAATGTATCCATCAAACCTTCAATATTGGTACAATAAACCAACTCGTCCTCTTGGGCAAAGTAGGAAGTGAACTGCTTCTCACGATATCTAAACCAGGAGGAAGACACTCCCGGCAAAAGTAAGTTCCTGCTTTTGAGCCTTGATCCAAGCAACTCAGCAGCGTTTTTGGGAAGATTCAAGTCTCTTACCAAATCATTTAGCTCGCCCTGGGAAAACAATTTCGGACTGCTGTCATCTTCAAATTGAAAACTTGACTTGTCATCGGGTTCAGGTACAGCACCATCTTCGTCAGAACTTGGAATCTCTTCCAAGGTAGCAGGGGCCTTGGGTACTGGAATTTCGGTCCCATGAGGGATGGGACGAATAGCTGATTGCAGATTGGGGTATGAAATGGACTGCTTCCATTTTGAATTATACCCTTTCACATTACACGAACAAAAGTAACAATCATCACTATGGTTCTTTTGCTCGCGCCATACCATAGGAATCGCATATCGGAAAGCTTTTTTCTTGCCCTTAAACCAATTTCGAAGGTCTTCAACACATCGTTTGCAGACTTTATGAGGTGACCAAACTTTATCTTGATCTCCAAGTTTTAAGCCAAAATACGTGAAGTATACTTTTTTTTACAAAGTCCGTAATGTTAAGTTGTTGCTTTAATACCATATATTCGCCACAAATATAACAGAAACTGTCAGACGAATTCACACACTTCCGCACAGATGACATTGCAATATATTGAACCAAGAGCTATAAAACAATGACGAGTTAACACGTAATTGTACCGCGCCACTTTCTACACTATCGGAGCGCGCACGTTCTGGTTACAACGTTTATGTTTGTTAATTTAGCTCACACAGGGCGTTCTTTATTTAGAAAGTAATGATAGTTATGGCCTGTATACATTTAAAAACAGTAATCAAAATAAAAATTGTACCTATTTATTTATGACTTCAAGTTAGCCAAAAAAAACCCTTTTTTATAATAAAATTTTGCGTTTTGCAAAATAACCTGACGTTCTGGAATTTTTTGAGTATTTTTTTAGTTTTCAGAACACCTAAATACATAGAAATCAGTTGAAAACATCCAGACAGCATTTTTGTTGCAGACCTGTGTAATATTTCTAAGTGTTCGATTTGAACTAAAATCGGGTATAGGGTTTTCGCGCCTTGAATTCCGTCCGTCTCGGGGTACCAGCGCCTAGGGATAAAACGATACGAGTAAATACAAGTACTTACTCGATACATTCCTTCCGATATCAAGTACTTTTTGTATCGATACTTTAAAACTAAGTATCAAGTAGGTGTCGCCGATACTTTTGACCGATACCGTATCGGTCAAAAGTACTCGTATCGTTATACCAATATCACGATTTCATTTTAACCCGTTAATTGATGCATAATACGCTCATCGACGCTGTAAAGAAATATTTTTTTGGGTATCATTTATTGAATTTTTTCAAACACATCCTTTTCCTAGTTTTGTGTAGTTGGAAAGCTTGTTTGTCTATGCCCGAGAGAAAAAAAAACTCTATGCCGTCCCCTCAGTCGCCATATTGTGTCGTGGTCGTCACTGTTTTGTTTTCGTTCCGCATTCGTAATCCTAACCTCAGTCTGTTGTCTTTGTTTTGTGTTTAAAGCATTAGGTATAATTTGCTGTGAGTAGTATCGATTAAGTAAAAAACATTTAACATAACTAATTAATATTTTATCTGCCTTGAGGTAACGAGATGGTTAAGTAAATAGATAGAACGTTTATTTTCAAGGTACAAAACGCGTACTGACTTTATTGAAGATAAAGTGTATTTCATTTATTTTTAGGAGAATGAAAAAAGAAGCTGACAATATCGCAGAAGTCGAAATAAAGAAATAGTTCCCGATTCCCCTGAACTCTCGACATCGACATCCACAAAGTCTATGTTCAATAATACACAGTCGAAACATTTACCGTGCTTTGCAATTTGATAATAGATTCCTCTTTAAAAAATACTTCACCTGCAATTAGTAGTATTATCAATAAAGTGTTATACAATCAGACAAACTAAGAAAAATCCAGATCGATAGTGGAGTTCCTGAGGGATGTACTAAAAAATTTATTCTTGACGTTAAGACACGTTGGAATTCACTATATTATATGATTGATAGATTTTTAGATATGTCGAAAATTGCTATACAACTTTTACTCGATGCTATAGATAGTCCTGAATTGGTGACTGGACAAGAAATTGAAATATTGAAACATGTAGTCCCCTTGTTACAACCATTCGAATTTGTCACAAGAGAATCTTCAGGCCAGAATTATGTTACCTTATCCAAAATCATACCCATGATTAATTGTCTCACTTCGCAGCTAACAAAATTTTCATCATCAATAGAATGTGTCACTCACAAAACTACTGGCTGAATGTAAAAAAAGATTTGGTCTCATTGAATTTAACACCCTTGCAGCTTTGGGAACAATTTTAGACCCACGTTTCAAAAACCTCCATTTTCAAGATGCAAATGCATGTGGAAGGGCGATACAAAAATTAAAAAATATTATTAAAGAAGACATGATAATGTCAACCAATAAAGAATATCAATACTTATTACTGTTTTTATTTAATTTATTCCAAATTTTACTATGAAAAATCAATCGATAAGAGTAAGTATCGATACTTTTCAATCGATACCGAATAAGTATCGATACTTTACGACCTATATTGTATCGAGTAAAAGTATCGATACCTCAGTGGTATCGTTTTATCCCTACCAGCGCCTTGTTTATTACAGGCCTACAGAAAAGAGACAGGTATTGGCCGCACAATCGCTTTGTCTCTTTCTAGAGAGTTGTCAATTTTATGAAGTTAATGCTCAGTCCATCCTCTATGTCTATGATTTATCTTTTATAAACTTAGGTTTTTTTTAGTGTTCCGTACGGAACACTTATAAGATCACTTCGGTGTCTGTCTGTCTATCTCTCTGTCTGTCACACCCGATTTTTTCCGAAACTATTTGACATAGAAAGGTGAAATTTGGTAATAATATAGGAATTGATGGCCTCATCAGAGCCATGTAGTTTTGAGAATTAAATTTTAACTTAAGGGGTTAGTTTTGGGGGGTGAAGTCGGAAGCGAAAAAAAAAATTTTTTTACTAGGTCATCGAGTGTGGTGTCAAATGAAAGCTTGTGAAAACACGAGTAAAAAATATATATATAATATTATACTTGCGCGCACTTTTCTTTGTATTATTTTTAAAAATTCGCGAAAAATCGCTGTCCCGGGCCTTATCTCGAAAAGTACTTATCAAAAAATTTCGAAAAAATTCTGGAATATTCTCCACGGAGTGTAGATTGAACGAAAATTATCACGAGTGCATTACCTTTAATAATTTATATGGTACATAAAAAAACAAAAATTTCAAGGTCATCAGATTTCAGTAAAGATTGGAAACAAACTTTGTTAAAAACGTATTTGGGGTGTGTTTTGTGAAGTCACTGATCATTTTATACCACCGTAATATAAATTTTGACTTAAGGGGTTCGTTTTGAGGGTGAAATCGGAAGTGAAAAAATTTTTTTTTTACTAGGTCATCGAGTGTGATGTCCAATGAAAGCTTGTGAAAACACGAGTAAATATATATATATACTCGTATATAATGTAATACTTGCGCACACATTTCTTCGTATTACTTTTAAAAATCGCTGTCCCCTACCTTATCTCGAAAAGTACTGATCAAAAAATTTTTAAAAAATTCTGGAATATTCTCCACGGGGTATAGATTGAACGAAAAATATCACGAGTGCATTACCTTTAATAATTTATTTGGTATATAAAAAAAAACAAAATTTCAAGGTCACCAGTTTTTAGTAAAGTTTGGAAACAACCTTTGTTGAAAACTCCTTTGAGGTGTGTTTTGTGAAGTCACTGATCATTTTATACCACCCTAACAAAAATTTTTATTTTAAAAACAATCAACGTACGGAACACTAATTGTGCAAGTTCAACTTGCACTTGACCGGTTTTTTTCATTCATTTCATTACTAAGCACACTGGTTATTAGTATTTAATGGATCAATACAAGTTCCTAAATTAAAATTGTGTCTAGCAGGTTTCTATCACTTCCTGCAATATTTCTAAGCTAATACGAATGTGAAGTAAATAAAATTTCATTTGAAATTAGCACTACATACATTGTAATGCCATTGTGCCAAATATCGAAAAATCCCAACATAATCTGAACACTAATTAGCTGTTGTCAGAGTGTTATTTGCAATAAAAGATTATCATTTCAATTTTACTGTATTTTCTTAGTGGTTTGTATACCTAAGTAAGAAAAAAAAACCGGTCAAGTGCAAGTTGAACTTGCGCAATTAGTGTTCCGTACGTTGATTGCTTTTAAAATAAAAAATTTTGTTACAGATGTATAAAATGATTAGTGACTTCACAAAACACACCCCAAATGAGTTTTCAACAAAGTTTGTTCCCAATCTTTACTGAAATCTGATGACCTTGAAATTTTTGTTTTTTTTAAATACCAGAAAAATTATTAAAGGTAATGCACTCGTGGTAATTTTCGTTCAATCTACACCCCGTGGAGAATATTACGGAATTTTTTCAAAATTTTTTGATAAGTACTTTTCGAGATAAGGCGGGGGACAGCGATGTTTCGCGATTTTTTAAAAATAATACGAAGAAAAGTGCGCGCAAGTATTACATTATATATAAATTTTTTACTCGTGTTTTCACAAGCTTTCATTTGACACCACATTCGATGACCTAGTAATTTTTTTTTTTTCACTTCCGATTTCACCCCCCAAAACTAACCGCTTAAGTCAAAATTTAACTCTCAAAACTACATGGCTCTGATGAGATCATCAATTTCTATATTATTACCAAATTTCAACTTTCTATGTCAAATAGTTTCGGAGAAAAATCGGGTGTGACAGACAGACAGACAGACAGACAGACGGACAGACAGACAGACACCGAAGTAATCTTATAAGTGTTCCGTACGGAACACTAAAAAACAGGCCCTACCATAATAGCGATAAGAATAATGAACTTCAAATAACCTCTCTTATTAGTTACTAAATAAGGGAGATCGTTACCCTTAATAAAGGATTCTCTGATTTTGTTTCAATACTGCGAAGCTCCGATTGGTGGGCGCATGCTTCAAATAATGATAACAGCTGAGTCCCTATATTTAATTTCTTCCCTTTACTACTGCGCAAGTTCCAAACGGTGGGCACATACTTCAAATAAAGATAATGACCGTTGCTTGCCAAAATATGCGTTGCAAAATCTCTCTATTATTACTGTACTGGTTAAGAACAGTAGTCAGGGAACCCTTCCCATCGGAGAGTAAGGAAAACAAAGTCGTTAAAAGTCAACGGTAAAACAACATAGTATTTGTCTGTTAATCTAAAATGCACAGCACATGGTGATCCGTTCATAAACTAACGAAGTTAGTTGTTGTCAAGCTTTGCTTGTGTACATCAGAGGTATGACAGCAGGATATGAAGTTGGGCTACAGCGTTAAAACTAGGGCGCCAGCAGCATGGATTAAATAAGTAAAGGGAAAAAACGTCTGTATTGCATAATGGTACATGATAGTTTTATTAATAAATCTGGTTGATTACACTATTTTTTAACCGACTTCAAAAAGGAGGAGGTTCTCAAGTCGACGCGTATGTACTTTTTTTTAATGTATATTCCCGTATAACTCTGACAAATACGTACCGATTTGGAGATGATTATTTTTTGTTCGAGAGAGTATACATTCGAGATGGTTCCTGAAAACTCCTGAAAAACTTAAATTTTAAATAAAACAACGATAACTCTGGCAAATATGTACCGATTTCGATGATTCTTTTTTTATTATTTACAAATCGTGTAAGGTATATCAGCAAATTGGTTAATTTTAATCGAAAAATTACGTTCACTGATTAAACTAACTTTTTGAACGTGCTTCTTCAAGTCGCTGGCTTCTTTGTTCCTTACTTTCATTTAGTCTCGCTTTATGATTGCGAATTCTCATTGCCGACAATCTTGCAATGTGGTCTTGTGTTGGTTCACTATTTAAACGGTCATGTATTATGCCGAGTCTGTGCTCGTAATTAAGTCGAGTCGATGCTGCCGCTCTTCAGCAGATTTTCTACTTATGTATAGAGCTAAGCCTATATTCATATTCTTGTCTGAAACGTGACCGATTGTACTTTAACATTTCGCATAAATGAACTTCACGAGCTTCTTGAGTTTCTTGAGAGCGTGATATTGCGTTCTGATTAGCATTCTTATTAAGCCGAAACTCGCTTTCTCTCCTGAGAACGATAGTCTCTTTGGCGAGGAGCAAATTTCGTTGGTCTACCCATGATTAATTTCACAATCTTCAAGAAATTTAACTGAAAACAGAATAATAGCAATAGTTACCTATCAAGGACGTAGATATATAAAAGATATAAATAGGAAAATTAGTTCTTAAAACTAATAGTTAACAAAATTATGCGCTAATTTTACCTTAAAAAAAACTGCTATTAAAAAAGTGAAAAATAAAAATAAGACTCGTAAAATACCTCTAAGATAAGATATTATATTATTCACTGAGGTAGCCGTTACTTGATGGAAATTCATTGTAAATTAATACCGAAGTAAAACAATAGATGTTTTTAGAATTCCACTATATTTATAAACCGTAACAATTGTTTCGACATACAATGTCTTCATCAGACGGATGATAACTTTAAACTAATTTTAAATTAGAACATATTAGCCCATATATACCTTTAGGAGTAGTAAATTACAAGATAAATTATAAAATAATAAACACTTAATATTATTGTACAAAAGAAGGGGTAGTACCTATCATTTGTGGGTTTTCACAAAATTAAAATAAAGATAACAATAAATAAGTTGTACCATACTTAAATGATGGATTAATAATGGGTTATTCCGGATAAAGGTTTAATAATGGGGAATTGTTTGTTTCTATTTGTTGATTTAAGAGGAGATTTGAATTTTTGTATTTGTTTATTTCTAAGCTTTCTAAGTAATTTAATTTCTTGGATTTTTTGTCATAATGAAGTATTTTGAAATTATCGTCAAAGACGTGATTTGTTGAAATTAAATGTTCTGCATAATGGGATATGATATTTTGTTTGGTATAGCTTCTTTTGTGTTCGTTGATTCTTTTTTGAAAAGATCTGCCTGTTTGGCCTATGTAAAATTTTGGACAAGAACCACAATTGAGTTTATAAATTCCCGATTTTGCTTTTTTGTTACTTTTATTTTTATTATTTTTTATTATGTTAGAGAGTTTATTATTAGTTCTGAAAGCAATATTTAGACCTATTTTAGTTAATTCTTTAGAAATAAACTGTGTAATTTGTCCGGTGTAAGTGATAGTTTTATAACTTTCTTTATTCTTTTTTGGTTTAGGATATAACTTGTTGATTGCTAGTTGATATGTTTTTTTATTAATCATTCTGTCTAAGATATCTGGTTGGTATCCATTGTTAACCGCTATTTGTTTTATTATATTCATTTCTATAGAATAATTCTCTTCTGACATAGGTACATGTAAAAGTCGATGGATGAATGAATTAAAAGCTGCCATTTTGTGTGAATATGGATGATTTGAGTTATTATGTATTACTGTATCTGTATGTGATGGTTTATGGTAAATTGAAAAATTGTGTTTATTATTAATATTTTTAATTGTTAAATCTAAGAAGTTAATTGTTTTTTCTTGTTCAATTTCTATGGTAAATTTAATATTGGAATGGATAGTATTAATATGGTTGAGAAATTGTTGTAGTTGTCTATCTGTTCCAGAAAAACAAACTAATATATCGTCTACATACCTATGCCAGTATAGAAAATATTTACTAATTGGGTGTTTGAGAATTATGGATTCTAAATTATCCATGAAAATTTCGGCTAACAATGGACTTAACGGATTCCCCATTATTAAACCTTCCTTAGCCATGTAAAATATGTCATTAAATTCAAAGTAATTTTGATCTAAACAAACTAATAGACAATCTAGGATTTCTTGTTTGATTATTATATTAATTCTATTTTTAGTGAGTAGACCTTCTACTAAACTTATTACTTCATTAGGTGGTATACTCGGAAATAAATTTTGGACGTCAAAAGATATAAGTTTAGCGTTTTTTGGAATCTGTAAGTGTTGAATTTTATTGATAAGTTCGTAAGAATTAAGAATACTGTGTTGTGCTTGAAAGTTGCAATATTTTTGTATGATGTCTATTAGTTTGTTTGATAGTTTAACAGAAGGAGCAGTAACAAAAGATACAACCGGTCTAATAGGGAAATTATTCTTATGGAGTTTAATTAGTGAATATAATTTAGGGGCCTGCGGATTCATTAGTATTAAATTTCTTTTTTTCGAAATCATTAAAAAGTGAAAGGTCTTTAATAACATTTTTGGTAAGTTTTTGAAAATGTTCTGTTGGGTCAAATTTCAAAATGTTGAAATTATTGATATTAAGAAAATTGATTGTTTTAGAGATATACTGTTCTTTTGTTACCGCTACTATCGATTTACCTTTGTCTGCTCTAGTGAGAATGATGTCTTCACTTTCTATTTTCTGACTTATTTTTCTTGCGGTGTTGTATTCACTGGAAGATTGGTCTCTGCGTTGTTCTAGAGGTTGTGTTTTAATTTGTTTTGCTATAATATGTTTATCAGTGATGTTTAGGTTGTCCAGTGCAAGTTCGCATTCTACTCCTAGATATTCTCTACTTCCATTGTCATCTCTAGGTTTTAAGTTATAAGAAATTCCAGGAGATTGGTTTCTTCTGGTGAAAATGTGGTTTCCGTGAGATTAATAAAACGTTTATAAAACTGGTGATCACTGAACTGTGTATTTCTAGTTTTTGTTCCATTTTTTCTGGATTTCAACAATATATTAAGTTTCTTTTTCTGTTTTATAAATTTATTGTGGATAATTGGTTCGATTTTTTGTCTTGTGTGCGAATCGTGAATATCAAACTCTATATTTGTGAGTCTATGAGCAAGTTCGCTATAAATCGTTTTTAAGTAAATATTGTAGATATCTCTTTTATTGTACTGAATTTTTACGTCTTCTCTTAACCATTTCTTCATTCCATATTGTTGACCTTTGTTAGTAGATTTGGTGTTGTTGTTGGTCTTCAAATAAATATATTTGGGAAATACATTCAATCTAATGCAACTGTTTAAGAACCAGATGTTTTGTGTGCAAATTCTAGTTCTCAACAGGAGTTTAAAATACCATGTGGCTAAGAAGCTTGTAGAAGCTTGAATTATATTATTCACTGAGGTAGCCGTTACTTGATGGAAATTCATTGTAAATTAATACCGAAGTAAAACAATAGATGTTTTTAGAATTCCACTATATTTATAAACCGTAACAATTGTTTCGACATACAATGTCTTCATCAGACGGATGATAACTTTAAACTAATTTTAAATTAGAACATATTAGCCCATATATACCTTTAGGAGTTGTTATCTTTATTTTAATTTTGTGAAAACCCACAAATGATAGGTACTACCCCTTCTTTTGTACAATAATATTAAGTGTTTATTATTTTATAATTTATCTTGTAATTTACTACTCCTAAAGGTATATATGGGCTAATATGTTCTAATTTAAAATTAGTTTAAAGTTATCATCCGTCTGATGAAGACATTGTATGTCGAAACAATTGTTACGGTTTATAAATATAGTGGAATTCTAAAAACATCTATTGTTTTACTTCGGTATTAATTTAAGATATTATAGAGATTTGGCAACACTTATTTTGGTAGGCCCCTGTCTTTAGCTTTATCTGAAGCATGTGCCCACCGTTTGGAGCTTGCGCAGTAGTAAAGGGAAGAAATAAAATATAAGGACTGAGCTGTTATCTTTATTTGAAGCATGCGCCCACCATTAGGAGCTTGCGCAGTATTGAAACCAAATAAGAGAATCCTTTATTAAGGATAACGTTTTATCTTATTTAGGAACTTATAAGAGAGGTTATTTGAAGTTCGTTAATATTATCGCTAATATGGTAGGGCCTGTTTTTTTTTTTTCGTACTTAGGTATAAAAACCACTAAGAAAATGCAGCAAAATTGAAATAATATTATTGCAAATAACACTGACAGCAGTTAATTAATGTTCAGATTATGTTGGGATTTTGCAATCTTTGGCACAATTGCATTTTGAAATTTTATTTATCGGACACTCGTATTAACTTGGAAATATTGAAGGAAGTGATAGAAACCTGCTAGACAACTTTAATTTAGAAACTTGTGTTGACCCATCAAATACTAATAACCGGTATGCTTAATCATGAAACGAATGAAAAAAACTCCCTAGGTATATAGAAGATGAACACTAACCTAACCTTGCAATTCCTTACCGTTAATACCGCGCATGCTGCAGATAACGATAAAAACAAAGGCGTGTAAAAAATAAGCGTTGCGTCGTTAAAAGTCAACGGGAAAACAACATAATCTTTGCGTGTAAATCTAAAATGCAGAGTACATGGTGATCCGTTCATAAACTAACGAAGCTGGTTGTTATCAAGCTTCACTTGCGTAAATCAGTGGTATGACAGCAGGATATGAAGTTTGGTTACAGCGTTACAACTAGGGCGCCAGCAGCATGGAATAAATAGGTAAAGGGGAAAAACGTCTGTATTGCATAATGGTACATAATAGTTTTTATTAATAAATCTGGTTGATTACATTATTTTTTAACCGACTTCAAAAAGGAGGAGGTTCTCAAGTCGACGCGTATGTACTTTTTTTAATGTATATTCCCGTATAACTCTGGCAAATACGTACCGATTTGGAGATGATTATTTTTTGTTCGAGAGAGTATACATTCGAGATGGTTCCTGAAAAATCCTGAAAAACTTAAATTTTAAATAAAACAACGATAACTCTGGCAAATATGTACCGATTTGGATGATTCTTTTTTTTTATTATTTACAAATCGTGTAAGGTATATCAGCGAATTGGTTAATTTTAATCGAAAAAAAAAACCGGTCAAGTGCAAGTTGAACTTGCACAATTAGTGTTCCGTACATTGATTGTTTTTAAAATAAAAATTTTTGTTAGGGTGGTATAAAATGATCAGTGACTTCACAAAACACACCCCAAATGAGTTTTCAACAAAGTTTGTTTCCAATCTTTACTGAAAACTGGTGACCTTGAAATTTTGTTTTTTTTTTATATACCAAATAAATTATTAAAGGTAATTCACTCGTGATAATTTTCGTTCAACCTATACCCCGTGGAGAATATTCCAGAATTTTTTCAAAATTTTTTGATCAGAACTTTTCGAGATAAGGTAGGGGACAGCGATTTTTTAAAAGTAATACGAAGAAAAGTGTGCGCAAGTATTACATGACCTAGTAAAAAAAATTTTTTTTTCACTCCCGATTTCACCCCTCAAAACGAACCCCTTAAGCCAAAATTTATGTTACGGTGGTATAAAATGATCACTGACTTCACAAAACACACCCTAAATAAGTTTTCAACAAAGTTTGTTTCCAATCTTTACTGAAATCTGATGACCTTGAAATTTTTGTTTTTTTTTATATACCATACAAATTATTAAAGCTAATGCACTCGTGATAATTTTCGTTCAATTTACACCCCGTGGAGAATATTCCAGAATTTTTTCGAAATTTTTTGATAAATACTTTTCGAGATAAGGCCCGGGACAGCGATTTTTAGCGAATTTTTAAAAATAATAAAAAGAAAAGTGCGCGCAAGTATAATATTATATATATATTTTTTACTCGTGTTTTCACAAGCTTTCATTTGACACCACACTCGATGACCTAGTAAAAAAATTTGTTTTTCACTTCTGACTTCACCCACCAAAACTAACCCCTTAAGTCAAAATTTAATTCTCAAAACTACATGGCTCTGATGAGGCCATCAATTCCTATATTATTACCAAATTTCACCTTTCTACGTCAAATAGTTTCGGAGAAAATCGGGTGTGACAGACAGACAGACAGACAGACACCGAAGTGATCTTATAAGTGTTCCGTACGGAACACTAAAAATTACATTCACTGATTAAATTAACTTTTTGAGAGTTTTGACGTGCTTCTTCAAGTCGCTGTTCCTTACTTTCATTTAGTCTTGCTTCATGATTGCGAATTCTCATTGCCGACAATCTTGCATTGCGGTATTGTGTTGGCTCACTATTTAAACGGTCATGTATTATGCCGAGTCTGTGCTCGCGCTTCTCAGGAGAATCTGTAGCAAGGCAGTTAAGTCGAGTCGATGCTGCCCCTCTTCAGCAGATTCTCTACTTATGTATAGAGCTAAGCCTATATTCATATTCTTGTCTGAAACGTGACCGATTGTACTTTAACATTTCGCATAAATGAACTTGACGAGCTTCGTGAGTTTCTTGAGAGCGTGATATTGCGTTCCGATTAGCATTCTTATTAAGCCGAAACTTTCTTTCTTTTTAGGTTTCCTGAAAACGATAGTCTCTTTGGCGAGCAGCAAGTTTCGTCGGTCTACCCATGATTAATTTCACAATCTTCAAGAAATTTAACTGAAAACAGAACAATAGCAGTAGTTACCTATCAAGGACGTAGATATATAAAAGACATAAATAGGAAAATTAGTTCTTAAAACTAATAGTTATGCGCTAACTTTACCTTAAAAAAACTGCTATTAAAAAAGCGAAAAATAAAAACAAGACTCGTAAAATACCTCTAAGATAAGATATTATAGAGATTTGGCAACGCTTATTTTGGTAGGCCACTGTCTTTATCTTTATCTGAAGCATGTGCCCACCGTTTGGAGCTTGCGCAGTAGTAAAGGGAAGAAATTAAATATAAAGCCCGGTTTACACGAGGCCAGTAGACAGGCAAAGCAAGTGACCAAGTAACTTGCTACAAGTTACTTACCATGTGTGAACACTTACATGCAGGCAAGTCAAGTTGCCTGACAAGCTGCCGAGCATGGCAAGTAAAGTTGACCAACGTTCTACTTTTAAGGCAAGTCAGCTCCCTCCTCCACAACAAGCAAGTAACCTGCCCCTTCACTTGTCATGTGTAAACTCTACTTTCTAGTTGCCAATATTCTTATCAGTGTTATCAGCCGATATACGAGTACATATATAACAAGGATTTTCTACAGCTGACGCTGTCTTCCTTCTCTCAGCCTTTGATTCCATCCGTTTCTATCTTCCCAGTCTCCATCTGTTAGACCCCTGTCCTCCATAGCCTCGTTCACATCGTCTCTCCATGATCATCTGGATCTTCCTCTTTTTCTTCTCCCTATAGGGCTCCACTCCGTTATTTTCTTTATCCACCTATTATCTTCGCTTCGTCTTGTGTGTCCATACCATTTTAATCGTTTTTCTTCAATGGTGTTTATTGCGTTCTCTTTGATGTTCATTCTGCTTCTTATTTCTTCATTTGTTATTCTCTCCATACGTGTCACTCTACAACATCTCCAATACTCCATCTCTACCGCGTTAGTTTTAGATTTATTTCTTTTGTTGATCGTCCATGTTTCTGAGCCGTATGTCATTATGCTTTGTATTATTGATTTATATATGCGTGTTTTGTTTCTCTTTGTGTGTGTGTTGTGTGCCTGTCCCACAGGATCGAATTTAATTGTCTTATGCATATTCGCGTTTGTCCTAATCTAGCTTTAATCTCTTCTTCTGATGTTGCGTTTTTTGAAATGATGGTTCCTAGATATTTAAATCTATCGGTTCCTTTGATTATTGTTTCGTTATCTACTTCTAAATTCTCCACGTTTCCCTCCTTTGCTGTTAGATATTCCGTTTTATCAAAGTTTATTGCTAATCCTGCTTTGGTGTATTCTTCTTTCAGTTTTCTTACCATATAACTGAGGTCTTCCTCATCTTGCGCTATGATTACTTGATCGTAATCAGCCGATTACTAAATAAATCGTGTTTATTTATTATTATAATTAATTTTTAAACATTTGAAAAAAATTGTTTAGTAAATTAAAATCACATGCCGATCCTCCTCAATCATGTTGCGTATAGCATCGATGTATTTTTGAAAAACAACCGATTTTGGTCGCCTTTTACGAAATTCATCGCTGACGGAAGCATGACCATGACGAAATTCTGCACACCAATTCGATTCGAGGCATTGTTGTTGAATTAGGCTTTTACTAAAATCGTAAAAAATCACCCAACAAAAACCTTCATATGACATTTGCCTTTGTCCACAAAACTGTTTTGTTTTTACAAGTTCACTGTAAACAAACTACTCGGCCAATTTCTGAGTTGTCACCGTTTTAACAGTAACAAATGTCAAATTTTACAACAATGGTAATATCACATCTCAATAGCGCCATCTGGTGGTCCTTTGAAAAAGTGAAAACGCGGCCCTTGTATATTTGGGGCTCTGCTCCCATTTTCGGACCTTTTGTATGAGTACATAGGAACACAGTCTCGAAGCACTCATGTTCGATCACATATTATCTAACCATAAATAAAGTTAGAAATGAATTTCTTTCCACAAAGCATCGTTTGAACGGGTGTAAACCTTTAAACCTTTACTTTACTTTAACCTTAAAAAAAAAAGAATTTATTTTACTATTAGAAGTTATACTCGACACATTCTTACTTAAATATATAATAAAAGACTGTTTTTAGTCATTTTCCACTGATTTATGTAAATTGCGATGACGCGTTTCGCTGTCGATGCAGCTTCTTCAGATCTATTTCCCCAATTTTTCCGTTGGTTTGCCGAAATAGGTTAAGCACTTAAATGTGGTATTTCTGTCCTTAAAACGTGGGTATATTTCTGAGATTGCCTTGTTTCTAAGTTTTTTCCTAATGATATTATTGATTAAAGTAACCGAATAACCGTTGTTAACGGCTACTTGTTTTATGTAGTTTAATTCTTTAGTAAAATTTTCCTCTGATAAGGGGATATTAGTTAGTCTATATATAAAACTATGATAAGCTGCGAGTTTATGGTGGTTAGGGTGGTGAGAACTATTGTGAATTGTGGTATCTGTATGACAAGGTTTGTGATATATTGCAAATTCATGTTTTTTCATGGTTTTACTGATTGTTACGTCTAGGAAGTTGATTTTCCCTTCGACTTCTTCTTCCATTGTGAAACTGATATTTCTATGTAAAGAATTAATATACTGTAAAAAGTGAGTTAATTGTCTGTCCGTACCTGTGAAGCATACAATTATATCGTCTACGTATCGATGCCAGTATAGACAATTATTACTATTGCTATTATGGTTGTTAAATATCATTGTTTCAATACTGTCCATGAAAATTTCGGCAAGTAATGGACTTAATGGACTCCCCATATACCCATAATTAACCCTTCCTTACTATTGTAGAATGTATTGTTAAATGAAAAATAATTTTGTCTTAGGCAAGTTCTTAATAAATTAATTATGTCCATTTTTATAACTTCATTTACT
Organism: Pachyrhynchus sulphureomaculatus; assembly: GCA_019049505.1. Lineage (NCBI taxonomy): Eukaryota > Metazoa > Arthropoda > Insecta > Coleoptera > Curculionidae > Pachyrhynchus > Pachyrhynchus sulphureomaculatus. Next base: position 5,442,127 of record CM032447.1, on the reverse strand, counting down.
TTGTTTTTTGTTAATAGGTTCTCTATTAAAATTATTGTTTCGTCTGGGGAAACACTTGGAAATAAGTTTTTGACATCGAAAGAGACTAATTTAGAATTATCTGGTATTTTTATCCAATACTATCAATGTAATTTAATTAGGTGTAATATTATAATTAAGAAATTATATAAAATTGTGAACATTAAACCTAACTTGACAGTGTAAAATGTAGATCTGAAGAAGCTGCATCGACAGCGAAACGCGTCATCGCAATTTAAATAAATCAGTGGAAATTGACTAAAAAACAGTCTTTTATTATATATTTATAATGAATTTCCATCAAGTAGAAGTTACAACCATCCAAAACATTCTTACTTGACCTACTATAAACTCCCCAAAACCCCCATTTATCCACGTCTTTGAGAGCCTTATTGTATTAAAAAATTTAAATTGTATAAATTGTAACGTAGCTATCTGATTAACAGTTCTGGTAGTACCATACTATTATAATTATTATTTATCAAACAAATAAATATTTTGATAGGCATCTACATTCCTGCAAGTATTACAACCTACAGTAAACCAGCATTAATACGTTACAGATATTAAATGTCTTTTACAAGGATAGCATTATGAGGAAATGATAAGATTTGCCTTAATGTTCTGTTATTTCACTTCCAGATATTTTACAATTTGCTGTTTCTTTGCAGAGTTCATGAATGGAAATGTTTACACAACTTGCCGATTAGTCTAACAAGGAAACTAACATTCCAATTTAGGGAACTCTTGGCTTGATTTATTTATTTTTTTTTTTACAGAAAAGGTATTAAATTTTCAGCCTCAATGTAAAATAGGGTATACTGGGCTGAGAAATTTTGACAAATATGCCTATTCGGTTCAAATGTTGGCAATCATGCTAGCAATTAGTACTTTATCCACTGCAGTTCTGGAAAGACCGGTAGTATTTGTTCACGACCAATTTCGCAGGTTGTTTAGCCAGGAGATACTGTAACATTCATTTTTTCCTAGTTTTTAAGATCATGTTATGTTACTGTTTTTCTCCTTATAATTTACATTTTTTTCCATTTTTATATTTATTGTAGTGTTTACTAACTTTTGGGCAGTGTAGTTCACTCGAATTTTTGAGCAGTTTTTATTACAGTGTGCAGTGCGGGTTGTCTGCTGGATATATTAAATTCGTTTTTAATGCGTCGATTGGCCAGATATTTGTATCCGGGAAGTAGCCATATTGAAGACGTGATTTTTACGGAAGGGAGAAAAATATTTAAGGATCCGGATGACACGGATCTAGGCTTTTTTCCAACATGTAGCGTAGTGGGCTTTTTTCCAACATGTAGCCGTAGTGGGCCTTTTTCCAACATGTAGCCGTAGTGGGCTTTTTTCCAACATGAAGCCGTAGAGGCTGTTTTCATCGAATAGCCGCAGCCAGTCTTTTTTCTCAGCCGAGATGAAGTAGGGCAGATATTTTGTGCAGCTAAAGTAAGGGCTTCTTTTTTAGAAAGCCGCCCAGTAGGCGTTCTCTATCAAATTGTCGTACTGATATATTAGTGATGGAGTAGTGTGAAAACGGTTTTAGTGCTCAATTTAAGGCCTTTTTCTTTGAAATATCCTGTTTATTCCCAGACCTTTAGGGGCCAAAAAAAATTTAGTAGCCCAAAGGGAACTGAAGTAACCAAGGGGGAGACATCTGTGTTATGAATATCCCACCAGGATAGGCCTAAAAGCTCGTAGGAAAACCGTAAGTCATCAGAATATCCATCCGTAGACCTATTTTCCCGCTGATAAGTGCGTTTCACATCGTATTGAACTGATAACTCGTAAAGTGAACCTCACGAACCTTCAACATCGTGTGTAGCAAAGTTTTAATAAAAAAAATACTGATTTAAGGACTTTATTTAGCAATATCACCTATTAGGCTAAGGTTTTTTGTAATACAGGGTAATAACAGAACAGCAAAGTTAGAACTTTTAATTTAGTCATTAATAAACCTTTTTTCTTGCTTAAGGCTAGTGTTTCACTGTACCACCTATTTTACTTTTCAGGACAAAAGGGTTGTACCATAGCAAAATTATCCTTAACAACTACATAACCCTTCAGTGTTTTTTCATTTTTTAGCTGAAGTTAGATCCTTTTTATTTTAAAATTAATGGTGCCCAAAATTTGTACAACCAAAAATTTTAATCAACTATAGAGAGTATTTTCAAAAGACGTACAAAAATTATCTCTTACCAATATTACTCTACCAAGAAAAACTGAGCTAGTGTAAGTTAAATTTCTTTAGTTCTTTTAATATTAGTACCCACTCCATCCATTCTCAGAAATTAAAAGAAAAAGTAAGGGGCCACAAAAAATTGCACCTCAACCTGAGGGCGTTATTAACACGCTACAATACGTCTGCGTCCTGGTCCCCCTTTTTCCAAAAATCTTTCCTTGGAGTATTTGCTCATTTCATTAAGTGTCCTAAATACTTCAATTTTCCTACTTGAACAGTTTCCATAATTTCCAGTTTTTTGTTCATGCGACGTAAGACATCCTCGTTGGTAACATGGTCAGTATAAGAAATTTTCAAAATTCTGCGATAGAGCATATATAATTCAAATACTTCAAGTTTCTTAGAAGTGGCTTCAGTCAGCGTTCAAGATTCCGCACCGTAAAGAAGGACACTGAAGACATAACATCTTAGGAGTCTTATTTTTGTACGAGGCTGGTTTGAAAAGTCCGTGCAAAAATAAAAAACTACTTATGTGTTTGGGGTAAACCTTTTTTATTTTTCGACATAGTCTCCTTTTAGGCTTATACACTTCGTCCAACGATGTTCTAGTTTGTTGATCCCTTCCGAATAATAGGATTTGTCCAAGTCTGCAAAATATCCATTAGTGTCTGCAATCACCTCCTCGTTTGAATAAAATCTTTGTCCCGCCAGCCATTTCTTCAAATTGGGGAACAAATAGTAGTCCGAGGGAGCCAAGTCTGGAGAATAGGGGGGATGTGAAACGAGTTGGAATCCTATTTCCATTAATTTGGCCACCACAACTGCTGAGGTGTGTACTGGTGCGTTGTCGTGATGGAAAAGGACTTTCTTTTGGGCCAATCGCGAGCGTTTTTCTTGCAGCTCGGTTTTCAAACGGCCCAATAACGATGAATAATATTCACCTGTAATAGTTTTACCCTTTTCCAGATAGTCGATGAGGATTATCCCTTGCGAATCCCAAAAGACAGTCGCCATAACCTTTCCGGCCGAAGAAACGGTCTTCGCCTTTTTTGGTGCAGATTCCCCCTTGGTAACCCATTGTTTAGATCGTTGTTTGGTCTCAGGAGTATAGTAATGTATCCATGTTTCATCCACAGTGACGCAACGACGCTTAAAGTCCTCCGGATTCTTCTGGAACAGCTGCAAACCATCCTTGCAACACTTCACACGATTCCGTTTTTGGTCAAGCGTGAGCAATCGCGGCACCCATCTTGCGGATAGCTTTCTCATGTCCAAATGTTTATGCAAAATATTATGTACCCGTTCAGTCGAGATGCCCACAGCACTAGCAATCTCACGCACCTTAACTCTTCTGTCATCCGTCACCATATCATGGATTTGATCAATGATTTCTGGAGTCGTAACCTCCACAGGCCGTCCAGAACGTTCAGCGTCACTTGTGCCCATATGGCCAGTCCGAAAATTTTGAAACCACTTATAAACTGTTCTAATCGAAGGTGCAGAGTCACCATAATGTTTATCAAGCTTCTCTTTAGTCTCCTGAGGCGTTTTGCCTTTCATAAAGTAATGTTTAATCACCACACGAAATTGTTTTTCATCCATTTCTTGAAAATCACTCGACTTCCTTGATTCACACGAATACCAAACACAAAGAAATAGACCAATATGGCTGAAACTTGGTGTGCGTTCATTCAAGAGATGCTACTAACTAAACATGGCCTCGATACGCGCCGGTGGTGCCATCTCTCGGACTTTGCACGGACTTTTCAAACCAGCCTCGTATTTAATTTTATTGCTGAGCTTTTGAAAAGTGATATCATATTGAGGAACACTGCTCTAGCTTTTTCGATACGGTAACGAATTTCCTGCAAGTAATCTTACTGTTCGTTTATCATGGTACCTAGATATGAATATTGTAAAGTTCCTTGTAATTGTTGATTGTTAACCATTAACACGGTAGCAGGAACCGGAGACTTGCTGATTACCATGTACTTTGTGTTGCTGATATTATGTTCGAGGCCGTATCGATTACTGACTTCGTTTATTTTTATGATAAGATGTTATAGACCCTTTAAGTTATCAACCATAACCGCCGTATCGTCGGCATAACGAGTATTATTTATTCGTTCCCCATTAAGCAGTATTCCTTCATCAGCCTCTTCTAGCGCCTCTCTGAAGATTTGCCCAGAGTATATATTAAACAATAGTGGAGACAAGATACAATCCTGCCTTACTCTACGCTCAATTAATATTGCTTCTGAACGCTCCCCTTCTGCCTCAGTAAATGCCATCTGGTTCCTATAGAGATTGCTAATAATTCACAGATCCTTTCCATCTAGCCTAAGGTCTTTTAAAATTCCAACCAATTTGTAACTCTGACAAATATTTTTGAACAATATGCTAAAAGAAATAGGTAAATTATAAATTTAATTGACAGATGAAAAATACTCATCAGTTGTCTAATGTCTACTGACTATTAGGTAGCTCTAGGCTATAAATATTATACAATGCTGGCCAAAAAAAAAATTGTGGATACATACTGGATCTTAAGATGTTAGGGACCTAATTAACTTAGGCTAGGTAAGGAATTTATATAAATGTATTGGGAGAACTTAAAATATTTGAACTTAAGATATTTAGTGAACATAAAACTTAAGATTGATTTAGAATTAATTAACGCTAACTTAACCTAATCCTGGAGTAGATCGATAAGTTAACTGAAGCCGTAGATATTGATTTAAAAATACATGGTGCGATTGAAAAGTTCTCGGGCTAAGGCTATGTAGTGTAGCGTTTATTTTCGACACTTTTTCTTTCTTTCTTCACTATTATGTGGACATAGTTTATTTACGTTTCGGGAATACGTTGCCAAGGATCAGAAAACTAATACATTTTAAAACACTTGACGATATTTTTTGTTGTAAAATACCGAAATAACAATTAGATACAAATCATTACAAGCGTGAGCTCAAGCGTAAACTCATTTTTTGAATTATTTCTCCTAACAAAAGAACATTTCTAATTATGATCAACACGAAAATTTACCTCAATTAGACTTAGACAAAACAAATTTAGAGTTTTTGGATATATAAAAGAAATATATATAAAAAAATTGCCAATTGCTCAAAACTTTGCGAGTAGGGCTTAAATCAAAGTCTAGACACTTTTCATTGTTTAAGTTTTTTCGATATTCTGTTAATTAACCCGATTTTTCACGCTTGCATTTCATATTCAAATTTCCCGCGATATCAAAGGTCACGTGACAGATATCAAAATAAATTTTTATGTTATCTTACATGCAGAACCGATTACCTGAAAAAAAACTTTGTGATTCTACGATTAAAACATTTTTTCTTATGTTGCAAACTCTTTGCTGGTCTCTTTTTCTATTTAATATATATATATATATATATATATATATATGTATATATATATATATATATATATATATATATATATATATATATATATATATGTATATATATAGGGTTTTGGTTCGTCAAATGAATATGAATTATTTTGAATTTTTTTATTATTTTGACGTTTCGTCCCTGGTTTTGGGCATTTTCAAAAAACTACCTTGCCTTGTCTGGAATTAAAATTAAAAAATACATCACAGTCTTGCTTTAAATTATAACAATAACATTGGTTTACAAACATAACACATACACTTATATAAATATAAGAAAAAACAACGGAGATTGAATACATGAGACAATAGGTCCTAGTGGAATATCTTGTTTAGGGATTTTGGGTAGACCATACCTAAACTAAACCAACGCGGTCAGGTAGGTATCTGAACTACCACTTAAAATCTCAAAAAATAAGTGTAATAGTGGGATTGACCGATCGTGCTATCACATTGACCTCTCCGCAGTTTAGACCGGTAATCCTCAAAAAAGTAAAAGAAACTCTATTATCAAACAGCTTCGAAAGAAATGTCATAAATCAAATAATAAAAAAACGCATATACCGATTATATAACAATACAAAAAATAATAACACAAAACCGAACCCAGCAACCAAACACAAAAAAATACATATCATTACAATATATAAGAGACCTGTCCAAAAAACTAAAATACACATTAAACAAATATGACATATCTGTCTGCCACAAATCCTGCAAGTTAAATTCCCTATTCACTAAGCTGAAAAATAGAACACCCATAATAAAAGACTCCAACGTAGTATATACTATCCCATGCGAAAACTGTCCAAAAAAGTACATAGGTATGACTAGCCAACTGTTAAAAAATAGATTAAACGGCCACAAATACACAAAAAATGCTACAACTGCACTCAACAAACACGAAAACGAAACAAATCACAGCTTTAATTACAAAGAAACCAAGATCCTAAATAAAGACCATAATTATCACAAACTGATAATTAAAGAAATGATAGAAATAAGGAGGGAAAAAAATGCGGTAAACGACAGAACTGACATCAAAGACCTAAGATTAATTTACAATAACATCTTACCTAATTAGTGCCAATCTTTTTAAACTTAATAGTAATAGCAAGAATAAACAGATAAATAAATAAAAAAAAAGCCAATAAAAACACTTCAAAATTAACATAAAAACCATCAAAAATAGCATCATACAAAAAAATAGTTCGTCCGCCAGCATACACACACATATTTTTCGCCAGTCTTAACATTAACCTTCGACTGAAATACTTACATCAATCACGGTCACTTATTTTCGAGGTACCAAATATATATATATATATATATATATATATATATATATATATATATATATATATATATATATATATATATAAAATTTGGAAATAAAAGTTAATTTTAAACTAAGTTATGCAAAATTTTAAAACAGTTGTTTTTTCTTGTATTTATATAAGTAAATCTGTTATGTTTGTAAACCAATATTATTGTTATAATTTAAAGCAAGACTGTGATGTATTATTTAATTTTAATTCCAGACATGGCAAGGTAAAACAGTTTTTTGAAAATGCCCAAAACCAGGGGCGAAACGTCAAAATAATAAAAAAATTCAAAAGAATTCAAAGATATTCATTTGATGAACCAAAACCCAAGATATATCAAAAAGATTTATTTACATAAAAGTACAAGAAATCAAATCTATATATATATATATATATATATATATATATATATATATATACATATACATATACATATGTATATATATAGATAGAGAGAGAGAGTAACAAAAGAGAAAAAAAAGATTTGTAGGTTCGTAATTCATAAATTTCCTACTTCAATATAAACTACAGGGAAATGTTTGGCCACCATTAAAGATGCTGCACCCTTTAAACAAAAACAATATGCTGGTTTAGACCACCCGCTGAGACTTTTGTGTACAGAGGGAGCTTTTTCAATGATAGGATTGACCACTCGTGCGAAAGATATTGTGTTGTATTACTTTATTGTTCGATTTTAGAGTTTAGGCTAATATTATCTGATGGATAAACGGGGGGTTGGGAGCATAAATGATGAATGAGTATTTGGAATAAAGTCATTACTATACCGAAAATTATAATATAATTTAAACTATATATAGCTATTATTTCAAAAGATATTAACAATTTCTTGGACATGATTCGTACCGATGAAGAGTTTCGTTACCTTACAATATTTGTAATAAGAATTAGGAAAATGTTGTAGAAAAAGGAAACTAAACAGCATCTATTTTAATAACATATCGAAAAATCACAGAGCTCTGCTATCTGCAGAAATATCAATAACAATTAGGCTGCTAAAAAAACTTACTGTCTGAAACCGAAAGATTTTCATGGGCTGGTTAAGATAGAGTTATCTTAATTACACTTACACTTATTTTTGGTTCTAGTTTGGCAAAACAATATGAACAAGTAAATGGTGAGTCTTGTCATCGGAGTTTTGGGTGAAATTATTTAGTAGAAAACCTGAAAGAGAGAGAGAGAGAGTTTGCTGTATCTGAGATTAGTCACTTACAATGAAGATGGAGAATGTGGTAAATAATGGTTCCGCCAATTGTTCAGGCAAGTAAACTTGGTTTATAATCACTACCCGAATCGAGGTGATGCTTGATCATCACCAATTGCCATACGGCTTAGCAGCCTGTATGGGTTGGAGCCATAAGATTTATCACGTTAGACTTTTTTTAGAGAAAACACGTAGATGCTATTATTTACTATATCGTATCTATCGTACGTGATAGTATGTACATACATTGCTGATTACATATAACCAAGCATTTTAAAATTTTAAAACTACATGATACCTACATCATTAAATGTTACATTGGTAACTATTTTTATTGCCATGTATAGAGACTAAAGCCGATATTTTCACAACATAGACATGTTACATAAAAGAGTCGATATTGATAAAAAACGATAAGTAATTGCAAGGAATTATAGCCATTTCGCCAAAGAATGTACAGTAGTTTATCATGCTTTATTTACAAAGATGTAAAATCAAATTTATATTTCTCCGTTCTCATCATTTCCACACCCCAACATAGACGTAAAAAATTATAAACCGTACATCATTTAAAATTGTCGTTTATTACCTATGAAGAAATAGGGAACTTATTCTTGAGTACATTTTATACACAGTGGAAAAGATTTAATTGGTGGAAATAATTAGTGTTCCGTACGGAACACATATAAGATCACTTCAGTGTCTGTCCATCTGTCTGTCACATCTGTTTTTCTCCGAAATTATTTGACACAGAAAGTTCATCCCCATCAGAACCGTGTAGTTTTCAAAGTTTGATTTTGACTTAAAGGGTTAGTTTTGGGGAGTGAAATCGGAAGTGAAAAAAAAAATGTTTTTACCAGGTCAGGCTGTCGAGTTCAAAAATATATATAAACTAGCCGTGCCCGCGGCTCCGCTCGCGTGGACTTGATTCACTAATATCGTCACTGCTTATTCCTTATGTTACCTAACGTAATAAAATATCTGCCATTATTTCCCCTTATCTTCCATTATTTCTTCTTATCTCCCATTATCTCTACATAATTTCCATTATCTAGGCTTATTTCTGCTCATCTCCCATTATTTATCCTTATCGCCAATTATTTCTCCTTATCTCCCATTATTTCTCCTTATCTCCCATTATCTAGGTTTATCTCGACTTATCTCGCAATATTTCTACTTATCTCCCATTATTTGTCCTTATCTCCCATTATCTTACCATAACTCCCAATATCTTATCTCTGCTTATCTCCCATTAGTTCTCATTATCTCCCATTATTTATACTTATCTCCTATTATCTCACCTCATCTCCCATTATCTAGGCTTATATCGGATTATATAAAACATATGTATAAATTTATAGAAACACGTAAATCGGATAAGCGATTCTCAAGTGATAAGCGTACTAACGGACAGACAGACAGAGAGACGTTGCATTTTATGTATATTATAGATAGAAGATTATAGATAACCTGGCCACAGAACAAATTTATGAATTAAAAAAAAAACACGTAAATCGGATAAGTGGTTCTCGAGTGATAAGCGCACTCACGGACAGACAGACAGAGATACGTTGCATTTTATATATATTATAGATGTAATAAAATATATATCTATAACCTAGTCAGAGAACATATGTATGAATTTAAAAAATCACGTAAATCGGATACGTGGTTCTCGAGGGATAAGCGCACTAACGGACAGACAGACAGACAGACAGACGTTGCATTTTATATATATATATATATTTATTGTAGATATAGATTATTATTATTATACAAAAGGGTTCTTCTTTCTCACATTTAGTCAATGTGGTTCCATGTTTGACTGACGGGCCCAAGCCAAGTCAGCACAAACGCTATTACCATTGTGTATTAAGGAATGACCTGACTGTTACATGTTTTCAAAATCAGTGACTTCTGAATGTTTTTGTGTATGTTTGTGTTGAATCCCAATTATACCAAGTGTGGTGTGAATGTTATTGATGTAAGGCCTGTGGCTGATATAATGAGGGTGACAATGATGACTTTTTCTTGCTTCCATAGCCTTTTTATTTCCGTTGCAAGGTCTGTGTATTTGGAAATTTTTTCTGTGTATTTCGTTTGGATGTTTGTGTCGTTGGGGACAGCTATGTCAATTAGATAGGTGACTTTTTCTTTTTTGCACTGAAGAGTAATATCGGGTCTATTGGCGGACACTGTTTTATCTGTATGGATACTGATGTCCCAGTAGAGTTTGTAATCTTTATTTTCAAGTACGGATGTTGGTGTGTATTTGTAGTAGGGATCTGTGTTTTCTATGAGCTTGTATGTTGTGGCTAGTGCTTGGTGAACCGCTTTTACCGTGAGTCATGCCTGGATGTGTATTCCGTTCCGGCTAATATTTTACATCCGCTTGTTATGTGTTCGATCGTTTCTTTCTGCTGGTGGCATTTCCTGCATCTGTCTTCTGTAATAGTTGGGTCTTTGATGATATGCTTCTGGTAGTTTCTGGTTAATATGACTTTATCCTGGATGGCAAGTAAGAAGCCTTCTGTTTCAGGGAATAGCTGCCCATCCTGTAACCAGGTGTATGATTGTTTTTTATTTACGTGGTCTTGTTCTATGTGGTATCTGTGTTTTCCGTGGAGTGTTTTCTTTGACCACGTTTTCATCTTTTCCTGTTGTAATTGGTTGTGACTGTGTGTGTCTGCTGAGTGGTCTGCCCGGGATAAGTCGAGAGGTGTGTAGTTTTTGTCTGCTTTCACTGTCGCTGTGTGGAGGCTGGATTGCTTGCTGTGAAAGAATTTCCTAAGTGCTTGTATTTGTTTTGTGTGTAATGATCTGGTGTCTATAATTCCTCTTCCTCCTGCCTTCCTCTCGATGGTAGGTCTTTCTTTACATGCGTTGGGGTGTAATTTCTTGTATTTGGTGAATTGAGATCGTATAAGGGTGTGAATATTTTCTATGTCTGTTTGTGACCATTTGATGATACCAAATGAATATGTGAGTATAGGTATAGCGAACGTGTTGATGGCTTTAGTGAGATCCTTAGAGTTGAGTTTTGTTTGTAAAAGTTTCGTCAGTCTGTTTTTGAATTCGGTTCGGAGCTCTGTTTTGATGTGAGTGTAGTTGAGTTTGGTGCTTTGTTGGAAGCCTAGATATTTGTATGTTTCTTTGTCGAACATGTTATAGAGTGTTTCATTGTTGGTGGTTTGTCTCATGGTGGCCCTTCCACTGGCCTTTGTTGATATGGAGCACTTTGCATTTACTTATACCAAATTCCATATTGACATCTAAGGTGAATATTTCTGTGATTTTGAGGAGTTCTTTCAGCTGTGTTTTTGTGGCAGAGTAGAGTTTTATGTCATCCATATATAAGAGGTGGTTTATTTTATGTTGATTCACTTTTTGGTGTCTGATGTTGAAGCCATGCTCTGTTCTGTTTAGTATATTTGAGAGTGGATTGAGACAGAGGCAAAACCATAGAGCGCTGAGCGAGTCTCCCTGAAATATACCCCGTCTGATGTACAGCTCTTCTGTTTGGATGCGTTCGGTTTGTGTTTCTAGGCGTATTTTGGTTTTCCATGTTTTCATAGTTTGCGCGAGAAATTGCCTGAGGTGTTGGTTGATTTTATAGATTTCTAGGGCTCTGATTAACCAGCTATGGGGAATGGAGTCGAAGGCTTTTTTATAGTCTATGTGACCGATGTAAAGGTTTCTGTGTTCTTTTCTGGTTTGTCCCATAATCACGCTATCTATGATCAGCTGCTCTTTGCATCCTCGACTATTTTTCCTGCATCCCTTCTGCTCTTCTGTGAGAATATTGTTGTCTGTTAGGTGTTGTTCTATATTCTTGGAAATTGTGGCTGTGATGATCTTGTATAGGGTTGAAAGACAGGTGATAGGTCGGTAGATTGACGGGTTTGTGGTGCCTGAACTTTTGGGTTTGATGTATGTTATTCCTTGTGTAAGAAAAGTGGGGAATGTGTGTGGTTGTAGAATGGCTTTGTTGATTTGGTGTGTGAGTGCTTCGTGTGTGATGGTAAACTGTTTGTACCAGAAGTTTTGTATATTGTGTATCCCAGGGCATTTCCAGTTGTGTGTGTGTTTGATTGTTTCTGCAATTTCTTCTATAGTTAGTGTGGAATTTTATTGTTCTGTCACACCTTTGTGTTTATCTTCTTCGGCTTTGATCCAGGTGGTGTTATTATTATGTAGTTTGGGTTCTGACCAGACAGTTTTCCAATAATCTGCGAGTTCTTGTTTGTTTGGTGGTTCAGTTACTACTGTCTGCTCGTTGTACATAGTTTTTCGGTAGAACTGTTTTTCGCTTCTTCGGAAGAGGTTGTTGGTGTCTTTCCTCTCGTTTGATTCTTTGTATCTACGGAGTCTTGCAGCATATACGGATAGTTTTTGTTTCAAAGTATCAACGATTTCTGGCAGTATTCGGTTGAGAGATTTAGATTTGATCTTGTCTACACCCTGTGTGACACGTTTGGATGCGTTGCCGTTCATAAACTGGGTAAGGTGTCCCAGATTTTGTTTTCTATTCTTATTTGCCATTTAAATTTAGGTTTTCTGCTGTTGGGGTCTCTTTGTCGTTGCGGGAGTTTTTGATTATTTTGTGTTATAGTGGCGATTGCTGCTGCATATATTATTGTGTGAATGTCTTCGATCGTGCTTAAGTCTGTTATGTACTGTGGTATTATGTGCTTGTTTATTGTGTTGAGGATTATTTGTGTGCTCTGTTTGAAGATTAAACGAGGGATGGGATTTCTTGTTGTAGGGTCGGTGCCTGACCATCGAGCTAGATGTGACTGCATTTCTGCTTTGAGTGTTTGTATGAGAGGTGATTCGGGGTGATGTTGTGTAGATGTTGTTGAGGGTGGAGAGTCATTCATTTTGTCGTCTGTTATATGGTGTCTTGTGGTGCTTGCTATTTGCATTGAAATATTATTTTGAGTTATGCTCCTGCTGGGTCGTGGGTCTTGTTGTATTCGACTGGGTGGTTGTGTGTGTGAGATTGGTTCGGTATCTGCTCTACTGTTTCTATTGTTTGGTTGGTCTGTGTTCAGTTCAGCAGCTACTTGGTCTGTGTTCAGTTCAGCAGCTACTGTATTTTTGATGGTTTGCAATTCGAAAGGTGTGAGGCGATTGTTCTTGGTAATAACTCTTTTTTGGTCTATTACTCTCTGTTCTGTAACAAGTAATTGCAGATGTGGATATTCGGTCAAGAAAAGTCTGTGTAGTTCCAGTCTGTAGCCTGATGTCACTGTTTCTAGTTTGGTGGCGGTGTAGTAACAGCGCATCACTGTTCTATTCATTTCATCTGTCCACTTTAACCGCTGTCTTGGTTTGCCAGCCTTGGTAGTTGCATGTTGTCCTTGCAAAACATACGCGGTTTGGCCTAGCTTTGGTGGTTGTATTTGTCCCGCATCTACGTCGGTTGCGCTTGGGATTGGTGGTGGTGGGTCCAAGCGGCGAGTGATTCTCTTGTCAGTGATTTCTTTGTCAGGTGTGATTTCATTACAGCAACGCATGGCGTGTTCATTGATTCCTGTGGTGCAACTCATGCGTTGCTGCGTCTTTCCCGCCTTGGTGGGTGTCGGCTTACTCGTCGGCACAACACTTTTATTATTATTATTATTACAAAAAGTTCTTCTTTCTCACATTTGATCAATGTGGTTCCATGTTTGGCTGACGGGCCAAAACCAAGTCAGCACAAACGCTATTACCATTCCGTATTAAGGAATGACCTGACAATGTTACATGTTTTCAAAATCACTGACTTCTGAATGTTTCTGTGTATGTCTGTGTTGAGTCCTAATTGCACTAAATGTGGTGTGAATGTTATTGGTGTAAGGCCTGTGGCTGATATAATGAGGGGGACAATGATGACTTTTTCTTGTCTCCATAGCCTTTTTATTTCCGTTGCAAGGTCTTATTATTATTATTATTATTATTATTATATAACCTGGCCAAAGAATATATGTATGAATTTAAAAAAAGACACGTAAATCGGATAAGTGGTTCTCACCTGATAAACGCACTAATGGACAGACAGACAGACAGACAGACAGACTATATATATTATAGATTATAGATTGTAGATATTCTCTGCTACATAATATTGTTCTATATTTAATGGTTTAGACTGTGTTTTGCAAGGGAACGCGCTAGTGGCAAACTTTTTTCCGACTTCATTTACTATTATCGTCACTGCTCATTCCTTATGCGACCTATCGTAATAAAATATAGCCTATAACCTGGCCAGAGAACATATGTATGTTTTAAAAAAAAAAGTAAGTAAATCAGATAAGTGGTTTTCCAGTGATAAGCGCACTAACGGATAGACAGACAGACAGACAGAGAGACGTTGCGTTTTATATATATTATAGATGTAATACTTGCACAGACTTGCCAAAAATCGCTCTCCCCCCCCTTATCTCGAAAAGTACTTATCGAAAAATTTTGAAAAAATTCTGGAATATTCTTCACAGGGTGTAGATTGAACGAAAATTATCATGAGTGCGTTACCTTTAACAATTTATCTGGTATATAAAAAAAAACAAAAATTTCAAGGACATTAGTTTTCAACAAAGATCGGAAATAAACTTTGTTGAAAACTCATTTAGGATATGTTTTGTGAAGACATGGGATTATTTTATACCTCCCTAATAAAAACTTTTATTTTAAAAGCAATCAACGGAACACTAATTGCGCAAGTCCGACTTGGGGTTATTTTTAGTTAGTATTGGGTAATTAATTGATGAGAGCCTTCCCACGAGTGACATGACGAACACATTGTCCTAATTTCGATCAATAAACTTGAAAATACCTACTATTAAAATTTATTTACAATCAACAGATATTTTTCATTTATGCATACTAAAACTATTAATGTTCCACAAATACAAGAGTCCTATTTATAAGTTAATATTGTGGTTATTTTGTATAACTTGTACACCTTTTTGATAGAATATATCTAATAACAATAATAAAAATTTTAAGGTTCATTTAAAAGTTATGCTGCCAGGACTCAAAAAATCACACAGTGAGATGTCTGCTGTCAAGGCGATTTGATTTATTTGTTATTTTCAAGGTATTCTTGATCTGTGTCTATGCGCATAGGGTTAAAATCAAAATGATGTCGTTAAGCTGTATTTAGAAAAATAAATGAAACAGAATCCTGAAAATTTAGTTAGACAGGTTAATTACTATATTCTTTCTTATAACAACCTCTTACAACTTATGGTTTAACTGGAATTAGAGTGGAATTATTGTTTTTTTTTTGGATCTAGTCAGTGGAAATTAACCCTAAAAATACATAAACCTCCAGATATAGAAATATCGCGTTTTTATTCTTTTATGCAACTATTTTATCTCTAACAATTCCACACCATACATTGGTTTTAAAAAAACGAGTATTGATCTCGAGTTTAGATATTGAAGTTAGGATTAACATCGCTTTACCAGCGATAGTTTTGAGAACTTAATGTTCCACTAGACGTAAACTTCGCTTCGTCGGAGAAAAGTATTTGTCTTGCCATAAACCTGTTATCTTCCAATTCTTCTTGAAACTAAGTACAAAATTCAAATTTTCGTTCAAAATTTCCTGAGTAAATTGGGGTTTCTATGATTTTAATCTTAAAATTCTCGCAACTGTGGTTTTACTCACATTCTATAAAGCGGATCTTTTCCGAAGTGAATCTTTTAACTTTTCTACTACCGATAACGTTACTTGATTTTAATTATCTTCATTTGAGACACATGCATCTAGGTAGATTATCGTTTGATTTTCCGAGAGTTATTGTAAGCGCCGTGATTCCATTATAACTTGCCTTTTGTCTAAAAACCCCAAACGACGTAGAATACGCCATAAAGTTATAGTGAAACATTTTATGTCACAACTATCCTCGGACAGCCTCGGTGAAAGTGACTGTAACGTAGGAACTTTTTGTTCTGCATACATTTCATAAGTTTTGCGGCGGATTAAGTCTTCTTGATAGAAATCAATACATTTCGATACACCTTTACCTTTTGGTGTTTTTTTAAGGCACTATCGAATTATTTACAATTTTCCAAACTGTACTTTCAGGGATGCTTGTTAAAGCTGATGTCTCCATCAATAAAAAGTACTTTTCGTGGCCTCGCTCCAATAACTTTAAATAAACACTTTTAACTATCACTTTTGCCTCAACGGGCAAACATTTGCGGCTTCTGATGGAAAGGGCTTCGGACATTATAAGATACTATTGAACTTTATAATACATACTATTTCAGTATAATACTGCAGATAAAATGAAGAATGTTTCTTTTTAAATTTATTTTTAATACTTCCATAAATCTTGAATTTATTTAGTAGATATCCTACAGTTAAGAAGTGTACAGTTTTTATCATTATTAAAGATTTCTGCTGCTTCTCTAAAAGTATTATAATTACCTCTAACTATAAGAACAATTTCAATTTTATCTTCAATACTCAATTTTACTGGCATTTCTAATTATTGCAAACACAGACTGACGTTAGCTTTGAAGTTTATTGACAGTTAGGTATTTCCAAAGATATGTTCATTTATTTTCAGCGTAAAATTTGTAGTGATTTCGTTTTATTTATTCAATAAATAACACAGGGCAACAAAAAAATATTTTTGTTTTGGTGCCTGGGATTTTAGAGCTGATTTTAACTATATTTGGGACGCTAAATCTATACATGCAATCCGTTTTTCTCTATCAGCTCTACTTTTTTAGATACATCAACTTATCTACCAATGTGGTTTTTATTCAGTATATTCATTTATGAGAGTTCTAAAATTATTATATATTCATTAATGTAGGTACAATGGTTTTACTGTCAGTCTGTAATTGAGTAAATTCCAGGTAAATCTATAAATAGTGGAACCATTGCCTATCAGATACCTGAACTGACCCTTTTAATCACCTAACTCGGGTAAGTCTCATCAGTTTGTGCGTTCTTACTAATGAGAGTAGATCGAATTCGGCGTGTTATTTTATGTTAAGAAAAGAGTGTTTTTGTGTTATTGAACAGAATTAAAATGAGTTCAGGTTCCAGTTCAAGAAGAAGTTGTGTAAATCAACCTGATGTGTTTTGCTATATATGCGGAGAATACATGTTTCAACAAAACATACAAACTATTACTGACTTTGTAAAGCGAGCGTATCTTGGATACTTTGGAGTTAAGCTTGGTGATCAGGACAAAACGTGGGCCCCGCATCTCGTATGTAAAACTTGTACAGAGCATTTACGGCAGTGGACTACCGGGAAAAGAAAATGTCTAAAATTCGGCGTACCAATGGTTTGGAGAGAACCAAAAAACCACTTCAATGATTGTTATTTCTGTTTAGTAAATACTAATGGAATCAATGGAAATAACCGCAGTAAGTGGACTTATCCCAATTTAGACTCGGCAATACGCCCTATCCCGCACTCAGATGAAATACCGATTCCAACATTTCATCAGCTACCACATATCTCTGATGACGAATATTTTCCCTCTGATCGCTCTTCTGATGCTAATGAAACTAACAGTGACTATGAGGGGACGTCATCAGTTCCTCAACGCTTCAATCAAAATGAATTAAATGATCTCACCAGGGATCTCAATTTATCGAAAAAAGCTTCTGAAGTACTGGCTTCTAGGTTGAACGACAAAAATTTACTGGAACAAGGAACCAAAATTACCTTTTCCCGTACAAGAGAAAAAGATCTGCTACCATTCTTTTCTCAAGAAGACAATCTTGTATTTTGTCACGAAATTAGGGGACTCATGAAAGAAATGGGATTTTCTGAATATATTCCAGATGATTGGCGCCTATTTATTGACAGTTCAAAGCGAAGTTTAAAATGTGTCCTTCTACATAATGGGAATAAATATGGTTCAATACCACTAGCTCACTCAACGAAACTGAAAGAAGAATATAATACCATAGCTTTGGTCTTGCAGAAGATAAAGTATTACGAACATCAATGGATGATTTGTGTAGACTTAAAAATGGTAAATTTTCTTCTTGGGCAGCAAAGTGGTTACACGAAATATCCGTGTTTCTTGTGCCTCAGGGATAGTAGGGACAAAACACACCACTGGGTTAGAAAAGATTGGCCTCAGAGAGAAAACATGGACGTTGGGGAAAAGAATGTCATTAACGACGCTTTGGTTGAAAGAGAAAAAATCATACTTCCTCCGTTACATATAAAGTTGGGCTTAATGAAGCAATTTGTAAACGCTCTTGATAAGAATGGGTCTTGTTTTGCATATATAGGGGTAAAAATGCATCAGTTGAGCACAGAAAAACTCAAAGCAGGGATATTTGACGGTCACAAATAAGACAATTAATTAAGGATCCTGCCTTCATAAATTCAATGAATCAAGTTGAACGAGAAGCTTGGACATCATTTGTTGCAGTTGTAGAAAATTTTCTAGGCAAACATAAAGCTCAAAACTATGTTGAAATGGTTAACAAGATGCTTAATAGTTTCAAATCCTTAGGGTGCAATATGAGTATTAAAATACACTATTTACACAGCCACTTAGACCGTTTTTCAGAAAATTTAGGAGACATGAGTGAGGAACAAGGTGAAAGATTTCACCAAGATATTAAAGTTATGGAGGACCGCTACCAAGGAAGATGGGACATGCACATGATGGCAGATTACTGCTGGAGTTTAAAAAGGGACTGTTTAAAAAAACATTCAAGAATGTCGCGGAAAAGAAGCTTTCCAAGTGTTGAGTGACTATTTCATTTCTTCATTGTTTTTTTTTTGTTTGTAAGTACGACATAATATTGTATTTTGTATAACTAAAATAAAAATTTCGTATCTACTTTTGTTTACTACACTTACGGATTTGAGTTACAATAATGTAACTTATATTTCTCTAAAATTGTATATCTTAAAAATTTGAGCTCCTCAAAAATACCTCGACACCAAAACAGAATCTGTTCACCTGTGTAATCCAATAATTACTGACATATTTACAGGAATTTTTTTGAATTTTTAACTAGGAAGGCTACAAATCTAAACGTGAGCA
This sequence comes from Pachyrhynchus sulphureomaculatus, assembly GCA_019049505.1. Lineage (NCBI taxonomy): Eukaryota > Metazoa > Arthropoda > Insecta > Coleoptera > Curculionidae > Pachyrhynchus > Pachyrhynchus sulphureomaculatus. Next base: position 5,422,932 of record CM032447.1, on the reverse strand, counting down.
TAATTTTTTAATTCCTATTAACGTTTTCAATTAATATTTTGCCCTGTATTTAAATTTAAACACACTTTACTCAATACAAATATTTTAAATTTTTAATGCTTGATTATGAATTTTCATGTGATGCAGAACTTTTTGTCAGGAATAAATTTTTTTTGTAATATGTAAGATAAACTCCATTTGTATAAAAGTTTTTGGGACACACTGTATATATTTTTGAACTCGTGTTTTCACGCGCTTTTATTTGACAGTCCACTAGATGACCTGGTAAGTTTTTTTTTCACTTCCGATTTTACCCCCAAAAACTAACCCTTTAAGTAAAAAATTTAACTTTCAAATCTACACGGCTCTAATGAGGCCATCAATTCCTATATTAGTGCCAAATTTCAACTTTCTGTGTCAAATAGTTCCGGAGAAAATCGAGTGTGGCAGACAGCCAGACACCAAAGTGATTTTATAAGTGTTCCGTACGAAATACTAAAAAAACGTATGATAAAATCACGTGTGCAGCATTCGTTGACATGTAGGTTCTCCAGAAAACGTGAAAATATCCAAGGGTTCCTTTCACTCAGGCAACTCTATAAGTGTTATCCAATAATTACCCTTGTCAGCGTTACCCAAAATTCAAGGATGTGTATAAAGTATTACTTCTAGGCTAGGGCTTAGGCTGCGTAAAGTTGTTTAACGTTTCGTGGCTGTGCCGATGTCCCGGACTGTGGGACCAAATAGCATGATGAGGCACCTGGATACAAAAAATTCCGGAGGTAAAATAGCCCCTCGTTCGGATCTCCGGGTGGGGGCTGGTTCAGGTGCGTCGACATGCAGAGATCAGAATTTTAAAGTGGATTTTTTGCAACATACGAGGTTTAAACTCGAACATAAATTTAGTGCACCAACACCTGCAATCAAATAAACCTCATGTACTCGCTCTCTGTGAAACCAAGGTCAGTTCATCGATCAGTACAGTCAATTATCTTTATCCTGGGTACGACTTCTATTCCCGATTTAGGCGTAACTTTGGAATCTGTTTTTTTTTTTCGTCGACCTCTCTTGGCAACGAGAAGAGGCTCTGGAGCCCCCAAACTTTGATGTTATGTGGTTAAAAATAACGACTCAACCAACCACAAGGTTCATTTGTATCCTCTATCGACCACCAAGTGATACTAACTTTAGAACATTTTTCGCTTCTCTTGCAGACACCATCGATCATTTACAAATGAACTCTCCAAATGCCGAAATTGCCATCCTGGATGGCTTTAATATACACAACATCAACTGGCTTAAATATTCAGATCCTACCGACGAGCAAGGTCGTGAAGCCGAATCATTTTCAATCAGTTGTGGTTTAACTCAGCTTATTGATGAACCAACTCGAATCCCTGATTGCGAAGGGAAGTTCGCCAGTCTTCTTGATCTGTTTTTACCCACCAATCCGGAGATGTACACGGTCAGCGTAAATCCGCCATTAGGCTCTTCTGACCATAAACTACTTTCAACATCGACTAGCCTACCAATCAGAGACAGAGGCACTACAAAACTGCTAAATGGGACGATCTCATGGAATATTTTCGAACTTTCCCTTGGTTAGACGTTTGTTTTCGATCCGACGACCCATCTGACTGCGCCAGGGAGATTTCCGATGTTATTTTGGCCGGTATGGAGGCTTACATCCCTTTTTCGAAGAAATGCCCTTCCAACGACAAGCCTTGGTTTGACCGAAAATGCAAAGAAGCTGCTGCTTCTAAACATCTTGCCTACCGACAATGGCGTGAAAATCCTAACACCATAAACCGTAACACCTTTGTTCGTGCCAGGAACAGGTGCAAAGAAATTATCGACGAAACCAACAATCAACGAATTAGAAACAAACTTCTCGCTGGTCCCAACAATTCCAGTTCCTTTTGGTCAGTCGCTAAGGCAGTCAAACAAAATTTCACCAAATCTACCATACCACCACTCACACGGCCAGATAATTCTATTGCAACGACACCTGTTGAGAAAGCGAACTTGTTGGCTGAATTGTTTGCTTCACATTCTACTGTCGATTTCCAAGGAAAAACACCACCTACTATTCCCATAGTGCAGTAAAGGATGCCCGATATTGTCTTCAGACAGCGTATCATAAAACGTATTTTAACGAAGCTAGACACCAAAAAAACTTCTGGCGCTGACGGAATACCTGCCATAGTTCTCAAAAACTGTGCGAGGGAACTAACACCAGTTTTCTGTAGACTTTTCAACCTATCCTACAAAAAGGGAATATTTCCTTCCTGCTGGAAATGTGCCACAGTTCAGCCGATACCTAAAAAAGGCAAGAAGACCTTGCCAAATAACTACCGACCAATCGCACTACTTTCAATAATATCGAAAGTCATGGAAAAGGCTATCAATCAGCATCTTCTAAAATAACTTGAAGGATTCAACATTATTAGCGATCATCAATATGGCTTTCGTAAAAATAGATTAACAGGAGATCTTCTGACTTATGTAACACACGTTTGGAACAACGCAATCTCGAGCGATTGCTCTTGACATATCCAAGGCATTCGACCGTGTTTGGCAGGATGGGCTGTTGGCTAAGCTGCGCTCTTATGGTATGTCTGAAAAGTTCTGTTTGTGGCTCTCATGTTTCCTCAGAGGGCGTTCTTTACGAGTGGCAGTAGACGGAGTTATTTCTAACACCTTCACTATCAACGCCGGTGTACCACAAAGCTCCATACTGTCTCCTACTTTTTTTCTCATTTACATTAACGATCTACTGGAAAAGACCGAGAATACAATCTACAGCTTTGCAGATGACAGTACGCTTATCTCTTCATTCACTTTGAACGCTCGGACATCGGCTACTCAGACGAATATCCGCAGACAGCAGGAAGTCATTCAACTTAACGAAGACCTGGAAGAAATTTTATCTTGGGGTGACAGTAACCAAGTGGAATTTAACGCTACAAAAACCCAGGCGGCAGTTTTTTCTAAAAAAGTTAACGTTGCTGAACCCGACATAGTTATGTCGGGGCACTCCATCCCTCTAACATCGTCGCTCAATTTGTTGGGCGTTAATTTGGGAGCAAATATGTCCTGGCATTAACATGTTGCAGGCATAGCAAGGAGAGCTTCTCAAAAGTTGGGAATATTATTTCGAACCAGAAAGCTTTTACACTCCACAACAACTGTTAATTCTTTACAAAGCTCAAATTCAACCAACTATGGAATACGGCTTCCATGTTTGGGGCTCCGTTCCCAAACATACACTGCATTTATTGGATTCTGTTCAGAGAAGAGCTGATCGTCTGATTGGAGACCCGGAACTGACCGGCGGCCTTGATTCGCTGGAACATCGAAGAACGGTTGGCGACTTGAGCCTATTCTACAAGTATTTTCATGGAAAGTGTTCGAAGGATGTGGCAAGCTTAATTCCTCCCAGAGCGGTGCATGTTAGAAGTACACGTCGCGTTAATACTTCACATCCGTATGAGGTTCAGCTTGTTACTCCTCGTACAACGCTTTTCAAGCAGTCTTTTGAATGGAGAACATCATCCCTTTGGAATAATTTGCCCAGGACTGTGTTTTCCACCGAGTACAATTTACAGCTATTCAAGAACAACGTGAATCGCTTTTTCCGCACACGTGTCGCTCCTGCAGCGCTTTAGGGACTTCTTCCCTACAGCACATGTGCTAGACTTATAAAAAAAAGGCAATCTCCAAATCCCAATAAATATAAGTATAACATTTTTATTAACAATTTATAGTCACAGTTCTGAGGAATGCATTCCCACTAAATAAACTGTCTTCGTAATCTCTCGTCGCAAATCTTGAGAATATAATGTTACAATGAGCCTCTTCATTTTTCACAAGGAGCCGTTGGAAACTTAAGTACCAACAAGTACCCGTGTAAATAGTAAATGATTAACCGCAGTTTACCATTAGTTAACCGGATAAATAGCGATGTAATTTTAAAATTACCTTATCTCTCTTTGACCATACCGATTACGATTTTCTTGCTGAAAATTGATAGAAATTAACTGTGACAACTCTTATATCTTCTAACATCTTCAATTCATCTATTTTATAGAATATTTACTCCTCAGATATTTTTAGATAATTTTAGTCCTATTTAATATAAAGAGATTCATTTTTAATGTTCCGTACTTACTATTTACGCTGTCACTTCGGTCTCCGTCTGTCACACCCGATTTTTCCAAAACTATTTGACATATAAAGTTGAAATTGGGCATAAATATAGGAATCGGTGACCCAATTAGAGCCGTGTAGTTTTAAAAGTTAAATTTTGACCTAAGGGATTAGTTTTGAGGGGTGAAATTGGAAGTGAAAAAAAAATTACTAGGTCATCGGCACAATCGGCACAATCCACCAGTCCGAAACTCGGATGAAAGTTAGGCTAGAAACAATACCCAAAAATCATGTAGATTTGCAGAACACTTAGAAAGTATCTTCCAACCAAACGATGGAGAAGATCTACAAGACTGGACTGTACAAGAACAAGAAAACGTTATCATCAAACCTACTTCACCAAAAGAAGTGTTAGATGAAATTAAAAAGAATATCGACCCGACAGGTAGGTAACTGATACGAAACATGGCTGAATGTGAGAAGAAATGTCGACAGTACAGTGTTGATTATTTGAAATTTGGTTTTCTTCCATCAAAGGCAGACAAACGATTGCCCATATGCCTTTTATGCAACAAAGTTTTGAGCAATGACTCTATGAAACCATCGAAGCTCGAAAATCATCTAAGAAGGTGTCATCCTGATAAAATAGGTAAAGATTTAAAATATTTTCAAACATTGAAGGAAAAATATGAAAAGAGACCCACCGTGCACAGTATGCTCGCTTCAAAGTCTCAAAGTAACGATGATGGCTTGCGGGCATCTTACAATATCTCATTGCTTATAGCGAAATCTGGAAAACCGCACACCATCGGAGAACAGTTAATTTTACCCGCTGTTGAAGAGGTTTTAAAAACTGTTCTGCACAAACCTCCATTTGACGTACTCAAAAGAATTCCTTTGACTAACAACACTGTACAAAGACGTATTGATGAAATGAGCTCTAATATTGAAAGCTTCTTGTGTAATTATCTGCAAACAACTCATTTTTCTATTCAACTGGACGAGTCAACTTTACCTGGTAATGAAGCATTATTATTGACATATGTTCGATTCGTTATGGACGAAGAAATCCATGAAGAGCTGCTATTCGCGAAAACTTTGGAAACGGACACTAAAGGCGAATCAATATTTAATGTCCTGAGTGATTTTTTTAAAGAAAAATCGATTCCATTTACAAACATTATTTCGGTGGCAGCAGATGGAGCTCCTGTCATCTTTGGGCGATATCGTGGGTTTTTAAGCCATCTTAAAAGAATTATACCAGGAGTAACTGCAATTCACTGTGTCATCCACCGACAACACCTGGTAGCGAAAAATTTGAGTGATAGATTGCACCAATCGTTTCAATTTGTGTTTAAAGCAGTTAACAAAATAAGAAGCAATGCGTTGAATACCCGTTTATTTGCACAATTGTGCGACGAAAATGATGAAGACTTCCAACGATTGCTCTTACATACTGAAGTACGCTGGTTGTCGAAAGGTGCATGTTTAACAAGATTTTACTCACTTTTTGAATCAGTTTTAGAGTTTCTGGAAAGTAAAGATCCAGATTTAAAAGAAAACCAGATCAAATTGAAAGCAGACATCGTATTTGACAGATTTGTTCAAAAAATTTAATGACATTAACTTGCAGTTACAATATTTATAATAGCCTAAATTTAATAAAAACAAAGGATGTAATTTCGGCTTTTCTTGGAAAATTGAAATTTATGAAGCAAAATATTAGTCGGCGCGAATTCTCCCAGTTTCCAAACTTGTCACAGGCAGAATGTCTTGATGAGGATATTCAGACATACGTTCAACATTTAAATGCCCTGCATGATGACTTCAAAAATAGATTTGAAGATATTCTGACGATGGAAATACCACCACGGATTATAAATCCATTTAATGAAACGGAAGTGGCGAATGTGGTATTACAAGAGGAGCTACTCGAGCTTAACACCAATGAGGAGCTGAAGGTGAAATTTAAAAAAGGCTATCAAACATTTCGGCTGCAGGCAGAAATACCCGAAAAATATCCTGGGCTATGGGAAAACTTTTGATAGCGTTTCCCTCGTCATACCTTGTCGAAAAAAGTTTTAGTGTCATTACAAACCTATTAACAAAAAAAAGGAGCAGATTGAACATCACAGAACGGGGAGATTTGCGGTTATTCCTTACAAAACTGAATCTCCACTCCATCAAGTACATCCCTCCCATTAAAATTATGACTATTTTTTTTTAATTGTTGATTTGCATTGTTGAAGTTACGGTACGTTATTAATGTTTAATTTTAATTCTATTAAGTCTGTAATCATATTATTTTAATAAATAGAACACAGAAAATATATTATTTTTCTTTTTTATTTTTACCACTCCGAATTTAGGGTTGGAACTGAGCCACGGCGCAAATTTCCATAGTTAGATCTAATCTTCACATTTTTTGACGAGTTTTTGGGAATATGGTAGAAATGTAGCAGCAATGGGTCCACCGAAACCAGTAAAATTTTGAAAGTGGTCTACGAGAAAAAAAGTTTGGGAACCTCTGGTATAGACGAATATCTTTACTATCGGTAATTTCAAAACTATACGCAAAGCTACTCCTCAAAAGATTAAAACCAATAATAGAAGAAAAAAACTTGTTTCCGGACCACCAGTTTGGTTTCAGGGAAAACCACTCGACTATCGACCAACTGCATAGAATCACCAACATTATACAAAAAACACTAGAAGAGAAAAAAGTCTGTTCTACAGTCTTCCTCGATGTAGCTCAGGCTTTTGACAAAGTATGTCACGAAGGTTTGATCTATAAACTGGAATTGCTTCTGCCACGCCAATACGTACAACTTTTAAAATCTTACCTATTAGAAAGACATTTTAGAATCAAGCAAGAAGATGCTTATTCTGAACTGAAAAAAATCAAAGCAGGGATGCCACAAGGTAGTGTACTAGGCCCTCTCTATCAACTTTATACTGGTTATATCCCAAATCACGAACACGAAATAATAGCAACATTTGCTGACGACATCGCAGTTATAGCTGTTGGAAAAGATCACGAAGAGGCTAGGAGAAAACTTCAAACCTCTTTAAACAAAATCAACAACTGGACCAAAATTTGGCGCATTAAGCTAAATGAAAATAAGTCTTTACACGTAGACTTTACCAACAAGCAAAAACAACATTTATCAGTCAAAATAAACGATAGCCAGATTCCTTATGCAGACTCAGCTAAGTATCTGGGTATAAATCTGGATGCTAGATTTCGTTGGAAAGTCCATGTCAACAAGAAACGAGAAGAAATAGGCCTTAAATTCAAAAAAAATGTATTGGTTACTTGGACGGAACTCCAAGTTGTCCATATATAACAAACTGCGTTTCTATTAGCAAATATTAAAACCAATTTGGACTTATGGCATTCCACTGTGTGCCAGTAAAAACAATATTCAAGTTATTCAGCGTTTTCAAAGCAAAGTGCTAAAAAACATCGTTGATGCACCTTGGTATTGCCGGAACAGAGACATCCATAGGGACCTCCAAATGGATACTGTCGACCAGACCATCAGTAAATTTGCTAGTAGCCACGAACAAAGGCTGCTTCATCACGTGAACGTCGAGGCCAACCAGCTCCTGGAAAATACAGAACAGCGCAGAAGACTCAAGAGGATTAAGCCCTGTGTGCTAGTGAAGTGACAGTGAAAAACAGAGTACGGTGCGGGATAACTCTAATGCAGCAAAAAATTATCAGAACACAAGGAACACTAATGAGTGAGACCCGAGTTTTTAAGAATTGTACGTAGTAATATAGGTTAGAACAAATTTGGTCCATATGAGACCTAAGGAGACTTGTAATAAGTATTCTTATTAAAACAAAAAAAAAACGAAAGGTTATAAAACCACGAGTTTAAAAATATATTTGATGTAATACTGGTACATACTTTTCTTTGCATTATTTTGAAAAAATCGCTGTCCCCCCTTATTTCGAAAAGTACTGATCAAAAAATCTTGAAAAAGTTCTGGACTATTCTCCACAAGATGTAGATTGAACGAAAATTATCACGAGTGGATTACCTTTGAAAATTTATCTGGTATATAAAAAAAAAACAAAAGTTTTCAACAAAAAAATCGGAAACTATATATATATATATATATATATATATATATATATATATATATATATATATATAGGATTATATATATATATATATAAATATATATATA
>CM032447.1:5372450-5414504 GCA_019049505.1 Pachyrhynchus sulphureomaculatus | reverse complement strand
GCGATTTTTCGCGAATTTTTAAAAATAATACAAAAAAAAGTGCACGCAAGTATAATATTATATATATATATTTTTTACTCATGTTTTCACAAGCTTTCATTTGACACACACACTCGATGACCTAGTAAAAAAATTTTTTATTCACTTCCGACTTCACCCCCTAAAACTAACCCCTTAAGTCAAATTTAATTCTCAAAACTACATAGCTCTGATGAGGCCATCAATTCCTATATTATTACCAAATTTCACCTTTCTATGTCAAATAGTTTCGGAGAAAATCGGATGTGACAGACAGACAGACAGACAGACAGACCATACACCGAAGTGATCTTATAAGTGTTCCGTACGGAACACTAAAAAGATTTGGTCTCATTGAATTTAACACCCTTGCAGCTTTGGGAACAATTTTAGACCCACGTTTCAAAAACCTCCATTTTCAAGATGCAAATGCATGTGGAAGGGCGATACAAAAATTAAAAAATATTATTAAAGAAGATATGATAATGTCAACCAGTGGATCTGAAGAAGAACCAGCCGACGAAGATTTCGATTTTTGGTTGCACCACAAGCAACTTGCAGTTGGCCAAAAGCGGCGGCGTGTTAACTCAAAAGCCGATGAAGTTTAAATTTATTTGGCTAATCCAGTCTGCGCTTTAAAAGCCAACCCATTAGAGGAATGGGCGGATTTAAAACCCGTATTCTCAACATTATACAAACAAGCGCTAATTTATTTAAACATTGTCGGTACCTCTGTATCCTGCGAAAGCTGCTGTTTTCCAAAGCTGGCGCAACAATCACTACATCCAGAAATCGTCTAACAGGTAAACACTTAGAAAAACTAATATTTTTGGGAAGCACTACAAAAACCGACTTTTTTTCATAAAATTATTTTTATGTATATTTTTATATCAATAAAGAATATCAATATTTATTAATGTTTTATTTAATTTACTCCAAATTTTACTATGAAAAATCAATCGATAAGAGTAAGTATCGATACTTTTCAATCGATACCGAATAAGTAACGATACTTTAAGACCTATATTGTATCGAGTAAAAGTATCGACACCTCAGTGGTATCGTTTTATCCCTACCAGCGCCTTGTTTATTACAGGCCTACAGAAAGAGACAGGTATTGGCCGCACAATCGCTTTGTCTCTTTCTAGAGAGCGGTCAATTTTATGAAGTTAATGCTCAGTCCATCCTCTAAGTCTATGATTTATCTTTTATAAACTTAGGTTTTTTTTCATTCATTTCATTACTAACACACCGGTTATTAGTATTTAATGGATCAATACAAGTTCCTTAATTAAAATTGTGTCTAGTAGGTTTCTATCACTTCCTGCAATATTTCTAATGTTAGGGCCGCACCTGCGTGTATCGCCACGAAGCTTCGTGCTATGACACGATACTCGCAGATGTGACCGGCCATTATCGGCTATCGTCGCGAACATTCGGGCTGCGTGTCCGTTATCGCGCGGTAGGCGGTATATCAAAGGGTTTTAGCGCGCTAACATATCGCGCTGCGTGGTCAGACTAGCGTTGTTCATTTCGATTTGTTCAGACGTGTGCGGGTGGCTCAAGTTAATAAATAAATATGGAGTGGAGCGATGAAATGGTGTTAGAATTTTTACATCATTATAAAACTGAGCCCATCATATGGGATCCAAAAAATGTAAATCACAAAAAAAAAACATTTGGTGGCCGATGCATGGCGTCGTTTGAAAAGCAATTTAAGTTACGAAAACTCAACGAGTATCGAAGAATTGAAGAAGAAGAGGGATTCTTTGATGGCGTATTACAGAATTCATCTCAATAAAATTAAAAGTAGTAAAAAATCTGGAATGGGAACCGAAGAATCGTACAAAACTAATTGGTTTGCATTTTCTGCAATGAACAGTTTTCTGGCGCCTATTTATGAGTGCTCTGCTACAATAAATACTGAGGTAGGTAACGCCTATTCTTTTAAATGTAGTGTATTTATAATTTAATAGGTTATGATAGTTCTCTAGATAGATAGATATTTTTAGTATTTGCTAGATAGTTTTGTTTTATTTCGTGATTTTTTTAAATAGTTATTTGAACAACAAACAAATGCCCAATTAATTATCACTTATTATTTTTATTCGTTTTTTTTTCAAATTTTAATCAGCCAATTAATTTAATTATTGAATTTACTTACATTGGATTTTATTTTATTATTTCAGGAACCAATCGAAAAAGCTGGTATTGCTGATGAATCTTCTAGTAGCACCGAAAGAAACCAAACTGTGGACACTACGTCGATTAAGAAGAGACGGCAACAGTGCATGTCAGACCTACTACATGCAAAAAAACAAATGGATGAGGCCTACACAATAATTAAAGAAAGAGCAGCTTTAAACAAACCCGAGAAGGTGGCACGAATGCGACTTATATGCACAGCTTTTATCTGAAAAATTAAAAAAAATAGATGAAGAACGAAGAATAATTTTAATGCACAATATTGATAATTTAGTTTTTCAGGAAATAATGTCCGCCAAAGCCCAAGAACGAGCGGCATCGGTTTTAAGTTCGCCAAAATCACCATTCGCAATTCATCCATCATCACCAAACCCACATACCATACAATCGAGACAGTCAGTAGCCTTATCTGACCATGAAATGGTATTTTTACAGTCCCAACAACCATCCTCTTAACCAGTTCATCCATCAGCACAAATCCAATCTTTGCCAAGTAACTTAATTTCAGTGCACTCACAACAGCCATTGTCTATGTCACAACATAACCAAAAGAAGATAAATATTGTATCGCATAAAATTATACATCCTGGTAAAGATATATTAGCTGAAGCTTATTATAATATAATTGATGATAACATTAATTCAGAGCAAGAGTCGATTCAGAGCAAGAATTAAGTGAATACAAAAATGTGCACTACTTTTAATAAATAATAAAAACATTGTTAGAACATAATTATTTTTATTTGTCAATACCTTTTAATATTTACAAATTACAATGTACTGTAATATTCAGCAAACTTATCTCTTATTTGTAATGGAGTTAAGGAGGATCTTCTTGCAACTGGACCTAGATCAACAAGTGCCCCATTAGAACTTCGTTCCTCATCTCTCCAGGACCCACCTATTATTTCTCCGTTTTCAAATCTGTCTGTATAACCATGAGGATTGTATATTAATCTGGAGGTTTTACTTTTTCGTAAGAAATTGTGAAGCAAAACACATGTCATCACCACTTTCGATGCTTTTGCTGGTTCCAGACAAATAGGTTTTCGAAGTACACGAAAAAATAGCTGACATCACACCAAAAGCATTTTCTACTACAATGCGTGCCTTGGACAGATTGCGATTAAATATTCTTTTAGGACTGCCTTCTGGGTAGTCACCAGGATATGGCTTCATAATATTCATAGTCAAGGGAAACGCATTATCAGCTACAAATACGTACGGCATATCTTGTTGTTCTCTACCAGGAAGTGGAGATGGCGAAGGAATATCAAGATCACATTCTTGAATTTTCTTATTCAGGAGACATTCTCTGAAGACTCCGCCGTCGCTTATTCTTCCTTGACAACCGATGTCAGCAAATAAAAAGCAGAAATCTTTGTCAACTAGAGCCATTAGAACAATACTAAATGTATGTTTGTAGTTTGAAATATGTAGTGCCACTGAAATGTGGTGATGTAATTTGCACATGTTTGCCGTCTATTGCCCCAATACAATGAGGAAAAATGTCCTTGAATTCATGTTCCACAGCCAGCCAATTTTCTTGATTCGAAGGTAGTTGCACCACCCATTTAAGATTCGCATTCAGCGCTTCACACACATCTGCTACGATTTCTGATTTTTGCAAGTGTGATACCTTAAACAGCCTTCTGGGTGGTCACCAGGATATGGCTTCATAATATTCATAGTCAAGGGAAACGCATTATCAGCTACAAATACGTACGGCATATCTTGTTGTTCTCTACCAGGAAGTGGAGATGGCGAAGGAATATCAAGATCACATTCTTGAATTTTCTTATTCAGGAGACATTCTCTGAAGACTCCGCCGTCGCTTATTCTTCCTTGACAACCGATGTCAGCAAATAAAAAGCAGAAATCTTTGTCAACTAGAGCCATTAGAACAATACTAAATGTATGTTTGTAGTTGAAATATGTAGTGCCACTGAAATGTGGTGATGTAATTTGCACATGTTTGCCGTCTATTGCCCCAATACAATGAGGAAAAATGTCCTCGAATTCATGTTCCACAGCCAGCCAATTTTCTTGATTCGAAGGTAGTTGCACCACCCATTTAAGATTCGCATTCAGCGCTTCACACACATCTGCTACGATTTCTGATATTTGCTGGTGTGATACCTTAAACAGGTAGTGAAGACTTCGAAAAGTATCCCCGGTAGCCAGAAACCGAAGAGTTATTACTAATCGTAATTTGGCCGGAATTGATTTTCTAAATTTTGTATCCTTTTTTGCAATAAATGGGCCAATTTCATTAAGCAAATATTCAAATCAATTTCCGACATGCGAAAAAAGTTAAAGAATTGTCCAGCATTATCAGCCCGTAATTCAGAAAATTGTCTGTCAATTGACGATCTGAAAAGATGAAAATGGAATAATTATCATTATCTGCATGGTACATGTAGGCAAAGATGGTGAGCTAACAAAGAGTCAAAAGTACTTACTGTGTTCGATTTCTGAGTATTGTTGTCATCCATCATCTTCTCTGTTTAGGTTTCTTTTTAGATTTCAATAAATGCATTATGTAATTAGCACACATGTAAAAGTAAAGAAACTCGTCCATAGTTTAAACGCCTGGAAATGATATCGGCCATCTTGGATTATTGCACGATAGTTCACGTAAAATACCGAAGCCGCTAATATGACCACAGCTTTATCGCGATAACTTTTTAGTGTACAAAACGTACGAAGCGTCGGCACGCATTGCTTCGCGACGATAGGCGCAGATGCGGCTCTAGCATAAGGTAATACGAATGTGAAATAAATATAATTTCATTTGAAATTAGCACTACGCACATTGTAATGTCATTGTGTGCCAAATATCGAAAAATCCCAACATAATCTGAACACTAATTAACTATTGTCAGAGTGTTATTTGCAAGTTCAATTTTACTGTATTTTCTTAGTGGTTTGTATACCTAAGTAAGAAAAAAAAAACCGGTCAAGTGCAAGTTGAACTTGCGCAATTAGTGTTCCGTACGTTGATTGCTTTTTAAAATAAAAAATTTTGTTACAGATGTATAAAATGATCAGTGACTTCACAAAACACACCCCAAATGAGTTTTCAACAAAGTTTGTTCCCAATCTTTACTGAAATCTGATGACCTTGAAATTTTAGTTTTTTTTAAATACCAGAAAAATTATTAAAGGTAATGCACTCGTGATAATTTTCGTTCAATCTACACCCCGTGGAGAATATTACGGAATTTTTTCAAAATTTTTGATAAGTACTTTTCGAGATAAGGCGGGGGGACAGCGATGTTTCGCGATTTATTAAAAATAATACGAAGAAAAGTGCGCGCAAGTATTACATTATATATAAATTTTTTACTCGTGTTTTCACAAGCTTTCATTTGACACCACATTCGATGACCTAGTAATTTTTTTTTTTCACTTCCGATTTCACCCCCCAAAACTAACCGCTTAAGTCAAAATTTAACTCTCAAAACTACATGGCTCTGATGAGATCATCAATTTCTATATTATTACCAAATTTCAACTTTCTATGTCAAATAGTTTCGGAGAAAATCGGGTGTGACAGACAGACAGACAGACAGACGACAGACAGACAGACACCGAAGTAATCTTATAAGTGTTCCGTACGGAACACTAAAAACAGGCCCTACCATAATAGCGATAAGAATAATGAACTTCAAATAACCTCTCTTATTAGTTACTAAATAAGGGAGATCGTTACCCTTAATAAAGGATTCTCTGATTTTGTTTCAATACTGCGAAGCTCCGATTGGTGGGCGCATGCTTCAAATAATGATAACAGCTGAGTCCCTATATTTAATTTCTTCCCTTTACTACTGCGCAAGCTCCAAACGGTGGGCACATACTTCAAATAAAGATAATGACCGTTGCTTGCCAAAATATGCGTTGCAAAATCTCTCTATTATTACTGTACTGGTTAAGAACAGTAGTCAGGGAACCCCTTCCCATCGGAGAGTAAGGAAAACAAAGTCGTTAAAAGTCAACGGTAAAACAACATAGTATTTGTCTGTTAATCTCAAATGCACAGCACATGGTGATCCGTTCATAAACTAACGAAGTTAGTTGTTGTCAAGCTTTGCTTGTGTACATCAGAGGTATGACAGCAGGATATGAAGTTGGGCTACAGCGTTAAAACTAGGGCGCCAGCAGCATGGATTAAATAAGTAAAGGGAAAAAACGTCTGTATTGCATAATGGTACATGATAGTTTTTTTATTAATAAATCTGGTTGATTACACTATTTTTTAGCCGACTTCAAAAAGGAGGAGGTTCTTAAGTCGACGCGTATGTACTTTTTTTTTAATGTATATTCCCGTATAACTCTGGCAAATACGTACCGATTTGGAGATGATTATTTTTTGTTCGAGAGAGTATACATTCGAGATGGTTCCTGAAAAATCCTGAAAAACTTAAATTTTAAATAAAAACAACGATAACTCTGGCAAATATGTACCGATTTCGATGATTCTTTTTTTATTATTTACAAATCGTGTAAGGTATATCAGCAAATTGGTTAATTTTAATCGAAAAATTACGTTCACTGATGAAATTAACTTTTTGAACGTGCTTCTTCAAGTCGCTGGCTTCTTTGTTCCTTACTTTCATTTAGTCTCGCTTTATGATTGCGAATTCTCATTGCCGACAATCTTGCAATGTGGTCTTGTGTTGGTTCACTATTTAAACGGTCATGTATTATGCCGAGTCTGTGCTCGTAATTAAGTCGAGTCGATGCTGCCGCTCTTCAGCAGATTTTCTACTTATGTATAGAGCTAAGCCTATATTCATATTCTTGTCTGAAACGTGACCGATTGTACTTTAACATTTCGCATAAATGAACTTCACGAGCTTCTTGAGTTTCTTGAGAGCGTGATATTGCGTTCTGATTAGCATTCTTATTAAGCCGAAACTCGCTTTCTCTCCTGAGAACGATAGTCTCTTTGGCGAGGAGCAAATTTCGTTGGTCTACCCATGATTAATTTCACAATCTTCAAGAAATTTAACTGAAAACAGAATAATAGCAATAGTTACCTATCAAGGACGTAGATATATAAAAGACATAAATAGGAATATTAGTTCTTAAAACTAATAGTTAACAAAATTATGCGCTAATTTTACCTTAAAAAAAACCGGTCAAGTGCAAGTTGAACTTGCACAATTAGTGTTCCGAACGTTGATTGTTTTTAAAATAAAAATTTTTGTTAGGTGGTATAAAATGATCAGTGACTTCACAAAACACACCCCAAATGAATTTTCAACAAAGTTTGTTTCCAATCTTTACTGAAAACTAGTGACCTTGAAATTTTGTTTTTTTTATATACCAAATAAATTATTAAAGGTAATGCACTCGTGATAATTTTCGTTCAATCTATACCCCGTGGAGAATATTCCAGAATTTTTATATATATATATATATATATATATATATATATATATATATATATATATATATATGTATATATATATGTATATATATATATATATATATATATATATATATGTATATATATATATATATATATATATATATATATATATATATATATATATATATATATATATATATATATATATATTTACTCGTGTTTTCACAAGCTTTCATTTGACACCACACTCGATGACCTAGTAAAAAAAATTTTTTTTCACTTCCGATTTCACCCCTCAAAACGAACCTCTTAAGTCAAAATTTATGTTACGGTGGCATAAAATGATCAGTGACTTCACAAAACACACCCCAAATGAGTTTTCAACAAAGTTTGTTTCCAATCTTTACTGAAATCTGATGACCTTGAAATTTTTGTTTTTTTTATATACCATATAAATTATTAAAGGTAATGCACTCGTGATAATTTTTGTTCAATCTACACCCCGTGGAGAATATTCCAGAATTTTTTCGAAATTTTTTTGGTAAGTACTTTTCGAGATAAGGCCCTGGACAGCGATTTTTTCGCGAATTTTTAAAAATAATACAAAGAAAAGTGCGCACAAGTATAATATTATATATATATTTTTTACTTGTGTTTTCACAAGCTTTCATTTGACATCACACTCGATGACCTAGTAAAAAAAATTTTTTTTCACTTCCGACTTCACCCCCCAAAACTAACCCCTTAAGTCAAAATTTAATTCTCAAAACTACATGGCTCTGATGAGGCCATCAATTCCTATATTATTACCAAATTTCACCTTTCTATGTCAAATAGTTTCCGAGAAAATCGGGTGTGACAGACAGACAGACAGACAGACAGACAGACAGACAGACAGACACCGAAGTGATCTTATAAGTGTTCCGTACGGAACACTAAAAAACTGCTATTAAAAAAGCGAAAAATAAAAATAAGACTCGTAAAATACCTCTAAGATAAGATATTATAGAGATTTGGCAACACTTATTTTGGTAGGCCCCTGTCTTTAGCTTTATCTGAAGCATGTGCCCACCGTTTTGGAGCTTGCGCAGTAGTAAAGGGAAGAAATAAAATATAAGGACTGAGCTGTTATCTTTATTTGAAGCATGCGCCCACCATTAGGAGCTTGCGCAGTATTGAAACAAAATAAGAGAATCCTTTATTAAGGATAACGTTTTCTCTTATTTAGGAACTTATAAGAGAGGTTATTTGAAGTTCGTTAATATTATCGCTAATATGGTATGGGCCTGTTTTTTTTTCGTACTTAGGTATAAAAACCACTAAGAAAATGCAGCAAAATTGAAATAATAATTATTGCAAATAACACTGACAGCAGTTAATTAATGTTCAGATTATGTTGGGATAGCTAGCGACATGCAGTTTGAACAGGGTTGTACAGAAAGACATTCTTTAACATGTGTTGTAGCAGGGAAAGTGCGAGGAAAGCTCGTTTCTTATATAAAAATGTGTTTTAATTTTTAATTATTCTAAAATTTCGATGTATTGCGAAGACCTAAAGCACAAAAAGTCCAAAGAAAAAAATTCCTTAGCAGCTAGCGACATGCATGCAGTTTGAACAGGGTTGTACAGAAAGACATTCTTTAACATGTGTTGTAGCAGGGAAAGTGCGAGGAAAGCTCGTTCTTATATAAAAATGTTTTAATTTTTAATTATTCTAAAATTTCGATGTATTGCGAAGACCTAAAGCACAAAAAAAGTCCAAAGAAAAAAATTCCTTAGCAGCTAGCGACATGCAGTTTGAACAGGGTTGTACAGAAAGACATTCTTTAACATGTGTTGTAGCAGGGAAAGTGCGAGGAAAGCTCGATCGATCTTATATAAAAATGTTTTAATTTTTAATTATTCTAAAATTTCGATGTATTGCGAAGACCTAAAGCACAAAAAGTCCAAAGAAAAAAATTCCTTAGCAGCTAGCGACATGCAGTTTGAACAGGGTTGTACAGAAAGGCATTCTTTAACATGTGTTGTAGCAGGGAAAGTGCGAGGAAAGCTCGTTCTTATATAAAAATGTTTTAATTTTTAATTATTCTAAAATTTCGATGTATTGCGAAGACCTAAAGCACAAAAAATTCCAAAGAAAAAAATTCCTTAGCAGCTAGCGACATGCAGTTTGAACAGGGTTGTACAGAAAGACATTCTTTAACATGTGTTGTAGCAGGGAAAGTGCGAGGAAAGCTCGTTCTTATATAAAAATGTTTTAATTTTTAATTATTCTAAAATTCGATGTATTGCGAAGACCTAAAGCACAAAAAGTCCAAAGAAAAAAATTCCTTAGCAGCTAGCGACATGCAGTTTGAACAGGGTTGTACAGAAAGACATCCTTTAACATGTGTTGTAGCAGGGAAAGTGCGAGGAAAGCTCGTTCTTATATAAAAATGTTTTAATTTTTAATTATTCTAAAATTTCGATGTATTGCGAAGACCTAAAGCACAAAAAGTCCAAAGAAAAAAATTCCTTAGCAGCTAGCGACATGCAGTTTGAACAGGGTTGTACAGAAAGACATTCTTTAACATGTGTTGTAGCAGGGAAAGTGCGAGGAAAGCTCGTTCTTATATAAAAATGTTTTAATTTTTAATTATTCTAAAATTTCGATGTATTGCGAAGACCTAAAGCACAAAAAGTCCAAAGAAAAAAATTCCTTAGCAGCTAGCGACATGCAGTTTGAACAGGGTTGTACAGAAAGGCATTCTTTAACATGTGTTGTAGCAGGGAAAGTGCGAGGAAAGCTCGTTCTTATATAAAAATGTTTTAATTTTTTAATTATTCTAAAATTTCGATGTATTGCGAAGACCTAAAGCACAAAAAGTCCAAAGAAAAAAAATTCCTTAGCAGCTAGCGACATGCAGTTTGAACAGGGATGTACAGAAAGACATTCTTTAACATGTGTTGTAGTAGGGAAAGTGCGAGGAAAGCTCGTTCTTATATAAAAATGTTTTAATTTTTAATTATTCTAAAATTTCGATGTATTGCGAAGACCTAAAGCACAAAAAGTCCAAAGAAAAAAATTCCTTAGCAGCTAGCGACATGCAGTTTGAACAGGGTTGTACAGAAAGACATTCTTTAACATGTGTTGTAGCAGGGAAAGTGCGAGGAAAGCTCGTTCTTATATAAAAATGTTTTAATTTTTAATTATTCTAAAATTTCGATGTATTGCGAAGACCTAAAGCACAAAAAGTCCAAAGAAAAAAATTCCTTAGCAGCTAGCGACATGCAGTTTGAACAGGGTTGTACAGAAAGACATTCTTTAACATGTGTTGTAGCAGGGAAAGTGCGAGGAAAGCTCGTTCTTATATAAAAATTTTAATTTTTAATTATTCTAAAATTTCGATGTATTGCGAAGACCTAAAGCACAAAAAGTCCAAAGAAAAAAAAAATTCCTTAGCAGCTAGCGACATGCAGTTTGAACAGGGTTGTACAGAAAGACATTCTTTAACATGTGTTGTAGCAGGGAAAGTGCGAGGAAAGCTCGTTCTTATATAAAAATGTTTTAATTTTTAATTATTCTAAAATTTCGATGTATTGCGAAGACCTAAAGCACAAAAAGTCCAAAGAAAAAAATTCCTTAGCAGCTAGCGACATGCAGTTTGAACAGGGTTGTACAGAAAGGCATTCTTTAACATGTGTTGTAGCAGGGAAAGTGCGAGGAAAGATCGTTCTTATATAAAAATGTTTTAATTTTTAATTATTCTAAAATTTCGATGTATTGCGAAGACCTAAAGCACAAAAAAAGTCCAAAGAAAAAAATTCCTTAGCAGCTAGCGACATGCAGTTTGAACAGGGTTGTACAGAAAGACATTCTTTAACATGTGTTGTAGCAGGGAAAGTGCGAGGAAAGCTCGTTCTTATATAAAAATATTTTAATTTTTAATTATTGTAAAATTTCGATGTATTGGGAAGACCTAAAGCACAAAAAGTCCAAAGAAAAAAATTCCTTAGCAGCTAGCGACATGCAGTTTGAACAGGGTTGTACAGAAAGACATTCTTTAACATGTGTTGTAGCAGGGAAAGTGCGAGGAAAGCTCGTTCTTATATAAAAAAATGTTTTAATTTTTAATTATTCTAAAATTTCGATGTATTGCGAAGACCTAAAGCGTTCCGTACATTGATTGTTTTTAAAATAAAAATTTTTGTTAGGGTGGTATAAAATGATCAGTGACTTCACAAAACACACCCCAAATGAGTTTTCAACAAAGTTTGTTTCCAATCTTTACTGAAAACTGGTGACCTTGAAATTTTGTTTTTTTTATATACCAAATAAATTATTAAAGGTAATTCACTCGTGATAATTTTCGTTCAACCTATACCCCGTGGAGAATATTCCAGAATTTTTTCAAAATTTTTTTTGATCAGAACTTTTCGAGATAAGGTAGGGGACAGCGATTTTTTAAAAGTAATACGAAGAAAAGTGTGCGCAAGTATTACATGACCTAGTAAAAAAAATTTTTTTTCACTTCCGATTTCACCCCTCAAAACGAACCCAAGTCAAAATTTATGTTACATACCATACAAATTATTAAAGCTAATGCACTCGTGATAATTTTCGTTCAATCTACACCCCGTGAAGAATATTCCAGAATTTTTTCGAAATTTTTTGATAAGTACTTTTCGAGATAAGGCCCGGGACAGCGCTTTTAGCGAATTTTTTAAAAATAATACAAAGAAAAGTGCGCGCAAGTATAATATTATATATATATTTTTTACTCGTGTTTTCCACAAGCTTTCATTTGACACCACACTCGATGACCTAGTCAAAAAAAAATTGTTTTTCACTTCTGACTTCACCCACCAAAACTAACCCCTTAAGTCAAAATTTAATTCTCAAAACTACATGGCTCTGATGAGGCCATCAATTCCTATATTATTACCAAATTTCACCTTTCTATGTCAAATAGTTTCGGAGAAAATCGGGTGTGACAGACAGACAGACAGACAGACACCGAAGTGATCTTATAAGTGTTCCGTACGGAACACTAAAAATTACGTTCACTGATTAAATTAACTTTTTGAGAGTTTTGACGTGCTTCTTCAAGTCGCTGTTCCTTATTTTCATTTAGTCTTGCTTCATGATTGCGAATTCTCATTGCCGACAATCTTGCAATGCGGTATTGTGTTGGCTCACTATTTAAACGGTCATGTATTATGCCGAGTCTGTGCTCGCGCTTCTCAGGAGAATCTGTAGCAAGGCAGTTAAGTCGAGTCGATGCTGCCCCTCTTCAGCAGATTCTCTACTTATGTATAGAGCTAAGCCTATATTCATATTCTTGTCTGAAACGTGACCGATTGTTACTTTAACATTTCGCATAAATGAACTTGACGAGCTTCGTGAGTTTCTTGAGAGCGTGATATTGCGTTCCGATTAGCATTCTTATTAAGCCGAAACTTTCTTTCTTTTTAGGTTTCCTGAAAACGATAGTCTCTTTGGCGAGCAGCAAGTTTCGTCGGTCTACCCATGATTAATTTCACAATCTTCAAGAAATTTAACTGAAAACAGAACAATAGCAATAGTTACCTATCAAGGACGTAGATATATAAAAGACATAAATAGGAAAATTAGTTCTTAAAACTAATAGTTACCAAATTATGCGCTAACTTTATCTTAAAAAAACTGCTATTAAAAAAGCGAAAAATAAAAACAAGACTCGTAAAATACCTCTAAGATAAGATATTATAGAGATTTGGAAACGCTTATTTTGGTAGGCCACTGTCTTTATCTTTATCTGAAGGATGTGCCCATCGTTGGAGCTTGCGCAGTAGTAAAGGGAAGAAATTAAATATAATGCCCAGTTTACACGAGGCCAGTAGACAGGCAAGGCAAGTGACCAAGTAACTTGCTACAAGTTACTTACCAATGTGTGAACACTTACTTGCAGGCAAGTCAAGTTGCCTGACAAGCTGCCGAGCATGGGCAAGTAAAGTTGACCAACGTTCTACTTTTGAGGCAAGTCAGCTCCCTCCTCCACAACAAGCAAGTAACCTGCCCCTTCACTTGTCATGTGTAAACTCTACTTTCTAGTTGCCAATATTCTTATCAGTGTTATCAGCCGATATACGAGTACATATATAACAAGGATTTTCTACAGCTGACGCTGTCTTCCTTCTCTCAGCCTTTGATTCCATCCGTTTCTATCTTCCCAGTCTCCATCTGTTAGACCCCTGTCCTCCATAGCGTCGTCCACATCGTCTCTCCACGATCGTCTGGGTCTTCCTCTTTTTTCTTCTCCCTATAGGGCTCCACTCCGTTATTTTCTTTATCCACCTATTACACAGCCCCACACAAAAAAAAAAAGTGGGGTATACTTTTGATGCGATATATCAGATCCGTAGTATTTTTTGCCCGCTGATCACGAATCTGACGTCAGAATATCGCCATCACATCTCAATTTTTTTCTAACCTCAAAAAAATAGGTAAAAAATTAGTAAAAATTAAGAAAAATATACTCCTAAAAAATTGATTCAAGCTTCTTCATGAATCCAAAGATGTATTAATATGTATTCGGACACGCTAAGCTAATATTCATCGGTTGGATTGAGCCATACAGTTCTGTTTTCTTTCTAACCTCAATAAATTAGACAGATATAGTGCTTCTCGAATGCAAAAACGAATTCAAATTAAAATTCAAACCGATCCTTACCAAATTTGGTACACGGGGATTTTTTGGGTCGCTGATCACGAATCTGAGGTTGGATTTGCAAACTTCAAGATGGCAGATGTTTTTGCGCCATTTTGAACGCCGAGAAAATTCATCGGCCGATTTTTATTCTTCTACCTGCATCCAGGGCACCTCCACGT
The DNA here is from genome assembly GCA_019049505.1 of Pachyrhynchus sulphureomaculatus. NCBI lineage: Eukaryota > Metazoa > Arthropoda > Insecta > Coleoptera > Curculionidae > Pachyrhynchus > Pachyrhynchus sulphureomaculatus. The sequence goes on along the minus strand of CM032447.1, from coordinate 5,400,054 downwards.
GGTGACGGTGGGCAACGGTGTTACTCCACTAGCCGGCAGAGTCCCTGGATAACGGCTTAGATGCCGTCATGGCAGGTAGAAGAAAGAGAATTACGATGCAGGGACTCGGAAACCCAGTATCGGCGGTTGGTCAGGGTGGGAAAGCGGGCCCGCAGCCGTCGTCATTCAGCGACCGTAGCTCTTCATGTTTGGGTGACTTGGCTCATGTAGAGTATAATGCTATAAGAAAACGGTCTCACGGTACAAGGACTTTTCATAAGTGCGATAAAAACAGTGATTCATTTTGTTATATTGCTGTCAACACGTATTGAGTAAAATGGGGTCACCGATAACGGATAAGATTAAAACCTTATATAAGGATTATTTTAACATTGAAATACAGCACCAGGATACAGATTGGGTTCCCCACATCATTTGCAGTTCTTGCAAAATAATGTTGTACATCAATAAGAAGGCGATTAAATATTCCAGACCAGCAATATGGAATATACCATACAGTGAAAATGATTGCTACTTTTGTATGAATGTTGTATCTAGGCATAACCGAAAAAATAAAAGCACTATTACTTATAACGATGTTTTCGACAGTAACAAGACCAACTAAACTAATTCCGCCTCCTGAACCACTTGATGCTGATGTTATGAAAACAAATGATTTCACCTTATCAGTTCATGCCGAAAACATTGAGACTGTCGAAAAAGATTCAAACACTGTTACTAATGAATGTTCTAGTGACAATCTATCATATACTAGTGACACAGATAAAGAATTTCTACCATACAACCGTAAACCAGAACCAATACTCGTATCACAGTCAGAACTTAGTGATCTAGTCAGAGATTTAGGCTTATCCAAAGATGGTTCAGAGCATCTTGCTTCCTTTTTAAAGAAAAGACATTTACTTAAGCCAGAAGCTACGATTTCTTATTATGGAAACAGAGATGAAGAATTTCGAAAATATTTCACAATGGACGAGGAATTGTCACTTTCATATTGTACCGATGTAAAAGGTCTAATGGATGAATTTCAAAATAACTCATACGATCCTGAAGAATGGAAACTGTTCATTGATTCTTCTAAACGGAGCATTAAGGCAGTTTTGCTGCATAATACCAACGTTTACGCTCCCATTCCGATTGCTCATTCCACAGTTATGGAAGAGCAATATGAAAAATGAAGCAGCTTTTGATAAAAATAAAATATGCTGATCATAACTGGAAAATTTGTGAAGATCTGAAAATTGTAACAATATTGCTTGGCCAACAGTCAGGGTTTACACTTTATCCCTGTTATAAATGTCTGTGGAATAGCAGAGACAGGGAACGTCATTATAAGAAAAAAATTTGGCCAACAAGAGAATCGTTCACTCCTGGTAAAGATAATTGGTAGATCCAGGAAAAGTTCTTATTCCCCCGCTTCACATTAAGCTTCGACTTATTAAGCAATTCACGAGAGCATTAGATACAAACGGCCCATGTTTCAAATATTTGCATAAAAAATTTCCGAAATTTTCTGAAGCTAAAATTAAGGCAGGCGTATTTGACGGGCCACAAATAAGGAAATTGTTTCAAGATTCATTATTTGTTACTAAAATGAATAAAGTTGAAAAAGCTGCTTGGCTTAGTTTTAAAAGAGGTCGCAACAAACTTTTTGGGAAATAATAAAAGTCCTAAGTACAAAGAAATAGTCGAGAAAATGGTAAAAAATTTTCAAACATTAGGTTGCTTAATGAATCTAAAATTACATTTCCTGGACTCCCACATCGATGATTTCCCAGATAATCTTGGTGACTACAGTGAGGAGCAAGGGGAACGTTTTCACCAAGATCTGAAAATCATAGAAAATCGGTATCAAGGACGATGGGATGACCATATGCTAGCGGACTATTGCTGGTCGCTAAAAAGAGAAACAAGTCCTCAAAAGCGTTTGGGCAGAAAGCCTTTGAATAGGTCATTCGCGGAAAAAAGAACAAGATACAGCCAAAAAAAGGAAAGTTAGGCGCGGGTCTAACCTTCCAAATTCTAGGGCTTAAGGGTCTACTATTTGAGAGTATATGGTTTAAAAGTCCTGGTTTTGAGTTTATTGGGTCTCATTTTTAAAGTTACAGGGTTATTGAGGTCTATTTTTTGAGGTTACAGGGTGTGGGAGTCTAAGGTTTCAGGGTTTAGGGTTTAAGAGTATCAGGTTTGAGGATTCCCCAACTGTATACCAAATTTGGTAGGAATCGGTTGGTTTTCAAAAATTTTGTCCGCCATCTTGGATCCGCCATTTTGAATTTTGCAAATCCGACCTCAGATTCATGATCAGCAACCCAAAAAACCCCCGTGTACCAAATTTGGTAAGAAGCGGTTGAATTTTAATTTGAATTCGTTTTTGCATTCGAGAAGCACTATATCTGTCTGATTTATTGAGGTTAGAAAGAAAACAGAACTGTATGGCTTAATCCAACCGATGAATATTAGCTTACCGTGTCCGAATACATATTAATACATCTTTGGATTCATGAAAAAGCTTGAATCAATTTTTTAGGAGTATATTTTTCTTAATTTTTACTAATTTTTTACCTATTTCTTGAGGTTAGAAAAAAATTGAGATGTGATGGCGATATTCTGACATCAGATTCGTGATCAGCGGGCAAAAATACTACGGATCTGATATATCGCATCAAAAGTATACCCACTTTTTTTTTTTTGTGGGGCTGTGTATCTTCGCTTCGTCTTATGTGTCCATACCATTTTAATCATTTTTCTTCAATGGTGTTTGTTGCGTTCTCTTTGATGTTCATTCTGCTTCTTATTTCTTCAATTGTTATTCTCTCCATACGTGTCACTCTACAACATCTTCTCCAATACTCCATCTCTACCGCGTTAATTTTAGATTTATTTCTTTTGTTGATCGTCCATGTTTCTGACCCGTATGTCATTATGCTTTGTATTATTGATTTGTATATGCGTGTTTTGTTTCTCTTTGTAATGTGCTTATCCCACAGGATCGAATTTAATTGCCTTATGCATGTTCGCGTTTGTCCTAATCTAGCTTTAATCTCTTCTTCTGATGTTGCGTTTTTTGAAATGATGGTTTCTAGATATTTAAATCTATCGGTTCCTTTGATTATTGTTTCGTTATCTACTTCTAGATTCTCCACGTTTCCCTTCTTTGTTGTTAGATATTCCGTTTTATCAAGGTTTATTGCTAATCCTGCTTTGGTGTATTCTTCTTTCAGTTTTCTTACCATATAACTGAGGTCTTCCTCATCTTGCGCTATGATTACTTGGTCGTAATCAGCCGATTACTAAATAAATCGTGTTTATTTATTATTATAATTAATTTTTAAACATTTGAAAAAAATTGTTTAGTAAATTAAAATTTTTGCCATGCCTGAACTTTGGAATGATGAGACAACATGTAAGTTTGTTGAGCTGTATAAAAAACAAGAAGGTTTGTGGAATATATGAACATTGCAACATACAAAATACAAGGAGCTAGGCAAAAAGCTTTGCTCGAAATTGTAAACAATATGGGGTTAGATAATTTTACAGTGCCTGATACAATTAAAAAAATCAAAAGTCTAAGAGCGACTTATAATCAGGAATTTTCTAAAATTGAGAAATCTGCTTCTGGTGCTGGAACTGATAATTTATACACACCACCAATGAAGTGGTTCAAGGCGATGTCTGAGATAATGAAAATAGGAGTTTTGAAGAGAGACAACAGTCAAGTAAGTATATTCAAAATTTATTTTATATTTTAGGTATATTTATAATAACATGTTAAATTCAATGAACCATGCGGTCCTGCCATAAAACTCGTCCTTCATTCGCAAAATATTTCGTGTATGCTTTCCTGATCATTTTTGCTTCTCGGGAATGTTTGTTACTTCCAATACGCTCTATTCGTGGTAGTTCAACAATTTCTGATCTCCAACTGCCAGGAAATATTTCACATGTATCAATGTCCTCGAAATCAACAGAGCCTCTCGGCATATATACTGCCATACAATTTTTGGTCAACCAGTTGTGTAAAACATAGGCTGCACGAACTATTTTGTCCACTGTTTCCATTTTACAGGCTATGGATCTTTCGAATATTCTAAATCGACTAAGTAAAATGCCAAAAGCGTTTTCTGATATCCTTCTACTTCTTGATAGTCTATAGTTGAAAATTTTTTGTTCATAAGACAAGTTATTTCCTGAAAAAGGTTTCATTAAGTAAGTTTTTAATGGGAATGCATCATCACCAACAATTACTCCATTGTCTGGAAGTAATCCATTTTCGAGAGCCGTAAAGAGAGAGCACTTACGAAAAATCCCACCATCGGAGACTGCACCATTACTTCCTACATTAATATATGTAAACCGATAGTCGGGGTCTACTAAGGCCATCAAAACAATACTTTTCAATTTCTTATAGTTGAAAAATGTGCTTCCGCAGTTATTTGGAGCTCGTATTGTAATGTGCTTTCCATCAATAGCTCCATAGCATCCGGGAAAATTCCACCTGTAGCTGTTTCCACTCCAATTCTATGAAAGGCATCTGAAAAAATAAAAAAACCTGTTACTTGGCTATTCTAATTCTATATGATTTTTTCCAGATTGACAGTGAGGACCTAGAGAGCTCATCTGTGGCATCTGTGGAGACAATTGATCGGGGTGCAGAAAGTGAGCCACTTTGAATAATAATACTCCATTTAGAAAGAAAAGGTCAACTGTGCGTGAGGTAAGTGAAGCGGTTCGAGAGTTGAAGGACTTCAATGAATCAATTAATTAAGCAGAGCTCCCACAGCACGAGTGCGATGCTTTTGCAACACATTTTGCACAGCAACTTAGAAAGCTCAGTACTTCCTCATGCATTTTCGCACAAAGTGAAATTCAAAATATACTCACGAAATTTAGACTGCAGGACCTACAAAGCCAGCAAAACATTCAGCCTCAGTCACCTTGTTACTCAACCATTTCAGATTATTCGTCGTCCCATGGGTTCTCAAATTTTCAAACTAATAGTTATGCAAGCATTGTGACTGAAGCCCTCCATGATATGGATGATATTTGAACATAGGATATTGTGTTTTGTTAAATAGGATAAACATTGTTTTGTTTTCTTTTAATATTATGTTTTTTTGTTTTTATGTTTAATGTTTCTATATATTATATAATATATTAATAAATTTTTCTTACCTTCAATTTGTCTTGCAATTTTTTTCAAATGATATCGCACACCTCTGGGATGAATTTTGATATTGCAGGTTTTGATACACGAAAAAAATGTTGAAGTGATCTATAGCTATTTCCTGTGGCTAAAAATGATAGGGTAACTTCAAGTTTAATCCTTGACGGTATTGCGTCTCTCATGAAAGTATCTTCCCTTTGTATATCACTTGCAACGAGATCGTGTAATGCGTCAAATGCTTCAGGAGGCAGTCTCAAAAAACACCGATACTCAGTTGGATCTTCTTCACGCAATTCTTTTAAAAGGAGAGCTGATCCACCATGCGTGCTTTTCCTACCTATCCAATTTCTCATCCATACCCTCTTTTTAGTGTTCCGTACGGAACACTTATAAGATCACTTCGGTGTCTGTCTGTCTGTCTGTCTGTCTGTCTGTCTGTCTGTCTGTCTGTCTGTCTGTCTGTCTGTCTGTCTGTCTGTCTGTCACACCCGATTTTTTTCTCCGAAACTATTTGACATAGAAAGGTGAAATTTGGTAATAATATAGGAATTGATGTCCTCATCAGAGCCACGTAGTTTTGAGAACTAAATTTTGACTTAAGGGGTTAGTTTTGGGGGGGTGAAGTCGAAAGTGAAAAAAAAAAATTTTTACTGGGTCATCGAGTGTGGTGTCAAATGAAAGCTTGTGAAAACACGAGTAAAAAATGTATATATGATATTATACTTGCGCGCACTTTTCTTTGTATTATTTTTAAAAATTCGCGAAAAATCGCTGTCCCGGGCCTTATCTCGAAAAGTACTTATCAAAAAATTTCGAAAAAATTCTGGAATATTCTCCACGGGGTGTAGATTGAACGAAAATTATCACGAGTGCATTACCTTTAATAATTTATATGGTATATAAAAAAAAACAAAAATTTCAAGGTCATCAGATTTCAGTAAAGATTGGAAACAAACTTTGTTGAAAACTCATTTGGGGTATGTTTTGTGAAATCACTGATCATTTTATACCACCGTAACATAAATTTTGACTTAAGGGATTCGTTTTGAGGGGTGAAATCGGAAGTGAAAAAAAATTTTTTTTACTAGGTCATCGAGTGTGGTGTCAAATGAAAGCTTGTGAAAACACGAGTAAAAAATATATATATAATGTAATACTTGCGCACACTTTTCTTCATATTACTTTTTAAAAAAATCGCTGTCTCCTACCTTATCTCGAAAAGTACTGATCAAAAAATTTTGAAAAAATTCTAGAATATTCTCCACGGGGTATAGATTGAACGTAAATTATCACGAGTGCATTACCTTTAATAATTTATTTGGTATGTAAAAAAAAAACAAAATTTCAAGGTCACCAGTTTTCAGGGAAGGGAAATCTGAAAATCGGGAAAAAATTAACAAAAATTGAACAAAATCAAAAATAATTAAAAAAATCGAAAAAAATTTCACAAATTGAAAAATTGTCAGAAGTGGAAAAAATCAATAAGAATTCAAAAAAATTTCAAAAGTTTGACAAAACTGACGATTCGTTATAAAACTTTAAAAAAATGAATATTAATAAAAATTTGGAAAATCAAAAAAGTTTTTAAAAAACAAAAGAAAAAAAAAAATTGAAAAATAGTAATATTGCAAAATTGAAAAATCGAAAAAATAGTAAAAGAAAAAAAAATGAAAACCGAGAAAAATTTTAAAAAATCCAAATAAAATCGTTAAAAAACTTAAAAATCGTCAAACATCGAAAAAAAAAAAAAATCATAAAAACACAAAAAATCGCAAAAAATATTAAAAAATTGATAAAAATTGTTAAAAATGGAAAAATCAGTTGTGTAATTTGAAACGTAATTTGAAAGTTAAAAACTGAAAAATTCGAAAGGAAAACTGAAAATCGGGAAGAAATTTTAAAAAATTTGAACAAAATCAAAAATAATTAAAAAAATCGAAAAAAAAATTGTTACAAATTGAAAAATTTTCAAAAGTGGAAAGAATTAATAAAAATTCAAAAAAACTTCGAAAGTTTGAAAAAATCGACGATTCGTTATAAACTTTAAAAAAATGAAAATTAATAAAAATTTGGAAAATCCAAAAAGTTTTTTAAAAAAAAAGAAAAAAAATAAAAATTAAAAAAATAGTAATATTGCAAAACTGAAAAATCGAAAAAATAGTAAAAGAAAAAAAAAATTGAATTGAGTGCATTACCTTTAATAATTTATTTGGTATATAAAAAAAACAAAATTTCAAGATCACTAGTTTTCAGTAAAAATTGGAAACAAACTTTGTTGAAAACTCATTTGGGGTGTGTTTTGTGAAGTCACTGATCATTTTATACCACCCTAACAAAATTTTTTATTTTAAAAACAATCAACGTACGGAACACTAATTGTGCAAGTTCAAATTGCACTTGACCGGTTTTTTTTTTTATTTGTCTCTTGTTCAACTAATAATTCTAATTCCTCTAAAAGACAAGAAAACAATATTTGTGAAAAATGCTTAAAAGTTTTTCGTAATATCTTCTTTCTCTTCATTGAACATCAACTTGCCTCAAATCAACTTGGAGCAAGCTACTTGCCACTTGCCTTGCCTGTCTACTGGCCTAGTGTAAACCGGCCTTAAGGACTGAGCTGTTATCATTATTTGAAGCATGCGCCCACCATTAGGAGCTTACGCGGTATTGAAACAAAATAAGAGAATCCTTTATTAAGGATAACGATTTCTCTTATTTAGGAACTTATAAGAGAGGTTATTTGAAGCTCGTTAATATTATCGCTATTATGGTATTTTTTTTTCGTATTTAGGTATAAAAACCACTAAGAAAATACAGCAAAACTGAAATGATAATCTTTTATTGCAAATAACACTGACAACAGTTAACTAATGTTCAGATTTTGTTGGGATTTTGCAAGCTTTGGCACAATGGCATTTTGAAATTTTATTTATCGGACACTCGTATTAACTTGGAAATATTGAAGGAAGTGATAGAAACCTGCTAGACACAACTTTAATTTAGAAACTTGTGTTGACCCATCAAATACTAATAACCGGTATGCTTAATCATGAAACGATTGAAAAAAACTCCCTAGGTATATAGAAGACTAGCCGTGCCCACGGCTCCGCTCGCGTGGACTTGATTCACTACTATTGTCACTGCTTATTCCTTATGTTACCTAACGTAATAAAATATCTGCCATTAGTTCCCCTTATCTCCCATTATTTCTCCTTATCTCCCATTATCTCTACATAATTTCCATTATCTAGGCTTATCTCTGCTCATCTCCCATTGTTTCTCCTTATCTCCCATTATTTCTCCTTATCTCCCATTATCTCACATTATCTCCCATTATCTAGACTTATCTCGACTTATCTCGCAATATTTCTCCTTATCTCCCATTGTTTCTCCTTATCTCCCATTATCTCACCATAATTGCCATTATCTAGACTTACCTCTACTTATCTCCCATTATTTCTCCTTATCTCCAATTATTTATACTTATCTCCCATTATCTCACCTTATTTTCCATTATCTAGGCTTATATTGAATTATATAGAACATATGTATAAATTTATAAAAACATGTAAATCGGATAAGTGTTTCTCGCGTGATAAACACACTAATGGACAGATAGACAGACAGAGAGACATTGCATTTTATATATATTATAGATTATAGATATTCTCTGCTACATAATATTGTCTCATATTTAATGGTTTAGGCTGTGTATTGCAAGAGAACGCGCTAGCGGCAAACTTTTTTCCGATTTCATTCGCTATTATCGTCACTGCTCATTCCTGGCCAGCTTCTGATGAAGCTAACATGGCTAGCGAAACGCGCGTCGAGCGCAAAAATAAAGTGTTTGGTGTAGTGGTGATATATACTGAGTAGTATTATTGTGCCAAAGATTCCACATTCCCAACTATTTTTTTATGTTTAATTCTTTTAAAATGATCATAAATATGGCTTTCGTAACCAAAGATCAACAGGAAACCTTCTAACATGTTTGGAACAATGCAGTTGAGCATTTTGGAGAATCCCGAGCGGTTACACGTGATATATTCATGTTTGGCATAACGAATTGTTGGCTAAATTATGCTCTTATGGCATCTCTGAAACGTTTTGTTTATGGATCTCAGGGTTCCTCAGAGAGCGTTCTTTGCCAGTGGCTGTCGACGGATTTCGATCTAATACCTTCATTATAACGCCAGTGTGTCTCATGGCCCCATACTGCTTTCTACTTTTTTTCTCATTTATGTTAACAATCTGCTAGAAATAGTTTTATTGTTTCTCAAAATATTAACGTTTAAGATTTATATAACTTTTAGATCCATTCGAACCAATTCTCGAAACATTTTTTTATATTTTTCAGGGTCGTATCAATGTTACCTTTGAGTCACTAGTTTTCTATGATTTTATTTGGCATAGACTCATAGGCGTATAAAGCTGTTTTTAGTGTTCCGTACGGAACACTTATAAGATCACTTCGGTGTCTGTCTGTCTGTCTGTCTGTCTCACACCCGATTTTCTCCGAAACTATTTGACATAGAAAGGTGAAATTTGGTAATAATATAGGAATTGATGGCCTCATCAGAGCCATGTAGTTTTGAGAATTAAATTTTAACTTAAGGGGTTAGTTTTGGGGGGTGAAGTCGGAAGTGAAAAAAAAATTTTTTTACTAGATCATCGAGTGTGGTGTCAAATGAAAGCTTGTGAAAACACGAGTAAAAAATGTATATATAATATTATACTTGCGCGCACTTTTCTTTGTATTATTTTTAAAAATTCGCGAAAAATCGCTGTCCCGGGCCTTATCTCGAAAAGTACTTATCAAAAAATTTCGACAAAATTCTGGAATATTCTCCACGGGGTGTAGATTGAACGAAAATTATCACGAGTGCATTACCTTTAATAATTTATATGGTACATAAAAAAAACAAAAATTTCAAGGTCATCAGATTTCAGTAAAGATTGGAAACAAACTTTGTTGAAAACTCATTTGGGGTGTGTTTTGTGAAGTCACTGATCATTTTATACCACCGTAACATAAATTTTGACTTAAGGGGTTCATTGTGAGGGGTGAAATCGAAAGTGAAAAAAAATTTTTTTACTAGGTTATCGAGTGTGGTGTCAAATGAAAGCTTGTGAAAACAGGAGTAAAATATATATATATATATATATATATATATATATATATATATATATATATATATATATATATATGTATATATATATATATATATATATATATATATATATATATATATATATATATATATATATAATGTAATACTTGCGCACACTTTTCTTCGTATTACTTTTAAAAAATCGCTGTCCCCTACCTTATCTCGAAAAGTACTGATCAAAAAATTTTGAAAAAATGCTGGAATATCTCTCACGGGGTATAGATTGAACGACAATTATCACGAGTGCATTACCTTTAATAATTTATTTGGTATATAAAAAAAAAACAAAATTTCAAAGTCACCAGTTTTTAGTAAAGATTGGAAACAAACTTTGTTGAAAACTCATTTGGGGTGAGTTTTGTGAAGTCACTGATCATTTTATACCACCCTAACAAAAATTTTTATTTTAAAAACAATCAACGTACGGAACACTAATTGTGCAAGTTCAACTTGCACTTGACCGGTTTTTTTGTTCTACTATCAGGTTGATAGGAAATTGAAGTCTTGCGGGAGAATTAAAGGCTGATCATTTACAGGAGATCAGAACAGAGTCAGACAGTCGTTTCACAAAGAAATGATCAAAATCTGACACCGAGATAAGAACCTTGATAAGAGAGGCTAAGCGCAGTGAAGGAAGATTCCTAACCGAATTTTTAGATTTTCATCAGAGAATTCTAGAAGTTTGGGCTAACAGAAAACGGTTATGCCTGATACCTGTAGCAGTTTCTTCTAGAGGCTATTGTCTCGGGAGACGATTAACACCGTGATCGACTAAATTCACTGTCAACTATGTTTTCTTCTTGTTTCTGATTCTGCTGGAAAAAGTCATCTTCAATATTTTTTTATTTTGCCACAGAAAGGTTAAGAAATTTTCTCTTTGATTAGATTTTTTTAAGCTCATTTTCGCTTTTTGGAAAATTTCGTTTAGTTGCTCGGTTAAGTTAACCTTACAAACCTTTTAGGTTGTATCCTATAAGTTTTGCCTTTTTACAGGCTGTGATGCAGTGGGTGCTAGCAGATGCCGTTACCCCGTTTGGCAGGGAGTTAGTCTTCCTGAGGAACATTGGTACCTCAAAAACATGGTTTTGGAAGGATTCAACAGCGGTTTAAGGTGATGAAAATCGCTGCGTACGCATTTTTTTACATTTGAGAACTAAAAAAAAAATCGTTGGTCCGTAAATCAGGTGAAAACGGAAAATGAGACATTAATTCGATGTTTTTCTCCGTCAAATAATCAATAGTTGGACGGGCTGTGTGAGAGCTGGCATTGTAATTATGAAGAATGATGCGACGTTTCCAGTTCCTATTTCATCGATGACTTCTGGGAAGCAAATTGTTGAATACCATTCAGCATTAACTATTTTTCGATCCTCTAAAGCAATGATTGCAACATGTCCAGTATAAGCAAAGAAACAAGCGATTATTTTCTTGGAAGTGCTTCGCAAACGAACAACTTTTGTTGGATTCGGTTCATCTTGGAACACCCACACAGTTGAGTGCTGCTTAGTTTCTGGCTTGTACAAATGTATACAAGTTTCATCTCCTGTTACGATGTTATGTGTTGTTTCCTTAAACCAATTAACACGAGCCTGTTCTTGAGTTTCCGTCAAATTATGCGGAATCCAACGGGAACAAATCTTTTTCACAGCTAAAAGTTCATGCAAAATCGAGTGTTCTGCAGTCTTCGATATGCCTAACGATGCCTCTATCTCACAGTAAATCACATGCCGATCCTCCTCAATCATGTTGCGTATAGCATCGATGTATTTTTGAACAACAACCGATTTTGGTCGCCTTTTACGAAATTCATCGCTGACGGAAGCGTGACCATGACGAAATTCTGCACACCAATTCTAAAACGTCTTTTTTGATGGTGATTCATTACCAGAAGTTGAACGAAGCGATTCGAGGCATTGTTGTTGAATTAGGCTTTTACTAAAATCGTAAAAAATCACCCAACAAAAACCTTCATATGACATTTGCCTTTGTCCACAAAACTGTTTTGTTTTTACAAGTTCACTGTAAACAAACTACTCGGCCAATTTCTGAGTTGTCACCGTTTTAACAGTAACAAATGTCAAATTTTACAACAATGGTAATATCACATCTCAATAGCGCCATCTAGTGATCCTTTGAAAAAGTGAAAACGCGGCCCTTGTATATTTGGGGCTCTGCTCCCATTTTCGGACCTTTTGTATGAGTACATACCACATGTTCGATCACATATTATCTAACCATGTTCGATCACATATTATCTAACCATAAATAAAGTTAGAAATGAATTTCTTTCCACAAAGCATCGTTTGAACGGGTGTAAACATTAACCTTAAAAAAAAAGAATTTATTTTACTATTAGAAGTTATACTCGACACATTCTTACTTAAATATAAAGACTGTTTTTAGTCATTTTCCACTGATTTATGTAAATGGCGATGACGCGTTTCGCTGTCGATGCAGCTTCTTCAGATCTATTTCCCCAATTTTTCCGTTGGTTTGCTGAAATAGGTTAAGCACTTAAATGTGGTATTTCTGTCCTTAAAACGTGGGTATATTTCTGAGATTGCCTTGTTTCTAAGTTTTTTCCTAATGATATTATTGATTAAAGTAACCGAATAACCGTTGTTAACAGCTACTTGTTTTATGTAGTTTAATTCTTTAGTAAAATTTTCCTCTGATAAGGGGATATTAGTTAGTCTATATATAACAGTATGATAAGCTGCGAGTTTATGGTGGTTAGGGTGGTGAGAACTTTTGTGAATTGTGGTATCTGTATGACAAGGTTTGTGATATATTGCAAATTCATGTTTTTTCATGGTTTTACTGATTGTTACGTCTAGGAAGTTGATTTTCCCTTCGACTTCTTCTTCCATTGTGAAACTGATATTTCTATGTAAAGAATTAATATACTGTAAAAAGTGAGTTAATTGTCTGTCCGTACCTATGAAGCATACAATTATATCGTCTACGTATCGATGCCAGTATAGACAATTATTACTATTGTTATTATGGTTGTTTAAATATCATTGTTTCAATACTGTCCATGAAAATTTCGGCAAGTAATGGACTTAATGGACTCCCCATAATTAACCCTTCCTTACTATTGTAGAATGTATTGTTAAATGAAAAATAATTTTGTCTTAGGCAAGTTCTTAATAAATTAATTAGGTCCATTTTTATAACTTCATTTACTTTGTTTTTTGTTAATAGGTTCTCTATTAAAATTATTGTTTAGTCTGGGGGAACACTTGGAAATAAGTTTTTGACATCGAAAGAGACTAATTTAGAATTATCTGGTATTTTTATCCAATACTATCAATGTAATTTAATTAGGTGTAATATTATAATTAAGAAATTATATAAAATTGTGAACATTAAACCTAACTTGACAGTGTAAAATGTAGATCTGAAGAAGCTGCATCGACAGCGAAACGCGTCATCGCAATTTAAATAAATCAGTGGAAATTGACTAAAAAACAGTCTTTTATTATATATTTATAATGAATTTCCATCAAGTAGAAGTTACAACCATCCAAAACATTCTTACTTGACCGACTATAAACTCCCCAAAACCCCCATTTATCCACGTCTTTGAGAGCCTTATTGTATTAAAAAATTTAAATTGTATAAATTGTAACGTAGCTATCTGATTAACAGTTCTGGTAGTACCATACTATTATAATTATTATTTATCAAACAAATAAATATTTTGATAGGCATCTACATTCCTGCAAGTATTACAACCTACAGTAAACCAGCATTAATACGTTACAGATATTAAATGTCTTTTACAAGGATAGCATTATGAGGAAATGATAAGATTTGCCTTAATGTTCTGTTATTTCACTTCCAGATATTTTACAATTTGCTTTTTCTCTGCAGAGTTCATGAATGGAAATGTTTACACAACTTGCCGATTAGTCTAACAAGGAAACTAACATTCCAATTTAGGGAACTCTTGGCTTGATTTATTTATTTTTTTTTTACAGAAAAGGTATTAAATTTTCAGCCTCAATGTAAAATAGGGTATACTGGGCTGAGAAATTTTGACAAATATGCCTATTCGGTTCAAATGTTGGCAATCATGCTAGCAATTAATACTTTATCCACTGCAGTTCTGGAAAGACCGGTAGTATTTGTTCACGACCAATTTCGCAGGTTGTTTAGCCAGGAGATACTGTAACATTCATTTTTTCCTAGTTTTTAAGATCATGTTATGTTACTGTTTTTCTCCTTATAATTTACATTTTTTTCCATTTTTATATTTATTGTAGTGTTTACTAACTTTTGGGCAGTGTAGTTCACTCGAATTTTTGAGCAGTTTTTATTACAGTGTGCAGTGCGGGTTGTCTGCTGGATATATTAAATTCGTTTTTAATGCGTCGATTGGCCAGATATTTGTATCCGGGAAGTAGCCATATTGAAGACGTGATTTTTACGGAAGGGAGAAAAATATTTAAAGATCCGGATGACACGGATCTAGGCTTTTTTCCAACATGTAGCGTAGTGGGCTTTTTTCCAACATGTAGCCGTAGTGGGCTTTTTTCCAACATGTAGCCGTAGTGGGCTTTTTTCCAACATGAAGCCGTAGAGGCTGTTTTCATTGAATAGCCGCAGCCAGTCTTTTTTCTCAGCCGAGATGAAGTAGGGCAGATATTTTGTGCAGCTAAAGTAAGGGCTTCTTTTTTTAGAAAGCCGCCCAGTAGGCGTTCTCTATCAAATTGTCGTACTGATATATTAGTGATGGAGTAGTGTGAAAACGGTTTTAGTGCTCAATTTAAGGCCTTTTTCTTTGAAATATCCTGTTTATTCCCAGACCTTTAGGGGCCAAGAAAAATGTAGTAGCCCAAAGGGAACTGAAGTAACCAAGGGGGAGACATCTGTGTTATGAATATCCCACCAGGATAGGCCTAAAAGCTCGTAGGAAAACCGTAAGTCATCAGAATATCCATCCGTAGACCTATTTTCCCGCTGATAAGTGCGTTTCACATCGTATTGAACTGATAACTCGTAAAGTGAACCTCACGAACCTTCAACATCGTGTGTAGCAAAGTTTTAATAAAAAAAATCCTGATTTAAGGACTTTATTTAGCAATATCACCTATTAGGCTAAGGTTTTTTTGTAATACAGGGTAATAACAGAACAGCAAAGTTAGAACTTTTAATTTAGTCATTAATAAACCTTTTTTCTTGCTTAAGGCTAGTGTTTCACTGTGCCACCTATTTTACTTTTCAGGACAAAAGGGTTGTACCATAGCAAAATTATCCTTAACAACTACATAACCCTTCAGTGTTTTTTCATTTTTTAGCTGAAGTTAGATCCTTTTTTTTTTTAAAATTAATGGTGCCCAAAATTTGTACATTCAAAAATTTTAAACAACTATAGAGAGTATTTTCAAAAGACGTACAAAAATTATCTCTTACCCATATTACTCTACCAAGAAAAACTGAGCTAGTGTAAGTTTAATTTCTTTAGTTCTTTTAATATTAGTACCCACTCCATCCATTCTCAGAAATTAAAAGAAAAACTAAGGGGCCACAAAAAATTGCACCTCAACCTGAGGTGCAATTTTGGAGTATTTGCTCATTTCATTAAGTGTCCTAAATACTTCAATTTTCCTACTTGAACAGTTTCCATAATTTCCAGTTTTTTGTTCATGCGACGTAAGACATCCTCGTTGGTAACATGGTCAGTATAAGAAATTTTCAAAATTCTGCGATAGAGCATATATAATTCAAATACTTCAAGTTTCGTAGAAGTGGCTTCAGTCAGCGTTCAAGATTCCGCACCGTAAAGAAGGACACTGAAGACATAAACATCTTAGGACTCTTATTTTTGTATTTAATTTTATTGCTGAGCTTTTGAAAAGTGATATCATATTGAGGAACACTGCTCTAGCTTTTTCGATACGGTAACGAATTTCCTGCAAGTAATCTTACTGTTCGTTTATCATGGTACCTAGATATGAATATTGTAAAGTTCCTTGTAATTGTTGATTGTTAACCATTAACACGGTAGCAGGAACCGGAGACTTGCTGATTACCATGTACTTTGTGTTGCTGATATTATGTTCGAGGCCGTATCGATTACTGACTTCGTTTATTTTTATGATAAGATGTTATAGACCCTTTAAGTTATCAACCATAACCGCCGTATCGTCGGCATAACGAGTATTATTTATTCGTTCCCCATTAAGCAGTATTCCTTCATCAGCCTCTTCTAGCGCCTCTCTGAAGATTTGCCCAGAGTATATATTAAACAATAGTGGAGACAAGATACAATCCTGCCTTACTCTACGCTCAATTAATATTGCTTCTGAACGCTCCCCTTCTGCCTCAGTAAATGCCATCTGGTTCCTATAGAGATTGCTAATAATTCACAGATCCTTTCCATCTAGCCTAAGGTCTTTTAAAATTCCAACCAATTTGTAACTCTGACAAATATTTTTGAACAATATGCTAAAAGAAATAGGTAAATTATAAATTTAATTGACAGATGAAAAATACTCATCAGTTGTCTAATGTCTAATGTCATTTACTGACTATTAGGTAGCTCTAGGCTATAAATATTATACAATGCTGGCCAAAAAAAAAAAATTGTGGATACATACTGGATCTTAAGATGTTAGGGACCTAATTAACTTAGGCTAGGTAAGGAATTTATATAAATGTATTGGGAGAACTTAAAATATTTGAACTTAAGATATTTAGTGAACATAAAACTTAAGATTGATTTAGAATTAATTAACGCTAACTTAACCTAATCCTGGAGTAGATCGATAAGTTAACTGAAGCCGTAGATATTGATTTAAAAATACGTGGTGCGATTGAAAAGTTCTCGGGCTAAGGCTATGTAGTGTAGCGTTTATTTTCGACACTTTTTCTTTCTTTCTTCACTATTATGTGGACATAGTTTATTTACGTTTCGGGAATACGTTGCCAAGGATCAGAAAACCAATACATTTTAAAACACTTGACGATATTTTTTGTTGTAAAACACCGAAATAACAATTAGATACAAATCATTACAAGCTTGAGCTCAAGCGTAAACTCATTTTTTGAATTATTTCTCCTAACAAAAGAACATTTCTAATTATGATCAACACGAAAATTTACCTCAATTAGACTTAGACAAAACAAATTTAGAGTTTTTGGATATATAAAAGAAATATATATAAAAAAATTGCCAATTGCTCAAAAACTTTGCGAGTAGGGCTTAAATCAAAGTCTAGACACTTTTCATTGTTTAAGTTTTTTCGATATTCTGTTAATTAACCCGATTTTTCACGCTTGCATTTCATATTCAAATTTCCCACGATATCAAAGGTCACGTGACAGATATCAAAATAAATTTTTATGTTATCTTACATGCAGAACCGATTACCTGAAAAAAAAAACTTTGTGATTCTACGATTAAAACATTTTTTCTTATGTTGCAAACTCTTTGCTGGTCTCTTTTTCTATTTAATATATATATATATATATATATATATATATATATATATATATATATATATATATATATATATATAGGGTTTTGGTTCGTCAAATGAATATGAATTCTTTTGAATTTTTTTATTATTTTGACGTTTCGTCCCTGGTTTTGGGCATTTTCAAAAAACTACCTTGCCTTGTCTGGAATTAAAATTAAAAAATACATCACAGTCTTGCTTTAAATTATAACAATAACATTGGTTTACAAACATAACACATACACTTATATAAATATAAGAAAAAACAACGGAGATTGAATACATGAGACAATAGGTCCTAGTGGAATATCTTGTTTAGGGATTTTGGGTAGACCATACCTAAACTAAACCAACGCGGTCAGGTAGGTATCTGAACTACCACTCAAAATCTCAAAAAATAAGTGTAATAGTGGGATTGACCGATCGTGCTATCACATTGACCTCTCCGCAGTTTAGACCGGTAATCCTCAAAAAAGTAAAAGAAACTCTATTATCAAACAGCTTCGAAAGAAATGTCATAAATCAAATAATAAAAAAACGCATATACCGATTATATAACAATACAAAAAATAATAACACAAAACCGAACCCAAACAACCAAACACAAAAAAATACATATCATTACAATATATAAGAGACCTGTCCAAAAAACTAAAATACACATTAAACAAATATGACATATCTGTCTGCCACAAATCCTGCAAGTTAAATTCCCTATTCACTAAGCTGAAAAAATAGAACACCCATAATAAAAGACTCCAACGTGGTATATACTATCCCATGCGAAAACTGTTCAAAAAAGTACATAGGTATGACTAGCCAACTGTTAAAAAATAGATTAAACGGCCACAAATACACAAAAAATGCTACAACTGCACTCAACAAACACGAAAACGAAACAAATCACAGCTTTAATTACAAAGAAACCAAGATCCTAAATAAAGACCATAATTATCACAAACTGATAATTAAAGAAATGATAGAAATAAGGAGGGAAAAAAATGCGGTAAACCACAGAACTGACATCAAAGACCTAAGATTAATTTACAATAACATCTTACCTAATTAGTGCCAATCTTTTTAAACTTAATAGTAATAGCAAGAATAAACAGATAAATAAATAAAAAAAAGCCAATAAAAAACACTTCAAAATTAACATAAAAACCATCAAAAATAGCATCATACAAAAAAATAGTTCGTCCGCCAGCATACACACACATATTTTTTGCCAGTCTTAACATTAACCTTCGACTGAAATACTTACATCAATCACGGTCACTTATTTTCGAGGTACCAAATATATATATATATATATATATATATATATATATATATATATATATATATATATATATGTATATATATATATATATATATATATATATATATATATATATATATGTATATATATATATATATATATATGGAAATAAAAGTTAATTTTAAACTAAGTTATGCAAAATTTTAAAACAGTTGTTTTTTCTTGTATTCATATAAGTGTATCTGTTATGTTTGTAAACCAATGTCATTGGTATAATTTAAAGCAAGACTGTGATGTATTTTTTAATTTTAATTCCAGACATGGCAAGGTAAAACAGTTTTTTGAAAATGCCCAAAACCAGGGGGCGAAACGTCAAAATAATAAAAAAATTCAAAAGAATTCAAAGATATTTATTTGATGAACCAAAACCCAAGATATATCAAAAAGATTTATTTACATAAAAGTTCAAGAAATCAAATCTATCTATATATATATATATATATATATATATATATATATATATATATATATATATATATATATATATACATACATATACATATGTATATATATAGATAGAAAGAGAAAGTAACAAAAGAGAAAAAAAAGATTTGTAGGTTCGTAATTCATAAATTTCCTACTTCAATATAAACTACAGGGAAATGTTTGGCCACCATTAAAGATGCTGCACCCTTTAAACAAAAACAATATGCTGGTTTAGACCACCCGCTGAGACTTTTGTGTACAGAGGGAGCTTTTTCAATGATAGGATTGACCACTCGTGCGAAAGATATTGTGTTGTATTACTTTATTGTTCGATTTTACAGTTTAGGCTAATATTATCTGATGGATAAGCGGGGGGTTGGGAGCATAAATGATGAATGAGTATTTGGAATAAAGTCATTACTATACCGAAAATTATAATATAATTTAAACTATATATAGCTATTATTTCAAAAGATATTAACAATTTCTTGGACATGATTCGCACCGATGAAGAGTTTCGTTACCTTACAATATTTGTAATAAGAATTAGGAAAATGTTGTAGAAAAAGGAAACTAAACAGCATCTATTTCAATAACATATCGAAAAATCACAGAGCTCTGCTATCTGCAGAAATATCAATAACAATTAGGCTGCTAAAAAAACTTACTGTCTGAAACCGAAAGATTTTCATGGGTTGGTTAAGATAGAGTTATCTTAATTACACTTACACTTATATTTGGTTCTAGTTTGGCAAAACAATATACGAGATGGCACCACCGACGCGTATCGAGGTCATGTTTAGTTAGTAGCATCTCTTGAATGAACGCACACCAAGTTTCAGCCATATTGGTCTATTTCTTTGTGTTTGGCATTCGTGTGAATCAAGGAAGTCGAGTGATTTTCAAGAAATGGACGAAAAAGAATTTCGTGTGGTGATTAAACATTACTTTATGAAAGGCAAAACGCCTCAGGAGACTAAAGAGAAGCTTGATAAACATTATGGTGACTCTGCACCTTCGATCAGAGCAGTTTATAAGTGGTTTCAAAATTTTCGGACTGGCCATATGGGCACAAGTGACGCTGAACGTTCTGGACGGCCTGTGGAGGTTACGACTCCAGAAATGATTGATCAAATCCATGGTATGGTGATGGATGACAGAAGAGTTACGGTGCGTGAGATTGCTAGTGCTGTGGGCATCTCGACTGAACGGGTACATAATATTTTGCATAAACATTTGGACATGAGAAAGCTATCCGCAAGATGGGTGCCGCGATTGCTCACGCTTGACCAAAAACGGAATCGTGTGAAGTGTTGCAAGGATGGTTTGCAGCTGTTCCAGAAGAATCCGGAGGACTTTAAGAGTCGTTTCGTCACTGTGGATGAAACATGGATACATTACTATACTCCTGAGACCAAACAACAATCTAAACAATGGGTTACCAAGGGGGAATCCGCACCAAAAAAAGCGAAGACCGTTCCTTCGGCCGAAAAGGTTATGGCGACTGTCTTTTGGGATTCGCAAAGGATAATCCTCATCGACTATCTGGAAAAGGGTAAAACTATTACAGGTGAATATTATTCATCGTTATTGGACCGTTTGAAAACCGACCTGCAAGACCTGCAAAAAAACGCCCGCGATTGGCCCACAAGAAAATCCTTTTCCATCACGACAACGCACCAGCACACACCTCAGCAGTTGTGGTCGCAAAATTAATGGAAATAGGATTCCAACTCGTTTCACATCCCTCCTATTCTCCAGACTTGGCTCCCTCGGACTACTATTTGTTCCCCAATTTGAAGAAATGGCTGGCGGGACAAAGATTTTATTCAAACGAGGAGGTGATTGCAGACACTAATGGATATTTTGCAGACTTGGACAAATCCTATTATTCGGAAGGGATCAACAAACTAGAACATCGTTGGACGAAGTGTATAAGCCTAAAACGAGACTATGTCGAAAAATAAAAAAAGGTTTACCCCAAACACATAAGTAGTTTTTATTTTTGCACGGACTTTTCAAACCAGCCTCGTAAACAAGTATAATGGTGAGTCTTGTCATCGGAGTTTTGGGTGAAATTATTTAGTAGAAAACCTGAAAGAGAGAGAGAGAGTTTGCTGTATCTGAGATTAGTCACTTACAATGAAGATGGAGAATGTGGTAAATAATGGTTCCTCCAATTGTTCAGGCAAGTAAACTTGGTTTATAATCACTAGCCGAATCGAGGTGATGCTTGATCATCACCAATTGCCATACGACTTGGCAGCCTGTATGGGTTGGAGCCATAAGATTTATCACGTTAGACTTTTTTTTAGAGAAAACACGTAGATGCTATTATTTACTATATCGTATCTATCGTACGTGATAGTATGTACATACATTGCTGTTTACATATAACCAAGCATTTTAAAATTTTAAAACTACATGATACCTACATCATTAAATGTTACATTGGTAACTATTTTTATTGCCATGTATAGAGACTAAAGCCGATATTTTCACAACATAGACATGTTACATAAAAGAGTCGATATTGATAAAAACGATAAGTAATTGCAAGGAATTATAGCCATTTCGCCAAAGAATGTACAGTAGTTTATCATGCTTTATTTACAAAGATGTAAAATCAAATTTATATTTCTCCGTTCTCATCATTTCCACACCCCAACATAGACGTAAAAAATTATAAACCGTACATCATTTAAAATTGTCGTTTATTACCTATGAAGAAATAGGGAACTTATTCTTGAGTACATTTTATACACAGTGGAAAAGATTTAATTGGTGGAAATAATTAGTGTTCCGTACGGAACACATATAAGATCACTTCAGTGTCTGTCCATCTGTCTGTCACATCTGTTTTTCTCCGAAATTATTTGACACAGAAAGTTCATCCCCATCAGAACCGTGTAGTTTTCAAAGTTAAATTTTGACTTAAAGGGTTAGTTTTGGGGAGTGAAATCGGAAGTGAAAAAAAAAATGTTTTTACCAGGTCAGGCTGTCGAGTTCAAAAATATATATAACTAGCCGTGCCCGCGGCTCCGCTCGCGTGGACTTGATTCACTAATATCGTCACTGCTTATTCCTTATGTTACCTAACGTAATAAAATATCTGCCATTATTTCCCCTTATCTTCCATTATTTCTTCTTATCTCCCATTATCTCTACATAATTTCCATTATCTAGGCTTATTTCTGCTCATCTCCCATTATTTATCCTTATCGCCAATTATTTCTCCTTATCTCCCCTTATTTCTCCTTATCTCCCATTATCTAGGTTTATCTCGACTTATCTCGCAATATTTCTACTTATCTCCCATTATTTGTCCTTATCTCCCATTATCTTACCATAACTCCCAATATCTTATCTCTGCTTATCTCCCATTAGTTCTCATTATCTCCCATTATTTATACTTATCTCCTATTATCTCACCTCATCTCCCATTATCTAGGCTTATATCGGATTATATAAAACATATGTATAAATTTATAGAAACACGTAAATCGGATAAGCGATTCTCAAGTGATAAGCGCACTAACGGACAGACAGACAGAGAGACGTTGCATTTTATATATATTATAGATAGAAGATTATAGATAACCTGGCCACAGAACAAATTTATGAATTAAAAAAAAACACGTAAATCGGATAAGTGGTTCTCGAGTGATAAGCGCACTCACGGACAGACAGACAGAGATACGTTGCATTTTATATATATTATAGATGTAATAAAATATATATCTATAACCTAGTCAGAGAACATATGTATGAATTTAAAAAATCACGTAAATCGGATACGTGGTTCTCGAGGGATAAGCGCACTAACGGACAGACAGACAGACAGACAGACGTTGCATTTTATATATATATTTATTGTAGATATAGATTATTATTATTATTATTATACAAAAGGGTTCTTCTTTCTCACATTTAGTCAATGTGGTTCCATGTTTGACTGACGGGCCCAAGCCAAGTCAGCACAAACGCTATTACCATTGTGTATTAAGGAATGACCTGACTGTTACATGTTTTCAAAATCAGTGACTTCTGAATGTTTTTGTGTATGTTTGTGTTGAATCCCAATTATACCAAGTGTGGTGTGAATGTTATTGGTGTAAGGCCTGTGGCTGATATAATGAGGGTGACAATGATGACTTTTTCTTGCTTCCATAGCCTTTTTATTTCCGTTGCAAGGTCTGTGTATTTGGAAATTTTTTCTGTGTATTTCGTTTGGATGTTTGTGTCGTTGGGGACAGCTATGTCAATTAGATAGGTGACTTTTTCTTTTTTGCACTGAAGAGTAATATCGGGTCTATTGGCGGACACTGTTTTATCTGTATGGATACTGATGTCCCAGTAGAGTTTGTAATCTTTATTTTCAAGTACGGATGTTGGTGTGTATTTGTAGTAGAGATCTGTGTTTTCTATGAGCTTGTATGTTGTGGCTAGTGCTTGGTGAACAACTTTTACCGTGAGTCATGCCTGGCTGTGTATTCCGTTCCGGCTAATATTTTACATCCGCTTGTTATGTGTTCGATCGTTTCTTTCTGCTGGTGGCATTTCCTGCATCTGTCTTCTGTAATAGTTGGGTCTTTGATGATATGCTTCTGGTAGTTTCTGGTTAATATGACTTTATCCTGGATGGCAAGTAAGAAGCCTTCTGTTTCAGGGAATAGCTGCCCATCCTGTAACCAGGTGTATGATTGTTTTTTATTTACGTGGTCTTGTTCTATGTGGTATCTGTGTTTTCCGTGGAGTGTTTTCTTTGACCACGTTTTCATCTTTTCCTGTTGTAATTGGTTGT
Source organism: Pachyrhynchus sulphureomaculatus (assembly GCA_019049505.1). Lineage (NCBI taxonomy): Eukaryota > Metazoa > Arthropoda > Insecta > Coleoptera > Curculionidae > Pachyrhynchus > Pachyrhynchus sulphureomaculatus. The sequence continues at coordinate 5,375,696 of CM032447.1, read as the reverse complement.
GACTGTGTGTGTCTGCTGAGTGGTCTGCCCGGGATAAGTCGAGAGGTGTGTAGTTTTTGTCTGCTTTCACTGTCGCTGTGTGGAGGCTGGATTGCTTGCTGTGAAAGAATTTCCTAAGTGCTTGTATTTGTTTTGTGTGTAATGATCTGGTGTCTATAATTCCTCTTCCTCCTGCCTTCCTCTCGATGGTAGGTCTTTCTTTACATGCGTTGGGGTGTAATTTCTTGTATTTGGTGAATTGAGATCGTATAAGGGTCTGAATATTTTCTATGTCTGTTTGTGACCATTTGATGATACCAAATGAATATGTGAGTATAGGTATAGCGAACGTGTTGATGGCTTTAGTGAGATTCTTAGAGTTGAGTTTTGTTTGTAAAAGTTTCGTCAGTCTGTTTTTGAATTCGGTTCGGAGCTCTGTTTTGATGTGAGTGTAGTTGAGTTTGGTGCTTTGTTGGAAGCCTAGATATTTGTATGTTTCTTTGTCGAACATGTTATCGAGTGTTTCATTGTTGATGGTTTGTCTCATGGTGGCCCTTCCACTGGCCTTTGTTGATATGGAGCACTTTGCATTTACTTATACCAAATTCCATATTGACATCTAAGGTGAATATTTCTGTGATTTTGAGGAGTTCTTTCAGCTGTGTTTTTGTGGCAGCGTAGAGTTTTATGTCATCCATATATAGGAGGTGGTTTATTTTATGTTGATTCACTTTTTGGTGTCTGATGTTGAAGCCATGCTCTGTTCTGTTTAGTATATTTGAGAGTGGATTGAGACAGAGGCAAAACCATAGAGCTCTGAGCGAGTCTCCCTGAAATATACCCCGTCTGATGTACAGCTCTTCTGTTTGGATGCGTTCGGTTTGTGTTTCTAGGCGTATTTTGGTTTTCCATGTTTTCATAGTTTGCGCGAGAAATTGCCTGAGGTGTTGGTTGATTTTATAGATTTCTAGGGCTCTGATTAACCAGCTATGGGGAATGGAGTCGAAGGCTTTTTTATAGTCTATGTGACCGATGTGAAGGTTTCTGTGTTCTTTTCTGGTTTGTCCCATAATCACGCTATCTATGATCAGCTGCTCTTTGCATCCTCGACTATTTTTCCTGCATCCCTTCTGCTCTTCTGTGAGAATATTGTTGTCTGTTAGGTGTTGTTCTATATTCTTGGAAATTGTGGCTGTGATGATCTTGTATAGGGTTGAAAGACAGGTGATAGGTCGGTAGATTGACGGGTTTGTGGTGTCTGAACTTTTGGGTTTGATGTATGTTATTCCTTGTGTAAGAAAAGTGGGGAATGTGTGTGGTTGTAGAATGGCTTTGTTGATTTGGTGTGTGAGTGCTTCGTGTGTGATGGTAAACTGTTTGTACCAGAAGTTTTGTATATTGTGTATCCCAGGGCATTTCCAGTTGTGTGTGTGTTTGATTGTTTCTGTAATTTCTTCTATAGTTAGTGTGGAATTTTATTGTTCTGTCACACCTTTGTGTTTATCTTCTTCGGCTTTGATCCAGGGGGTGTTATTATTATGTAGTTTGGGTTCTGACCAGACAGTTTTCCAATAATCTGCGAGTTCTTGTTTGTTTGGTGGTTCAGTTACTACTGTCTGCTCGTTGTACATAGTTTTTCGGTAGAACTGTTTTTCGCTTCTTCGGAAGAGGTTGTTGGTGTCTTTCCTCTCGTTTGATTCTTTGTATCTACGGAGTCTTGCAGCATATACGGATAGTTTTTGTTTCAAAGTATCAACGATTTCTGGCAGTATTCGGTTGAGAGATTTAGATTTGATCTTGTCTACACCCTGTGTGACACGTTTGGATGCGTTGCCGTTCATAAACTGGGTAAGGTGTCCCAGATTTTGTTTTTCTATTCTTATTTGCCATTTAAATTTAGGTTTTCTGCTGTTGGGGTCTCTTTGTCGTTGCGGGAGTTTTTTGATTATTTTGTGTTATAGTGGTGATTGCTGCTGCATATATTATTGTGTGAATGTCTTCGATCGTGCTTAAGTCTGTTATGTACTGTGGTATTATGTGCTTGTTTATTGTGTTGAGGATTATTTGTGTGCTCTGTTTGAAGATTAAACGAGGGATGGGATTTCTTGTTGTAGGGTCGGTGCCTGACCATCGAGCTAGATGTGACTGCATTTCTGCTTTGAGTGTTTGTATGAGAGGTGATTCGGGGTGATGTTGTGTAGATGTTGTTGAGGGTGGAGAGTCATTCATTTTGTCGTCTGTTATATGGTGTCGTGTGGTGCTTGCTATTTGCATTGAAATATTATTTTGAGTTATGCTCCTGCTGGGTGGTGGGTCTTGTTGTTTTCGACTGGGTGGTTGTGTGTGTGAGATTGGTTCGGTATCTGCTCTACTGTTTCTATTGTTTGGTTGGTCTGTGTTCAGTTGAGCAGCTACTTGGTCTGTGTTCAGTTCAGCAGCTACTGTATTTTTGATGGTTTGCAATTCGAAAGGTGTGAGGCGATTGTTCTTGGTAATAACTCTTTTTTGGTCTATTACTCTCTGTTCTGTAACAAGTAATTGCAGATGTGGATATTCGGTCAAGAAAAGTCTGTGTAGTTCCAGTCTGTAGCCTGATGTCACTGTTTCTAGTTTGGTGGCGGTGTAGTAACAGCGCATCACTGTTTTATTCATTTCATCTGTCCACTTTAACCGCTGTCTTGGTTTGCCAGCCTTGGTAGTTGCATGTTGTCCTTGCAAAACATACGCGGTTTGGCCTGGCTTTGGTGGTTGTATTTGTCCCGCATCTACGTCGGTTTTGCGCTTGGGATTGGTGGTGGTGGGTCCAAGCGGCGAGTGATTCTCTTGTCAGTGATTTCTTTGTCAGGTGTGATTTCATTACAGCAACGCATGGCGTGTTCATTGATTACTGTGGTGCAACTCATGCGTTGCTGCGACTTTCCCGCCTTGGTGGGTGTCGGCTTACTCGTCGGCACAACACTTTTATTATTATTATTATTACAAAAAGTTCTTCTTTCTCACATTTGATCAATGTGGTTCCATGTTTGGCTGACGGGCCAAAACCAAGTCAGCACAAACGCTATTACCATTCCGTATTAAGGAATGACCTGACAATGTTACATGTTTTCAAAATCACTGACTTCTGAATGTTTCTGTGTATGTCTGTGTTGAGTCCTAATTGCACTAAATGTGGTGTGAATGTTATTGGTGTAAGGCCTGTGGCTGATATAATGAGGGGGACAATGATGACTTTTTCTTGTCTCCATAGCCTTTTTATTTCCGTTGCAA
>CM032447.1:5307071-5372350 GCA_019049505.1 Pachyrhynchus sulphureomaculatus | reverse complement strand
ATGGCTTGAATAATGATAGATAAAGAGATATAAGCCCCTGTATTACGGGAGAATTCGAGATTATGGAAAAATTACAGAAAATGCTATATATAAGCCTATATAATATGGGAAAGTTGGAGATTCTGGGAGATAAGGAGAAATATTTATAGAGTGGCTTGAATAATATTAGATAAAGAGATATAAGCCCCTGTATTACGGGAGAATTCGAGATTATGGGAGATAAGGCGAAATAATTGGAGATAATGGGGGAAAATGACAGAAAATGCAATATATAAGTCTTTATAATATGGGAAAGTTGGAGATCCTGGGGGATAAGGAGAAATATTTGGAGAATGGCTTGAATAATGATAGATAAAGAGATATAAGCCCCTGTATTATGGGAGAATTCGAGATTGTGGGAGATAATGCGGAAAAATGACAGAAAATGCTATATATAAGACTTTATAATATGGGAAAGTTGGAGATTCTGGGAGATAAGGAGAAATATTTGGAGAATGGTTTGAATAATGATAGATAAAGAGATATAAGCCACTGTATTATGGGAGAATTCGAGATTAAGGGAGATAAGGCAAAATAATTGGAGATAATTCAGAAAAATGACAGGAAATGCAATATATAAACCTTTATAATATGGGAAAGTTTTAGATCCTGGGAGATAAGGAGACATATTTGGAGAATGGCTTGAATAATGATAGATAAAGTGATACAAGCCCCTGTAATACGGGAGAATTCGAGATTATGGGAGATAAGGTGAAATAATTGGAGATAACGTGGAAAAATTACAGAAAATGCAATATATAAATCTTTATAATATGGGAAAGTTTTAGATCCTGGGAGATAAGGAGAAATATTTGGAGAATGGCTTGCATAATGATAGATAAAGACATATAAGCCCCTGTATTACGGGAGAATTCGAGATTATGGGAGATAAGGCGAAATAATTGGAGATAATGGGGAAGAATAACAGAAAATGCAATATATAAGTTTTTATAATATGGGAAAGTTGGAGATCCTGGGAGATAAGGAGAAATATTTGGAGAATGGCTTGAATAATGATAGATAAAGAGATATAAGCCCCTGTATTATGGGAGATTTCGAGATTATGGGATAAGGCGAAATAATTCGGAGAAAATGACAGAAAATGCAATATATATAAGATTTTGTAATATGGGAAAGTTGGAGATTCTGGGAGATAAGGAGAAATATTTGGAGAATGGCTTGAATAATGATAGACAAAGAGATATAAGCCCCTGTACTACGGGAAAATTCGAGATTATGGGAGATAAGGCGAAATAATTGGAGATAATGGGGAAAAATGAGAGAAAATGCAATATATATGTCTTTATAATATGGGAAAGTTGGAGATCCTGGGAGATAAGGAGAAATGTTTGGAGAATGGCTTGACTAATGATAGATAAAAATATACAAGCCCCTGTATTACGGGAGAATTCGAGATTATGGGAGATAATTCGGAAAAATGAGAGAAAATGCAATATATAAGCCTTTATAATATGGGAATGTTGGAGATCCTGGGAGATAAGGAGAAATATTTGGAGAATGGCTTGAATAATGATAGATAAAGAGATATAAGCCCCTGTATTACGGGAGAATTCGAGATTATGGGAGATAATTCGGAAAAATGACAGAAAATGCAATATATAAGATTTATAATATGGGAAAGTTGGAGATTCTGGGAGATAAGGAGAAATATTTGGAGAATGGCTTGAATAATGATAGATAAAAAGATATAAGCCCCTGTATTGCGGGAGAATTCTAGATTATGTTAGATAAGGCGAAATAATTGGAGATAATGCGGAAAAATGAGAGAAAAAGCAATATAAATGACTTTATAATATGGGAAAGTTGGAGATCCTGGGAGATAAGTAGAAATATTTGGAGAATGGCTTGAATAATGTTAGATAAAGAGATATTAGCCCCTGTATTACGGGAGAATTCGAGATTATGGGAGATAATGCCGAAAAATTACAGAAACAATGCTCAATATATAAGACTTTATAATATGGGAAAGTTGGAGATTCTAAGAAATAAGGAGAAATATTTGGAGAATGGCTTGAATAATGATAGATAAAGAGATATAAGCCCCTGTATTACGGAAGAATTCGAGATTATGGAAGATAATTCGGAATTTGCAATTATGAAAAAAATTACAGAAAATGCCATATATAAGCCTATATAATATGAGACAGTTGGAGATTCTGGGAGATAAGGAGAAATATTTATAGAGTGGCTTGAATAATATTAGATAAAGAGATATAAGCCCCCTGTATTACGGGAGAATTCGAGATTATGGGAGATAAGGCGAAATAATTGGAGATAATTGGGAAAAATGTCAGAAAATGCAATATATAAGTCTTTATAATATGGGAAAGTTGGAGATCCTGGGAGATAAGGAGAGAAATATTTGGAGAATGGCTTGAATAATGATAGATAAAGAGATATAAGCCCCTGTATTACGGGAGAATTCGAGATTATGGGAGATAATGCCGAAAAATTACAGAAACTGCGGAAAAAATATATAAGACTTTATAATATGGGAAAGTTGGAGATTCTGGGAGATAAGGAGAAATATTTGGAGAATGGTTTGAATAATGATAGATAAAGAGATATAAGCCCCTGTATTAAGGGAGAATTCGAGATTAAGGGAGATAAGGCAAAATAATTGGAGATAATGCAGAAAAATGACAGGAAATGCAATATAATATGGGAAAGTTTTAGATCCTGTTAGATAAGGAGAAATATTTGGAGAATGGCTTGAATAATGATAGATAAAGAATACAAGCCCCTGTATAAGGGAGAATTCAAGATTATGGGAGATAAGGCGAAATAATTGGAGATAACTGGGATAATGGGGAAAAATGACAGAAAATGCAATATATAAGCATTTATAATATGGGAAATTTGGAGATTCTGGGAGATAAGGAGAAATATTTGGAGAATGGCTTGAATATTGATAGATAAAAAGATATAAGCCCCTGTATTACGGGAGAATTCTAGATTATGCTAGATAATGGATAAGGCGGAATAATTGAGATAATGCGGAAAAATGGGAGAAAAAGCAATATAAATGACTTTATAATATGTGAAAGTTGGAGATCCTGGGAGATAAGTAGAAATATTTGGAGAATGGCTTGAAAAATGATAGATAAAGAGATATTAGCCCTGTATTACGGGAGAATTCGAGATTATGGGAGATAATGCCGAAAAATTACAGAAACTGCTATATATAAGACTTTATAATATGGGAAAGTTGGAGATTCTAAGAGATAAGGAGAAATATTTGGAGAATGGCTTGAATAATGATAGATAAAGAAATACAAGCCCCTGTAATAAGGGAGAATTCAAGATTATGGGAGATAAGGCGAAATAATTGGAGATAACGTGGAAAAATTACAGAAAACGCAATATATAAATCTTTATAATATGGGAAAGTTTTAGATCCTGGGAGATAAGGAGAAATATTTAGAGAATGGCTTGCATAATGTAGATAAAGACATATAAGCCCCTGTATTACGGGAGAATTCGAGATTATGGGAGATAATGCGGAAAAATAAGAGAAAATGCAATATATAAGAATTTATAATATGGGAAAGTTGGAGATTCTGGGAGATAAGGAGAAATATTTGGAGAATGGCTTGAATAATGATAGATAAAGAGATATAAGCCCCTGTATTAGGGGAGAATTCGAGATTATGGGAGATAAGGCGACATAATTGGAGATAATGGGGAAAAATAACAGAAAATGCAATATATAAGTTTTTATAATATGGGAAAGTTGGAGATCCTGGGAGATAAGGAGAAATATTTGGAGAATGGCTTGAATAATGATAGACAAAGAGATATAAGCCCTGTATTAGGGGAGAATTCGAGATTATGTGAGATAAGGCGAAATAATTTGAGATAATGGGGAAAAATGACAGAAAATGCAATATATAAGTTTTTATAATATGGGAAAGTTGGAGATCCTGGGAGATTAGGAGAAATATTTGGAGAATGGCTTGAATAATGATAGATAAAGAGATATAAGCCCTTGTATTACGGGAGAATACGAGATTATGGGAGATAAGGCGAAATAATTGGAGATAATGTGGAAAAATGACAGAAAATGCAATATATAAGACTTTATAATATGGGAAAGTTGGAGATCCTGGGAGATAAGGAGAAATATTTGGAGAATGGCTTGAATAATGATAGATAAAGAGATATAAAACCCTGTATTATGGGAGAATTCGAGATTATGGGAGATAATGCGGAAAAATTACAGAAAATGCAATTTATAAGCCTTTATAACATGGGAAAGTTGGAGATTCTGGGAGATAAGGAGAAATATTTGGAGAATGGCTTGAATAATTATAGATAAAGAGATATAAGGAACTGTATTACGGGAGAATTCTAGATTATGGTAGATAATTCGGAAAAATGACAGAACATGCAATATATAAGCTTTTATATTATGGGAAAGTTGGAGATTCTGGGAGATAAGGAGAAATATTTGGAGAATGGCTTGAACAATGATAGATAATTAGATATAAGCCCCAGTATTACGGGAGAATTCGAGATTATGGGAGATAATGCGGAAAAATGACAGAAAATGCAATATATAAGACTTTATAATATGGGAAAGTTGGAGATCCCGGGAGATAAGGAAAAATATTTGGAGAATGGCTTGAACAATGATAGATAATTAGATATAAGCCCATGTATTACGTGAGAATTCGAGATTATGGGAGATAATTCGGAAAAATTACAGAAAATGCAATATATTAGCTTTTATAATAGGGAAAAGTTGGAGATTCTGGGAGATAAGGAGAAATATTTGGAGAATGGCTTGAATATTGATAGATAAAGTGATATAAGCCCCTATTTATGGGAGAATTCGAGATTATGGGAGATAAGGCGAAATCAATCGCACTGCTTTCAATAATATCGAAAGTCATGGAAAAGGCTATCAATCAGCATCTTCTAAAATATCTTGAAGGATTCAACAATATTAGCGATCACCAATATGGCTTTCGTAAAAATAGATCAACAGGAGATCTCCTGACTTATGTAACACATGTTTGGAACAACGCAATTGAACACGTTGGAGAATTTCGAGCGGTTGCTCTTGACATATCCAAGGCATTCGACCGTGTTTGGCACGATGGGCTGTTGGCTAAGCTAAGTTCTTATGGTATGCCTGAAAGGTTCTGTTTGTGGCTCTCATGTTTCCTCAGAGAGCGTTCTTTGCGAGTGGCAGTCGACGGATTTCTTTCTAACACCTTCACTATCAACGCCGGTGTACCCCAAGGCTCCATACTGTCTCCTACTCTCTTTCTCATTTATATTAACGATCTGCTGGAAAAGACCGAATATCCAATCTACAGCTTTGCAGATGACAGTACACTTATCTCTTCATTCACTTTGAACGCTCGGGGACCGGCTACTCAGACGAATATCCGCAGACAGCGGGAAGTCATTCAACTTAACAAAGACCTGGAAGAAATTCTATCTTGTGGTTACAGTAACCAAGTGGAATTTAACGCTACATAAACCCAGGCAGGCATAGCAAGGAGAGCTTCTCAGAAGTTGGGAATATTATTTCGAACCAGAAAGCTTTACACTTCACAACAACTGTTAATTCTTTACAAAGCTCAAATTCGACCAACTATGGAATACTGCTCCCATGTTTGGGGCTCCGCCCCCAAACATACACTGCATTTGTTGGATTCTATTCAGAGAAGAGCTGTTCGTCTGATTGGAGACCCGGAACTGGCAGGTGGCCTTGATTCGCTGGAACATCGAAAAACGGTTGGCGACTTGAGCCTATTCTACAAGTATTTTCATGGAAAGTGTTCGAAGGATGTGGCCCGTTTAATTCCTCCCAGAGCGGTGCATGTTAGAAGTACACGTCACGCTAATACGTCACATCCGTATGAGGTTCAGCTTGTTACTCCTCGTACAACGCTTTTCAAACAGTCATTTATATGGAGAACATCATCCCTTTGGAATAATTTGTCCAGGACTGTGTTTCCCACCGAGTACAATTTACAGCGATTTAAGAACAACGTGAATCGCTTTCTCCGCACACGTGTTGCTCCTGTAGCGCTTTAGGGACTTCCCTGTAGCACGTGTGCTAGACCCATAAAGAAAAAATATATATATATATATATATATATATATATATATATATATATATATATATATATATATAATAGTAAATATTTGACTGAGAAGACGCCCTATGTGGGACTTTTGTGGATTCTTTTTATTTTTTATGACTCCTGATTTTTTATTGAATCTAAATAAAAAGTGGCATACAGACACCTATGTCTGTGAATATTACCTGAGCTTGTCGGCGTGACCAGGTTCAAGGAACATGAGGGAGGCATATGAATAAAAAGGACGTTTTTTAACGAAAAGAGAACACTAAAGGCGATGCTGGTTATAGCGAATAGCGCCAATCGTAAACGGGAGAAATTACCATTCATTAACCGAGGAGCGGTAACGCCTGAAAAAGAGACACCCTATTGCACTGTCCCCCTAAAAACGTAGACCCTTCTTAACACAGCAAATTGCAAATCGATGATTAATTTTTAACAAACTAATAACCTTTCATACAATAGAACTTTAAAAAGATACAACCAATTTAAAAACTGATGGCTCGAGGGAAATTCTTCACAAAAAGTAACCCTTTCACACAGTGGAATTTTCAAAACTTATACTACTTTCTTGACTACACCAAAACGCTCGAGACAGTACAATGTGGATGACTCTGGAACATTCTGGGGTAGATGGGGGTTTCGAAACACCTGATCCACATCATAAAATCTCTGTACGATAACTCAGCACTGATAAAAATAGAGGGACAACACTATGCCAATTTCAGCGTCGGAAAAGGTAGGGTTGCATCCTATCCCCCATTCTGTTTAATATCTACGGAGGATTATTAGGAAGGCTTTGGAAAACTGGGAAAGTGGAGGCTCTGTTGATGGGAAGAAAGTGTCAAACTTACGATCGTTCTGAGCAAGAAATGTTTGAGCTTCTCCAGCGGGTGGAGGCTACAAGTTGGTAAACAAGCCTGTGCCTGAATAGAGTCAAATGGCGTTTGATGATTGTGGATAGATCTCAACCAATATCATTGCCACTGCAACTTATCAACTATATAGAAACAAGCGATAACGTTATTTATCTCGGCATACCAATAATGAACAAAGGAAGATCCGAGAAAGGACTGGGAGCAAGGAAAGCTTTGAGTAGACTGGTAAAATTTCAAGAGATCACAATATTTGGAAAGCAACTAAAACTTCTAAAAGTATTAGTCCTAAATCAACATATGGGTCGGAATCGTGGACATTGCCGCAAAAGATATTCGTTCTTCGAGTGACTTGCTATCGTAGGACGCTAAGGATAAGGTGTACGGCTCATATCTCTATACTAAAAGATCTGAATATACGGGATCATGAAAGGCTGCTGCTAATGAACGATGGTTTCTAAAATTCTTCAGTCACGTAATACGAAAGGACAGAATGGAGAAAATAATGATCCAACGAAAAGTAGACGGTGAAAGAAAAAGGGGTAGATTTTCTGTAAGATCTATAGACCAAATCAAGGACCTTACAAACAAGTTGGTTGCAACAGTCATGAGAACGGTAGAGGGGAGAGTAGCATAGCGGAAAGTTACTCACTACCATGAATAAGTCACGACTTTCAGAATCGAACGACTCGAGAGGAAGAAACATAAAATTTCAAAATCAATGACTGGGGGATATAAGTTTGACGTCTATATCAGTCTAGAGCAGTGATTCCCAAAGTGGTTCAGGTGGACCCCCATGGGTCCACGGGAGACTCGACGGGGGTCTACGTTGGCGTGAAAAAAAAATGGGGGTTCACAAGTTGGAAGTGGGGGTCCACGAAAATTTATCTGGTTTCGATAGTAAAGAACAAAAATGTTGGCTTGGCTTTACCTATCAATGTAGGCAGATAATACACTATTCAAAAAAATTAAGGGGGCAAAAAAAATTCCAAATTTTTCGGTGATTTTTGACAGGCTGTATTTCGGTGAAAAATGGTCGTATTGAGACTTAAAAAAAAAGCATTTTGAAGCTTTAAAATTCTAATTTTCAGATTTTTTGGCTAAAATTTTTTAGGAGCTACGGTTCTCATGCAATCCTAACAGATAGCGCGAAAAAATAATATTGCAAATATTTTGCTTTTTTTTTGGTCCACGTGCTTGAAAAAATTTTTTTCAGTTAGGCCGGCATATGGATCAGATAGCCTGTTTATTTAGCATTAATTTCCTTGTTTTAAAACCTCCCTTAATTTTTTTGAGTTGTGTATTTTAAGAAGGTCAGGAACTGTTACTAGTAAAAACTTGCATAATCGATATTCAGTACAACGCGCGTCGAGACTTGCAAAGCGCCGCCCGCCCGCCCGCAACGCAACCCATTCAGACGTGCAAAGGGACGAAATACGACTTGTGTTGTGCTTGCAATCTTGCATGAACTTGTTTGATTCTTCACCAATATAAATACGAATGCCAAGGACAAACGTTACTCATTTGTTTCCAGAATTTTGAAAAGAAAAGTGTGAGTGAATCGATGTCAGTGTTTGCCAGTGCTGGAAAAAGTAAGTACCTGCCTATTTGTTATTCATACTTTTATTTTATATTGTAATAATATTATACGATACTTCTATAAAAGAACAGAAAGCCGAGAAAGATTGAACTTTTAGTACTTTTTATTATAAAATTATTTATTTACCCGACTGTGGTGATTCACTAAAGGAGAGATATATGATTGACCTGCATGTTTGTACATATTTCAGTGTCCTCGTAGTTGCTAATGCTAAATGACTAAAATATTTTCATAAATTGTACCTGTCTTTATGTACCACTCGTAACGTACATCAAAGTAATAAATAAATCATTAAAATCGCGGAGTTTTGATGTCAAAATATTCTTTAAAAGTGTTTTCTCTCGAATTTACAGAAATGTATCAAAACATAATTAATCAAAATATATTTTATATTACATTAAAATAGGTTCAGCCGTTTTGCGAAAACCTCTATATGGGTCTTAGCAGTTTATTGCTTTTAATAATTAAAAATCAATTTTGCCGCCGGCATTTTTTTTCCATTGCAAAAATTAATTAATCCTATTTTATTTTCTTAAAATAGCCATATCCTGTTAAAGTCGCCTTATGATTACTAAAACAAACATTTTTTTCTTTACAGGTAGGTAACTGATACGATGATGGCTTGCGGGCATCTTACAATATCTCATTGCTTATAGCGAAATCTGAAAAACCGCACACCATCGGAGAACAGTTAATTTTATCCGCTGTTGAAGAGGTTTTAAAAACTGTTCTACATAAACCTCCATTTGACGTACTCAAAAGAATCCCTTTGAGTAACAACACTGTACAAAGACGTATTGATGAAATGAGTTCTGATATTGAAAGTTTCTTGTGTAATTATCTGCAAACAACTCATTTTTCTATTCAACTGGACGAGTCAACTTTACCTGGTAATGAAGCATTATTATTGGCATATGTTCGATTTATTATGGACGAAGAAATCCATGAAGAGCTGCTATTCGCGAAAACTTTGGAGACAGACACTAAAGGCGAATCAATATTTAATGTCCTGAATGATTTTTTTTAAGGAAAAATCGATTCCATTTACAAACATTATTTCTGTGGCAGCAGATGGAGCTCCTGCCATCTTCGGGTGATATCGTAGGTTTATAAGTCATCTTAAAAGAATTATACCAGGAGTAACTACAATTCACTGTGTCATCCACCGACAACACCTGGTAGCGAAAAATTTGAGTGATAGATTGCACCAATCGCTTCAATTTGTGATTAAAGCAGTTAACAAAATAAGAAGCAATGCGTTGAATACCCGTTTATTTGCACAATTGTGAGACGAAAATGATGAAGGCTTCCAACGATTGCTTTTACATACTGAAGTACGCTGGTTGTCGAAAGGTACTTGTTTAACAAAATTTTACTCACTTTTTGAATCAGTTTTAGAGTTTCTGGAAAGTAAAGATCCAGATTTAAAAGAAAACTTGATCAAATTGAAAGCAGACATCGCGTATTTGACAGATTTGTTCAAAAAATTTAATGACATTAACTTGCAGTTACAAGGGGACAGTCTAAATTTAATAAAAACAAAGGGTGTAATTTTGGCTTTTCTTGGAAAATTGAAATTTATGAAGCAAAATATTACTCGGTGCGAATTCTCCCAGTTTCCAAACTTGTCACAGGCAGAATGTCTTGATGAGAATATTCAGACAAACGTTCAACATTTAAATGCTCTGCACGATGACTTCAAAAATAGATTTGAAGATATTCTGACGATGGAAATACCACCATGGATCATAAATCCATTTGATAAAACGGAAGTGGCGAATGTGGTATTACAAGAAGAGCTACTTGAGCTTAGCACCAATGAGGAGCTGAAGGTGAAATTTAAAAAAGGCTATCAAACATTTTGGCTGCAGCAGAAATACCCGAAAAATATCCCTGTGGGAAATTGCGAGAAAAGATAAATACCCGAAAAAATATACAAACCTAACAAAAAAAAGGAGCAGATTGAACATCACTGTGGGAAATTGCGAGAAAACTTTTGATGCATTGTTGAAGTTACGGTACGTTATTAATGTTTAATTTTAATTCTATTAAGTCTGTAATCATATTATTTTAATAAATAGAACACAAGAAAATATATTGTTTCTCTTTTATTTTTACCACTCCGAATTTAGGGTTGGAACTCAGCCACGACACAAATGTCCATCGTTAGATCTAATCTACACATTTTTTGACGAGTTTTGGGAATATGGTAGAAATGTAGCAGCAGGGGGTCCACCGAAACCAGTAAAATTTTCAAATAGGTCTACGAGAAATAAAAGTTTGGGAACCTCTGGTCTACAGTATAAGTTATGAACGTAATGATGAAACCTAAATCTTATAAATTGGAGTACAGTATTAAGTTTATTTTCAGCCTATCCACTTAAATTATTTCCACTACACGATTTCCAATAATATTAAAAATCGACCCCAAAAATTCAGTATAACTTTATCATTGTGAAAAATCTCTCGATTTGTTCAAATTTTTAGGAAATAAATGTGACTTTTAACGTAGATATTTGCAGATAACAGCCCATTGTTCGCTTCAATTGACATGAATAAAACCGCACTATTTGTAACGATTTATGAATACACGTTGCATGAAAGAGAATAATGAAAGATTTTAAAAGGTACTCGTAAAAGTTTAAGGGCTACTTCACCTTAGGTGGTTTAGATCGTTCTTTCAGGAAGTGAGTTTTTGCATGTCCTGAATAATGTTTTTTTATAACAACAAAAATTACTTAATTACAGTAGAACCCCAGTTATCCGAGGTAACGTGGGGGGGGGACACCCTCCTCAGATAACTGAAAACTCGGATAATCCGGATTCGTTTTTTATTCATTCAAAAAATAAACACCAATACTTTAAACCGATGTATAACATATAAATAGGCATATATATTATAAAACAGTGAAATAGGTATCTATGCGCTTCTGTTTTATATTGCATCTTCTTTTTCTCACTCTAATGTTTCTCCATCTATTAAGAAGAAGCAAATCCGCTGGGGTTGCCTCTGGTTGTTGTTCCACATACCTCAAAGCTTTTTCCAAAGAAGCAAAACCTTCTTGATGAGAGATCTTAGTGGGAGACTGTTCATCCACCGCCGCTTCGTCATCGTCATCTGTTTTTTCGGTTTCCTGAAAGGCATTCGTTATTTCTTCAATACGCATTTTTTCTTTTAAATCATCTGCTGTAATCCATTCAACAACATCTTCTCTTGTCACATTTTCGCAACCTTTTAATTTTTTGCATTAATTCAAACAAACTTTTTTCTTTTTCTTCTATCTCGCTGTCAAAATTTGAACAGGACATTTCTCCATGGCTTCTCAATTTCAAAGCTAATTCATTTAATGGAGTATTATTTTCACTGTCATTATAGTCCTCAAAATCGATAACTTTTGAACAAGATTTTTGAATAGTGGTAGTACGCACAGAATCCCAAGCTTGACTTACCCAGTAAATAACATTTTTCAGTGTAACCTTTCTCATCCCATTGATAATATCCTCCTTTTCTGTGTATTCTAACAGATGTTCAAGATATAAACGCCTATAATTTTTTTTAATGTTTTCGAGGATGCCTTGATCCATTGGTTTCATTATGCTGGTTACATTTGGAGGAAAAAATTTTACAACAATTTCGCCTTCTCCAGGGTGAGAAGGGGCATCATCCATTAACAAAATTGCTTTAATAGGAAGATGGTTTCTGTTCAAAAATTTAGTCACAGATGGCACGAACTCTTCTTCAAACCAGTTAGTAAATAAGGTCGCATCCATCCATGCGCTCTTCTGACTTTTGTAATAGACTGGTAGGGCTTTGGGTGAGATGTTTTTTAAAGCTCTTGGACGTGCAGACTTGCCAATCACCATCAGTGGGATTTTGTGCTTGCCAGATGCATTGGAACATACCATTATAGTTAATCTTTTCCTTACTTCGTTTGTGCCCAGGAGCTGATTTTTCCTGTCGAGATGCCAATGTTTTTGATGGAAGCATTTTCTAATTTAGACCAGTTTCGTCACAGTTGTAAATTTGATCACATGTGTATCCACAATCTTCGATTTGCTTTTTAAAGTTCTGCTTAAACTTCTCAATTGATGACACATCAGCAGAAAATTTTTCACCACATACAGTCAGTTGTCGTACACCGTACCGTTTTTTCCAGCGGTCAAGTCATCCAGAACTGGCGGTAAACTGATCTATCTTTGGGAATTCCCTACTAATCAATATTGCTTTCTGTAATAAAATTGGACCTGACAGAGGCACACCTTTTGATCTCTGTGGTTAAACCACATGAATAAGGCTTCGTTAACCTTTTCATAGTCGCCGGTTTTCATTGATTTTCTTCCTGAGGAGGAGGAGGCTTGATTTATACACCACTCTTTTATTTTTGTGCGGTTTCTTTTCCAATCTCCAACTGTTACCTCACCTACTCCATAATCTCGTGCAACAACTGTAATTGTCTCTCCTGCTTCAATTCTTCTGATGGCTTTTAATTTTTCTTCAATAGGAACGACGATTCTTTTACGCTTGTTTTGCTCCATTATAATACTACAAACAAAAATTCACACAAAGCAGTTCATAATAATTACACTTAACTACCAGAACTCCAACCAAATAAATTATGTGAGTATACTAGTATTTCTCCGTAGTAAACGCTATAACGCACTGCATTCACGCAAATTTACATGCTGAAAGTCCAAAAACGTAAATAGGGGAACCCCTCACACGGGCTACGGGGATTCCCCGAAGGCCCCGACGATTTTTGAATGGAAATATGTACATACATATTTTAGAAGCTCAGTTAATACGCAGCATAGACGCGCGCACCTCGGATAATCAGGTTCTTAGATTGGCTCGGTTAATCCGGAGCTCGGATAATCGCGACTCGGTTAATCGGGGTTCTCCTGTACTTTGTTAACTGACACTAAATATATTTCTTGTAAAGATTTACAAATGCGTTATCGCGATTTCGTAGTACAACTACATTTTCAAACGCTTAACTAAGACTAAAACAGATTTTTGGTATTTATTTACATACAATGAAAGGATGTGGGTATCTTAAGTGCTATAAAAGTTGGTAAAGGACGGAATTTCCGACGTCTACTTAACTATTTAGTAAATTTATATTATGGCTCTTTGAATGTCTGTAAATTTCTATGGATTCTAAGAAATTAGTTTTTGACCCTTTAGGTGCCGTATCGAGTATTGATAACTAATTAGTATTGGGAAATGGATGGACTGTTTCTAAAAATGCTTAGCAAATTATGATTTTTCATTTTTTAACCTATAAGATGTATTATGTTCTGCGTAACTTATTCCGTTCCGTTTGGCATACGTAACAGCTATTGCACTTTTAACAAGTTTATAAACTCTTGATTTATTATATTTACTAGTTTTATCTTTGATATCGAAAAATATATTAGATACTTTTTGAGAGGGTTCTAAAGCTATTCTTGTTTTTTCGGCAGTGAGAATTTGAGATATTTTATCCGACATGGGACCAAAATATGTCCGAGGTATGAATATTTTTCTTTTTTGGTATTCTTTTACGGGGTAAATTAAGCTGAAGGTGATTTGCTTTCGTTTACGGCTTTTTAGGGTATTAATTATTTTAGGTTGGAAGCCGTTATTGAGTGCTATATTTTTGATTGTATCCAGTGCTTTTTTTAAATTATTTTTACTAAGAGGGATTTAAAGGCTCTATGGATCATAGATCTATAAGCTGCCAGTTTACCTAGGGTGTATTGAGTCAGCTGGGATGGTGACTTCTGAAAAGGTTGGTTTACGGAAAATATCGAATTCTAATCTATTTATCTTTGAAATCGTAGCATCTAAGAAATTTATTTTATTATCTGTTTCCTTCTCCAATGTGAATTTTATGTTGGGTGTATATTATTTAAATAATTTAAAGTATAATTTAGTTCAATATCATTTCCATAGAAACAGACTAACATGTCGTCTACACATCTAAACCAAAAGAGAATATTTTTTGCGTGTTGAGTTTTTCGAAAAATTTTTTCTAGTTCTGACATCAAAATTTCTGCTAGCAAAAGACTAAGTGGAGAATGCATAGGAAGACCATCTCTTTGTTTGAAAAATTGGTTATTGAACTGAAAATAATTTCCGGTTATACAAAACTCGAAAAGTTTCAATACAACTTGTTGTATTGTTACACTGATGTTATTTTGTAGCATAGTTTCAAGAATTTCTAAATAGTCTTTATTTGGGATATTGGAAAAATAAAGTTAAGACTGGTGCAGGACGGGACCAATATACACTGTGGCCGATCAACCCTTCACAGAATTCTCGTAAGAATGAGATTCACGTTCCGAAAAGTCAACAAAAGGCAAGTAGTGATGGAGTCACAAAGATTACGAATCTTGCGACATACTTATTTACACGAAATTAAAAAGTATCGATCAGAGAATAGGCCAATAATTTACCTTGACGAGACATGGTTCGATCCCCATGACACTGTGCAAAAAGGGTGGGTTGACAGCAGTACAAAATGTCAGACTAACGCACCTTCAAATAAAGGTAAACGAATAACCATTTTGCATGGTGGATCTGAAAAGGGCTGGGTTTCAAATTGTCTACTATTATCTGCAAAAAACATAAAAGATTCTAGTTTGGACTATCAGGAAGACACGACGGCAGAACTTTTTAAAAACTGGTTTTAACATTCCCTTTTGCCAAAGGTTCCCGAACAGAGTGTTATAGTTATAGACAATGCAAGTTACCAAAGTCGCCTACTAAATAAGGTTCCTAATGCAGCCAACAACAAATCGGAAATACAGGAATATATGTTAGAAAATGACATTTATTTTTACTTCTATAATATATATAAAAAGCAACGTCTCTCTGTCTGTCTGTCTGTCTGTCTGTCCGTTAGTGCGCCTATCACTGAAAAACCACTTATCCGATTTACATACTTTTTTTTTTTAAATATACATATGTTCTCTGGCCAGGTTATAGGCTATATTTTATTACGATAGGTAGCATAAGGGATGAGCAGTGACGTAAAATAGGGAATGATGTCGGAAATAAGTTTGCCGCTAGCGCGTGCCTTTGCAATACACAGCCTAAACCATTAAATATGGAACAATATTATGTAGCAAAGAATATCTGTAATGTATAATCTATATAATATATAAAATGCAATGTCTCTCTGTCTGTCTGTCTGTCCATTAGTGCGTTTATCACGCGGGAACCACTTATCCGATTTACCTGTCTTTTTTTAAATTCATGCATATATTCTTTGGCCAGGTTATATAATAATAATCTATATCTATAATATATATAAAATGCAATGTTTGTCTGTCTGTCTGTCTGTCCTTCTGTCTGTCCGTTAATGCGCTTATCCCTCGGGAACCACTATCCGATTTACGTGATTTTTTAAATTCATACATATGTTCTCTGACCAGGTTATAGGTATATATTTTATTACATCTATAATATATTTAAAATGCAACGTATTCTGTCTGTATGTCTGTCCGTGGAGAACCACTTATCCGATTTTCGTACTTTTTTTTTTTTAAAACATACATATGTTCTCCGGCCAGGTTATAGGCTATATTTTATTACGATAGGTAGCATAAGTAATGAGCAGTGACAATAATAGTAAATGAAGTCGGACAAAGTTTGCCGCTAGCGCGTTCTCTTGCAATACACAATCCAAACCAATAAATATGGAACAATATTATGTAGCAGAGAATATCTATAATATATATAAAATGCAATATCTCTCTGTCCGTCTGTCTGTCTGTCTGTCTGTCCGTCCGTTAGTGTGCTTATCACTGGAGAACTACTTATCCCAGTTACGTGTTTTTTTTTTAAACATACGTATGTTCTCTGGCCAGGTTATAGGATATATTTTATTAGGTGACATAAGGAATAAGCAGTGACGATAATAGTGAATTAAGTCGGAGAAAATTTTGCCGCTAGCGCGTTCTCTTGCAATATACTCCCTAAAGCATTAAATATAGAACAATACCATGTAGCCAAGAATACAATATATATAAAATGCAACGTCTCTCTGTCTGTCTGTCTGTCCGTTAGTGCGCTTATCACTCGAGAATCACTTATCCGATTTACGTGTTTTTATAAATTTATACATATGTTCTATATAATTCGATATAAGCCTAGATAATGGGAGATAAGGTGAGATAATGGGAGATAAGTATAAATAATGGGAGATAAGGAGAGATAATGGAAGATAAGCAGAGATAAGTCTAGATAATGGGAGATATGGTGAGATAATGGGAGATAAGGAGAAATAATAGGAGATAAGGAGAAATAATGGGAGATAAGTTGAGATAAGCCTAGATAATGGGAGATAAGGTGAGTTAATGGGAGATAAGGAGAGATAATGGGAGATAAGCAGAGATAAGTCTAGATAATGGGAGTTATGGTGAGATAATGGGAGATAAGGAAAAATAATGGGAGATAAGGAGAAATAATGGGAGATAAGTTGAGATAAGCCTAGATAATGGGAAATAAGGAGAGATAATGGGAGGTAAGGAGAAATAATGGGAGATAAGGAGAAATAATGGGAGATGAGCAGAGATAAGCCTAGATAATGGAAATTATCTAGAGATAATGGGAAATAAGGAGAAATATTGGGAGATAAGGAGAAATAATGGGAGATATTTTATTACGTTGGGTAACATAAGGAATAAGCAGTGACGATAGTAGTGAATCAAGTCCACGCGAGCGGAGCCGCGGGCCCGGCTAGTTAGTTATAAAAAAGTGATCTTTTGAAAGTTTTGAAAGACTTGAAAAAAAAATATGTTTGTGATAGTATGGCTGAGAAAATGGGACACACTGTTTTGCGGCTTCCTCCGTATTATTGTGTGTTTAATCCAATTGAAAATATTTGGCATCAAGTTAAATCAAAAATAAGGGCACAAAATGTTTCTTCTACTTTAAGCGTATCAGTGGTTGAATTAGTAAAAAAAGTTATAATATATAAATTCAATTCAACACGTTGTTAAAGTTGAAGATTCATATATTTATGTAAATAATATAAAACTACTGATAATTACCTCAGCTGATGACAGTGATAGTGAAACCGAATTAGGCTTAAGTTAAAATATATTTTTATTTATACAATATGTCCCCTCTCGTAAACCCCTTTCATTCAAACTGTATATTTGTACTTCTTATCCATTTGTTTTTACATGCACCTATAAATAATCATCTCCAAAAACACTTATAATTTTATTTGTTTGCATTAATGAATAAAATTCTTAAGTCCATCTCTGCAACCTATCATAAACAAAAGGTCAGAATTTTTATATTGCTCATTTAAAACGGCAACAATCAGGATCTTATATTTTGGGACAGGCCATAAAATATGTATTTTTTAGAATTACATTATATATTGTCAAATATAGTATGAATGCAAAAACTCCATTTTTTTTATATATATGCTCTAATACAACGAACGGTTCCTTTTAAATGGTAGTTTGTCAGTGTGATCTGAACAAACAATACTAAGTGGTTTATACAAATCTAATTCCAGTTTTTTTGTTCACAGCTGTGACAATTTATAATTGATACTTATGTTGTACAGTAATACCCCGCTTAGCGCGACCCCGTTACGCGCGGTTTCACTATAACGCGAATTTCAAATTTCGCGCTCATGTAGTCATTAACTTCTCTATGGTCGCGGGGGGATCCCCGCTTTCTCTGAATATTCTCTTTGAAGAATTGGGAATTCCCTGTCCTTCGACTTTGTTCTATGGGGATTTCCTCGTTCGTTTCGTGTGTTCATTTGTTCCGTAATGTTAGTTCGGTCGGCTGGCAGTTTTGTTTTAATATTTATTGGAGATACATACATACATAATTTAACCCTACGTTAAAAATGCCGCCTGTAAAGAAAAAAGAGCGTAAAAGCGTCACTTTGGAATTGAAGATGAAAGTGTTAAGAAGAATGGAAAATGGAGGCAAAGCAACAATTGTTGGGAGAGATTTTGGACTCTCAGAATCGACTGTGAGAACGATTTATAAAAATCGGGAAAAAATTAAAATCTCCAGCGAAGGTTCAACACCTATAAGTGCAACAAAACTTTCTCGTTCGAGATCATCTATCTTAGAAAGAATGGAGAAATTACTGTCAGTCTGGATCGAAGATTTGAATAAGAAGAACACACCACTAAGTCAAGATCTCATATGCACAAAAGCAAAATCTTTGTATGAGATGCTGAAAACAAAAGAAGGAGAAGGGAGTGCCACTCCGACTTTTGCTGCCAGCAGAGGCTGGTTCCATCGGTTCAAGCAGCGTTCTAATCTTCACAATATCCACATAACAGGCGAGGCGGCCAGCGCGGACATTCAAGCTGCAGCTGAGTTTCCAGACAAGTTTCAAGACTTCGTTAGACGAGAGAAAATTCCTGCTTGTCTCATCTTCAATGTTGATGAGACCGCACTTTACTGGAAAAAAATGCCATCTCGAACATTCATTTCTAAGGAAGAACGTCAAGCCAGTGGTTTCAAAGCTGCGAAAGATCGACTAACACTTCTGCTGGGTGGTAATGCCACTGGTGATTTCAAACTGAAACCTTTACTAGTGTACCATTCAGAAACACCCCGTGCAATGCGAGGCACAGACAAGACAAGTCTACCAGTTGTGTGGCGATCAAACAGAAAGGCGTGGGTTACACGGGAAATTTTTCAAGAATGGTATTCTAATAGTTTTTGCCCATCAGTCAAATCATACTGTGACAGAAATGGGCTTGAACCTAAAGTTATATTACTCTTAGACAATGCCCCAGGACATCCAACCTCACTTGATACGCCCAGAGACTTAAAAGTGTACGTAAAGTTCCTTCCACCAAACACTACGTCAATATTACAACCTATGGACCAGGGAGCAATAGCAAACTTCAAAGCTTATTACCATCGCCGCACTTTTAGCCAACTAATTCATGAAACTGACGGGGAAGGAAGACAGTCTATGCGAGAGTGGTGGAAGTCATACAACATTATGAAGTCTATTCACAACATAGAAGAGGCTTGGAAGGAAGTTAAAATGAGTTGTATGAATGGGATGTGGCGTAATCTTTGGCCAGATGTAGTGGAAGCACCTAGAAGAATTGTCCAGATGCAGAGACAAGTGCTTGAAGACATTGCTGCAATGATTGAGGGGTCTGAACTTGAAGATGTCACGGTAGAAGATCTCGTAGAACTTGTAGCAACGCACGACGATCCTATTAGCAATGAAGATCTGATCGAGTTACAGAATAATCCTATCTACGATGAGGAAGAACAAGTAGAAGAGAAAGTTTTATCTTCAGGGGAAATACAAAATGCACTTTCAAAAATTTATTCAGGTTTGGACATATTGCAGAGTATAGACAATAATGATGACCGTGTCTTGACCGTGTGTCAAACAATTAAAAACAGTGTTGGGTGTTATGAACGTATTTTACAAGAACGTAAACAAAACGTTACCCAAAAGACAATAGATGTATTTTTCCGTAAAAAATAAGAGTATGTATTGCATAAAGTGTTCTTAGAATTAAAGTGATTGATTAAAATGATTTGTATTTTTTTGTATTAAATTTTGACTATGTTTAATCATAAACCTCGATATACGCGAATTTCAGTTAACGCGATTTTTTTCGGAACGTATCCCTCGCGTAAAGCGGGGTATTACTGTATTGAATATACAATAAATATATTTCATTCAGATCCTCAAATTGCAGATCATAATAACATTAAAACTATATTTTCAATATTATTTTTCTCTAAACTAATAGAATACTGGGTTGTCTGAAAAGTCCTCGGCCTAACAATGAAAGAATTTTTTTTTTGACGTGAAATATATTTTATTTTTCAATATAATCTTCTGAAACATTTATTCAAACGTTTTTCGGAAGGTTTGCAAAATATCCATCCACGGCTCCGATACCTCATAACGTCATTTAATGTAAAACGCTTTCCAGTCAGGAATTTTTTCAGGTTTGGAAACTGATAATAGTCAGAGGGAGCCAAATCTGGTAAATTCGCTGGATATTCAAACAATTCGTACTTTAATTCGTTGAAGTTTGCCATCGTCAAAACACTTGTGTGAACGTGTGCATTGCCTTGATGAGAAATGATTCTTTTCTTCTTTAAAGCAGGTCTTTTCTCACAAATATTTTTTATTTTCTGTAACCAGGAGATTTCAGTCGTTTCTCTGAGCCAAGGTCAAGGGTCCAGCACTCACATCCATACAATAGCACGGAGAATATATACGCTCTCACCATTCTCATTAGGAATTCGAAACTGGGACTTGTGCGATGGAAAAATTTATTCATATTCATGTATGTTACTCAGACCTGTTCAACTGGGAAATATATTTAATTTCTTGGGTCCCACTTGTCATGTATATTAATTCTCAAAAATATTTAAATGCGGAGACATATTCTACGGTGTTGTCCCTGATTTAGAGGGATTCTGGTGGTAGATTTTGTAGTGTGTGAAAATGGAGGATTGCCTCACGTTGTGACGTGTCACTTTTCACTTCGCCCACTCATTGAGTCGCACTTTTTGCAGCCCCTTTTTAATTTCTGAGAATGGATTGAGTGAATACTGATTTTGAAAGAACTAAAGAAATTAAACATACACTAGCTTAGTTTTTCTTGGTAGAGTAATATGGGTAAAAGATAATTTTTGTACGTCTTTTTGGAAATAGCCTCTATTGTTGTTTAAAAAATTTTTGGTTGTACTAATTTTGGGCACCATTCATTTTAAAATAGAAAGGATCTGACTTAAGCTAAAAAAAAACCGTCAAGTGCAAGTTGAACTTGCACAATTAGTGTTCCGTACGTTGATTGTTTTTAAAATAAAAATTTTTATTAGTTTTCAACAAAGTTTGTTTCCAATCTTTACTGAAAACTGGTGACCTTGAAATTTTGTTTTTTTTTATGAACCAAATAAATTATTAAAGGTAATGCACTTGTGTTAATTTTCGTTCAATCTATACCCCGTGGAGAATATTCCACAATTTTTTCAAAATTTTTTGGTCATTACTTTTCGAGATAAGGTAGGGGACAGCGATTTTTCACGATTTTTTAAGAGTAATACGAAGAAAAGTGTGCGCAAGTATTACATTATATATATATTTTTTACTCGTGTTTTCACCAGCTTTCATTTGACACCACACTCGATGACCTAGTAAAAAATTTTTTTTTCACTTCCTATGTCACCCCTCAAAACGAACCCCTTAAGTCAAAATTTATGTTACGGTGGTATAAAATGATCTGTGACTTCACAAAATACACCCCAAGTGAGTTTTCAACAAAGTTTGTTTCCAATCTTTACTGAAATCTGATGACCTTGAAATTTTTGTTTTTTTTTTAAATACCAGATAAATTATTAAAGGTAATGCACTCGTGATAATTTTCGTTCAATCTAACCCCCGTGGAGAATATTCCAGGATTTTTTCAAAATTTTTTGATAAGTACTTTTCGAGATAAGGCGCGGGACAGCGATTTTTCTCGATTTTTTGAAAATAATACAAAGAAAAGTGCGCGCAAGTATTACATTATATATATATTTTTTACTCGTGTTTTCACAACCTTTTATTTGACACCACACTCGATGACCTAGTAAAAAAATTTTTTTTCACTTCTGATTTTACCCCCAAAATTAACCCCTTAAGTCAAAATTTAACTTTCAAAACTACATGGCTCTGATGATATATTATTACCAAATTTCAAGTTTCTATGACAAATAGTTTCGGAGAAAATCGGGTGTGACAGACAGAGACCGAAGTGATCTTATAAGTGTTCCGTACGGAACACTAAAAATGAAAAAATACTGAAGGGTTATGTAGTTGTTAAGGAAAAATTTTTATATGGTACAACCCTTTTGTCCTGAAAAGTAAGATTGGTGTACAATGAAACACTAGCCTTAAACAACAAAAAAAAATTATTAATGATTAACTTAAAAGTTCTAACTTTTGCAGTTCTGTTATTACAAAAAACTTTAGCCTAATAGGTGGTTATTACTAAATAAAGTTCTTAAATCAGGCATTTTAAATAAATAAATAAATAAATATGGTCTTTATTTCCAATTATGAAAGAGAAAATAAAACATCATAAACTAAATAAACAAAATGCTACATTAAATTGGAAAATGCCGAAGGTCAGCTGGGAATGTAAGACCACGAAGGTACAAACGTTCCCTCTGTTCTTTACCTTAAGCATCCTAATACTAAAGTTATAGAATACAATATTTATCTATTAAACTGTGCTAGTATCTTAATAAAACTGTGTAATGTTGTAAGTGTTAGGAAAAAAGAAAAAAAAAGACAAAGAAAATAGAGAATGGCTCATGACACAACTAGAGCAAACACAAAAAAACCTTGATATAAATTAAATTGTTAAACAGACAGGTGAGTCACCCCAACATATCCGAGATAAACAATAGAATTCATACAGAGCACAGATACACTCAAGAGCTAGTGATATTCCTTTCTGAAGGAAAATTTACATAAATAAGTACTATATCTTTATATATTTAACAAAATCCTCCTATACGCCGCCTAGGATCTAATAGTTTTTATATTTTCTGGAATTGAGTTATAAATCTTAGCTATTTGAAAAGAGAAGGACGATCTAAATTTTTCAGTTTTGTGAGCCGGAGGCGTAAGGCGACCTCGAAAACGGACATTCAAATTATGAACATCTGATCTATAGGTAATTTTTCTATGTAGGTAGGAGGGCACACCCG
This sequence comes from Pachyrhynchus sulphureomaculatus, assembly GCA_019049505.1. Taxonomy (NCBI): domain Eukaryota; kingdom Metazoa; phylum Arthropoda; class Insecta; order Coleoptera; family Curculionidae; genus Pachyrhynchus; species Pachyrhynchus sulphureomaculatus. The sequence goes on along the minus strand of CM032447.1, from coordinate 5,349,001 downwards.
TTAAGACAATTTTGTGGAATAAAACAAGCCGCATGCAAGCAACGTCTATCATTCATATTTAACCATCCCAGTTCAAACAATTTGTGTGTTATGTGATTCCTTTTACGAATACCAAATATTAGGCGCAAACATGAATTTTGAAGAACTTGGATACGTCGTCTATCGGATGAGTCTATTGAAAATCCATATATAGTATCACAAAAATTTAATCTGGACAATACCAGAGACTCACACAATATAGTTTTTAATTTTTGATTTAAATAATCCCTAGAATTGTAAATCATCTTCAAATTAAAGTACGCCCGACGTATAACTATGCTCACCTGCGATCTGTACCTTAAATTGTAGTCCACAGTAAGGCCTAAATTTCTACATTTGTCATCAATCCGCAACACTTCCCCGTTGATTTTAATATTAATATGTGGTAAGCAACTGCTTCTGAGCCTCTGAGTACCAAAAACCATAACTGTACTTTTTTTTGTATTAATTGATAGGGAGTGGTCACTGGCGGCAGAAACTAGCCCCACCAGATCATCATTGATTTCTCTGACGCATCTGTGAATCTCGTTAGGACGACATATGTGATAAAGCTGCGTATCGTCGGCATACAAGTGTACCTTGCAATACCTCACCCGATGTATTAGTTGTGAAGTGTAAATTGAAAATAATAGAGGTCCCAAAATGGAACCTCGTGGGACACCACAGGTGATTGGTAAAGGTCTCGACTCAATACCGGCGACTCGCACTGATTGACTTCGATTACTTAAAAAACTTTGCAATAATTTCAAACTGTTGTTACTGCGACCAATGTATGTTAGTATAGAACAAAGAAGGTTGTGACTTATTGTATCAAAGGCCTTAGAAAAATCAATGAGGGTCAAAACTGCTAAGCACCCTCCATCGATGCCCCTGAGTATGTCATCAATTACTTCCAAAAGGGCTGTCTCACAGCTATGACCTGGTCTAAATCCCGATTGAAATTTGGGCAAAATGGAGAATTTATCAGTGTGGCCACGGAGTTGTGACTCCATGAACCGTCCCAAAATCTTAGAGAGGACGGGAAGAACACTTATGGGCCTTAAGTCTTTGTACTCATTTGGGCATGCAACTTTAGGCAAAGGTGTAACAATCGCATGTTTCCAATGATCAGGAAACTCACCCGAGAGTAGACAACAGTTCACTATATGTGTAATAAAGGGTACTATGTATGGAGTGGCAAGAAGCAAAAGCTTTATACTTAACCCGTCAACGCCCACCGCATTAGTCTTTATGGAATACAACAGTTTAATCACATCCTCTTCAGCAACTATATGAAAATCAAAATTTTCTACCCCAGGCTTTTTATTGTTTTGATACCAATTAATCTGTTCAGGGTTTGGACTCAGCTTAGCGATTCCATTAATAAAATAGTCATTTATATTATCAGGAACGGAAAGTGATAAAGGAATATCCGGTTTTCCTTTTTTAAGATTTAACATATCGAGTTCCCTCCAAATTTTATTAACTCCACCGGTATTAAGTTTTTGGGAAAAGTAGGCTTTTTTCTCTCTACGACATGCCAAGGTCGTATAATTTCTAAGAGATTTGTAATAATTGTAATGAGCCACATTTTTAGTCCTACGCCACTTAGAGTGTGCATTATTTCTCAAAGATATTAAAAATCGAATATTATCTGTTAACCATGGTGCAAATCTCTTAGTTATACGTATACGCTTTAGAGGGGCATGAACGTTAAAAACATCTATTAAAGTATTATTAAAAAACTGAACCTTGTCCTTTATATTTTCCAACAAAAAAATATTATCGAACGAAGCCCCATGTAAATTGGCCACAAAGGTATCAAGGTCAAAATCTTTGAAGTCTCTAATAATTTTAAAAAGGGGTATTTTCGGAGGATTTGAAATGTTTAAAACACATTTAATAGTATCATGATCAGATATATTATAAACTGGCTCAACCTGAACATTATTAATAATTTCGACATTGCTTGTTAAAATTAGGTCAATCAAGGTCGCAGTAGTGAGGGTAATTCGTGTCGGAGCATCCACTATTTGGGACAAGTTTTAAAGATTCAATTAAATTTAAAAAATGACGGGTACACGGAGTATCATGTTTTAATAAGTCAACGTTAAAGTCTCCAAGACACAGACACTCATCATGTAATGACAAAAAAGAAGAAATATCCTGCTCGAATATCTCTATGAAATGCATTATATTAAAATCAGGTGGACGATAAACTACACCCACCGAGACATTCTTATTATTTAAATTAAAACTTAACCAAAGTTGCTCAATATTACAACTAGAGGGAACTATTTTACAAGTCATCACATCTTTGACATAAATACTTACTCCTCCACCCCGACCAACATGGCGGTCCCTCCGAAATAAATTATAACCCTGTATGAACAAATTATGATTAGGAGTATCTCGATTCAGCCATGTCTCAGACAGGCAAAAAATATCATAATTCTCAAGCAACAGGAGATCTCTTACATCATTAAATTTAGGTAACAAAGAACGTACATTTAAATGTGCTATGGTAATCGCTCCAAATTTTTTGATATTGAACATATAATTCTACCACTAACACTAATAGAAAAAAAAAAGAATGAGAGTTCAACTTAATAGTTATAAATAGAAATAAAATAAAAATATATGATAAGAAGAGAGCACAAAAAAAAGGCAATTAGCCCACATTACTCGTTAAAGAGATAGGAATACTAGTAAAACCGTAAACACAATGAAATTCGAAAACAAGAAATATGTAAATGAAAGCATTAAAATTCTGTTACATCCTTTAGGTAGTACTAACCCAAAAAAAACAAAAAAAAAAAAACAATAAAGACATGACAGAGAATGACATGCTGTTACCGTAAGTAAAAGTCCTAGTCCTTTAAATTGTCTAAATCCTTTTCTTCCATAATACGATGCACTACATCTCTATAACGCACATAAATATTACCATTATGCACCCACGCATTTTTAATAGTAAAACTGCGAATGGCACGGTCTAATAAGGCCAATCTGGCTTTGGTTAAATCTTCCTTTATTAGAACACCACTGTGTTTTAGGTTTTTTCTGTTTTTTATAGCTGAAGTTTTTATCTCGTCATTCGAAAACCGTACCAACACAGATGGATGTTTATTATTACTAGTGGTTTTTGCTGCAACCCGGTGGCACTTCACTAATTCTGTATTTTGAATGTTTACCTTTAGCCTATATTTGAACAAATCTAGAACTTTACCGCGTAGGTTTTCGTTATTTTCGGCAGCCATTCCGAATATTCGAACATTAAGATTGCGCGTAGACTGTTCATGGAGATCAACAATCTTGCGCAATGCTTGATTCTCAGTCTCCAGTCGAACTAATTTATTATTAATGTTATGTATTTCTTGTGACTGAATCTCAAGTCGCTCCTCAATTTTTTTTTTAACCATATCTGCAACTTTATTAGCCATTTCCTCGAGGAATTTGTCGTTGAAAATATTGGTAATCAGCGTCTTGATTTCACGTATGTCCGTTGATGACAGTACCATAATGGCGGGAACTTATTAATCAGTAAAAGGCCAGTACTAGGCAGATCCACAACAATTTTATAATCGTTCACTATAACTTACAGCTCTGGTCACTTCACCACCCAACCAACACTACGATCCTAATTAATATTCTATTAAAACACTATAATTAAGCGAAATTCGGGAGCAACGTGGACAATGAACCTCACTACTGAAGCGACATCTATTATCATATCATCGCTATAGTATAGCGAAACGCATCATACAGTTTCAGTGAAACTAAATAAAGTGGAAATTTGATAATATTAGTCTTTCATTACATTCGTTATGAATTTCCATCAAGTAACAGCCACAACAATTCTAAGTAAATTATTGTTTTCACGTCCCTTGCCAATGAGAAAGAATTATCCCCTGCCATTTTTGCTTTCGTTTATGTTTTAGTGTTCTTAGATTGCAAAAAATATATATTCTCATTTGCATCGAACGGTCTATCCAACTGTCAGACTATGGGTCTGTTGACATCATAATACGAAATAATATTATAATATTTGAAATAGGAATGACACCTATAGTTTTTGAACGATATTGTTTCAAGGAAAAAAGGGTGAAAAGGATAGGTGTAGATATGTTGTATGATTTAATATACATTATAGAAATTTGCTTTCTCTTTACCTGAGCAAGTCAAATTCAGTACTTGTTTTTTGAATTACATGTTTTCAATAGCATAATTTTATGTAAATTGTTATAACAAGTGTATAAGTTTAAGCCATTTTTTTTAAGAAACATACAAGCAGGTGTTTTTATTATAGAAAAACTAGTTAGTGCTACTCATAGAGCAGGTTACGTTTTGCAATTTTAGATGATAATTTTCTATTCCTCTGCGATTATTAACATACTTTAATAATGTCTGCCTATTAAGGAGACTATCTTATCGACAGCTGTCTCTTAACTCCGGGATTTTCTCTCGTATATGAACGGTAAAAGACCCTTAATTAAATTAACCATAAAAAAAGAAGAGAATTATCAGTTATTATTTTTTGATGGGTGTCCTACTTAATAAAAATGAAAACGAGATGTATTTCTCAGTATATAAAAACTTTATTAATACAGGATAGTATTGTAGATTTTCTTTCAAAGACACATTGTCCAGTCAAATAGGGATTCAACCCCGGAATGGAAGTTAGAAAGCTGAAAATTTACATAAATATTTGTCTTGACATTCTAAAAGTTAGCTAAAAAGTCTTATATGTTAGAATCTCGTGTTCGCGAGTCAAGATATTCAAGGTGAAACGTCGTGAAAATCGGTTATTTGCAAATATCTTGTTTCCTATGCTTCGAATGATGTTTGAAGCTATTACAAAACTTGTAGAGCATAAAATTGTCTACAAATATGGAAACCAGGTCATTAAATTACAGTTTATGCGAAATTCGTGAATGCTAATGGGAATAATCGCCTTGGTGACCGATTGGTGCTGCAAATTGCATAAAATAAGCAAAATTTCAAGTCCTACAAGCTCGAATAAGACCAGCTTCTCACGGATGAGAATAGACTTGAAAGTTCCTTTTTACGGTTGAGATGTTATTCACGGTGAAACAATAACGTAAGCTGGCTCCTCGCCCATTATCCATTATTGAACATCACCGAAGTCAGACATGGTATGATGCGGAATGTGTGCGGTGTCGTTGGTTACATCTAATATAATAATTTTCATAAAACTAATGACTTTTCGGGCCTATATACTACTTAAATAAATAAAAATAAAATGATTTATTCAAACTCATTCGTGCTGGAGAATTACTACTTTTGCATGCCTTGATTGAGTTTTGAAAGTTTGGTTAGAGAATTTTAGCAGAAAATATAACTTAACTCTAGCAAACAATTTTAATATGAAAGATTTCGAAAAGTTAGGACTAGGTTCATTTTCATCAGCCTTATGTGTACCTCGTAGGGGTTTGCGAAGGTGATTTGGTGCGTTCGAAACCTCACCGACTGCTTTATCGTTGGGCTCTAGAGACATACTATATATTCATTATCTTCCGATTGGATCATGTAAAATAGTCTTTGTAATCTGTGGATATACTTACTTTCACCATTTAATGGGATTCCAACTTTATTTCCCAAACTGATGACTTGATAAGCATGATTTTACAATTGATTCTTGAGATTATTGAGAAACATTGAATTTGTGGATCAAGATGGATTCATCATTAAACGCCAGAGACGAAGGAGCAGTTGGAACAGTGGATGGAAGCAGGTGAAAGTGTACCCAAGAAACCAAAAACAGTTCCACTTGCAGGAAAAGTCATAGCTACGGTTTCTTGGGATTCTGATGGTGTTGTGCTGATAAACTCCGTGACAAAAGGTAGAGCCATCACCGGGGATTAAACGGCTTCACTATTGGACCAATTAAAGAGTTAAGGCAAAACTTCCACGTCTGGCGAAAAATAGTGCTTTGTCATCATAATAATGCACCTTCACACACATCTCGAATTGTTGCCGCAAAAGTGCTTTCGCATCCACCGTATTCGCCAGATTTGTTTCTCAGCGATTACTTATTGTTTTCAAATCTGAAAAATGACCAACTGGACGAAGATTCACGTCGAATGAGAAAATTAAAGCTGAGAGAAACTCTTATTTAGAGGAGGTATAATGAGGGGCTTAAAAAGTTAGAAAGTCATCTATAATATATATAAAATGCAACGTCTCTCTGTCTGTCTGTCCGTTAGTGCACCTATCACTGAAGAACCACTTATCCGATTTACGTACTTTTTTTTTTTTAAAACATACATAGGTTCTTTGGCCAGGTTATAGGCTATATTTTATTATGATAGGTAGCATAAGGAATGAGCAGTGACGTAAAATAGTGAATGATGTCGGAAATAAGTTTGCCGCTAGCGCGTGCCTTTGCAATACACAGCCTAAACCATTAAATATGGAACAATATTATGTAGCAAAAAATATCTGTAATGTATAATCTATAATATATATAAAATGCAATGTCTCTCTGTCTGTCTGTCTGTCCATTAGTGCGTTTATCACGCGGGAACCACTTATCCGATTTACCTGTCTTTTTTTAAATTCATACATATATTCTTTGGCCAGGGTATATATAATAATAATAATCTATATCTATAATATATATAAAATGCAATGTTTGTCTGTCTGTCTGTACGTCCGTTAATGCGCTTATCCCTCGAGAACCACTTATCTGATTTACGTGATTTTTTAAATGCATACATATGTTCTCTGACCAGATTATAGGTATATATTTTATTACATCTATAATATATATAAAATGCAACGTACGAGTATCTCTGTCTGTCTGTCTGTCTGTCCGTTAGTGCGCTTATCACTGGAGAACCACTTAAACAATTTTCGTACTTTTTTTTTTAAAACATACATATGTTCTCCGGCCAGGTTATACAGTCCCTGGCCAAATTATTAGACGCACTGCAAGATTTCATGTAAAATATTAATTACCGAGTGATATTGTACCGTTTTATTATTTTAAATTGATTTGTTTTTTTATTTTTATATTATCCAATCAATTACCTATTTATTTGACATAAGTAAAACAGCATTAATTTAGAAAAGCATAAGTTTATTAAGTTTTAAAGAAAAGTGAAATTAATGTTAGTAAAAGTCAATATTTAGTTGAGCCACCTTTAGCCGCTATCAAAGCTTTAATTCTGCGCGGCATGCTATCAATGCAAGATTGTACTGTCTCCTGCATTTGAGGATGATGATTCCACACATGAATAATCTTTTCTAGGAGCTGGGTTTTGTTGGTAATCACATCTTTAGTCACTTCTCTTCTCATCAGCTCCCACACATTTTCAATGGGGCCAATCCAACAGAGGGATATTTTTTTCTGCCAAAAAAGCTTTAACAGACCGAGCAGTGTGGCAGGGAGCTCCATCTTGCATGAAAGTGAATGGTCCACCAATCAACCGATTTTGTAATACTTCTTTGTACTGATCTTGCCTCATTATTCCTTTGACGACGTACAGACGTCCAGTGCCCTTGCCGCTGATGACTGACCAAATCATCACTTTGGTGGGATGTTTAACTGTCGGGACGACACAATCAGGATGAAACTTTTCTCCATGACGACGACGCACATACTGAGCTTTATTCTGCAAAATTTCGATGTGCTTTCGTCACTGAAGCAGACCTGTCAAAAATAGGAAAAATATATAAACTTCCATGTTTATTTGCTTTATTTAACTGAAAATGATAATAATGTATCAATTATTGATTAAATTGCTGTATCTTACCGATCTCCAGAAGTCCACATCTTTGTCTTGCCATTGTTTGGCCCACTTCAGGCGCTTTGCTTCATTGCAGCTGTTAACTTGGGCTTCCTGGCGGGGCGAAAGGCCTTAAAATCTAATTCTTTCAATTTTCTTCGAACAGTGCGCTCAGAAGCATTTACGCTAGCATCCTGGAGTTGTGATTTTATTACCTTTATGGTAGCAAATCTGTTTTCTACACAAATTTTCTTCAAACATCTCTCTGACCGTGGAGTGAAAATTGGTTTTCTACCGCATCTTTTCTTTCTTTTCGGGCTTAATTCCTTCCCTGACTCAAATTTCTTTTTTATGCGTCGTACACTAGCTTCAGAAACCTCCAATCTTCGTGATATTTCTCGGTTTGTAAATGTTTTCGCAATCACAAGGGCCTTCACTTCAGCTTTTTTACGTGGTGAAAGATCGCCTTTTCCACCCATAATGAAAATAGTCCAATTACTTTTTTAAAACACTGCATACAAAATAAACTAATAACTGAGTAGTATAAAACTGTTAAACAAATAATCACAGTCCATAAAGCCACAGAAAACACGTCCGTACCTGACTCGATTCCGATCGCAACTGATACGGATTTGTACTTGTTTACGTTCATGTATCACTTTGTCAACACGGTGTTGCTATATGTTAAAAATAAATACAAATATGTAGTCTACAACAATTCTTTTAAATAAAAATCAATAATATTGTAGTTTTAAATATACCATTATTGCATAAAAACTCTTAAGAACCATTAAAAAATTACTAAAAAAAATACAGTGCGTCTAATAATTTGGCCAGGGACTGTAGGCTATATTTTATTACGATAGGTAGCATAAGGAATGAGCAGTGACAATAATAGTAAATGAAGTCGGACAAAGTTTGCCGCTAGAGCGTTCTCTTGCAATACACAGTCCAAACCATTAAATATCTTAATCTTAATCTTATCTTATGTAGCAGAGAATATCTATAATATATATAAAATGCAATGTCTCTCTGTCCGTCTGTCTGTCTGTCTGTCCGTCCGTTAGTGTGCTTATCACTGGAGAACCACTTATCCGATTTAAGTGCTTTTTTTTTAAACATACGTATGTTCTCTGGCCAGGTTATAGGATATATTTTATTAGGTAACATAAGGAATAAGCAGTGGCGATAATGGTGAATCAGGTCGGAGAAAAGTTTGCCGCTAGCGCGTTCTCTTGCGATACACTCCCTAAAGCATTAAATATGGAACAATATCATGTGGCAAAGAATACAATATATATAAAATGCAACGTTTCTCTGTCTGTCTGTCTGTCCGTTAGTGCGCTTATCACTCGAGAACCACTTATCCGATTTACGTGTTTTTATAAATTTATACATATGTTCTATATAATTCGATATAAGTCTAGATAATGGGAGCTAAGGTGAGATAATGGGAAATAAGGAGAAATAATGGGAGATAAGTCGAGATAAGCCTCGATAATGGGAGATAAGGTGAGATAGTGGGAGATAAGTATAAATAAAGGGAGATAAGGAGAGATAATTGGAGATAAGCAGAGATAAGTCTGGATAATGGGAGTTATGGTGAGGTAATGGGAGATAAGGAGAAATAATGGGAGATAAGTCGAGATAAGCCTAGATAATGGGAAATAAGGTGAGATAATGGGAGATAAGGATAAATAATGGGAGATAAGGAGAAATATTGGGAGATAAGGATAAATAATGGGAGATATTTTATTACGTTGGGTAACATAAGGAATAAGCAGTGACGATAGTAGTGAATCAAGTCCACGCGAGCGGAGTCGCGGGCCCGGCTAGTTGAATTAAATATATTAATTTGCACTGTGACAAATAAAAAAAACTTTTGGGACGACCCTCGTAGCTCCTAAACTACACAACTGATTTAAAAGATTCTTTCACTGTGGCCGAAGCTAATGATATCTGATCATTCAACAAAATCATTCGTAAAATTTGGTTTGTCGGTTTGGACGCGTATATTGACTGACATACATATTGTCCAGTCAAACAGGGATTCAACCACGGTATGAAAGTTAGAAAGTTGAAAATTTGCATAAATCTTTGTTTCGACATTCTAAAAGTTAGCTCAAAAGTTTCATAATATCTCGTGTCCGCGAAATATTAAGGGTCAAACGTCGCGAAAATCGGTTTTTTGCAGATATCTTGTTTCCTACGCTTCAAATAATGTTGGTAGTTATTATAAGATTTGTAGAATATAAAATCCTCTACAAATTTGGTCTCAAGCAATATTTTATGTAATTAACCATTCTTGAGATAGTGCGTGAAGAGTGAGAAGCGCCCATCCGTATATAACACATGGGCTGAAAAGTCCCGGGCCTAACACATAGATGGCGCTAGTTTTATTGCAGTCACCTTTTTTTCAGTTAATACTAACCTTCAAAAGACAGCTGTTAAAATTTCATGATATTCTATTCATTAGTTTGTGAGTTATTGTGCTAAGAGTGACGCTACTTTTGTTATTTTCAAAACAATGGATCAAAAACAATTTCGTGTTTTAATTTTACACTGCTTCTTGATGGGAAAAAAAAAATACCGTTCAAGCGAAGCAATGGCTTGAAAAGTGTTATGGGGACTCCGCTCCATCAGAAACAACAATAAAACGTTGGTTTGCTGACTTCAAAACGTGGTCGTAGTGAACGCAGTGGACGTCCAAATGAGCCGGTAAGACCAGAAAACATCAAAAAAATCCATAAAATCGTTTTGAATGATCGAAAAGTGAAGTTGCGTGAGTTAGCTGACATCGTAAAGATATCAAAAGAACGTGTTGGCTTTATATTGCATGAGCATTTAACTATGAGAAAGCTCTGTTCAAAGTGGGTGCCGCGTTTACTCACTGTTGATCAAAAACAAGAACGTGTTGATGATTCTGAGCAGTGTTTGGCCATGTTTAAACGTAACAAACCGGAATTTTTGCGTCGATATGTGACAATGGATGAAACATGGATCCATCACTTCACTCCGGAATCAAAACGATCGTCATCTGAGTGGACAGCAACTGGTGAACCTCGTCCAAAGCGCCCGAAAGCACAACAATCGGCTGGAAAGGTTATGGCCTCGGTATTTTGGGATGTGCGTGGTGTAATATTCATCGACTATCTTGAGAAAGGAAATACCATCAACAGTGAATATTATATAGCGTTATTGGAGCGTTTGAAGGCCGAAATTGCAAAGAAACGACCGCATATGGCAAAGAAAAAAATTTTGTTTCATCAAGACAACGCACCGTGTCACAAGTCAATCAAAACAATGGCAAAACTACATGAATTGAACTTCGAATTGCTCCCACATCCACCGTATTCGCCAGATTTGGCTCCCAGCGACTACTGGCTGTTCGCAGACCTGAAAAAAATGCTCGCCGGTAAGAAATTTCGCACGAATGAAGAGGTTATCGCTGAAACTGAGGCCTATTTTGAGGCAAAAGATAAATCGTTCTACAAAAGTGGTATTGAAATGTTAGAGCGGCGCTGGAATGATTGCGTTGCTCTTGATGGAGATTACGTTGATTAATAAAGCTAATTTTGAACCAAAAAAACCGTGTTTTCTTTGTTAGGCCCGGGACTTTTCAGCCCATGTGTTAGGATAATGCTGTGTCAACTGTGGAATCAAATGCATAATACAGGGTGAGTCAACGATAGAGTAAAGTTCATTATCTCATTTGTTTCGAGAATGACGGAAAAAAAATATTAAATACAATAGTTTTAGGGAATGTTAAGGTGCACAGTTTTAAAATTATTTTTGAGTATACAGGGTACTTCTAAAAGGTGTGGCCTAATTTATTTTTAAATTCTGCGTAAAATTTTATAATTTTTTTATAAATAATGTTATATACCTAAACCTAGTAGTTTTTCTAATATTTCAATTTTTTTTTAAAAATACTAGTTTTCAGTTTTGTAAAAAAATGCTAGTAGCGCCATTATTTCTGAAGGTGGAACACTCATAATTGGTACAAGCGTTCCATAGAGATGAAAAAAAAGATATATGTAAAGAAATTTGAGTTAGATGTTAGAGGGTGTTGAAAATAAATTTATGCATTTCGACTATTTTAAATTGAAAAATCTCAAATTTTTTAATTGGCACACCCTGTATATTATTATTTTTTCTGATAAATTTTACAAAACTCTCCAACTTTTATTGAGCATATCATATACATACTTCTAATAGTTTTCGATTTATTTCGAATTTTTCAATTTTTACCCTTGTTTTTAATACACTTACGCTATTGTGAAAACATAAACAAATAGGTAATAATAATTTTAATATAGTTTAACTTATCTAATGATTAATTGTTATGACGTAATAAATGTTCAAAAATATGCCCATCTACATGAATACACATGTTTAGTCGTTTTACTATATTTTCCTTCACTTTCCTTACCATAAAGGGCGTTATTGTCTTGCACTCATCCCGTATCCTATTTTTCATATATACTGGTGTTGTAGAGGGATTCATATAAACACGATCTTTAATGTAGCCCCACAAAAAAAAGTCTAAAGGTATTAAGTCATATGATCGAGGGGGCCACTGAATGAATCCATCCCTACCGATCCATTTTTGTGGGTAACGATCGTTTAAAAATTCCCGAACTTCCCGGTGGTAATGAGCAGGAGCTCCGTCTTGTTGAATCCACATTTGTTCCCTTTCAAAGTTATCAACTTCTTCAAGAAGCTGGGGTTATTCGTTTTGCAAAAAATTTAGATATCTAAGCCCGTTAAGCGGTTCGCGAAAAAAATAATTCGAAAATTTAATATTCCACACCATACATTAAGCGACCAATGGTTTTGATTTTGAACTTCCCAGACCCAAAATGGATTAACTGTTGAATAATAATGCATGTTATGGCTGTTAACTGCTCCATTACTGCGACAAGTAGCTTCATCAGAAAACGTTATTTTGGATAAAAAATTTGGATCGGCCTCTATTGCTGCATTCATGGTGGTACAAAGGTTTACTCGTCAATCTTGCAGTTCTTGGTGTAGTTCCATATGAAAGGGATGATACTTGTATTTTCTCGTCGTGCGATTAGCCGTAGATTGAGATGTGTCAGATAAGTCAGCTAGTTAACGGCTGCTGACCTAGGGATTATCTTCAATTTGAAGTAAAATCTCCATTTCTTTTTTCTCATTGGTAGCATTCTGGTTTACTACTTTGCGTTTCATATACTCAACGCTACCACTACCATCAAACCGTTTCATTAAGCACTGAAAAGATTTTCTAGATGGTATACGTCTATTAAGGTACTTCGCTCCGTAAAGCCTTACTGTCAAAAGACAATTTTTTCCCGTGTCCCTCCTCGCCCAGTATATAAACCATTTTTAAGAGAATTTATAACTAGTAGCTTTATACGTCACTTACTACAGCAAATTAATCGATTTTTACTTGCTTAATAGACATGTTAAAATTTGACAATGCCTACATTTTTGTCTTGTCTTGGCAACTATGCTTAAGTGTATTAAAAACAAGCGCAAAAATTCAAAAATTCAAAATAAATCGAAAAACTACTAGAAATAGGTATATGACATACTTGATAAAAGTTGGAGGGTTTGTAAAATCTATCAAAAAAAATAATAACAATATACAGAGTGAGCCATTTAAAAAATTTAAGATTTTTTCAATTTAAAATAGTCGAAATATATAAGTTTATTTTGAACACCCTGTAGCATCTAACTCAAATTTCTTTACATGCTTTTTTTTTCTTCTCTATAGAACGCTCGTACTTATTATGAGTATTCCACCTTCAGAAACAATGGCTTTACTGGCAATTTTTTACAAAACTGAAAACTAGTATTTTTTAAAAAAAATTGAAATATTAGAAAAACGACTAGGTTTAGGTACATAACATTATTAATAAAAAAGTTATAAAATTTTACGCAGAATTTAAAAATAAATTAGAAAATAGGATGTTCCATTTAAAATAACCGGTCAAGTGCAAGTTGAACTTGCGCAATTAGTGTTCCGTACGTTGATTGCTTTTAAAATAAAAAATTTTCTTACAGAGGTATAAAATGATCAGTGACACAAAATACACCCCAAATGAGTTTTCAACAAAGTTTGCTTCCAATCTTTACTGAAATCTAATGACCTTGAAATTTTTGTTTTTTTTATATACCAGATAAATTATTAAAGGTACTGCACTCGTGATAATTTTCGTTCAATCTACACCCCGTGGAGAATATTTCAGAATTTTTTCGAAATTTTTTGATGAGTACTTTTCGAGATAAGGCGGGGGACAGCGATTTTTCGCGAATTTTTAAAAATAATACAAAGAAAAGTGCGCGCAAGTATAACATTATATATACATTTTTTACTCGTGTTTTCACAAGCGTTCATTTGACACCACACTCGATGACCTAGTAAATTTTTTTTTTTCACTTCCGACTTCACCGCCCAAAACTAACCCCTTAAGTCAAAATTTAACTCTCAAAACTACATGGCTCTGACGAGACCATCAATTCCTATATTATTACCAAATTTCACCTTTCTATGTCAAATAGTTTCGGAGAAGATCGGGTGTGACAGACAGACAGACAGACAGACATACACCGAAGTGATCTTATAAGTGTTCCGTACGGAATACTAAAAACATATGTTATATCGGCCATATTTTTTTAAAGTACCCTGTATACTCAAAAATAATTTTAAATTGTGCACCTTAATATTCCCTAAAACTATTCTATTTAACATTTTTTCGTCATTTCTGAAACAAATGAGATAAAGAACTTTACCCTATCGTTGACTCACCCTGTACAGTTTATAAAATTAACTTTTTCCAAATGTTATAATTATTAAGAAACTTGAACTATTTATTTATTTATTTATAATATTATTTATAAGTAAGACATCCGTATGATAATATTTAGTTAAATTATATAAATAACTAGCCGGGCCCGCGGCTCCGCTCGCGTGCACTTGATTCACTACTATCGTCACTGCTTATTCCTTATGTTACCCAACGTAATAAAATATCTCCCATTAATTCTTCTTATCTCCCAATATTTCTCCTTATTTCCCATTATCTCTACATAATTTCCATTAACTAGGCTTATCTCTGCTCATCGCCCATTATTTCTCCTTATCTCCCATTATTTCTCCTTATCTCCCATTATCTCACCTTATTTCCCATTATCTAGGCTTATCTCGACTTATCTCCCATTATTTCTCCTTATCTCCCATTATTTCTCCTTATCTCCCATTATCTCCTCAAACTCCCATTATCTAGATTTATCTCTGCTTATCTCCCATTATCTCTCCTTATCTCCCATTATGTATACTTATCTCCCATTATCTCACCTTATCTCCCATTATCGAGGCTTATCTCGACTTATCTCCCATTATTTCTCCTTATCTCCCATTATCTCACCTTATCTCCCATTATCTAGGCTTATATCGAATTATATAGAACAGATATATAAATTTATAAAAACACGTAAATCGGATAAGTGGTTCTCGACTGATAAGCGCACTAACGGACAGAGAGACGATGCATTTTATATATATATATATTTTATATATATATATATATATATATATATATATATATATATATATATATATATATATATATATATATATATATATATATATATATATATATATATATTCTATATAATATATATATATATTGTATTGCTACATAATATTGTTCCATTATTTAATGCTTTAGGGAGTATATTGCAAGAGAACGCGCTAGCGGCAAACTTCTCTCCGACTTGAATCACTATTATCATTACTGCTTATTCCTTATGTCACCTAATAAAATATATCCTATAACCTGGCCAGAGAACATAGGTTTGTTTAAAAAAAGCACGTAAATCGGATAAGTGGTTCCCCAGTGATAAGCACACTAACGGACAGACGACAGACAGACAGACGAACAGAGAGACATTGCATTTTATATATATTATAGATATTCTATGCTACATAATATTGTTCCATATTTAATGGTTTGGACTGTGTATTGCAAGAGAACGCGCTAGCGGTAAACATTGTCCGACTTCATTTACTATTATTGTCACTGCTCATTCCTTATGCTACTTATCGTAATAAAATATAGCCTATAACCTGGCCGGAGAACATATATATGTTTTTTAAAAAAAAAGTACGAAAATTGGATAAGTGGTTCCCCAGTGATAAGCGCACTAACGGACAGACAGACAGACAGAGATACGTTGCATTTTATATATATTATAGGTGTAATAAAATATATACCTATAACCTCGTCAGAGAACATATGTATGAATTTAAAAAATCACGTAAATCGGATAAGTGGTTCTCAAGGGATAAGCGCATTAACGGACAGACAGACAGACAAACATTGCATTTTATATATATTATAGATATAGATTATTATTATTATTATTATATAACCTGGCCAAAGAATATATGTAAGAATTTAAAAAAGAGGTAAATCGGATAAGTGGTTCCCGCGTGATAAACGCACTAATGGACAGACAGACAGAGAGACATTGCATTTTATATATACTATAGATTATACATTACAGATATTCTTTGCTACATAATATTGTTCCATATTTAATGGTTTAGGCTGTGTATTGCAAAGGCACGCGCTAGCGGCAAACTTATTTCCGACATCATTCACTATTTTACGTCACTGCTCATTCCTTATGCTACCTATCGTAATAAAATATAGCCTATAACCTGGCCAGAGAACATATGTATGTTTTAAAAAAAAAAGTACGTAAATCGGATAAGTGGTTCTTCAGTGATAGGCGCACTAACGGACAGACAGACAGACAGACAGACAGAGAGACGTTGCATTTTATATATATTATAGATAAGATATTGAAGTGATATAGTTTCAATACATTATAATTACATTTTTGTTTATCATAAGTTGTAAACCTATTACAATTTATTTAAGTTAAAATGTAAGGCGATTTTTTTTACTCTGAATATTAATAGCAGACGTGCAGCTTAATATTCCTCTTGTTCGTCGTCGTCTTCCTCTTCTGATCGCTCAAATTGAATTTCCAAACTGTTATCATCATCCTCGTTGTCCGTCATATTTGGCTCCAAAGCCTCAAGGACCTCAGGTACATACTTACTTTCTCCATCAAAAACATTTGGATAAGAAGCGTTGAGGCATGCTTGTCCGTTATACTGGCCACAAACTGAGGAGCATTGCAACCCTAATTTCTCCATTCATGGTTCGCGCTACAGCCTTTCTTGCAATTGCAGTATGCGTTTTGTAATATCTACTCCATTCCTCGGGTTCTAAGTCTCCCCCTAACCAAGTTTGGATCTGGTAGTAGACACGATAGATAAGCTTCCGAGTTGCTACATTTATAGGTGGAAGAGATGATAACTTTACCTTTATTGAGTCTTGTTGATTTGATGAATTAAGTGTACCCAAAATTGTCAATACTGCGTTCTGATTTTGGAGCATTATACATTGCTACAAAAACAAGTATTCCATTTTCAAACAATGTGTTTGGAGCTCAGTTTTCTTGCTGAAATAATTTAGCTGATTGGTAAAAATCGGAATCTTTCTCGAACATTTTTATAATTGACCTTTTTCCTATTTTAAACAGCGCAGATGTTGTGTCACATCCACTGAAGGCGTACAAAAATAAAATATGTTTTTTAAAACGAGGATATTTGTCGAAGCTTTTAGACGAATACAATCGTGTCCCCACAATGTCCCTGCAAATTTTTTTTTAAGAAAATTTCTTGCTGATATGATTAAAAGAACTAGCAGATCAATAACTTTTCCAATGATGACGGCAGTCTTTTGATGTTCAGATTCTGTAATGGCATTTATAAATAAATAATTCAAGTTTCTTAATAATTTTAATATTTCTAAATAATTAATTTTATAAACTGTACTACGCATTTGATTCCACAGTTTTTTTTTTTTTTTTTTTTTTTTTTTTTATGGGTCTAGCACACGTGCTACAGGGAAGTCCCTAAAGCGCTACAGGAGCGACACGTGTGCGGAGAAAGCGATTCACGTTGTTCTTGAATCGCTGTAGATTGTACTCGATGGGAAACACAGTCCTGGGTAAACCATTCCAAAGGTATGATGTTCTCCATATAAAAGACTGCTTGAAAAGCGTTGTACGAGGAGTAACAAGCTGAACCTCATACGGATGCGAAGCATTAGCGCGACGCGTACCTCTAATATGCACCACTCTGGGAGGAATTAAACGGGCCACATCCTTCGAACACTTTCCATGAAAGTACTTGTAGAATAGGCTCAAGTCGCCAACCGTTCTTCGATGTTCCAGCGAATCAAGGCCGTCGGTCAGTTCCGGGTGTCCAATCAGACGAACAGCTCTTCTCTGGATAGAATCCAACAAATGCAGTGTATGTTTGGGAGCGGAGCTCCAAACATGGGAGCAGTATTCCATAGTTGGTCGAATTTGAGCTTTGTAAAGAATTAACAGTTGTTGTGGAGTGTAAAGCTTTCTGGTTCGAAACAATATTCCCAACTTTTGAGAAGCTCTTCTTGCTATGCCTGCAACATGTTCATGCCAGGACATATTTGCTCCCAAATTAACGCCTAACAGATTGAGTGACGATGTTAGAGAGATGGAGCGCCCCGACATAACTATGTCGGGTTCTGCAACGTTAACTTTTTTAGAAAAAACTGCCGCCTGGCTTTTTGTAGCGTTAAATTCCACTTGGTTACTGTCACCCCAAGATAGAATTTCTTCCAGGTCTTTGTTAAGTTGAATGACTTCCTGCTGTCTGCGGATATTCGTCTGAGTAGTCGATGTCCGAGCATTCAAAGTGAATGAAGAGATAAGTGTACTGTCATCTGCAAAGCTGTAGATTGGATTCTCGGTCTTTTCCAGCAGATCGTTAATATAAATGAGGAAGAGAGTAGGAGAGACAGTATGGAACCTTGGGGCACACCGGCGTTGATAGTGAAGGTGTTAGAAAGAAATCCGTCAACTGCCACTCGTAAAGAACGCTCTCTGAGGAAACATGAGAGCCACAAACAGAACTTTTCAGACATACCATAAGAACGTAGCTTAGCCAACAGCCCATCGTGCCAAACACGGTCAAATGCCTTGGATATGTCAAGAGCAACCGCTCGAGATTCTCCAAAGTGTTCAATTGCGTTGTTCCAAACATGTGTTACATAAGTCAGAAGATCTCCTGTTGATCTATTTTTACGAAAGCCATATTGGTGATCACTAATAATGTTGAATCCTTCAAGATATTTTAGAAGATGCTGATTGATAGCCTTTTCCATGACTTTCGATAATATTGAGAGTAGTGCGATTGGTCGGTAGTTATTTGGCAAGGTCTTCTTGCCTTTTTTAGGTATCGGCTGAACTGTGGCACATTTCCAGCAGGAAGGAAATATTCCCTTTCTGTAGGATAGGTTGAAAAGTCTACAGAAAACTGGTGTTAGTTCCCTCGCACAGTTCTTGAGAACTATGGCAGGTATTCCGTCAGCGCCTGAAGCCTTTTTGGTGTCTAGCTTCATCAAAATACGTTTTATGATACGCTGTCTGAAGACAATATCGGGCATCCTTGACTGCACTATGGGAATAGTAGGTGGTGTTTTTCCTTGGAAATCGACAGTAGAATGTGAAGCAAAGAGTTCAGCCAACAAGTTCGCTTTCTCAACAGGTGTCGTTGCAATAGAATTATCTGGCCGCGTGAGTGGTGGTATGGTGGATTTGGTGAAATTTTGACTAACTGCCTTAGCGACTGACCAAAAGGACCTGGAATTGCCGGGACAAGCGAGAAGTTTGTTTCTAATCCGTTGATTGTGTTGGCATAACATTATCCTATATATGGATGGGCGCTTTCCCCTCTTCGCTCTCTAGCTCGAGAACAATTAATTATATAAAATATGGTTTGTGATCAAATTTGTAGAGAATTTTATGCTCTACAAGTTTTGTAATAACTTCAAACATCATCCGAATCATAGGAATCAAGAGAAAAAACGATTTTCGCGACGTTTAACCTTGAATATCTTAACTCGCGGACATGAGATTTTATGAGACTTTAGAATGTCAAAACAAAAATGTATGCAAATTTTCAACTTTCTAACTTTCATTCCGAGGTTTACCCTTTTTTCACTTTATATGATAAGTATTTCGATATTTAAACTACAATACGAATATATGAGGAGCAGACTTTCTAAATGCATTTTGTCCATTTTTTGTAATTTTGGGAAACGAAGAAAAACTGCTATGCGTTTGGCAAGATATTAACCGAAAAGTTGATATACCTAAAATGTGAATAAAAAATAATTCAAGGATTAGACGTATATGCGAAAAATCTAGTATTGATAATATCCCTAAAAATTGAAAAAAACTGATGGACAAACTGCATTTAGATTGTCATCCTGGGACAAAATGCATTTTAATCGTCTACACAAAGCGGCATTACTGACTTTTGATAGTAACGATATAAAAAACTTGTAGCTTTATAAAAATAGTGTTTTATTTTTAAATACACAATAATGTTTATAAACTAAATCAACAATAATGGCATTTTACGTCATAAAGGTCACCATCTTCATCATTATTACAATCGCATAACATGTCAGGTTCTTCGATAACATCATCATCGTCAGATTCACCATGGTTAGCTTGATTGTCAATTTGCACATGATTGTCGGAGAGAATTGGCTGTAACCATGTTAGCCCAGGATCGTTAACCCAATTTGTCCCTGACAGTTCCACTAATAATTTCGAGATACTCAGGAGTTTTTTTGGTTTAATTTTGTTTTGAAGTTCTACAGCAGGTAAGTGTAAAGTCGAAAGCTTCTTTCCACGTTTTAATAACGTTTGAAATTGTTTGGACGGATCGTCATTTCTATAAAACAACTCGGTCTTAAGCAAAATATCGGTGTTGTTTTGTGATCTTTTAATAATAATCCGTTTGGCCGCACTGATCCCGTCAATTTTTTTTAAAGAAGTTAACGCCATTTTTATATCGTAAACAACCCAGTCCCTACCAAGTTGTCTAACGTCTCCCTTCTTGGAGTAAATGTCATAATATTGTGTAGGTGTTTTTATTGAACTGTATGATCGCATAACTTTTTCTATTTGCCCGAAAACACGGTCTGCTGGCAAATATGAGTGTCCGCGTACCGGAAAGGTAAGTACCACGGATTTAATATTTTGCGGGGCATCTCCGTACAGCCATAGCATAAGCATATGCATCACGTGTGCATTTTTATTCTGCCCGGCACGACCATCTGCGAGTAGTCGCAACTGTTTTATATCTGGTCCAAATTCTGCTTTATTAAGAAAATCACGTAGAGCAGAACTTGTCTCTGCAGATCCCCTTTTTGCTTGATGTTCCATCCAGGTGTAGAAAACTGGTTTTTTAATATCCACGTCGGTTACACAAAAACAATAAAAAGACAACTGCTGGGCATAAAATGCATCTTGAATTGGCACTTTCGGTAAGACTTGAACCTGTTGAAGGTCAAAAACAATACGAAGTACTCTGTGCCGGCTTTTCATTCATTAGGTTGAAAAATTGTTTGGCTCGTAATTTATGTACACGTAGAGAAGTTTTTAGTTTGTCTATTTCAGTTTTGTCTTTGCAAATGCTAATAGAAGTTTGAGTCCTAACACAAAAGCCACATACGTCGGTGGCAGGGCTTCCAAATGCAATATTAAAATGATTATTAAAGATTCTACTAAAATACTTGTAATTTACTTTCAAATTTTCAACTGTACTCTGATTGTACAGATTCCATAAACCAGTAATATTATTTTCGGATGATAGATAAATGCGTCGAGATTTAGCACGCCCGTAATGACTTTCGTGTCCTTTTAAACTGGCTATAAATTTTTTACAGCTTCAAATTTATTAACATTCCTAAAAAACCGTTGGTCCCCTCCACGCTTCTCAACAATACCACTTCCAGATTGCATTTTTCGAGCAATAGTATTTACGCGTCTCTGACTGACACTAAATATTGATAAGAATAACTTCTGGCAAATGTAAATTTTTTTCTCATTCTTCGAAACCTAAAATAAAGAATATTACCTAAAATAAAATCGGACCTTCCGCCAGTTAAGCGTTGCTTAAACCACTACACTATACATTATGGTGACAATAAAATTCTTTTTAAATTAAAATTTAAACCATAAATTTTAATGGATTTCTAGGTTAAATTTTTTTCACTCTTCGATAGAAGTTAGCTAAGGGGGGATTTTAAAAATAAGCTAAATAAAATTATTTAAAACTAAAATTTACATGATATCTTATAGAGAAATTGTGGGATTTTCCTCCTAGTTTTCGGTTACGACTTCTATCTGGTTTTCCAACATTCATAAAATGCCCCAATTTATTGTCCTGTACATTTTTCTTTGTTGTCTTATAAAACGTATTTCTGATTGTCCTTATATCGTCTTGGGATAATTCATGGCAAAAGAAATCCTTTCGTTTAGGGTGAGTACAGGAAAAATCAACAAAATGTTCCAAATTAGGATAATGATCTGAATGCCTTTAAAAGAGAATAATATTAAAACATTAACGACAACATAAGAACTTTAGTGTACCTATTAGGTAAACAATAATAGCATAATGTAAACCTAACCTAAAAATCATTAAGGCTTACCTTACGTTGCTTTTACACTCTTTAGACGTGAGATTTCTTTTTCTTTTTCTACTACCACGGTCCGTATCACCAACTACGTGATCCCCTGTCACAGTCACATCAATTATTTGAGATTGTTTCGTAGAAAAACGGAAAAATAAACGCACATAAAACACAAACACTGCAGACAGCAACAAGTGCAATGACAAACAAATTGAAATTAGTCCACGGCGCAAGGACAAACTTCCGTTAGTTCGTCTAGCGCCAATGGACATACAGCATATAGAAAGTCCGAGGTATTTTTAACATTTAATTTGTATGGAAGAAAATGCATTTAGAACGTCGTTTGGGGCATAATATTGTTGCTCTATGTATGTAGTTTGCGTTGGCATCTTTGGTTGAAAATGTGAAAAAATGGACAAAATGCATATAGAAAGTCTGCTCCTCATATGTATTGAACTATGAATCTCTTTTTTTTAGTCTGTTATAATTTTTTATATAATAGCTTAAAACTTCAACAGGTTAGCTCCTCTGTATTACGATCAGTGACAAAAGACTAAGACACAATAATCATCAAACAATAAAAACAATAAAATTACTTTACAGTAACCACAAAATGATCAAAACAATAGAGCGAAAAATAAAAAACAATTGAAGCAAACATTTTCTCACGACTCGAGAAAGTATCTTTCATAACCAACTTCATGGTGGTATAGTGTTACCCATTGTTTATGGCTCTTGAAAAGAACAAAAATAAAGCATTTAAACAGTGTTTTGTCCCTATTGCTATTAAGGGATGAAGCAGTTTTAGCCCTTCCTGTTGTTGGACCATCCGGGGTTTAGCGAAAGGAATGAACGACTATACAGTGAGTTCAGTCCTTTAGTGCAGTAATGCCAAAGAGCAATGATGCTCGCAGATGTTTTTGCAATCGTACGCACAACTGTAGAAAAATACATTTAATTTGAACTCGTTTAATTCCATAATTTGTGATATTTCACAGGAATCTATTGGGCCTGTTCCATTTGTTTAGTTTTAGCTTTTATAAAAATAACTTAAAATAACTCACCGTACGAGCATACTTCTATAAGTTATCTACCTAGCCATGAAAATGACGTAACAAAAAAAATCTTGGCTATCAAATTACTGTTACTATTCTAATAGACCAAGAGGGCGACCCGAAATTTTTACCTATCGAGTAACCGTGTGTCTAGTTGTTCATTTTATCAGGCGAGTTGAATAAAATCCTTTAACGTTGATTTTGCTGGTCCTGTGCCCTGGAATGACCAGATAAGGCCCAAAATGCCACATCCAAAAACGTACTGTCTTTTAACTACTTGAATTAAGTACCATAACATTTGTTAACATTAAAAAGGTCGCACATTGGGGCGACGCACAGTGTGTCGCGTTAGAACATGCTAGGTGGACAAAATTCATGTTATGATTTCCAGGAAATCTTATTTGCAAAACGTAAACAACACCACCAAACCCGAATTCCGAGAAAAGGTTGTTTATCAAATTTGCAAGTGGCGAGTCATAAGCGTCAGAAGTCAGGTAATGAGTTTATGCAGCTCTTTCAATCAATCAGTTGCAATTTAGCGACACTTTCGTGCACATCTTATAGTGACGTATTGTAATATTGTGAAAGTTTTTGTGATGAATATTAATACTGAGGGTAAGTACTATTTTTTAATGTATTCTCACTTGATGTTGAAGGTTGTGGTGCAAAAGAACTCGCAGTAAACTGTATGTCTGTTTCATCCAACCAATTCTTATTTTTAATTAAAAAACGATAATCAGAATCTATTAATTTGAATTTTTAGTATTTTTTTTTAAATAGCCTATATGTTTTAGCGTGTTTTTTTTAAAAAAAAAAACTTTGAAAGTTCAGAATATACAGACATTCACCTCTATCCGGGCTAGTTTTTAGATATTACACAAAAATAACTTTATTCTTCGTAAAAATACACATATTGTTTAGCACACTTCAGTACAACATGTTTTTTTTTATTTTTTTCCAGAACACGTTTACTCTATTTCAAGGGTAGCCTTTTTTGAGGAGTGGTTGAAACACACGAAGAATGAAAAAAACGCGTGTATATGACTTTCTTTCTTCAAAATTTCACTTTGGTGACATTACTGAAAGCAGCCAAAAAGAAATAAAGTTGAAGATATCCAACTTGTCTAATAAGTTTGGTGCCAAATGGTTGGCTTCAGGAAAGTCGAAGGATCGTTTTTTAATTAAAAATAAGAATTGGTTGGATGAAGCAGACATACAGTTTACTGCGAGTTCTTTTGCGCCACAACCTTCAACATCAAGTGAGAATGTGACTCCTGCAGGAAGACCTCGCAAAGATTTCGAGGAATCATCGTTTAAGACGAAGAAACGTCGCGTCGTGGATCTCGTAGAATCCCGAAATGTCAGTGAATTGGTGACTGCTGCCGAAATTGCTGTGCGTTCAGCAGGGCAAAGGAAAATTGCCAATGTGATTAGAGACATTAGTGAGAGCCCAGATAATATTATTAAGTCTAAAAATACCAGTTCCGTTAATCCTAGGCAATTAAGTAGTGACGAAGCCTTAGCTTGCTATATAGATTCTAAGTCAACAACGCATTCTTACAAACAAACTAGGAAGTGGTCCATGAAGGCGGGGCATAAAGTGTTTCCGTCATATTTTAGTTTAAAAAAGTCCAAACAGGCCTGTTACCCTGCAGAGGAGCACATTGCTATAGGAGAAACTCGTGCTGAAATAAATTTGCAAGCCTTATTAAATAAAATAGTGGAACGTCTAGTATTAGCACAGAATGAAGTTATCAGCAGTGTGCTCCCAACAAGTTCATCGTTTACACTTGTTAGTAAATGGGGATGTGATGGAAGTTCTGGGCACAGCACATACAAACAGAGATTTGAGAACACTGAATATACAGACGAGTTTCTTTTCGCATTTTCTTTAGTTCCCCTTAAGTTATATGATGGGTCCAAAATTATTTGACAAAATCCTCGGCCTTCATCAACTTTGTATTGTTGCCCAATCAAATTTATATTTGCCAAAGAAACGAACGACTTCACGTTAGTGGAGACAAATAGATTGTTGGAAGAAGTTAATGCTCTTCTTCCAACACTTATCAACTTTGGTGATTCTCAAATCTCTGTAAAACACGAACTTGTGCTGACAATGACAGACGGAAAGGTGTGTAACGCCTTAACGGAAACTAGTTCATCCCAAAAGTGTTTCATCTGTGGCGCCACCCCCAAGACGATGAACGATGACCCCGCGATGTTTAACAGCAATCAAGAACATTTTGGCTTTGGTTTATCTACACTTCATGCTTGGATTCGTTGCTTCGAATGTCTTTTACATATCAGTTACAAGTTGAATATTAAGAAATGGCAGGCTAGAAGCAACGAAGACAAAGCAGATATCAAGGTTCGTTCCGAGGAAATCAAATTGAAATTTAAGAACGAGATGGGACTCATTGTAGATAAACCAAAGCCAGAATTTGGTTCTTCAAATGATGGAAATACAGCCCGTTGCTTTTTTAAGAATGCTGAGATGAGTGCTCAGATCACAGGGTTGGATGTTACAATTATAAAAAAGTTTGATGTTATTTTGAGAACATTGTCTTCTGGATTCGAGATACACTTAGTTGAATTCAAAACATTTTGTCTTGAAACCAGAAAACATTATCTTAGTCTCTATTGTATGCCTGCTACTGTGCATAAAATATTAATTCACAGCACAGAAGTCATCAAAGCGGCATTGCTTCCAATTGGGCAGCTTTCCGAAGAGGCTCAAGAAGCACGGAATAAAGATTGCCACAGATTTAGGGAGTACAACACCCGCAAGTGCTCGCGTGTTGCCACGAATAGAGACTTACTGTGCATGTTAATTATAACATCTGATCCTTTGATCAATAGCCTTCGACAGATTCCCAAAAAAAAGCCGGAAAAAATATGTACAGATGTATTACAGTTAATTGTAAGTCCTAGCATAGAAGAGTCAAGATTGGAATCGTCATCATATTGTCACACAATGTCACAAAATGATGACGATTATACAGTAAACGACTCATCAGAAGACTCTGATGATGATTATTAGGTTCAGCTACTATTTTTAGTTATGTAGTGCTTGTACTAAGCATGTAAACCTTGACTTGTAATTTTTTTCTTTATCAATAAATGAGTATTTTTATTTTACATATAATTACAGTCAGTGTCATTATGCTAAATTTATTACAGAGCATTTATAACATTTATTTTAAAATTAAACAAAAACAATTTTTGACTGGAATTTTCAAAAACATTTTTTTTTTTGAACCGAACAGCAAGAAATATGTACCTTAAAAAAATCAAAAACATTTTAAAATACCAACTACTTATGAATGTATAATGCACAAGTTACCTACCTGAAAGGCAGGTATTATTTGAGTTTATCCTTTTTGTGTCAATAAAACTAAGTAATATGGATTAATTGTTTTATTTTTAATTGACAAATGCAATAAATGATTTTTCATCTGGTTATTATTAAAAATAATAATACAGTGTCTTTCATTTAGTTGCACATTCAAGTTTGTAGAAAAAAATTCGTGCTCATACGCAGAATATTTTGTTTTTGTTATACAATGTTTTGTGCAGCTGGACAACAAATACAGGTAAGCAAAATGCAGCTAAATGAAAGACACTGTATTATAATTTTTAATTCTAATAACCATACAAAATACCCTTGCCCTTTAGTTCCGTTATCTACCTGCTAAGCTGATGTAATCCTACCGCGATATGCATGGGTGGCTGTATTACACAAATTTTATCGATATTGAGTACCTGCGGTAAATTGTGAATAAAACCCACATTTATTACCCGATTTTCATGATTAATACCTTATTTTATTTTCCAGATACGCAGCTGTCAGGAAAATGTATAATATTTTGTTTTCCTTTTGTTATTGCGCTTTTTTACCGAAAAAAAATAATGAATTTTACACGAAAAAAATTTTTTTCTCTCCATTAATTTCTATATAACTCCAAAACGATAAAAGATAGAATAAAATAATATTCAATCAACTTTAATAAAATTTTGTTACGCATTTTTTAATGTTTTTATTTATAAAAATCTGACAAGTTGTTCCCGAGTTATCGTTAAATATGTCTGTGTAGCTGACTAATTTAGGGGAAAAAATTAGCCACGCCCATAAAAAAAACCAACGCGATGAATTTTTTCTTAAAATAACTTAATATGCCTAGAATATACATAAACAATTGAAATAAGTGAAAAAATAATTTTGTCCAGCTAACTTGTACTAGTCGACACACTGTGCGACGGCGTAAAAAATAGGATATTGGATGAAAAAATTAAAGATGTATTTTTCAAATATTGACGATTTTTTCCTTTAATACATATCATAAACCAAACATAAATATGTTTATAACTAATTTATCCCTTCTGCCTTCCTTAAAATTATCCATTGAAGTGTGACATTTTCGTCAATGTTGGAATTTCTGTAATTCGAGAAATTACATTCTAAATTCTCTGTGGACAACATAACTACGAATATGAGTTAAACGCTTACTAGAACTTGTTTATTAGGTTTCAAGCAACAAATTAATCTTAGTGTAACGTCATTAGAGTGCTACAATATATTAATAAACATTTGACATATTCGACAAAAAAAATTATTTTTACTTCAATATTCAAAGATGTATAAATTTTTTGGAATGAGGTGGAGTGAGATGGCGCTTTCACCATCCTATTTTTTATCCCCCTTCGTCCCCCTTTGGTAAAAAAAATGGACATTAAAGTTCCCCCGACTTGATCTAACGTTCTACACTCAGCCATTCTCTCGGGCAATATTCCAATGAAATGAAAAAATGACGATATACTCCTCATTTCCTATGAAGTATACACTTCTAAAAAAAGGGCAATTAAACTCTTGTTGCCTCTTTTCGGCAACGCGGCTTGACTACTTTGAAATTTCGATCTCAATGCGAGTGTTTGCTTACATCGCGCGCCATAGTGAGACAAATGCGACATTTTTCGGTCATTTGCTCATAACTTCGACATTTGTCAATGGAATGACTTCAATTTAATATACATAATGTACGATTTATATATTTTCAGAAATATGAAATCAAAATCATACAATTTATTATCACGGGCACGATAAAGCGTAAAGATAATTCATGTAAAGATAATTATTCACAGAATCAAAACTATTCAGCAGATTATAAACGATGCATCGGCAAAAGGCATTTTAAATATATAATAAAAGACTGTTTTTAGTCAATTTCCACTGGTTTATTTAAATTGCGATGACGCGTTTCGCTGTCGATGCAGCTTCTTCAGATCTACATTTTACACTGTCAAGTTAGGTTTAATATTCACAGTTTTATATAATTTCTTAATTATAATATTACACCTAATTAAATTACATTGATAGTATTGGAAAATCCACACAGATTTGGAGTTAAGAGAATAAATTCAATAATGGTGAATTGCTTAAATCTACCTGGTCGTTGAGTAAAGTACCTGTAGTCCTTAATCGATTTATTTGCATAGTCTCTAAAAGGTTTAGTTTTAAACCTTTTTGTTGGGTGTGTAAAATTTTGAAATTCTTTGTTAAATGTGTGAATTTCTGTTAATAGATGATTAGCATATGTTGAATTAGATTTTCTATGGATGAAACTTTTTTCGTGTTCTGTAATTCTTTGTCTAAGTGTACGTCCAGTTTGTCCGATGTATGTTTTAGGACATGACCCACATGTTAATTGATAAACCCCTGATTTGTTGTCTTTATTGATTTGTGGTTTTGTAGTTTTTAAGGTATTTCCCTATAGTATTGTTAGTCTTGTACGCTATGTTGATATTTTTTTGATTTAAAAATTTCCCCAGTTTTTCCGTTGGCTTACCGAAATAGGTTAAGCATTTAAAAATGGTATTTCTGTCCTTAAAACGTGGGTATATTTCTGAGATAGCCTTGTTTCTAAGTTTTTTTTTCTTAACGATACTATTGATTAAAGTAACCGAATAACCGTTGTTAACGGCTACTTGTTTTATGTAGTTTAATTCTTTAGTAAAATTTTCTTCTGATAAGGGGATATTAGTTAGTCTATGTATAAAACTATGATAAACGGCAAGTTTATGATGGTTAGGGTGATGAGAACTATTGTGAATTGTGGTATCTGTATGACAAGGTTTGTGATATATTGCAAATTCATGTTTTTTTCCTGGCTTTACTAATTGTTAAGTCTAGGAAATTGATTTTCCCTTCGACTTCTTCTTCCATTGTAAAACTGATATTTCTATGTAAAGAATTAATATACTGTATTTTAAAGCTAATTGTTGATACTTACGCGTAGTATTAACGAAATTTATGAGAAAAATATTTGTGCCTGTGTTATGTCATGAAAATCCTTGAAACCGTCGTTTTTTGCAAATTTCCGTCATTTTTCTAAAAATTACGACGCGGTAGCCAAATTTAGACAACGGATTCGTGTTCAGCAGGCAAAAATACATTGAAAATGACTATTCGCACTCATGTAATCGAAAAATTTTTCAATTTGTTTAGTATTTTGAAATAATCATCTTTATCGCGCACGCGATAACAGTATATAGTATGATTTTTAGTGTTCCGTACGGAACACATTATAAGATCACTTCGGTGTCTGTCTGTCTGTCTGTCTGTCTGTCTGTCACACCCTATTTTTCTCCCAAACTATTTGACATAGAAAGGTGAAATTTGGTAATAATATAGGAATTGATGGCCTCATCAGAGCCATGTAGTTTTGAGAATTAAATTTTGACTTAAGGGGTTAGTTTTGGGGGGTGAAGTCGGAAGTGAAAAAAAAATTTTTTTTACTAGGTCATCGAGTGTGATGTCAAATGAAAGCTTGTGAAAACACGAGTAAAAAATATATATATAATATTATACTTCCGCGCACTTTTCTTTGTATTATTTTCAAAAATTCGCGAAAAAATCGCTGTCCCGGGCCTTATCTCGAAAAATAATTATCAAAAAATTTTGAAAAAAATCCTTTAATATTCTCCACGGGGTGTAGATTCAACGAAAATTATCACGAGTGCATTACCTTTAATAATTTATATGGCATATAAAAAAAACAAAAATTTCAAGGTCATCAGATTTCAGTAAAGATTGGAAAACAAACTTTGTTGAAAACTTATTTGGGGTGTGTTTTGTGAAGTCACTGATCATTTTATACCACCGTAACATAAATTTTGACTTAAAGGGTTCGTTTTGAGGAGTGAAATCCGAAGTAAAAATTTTTTTTTTTTACTAGGTCATCGAGTATGGTGTCAAATGAAAGCTTGTGGAAACACGAGTAAAAAATATATATATAATGTAATACTTGGACACACTTTTCTTCGTATTACTTTTAAAAAATCGCTGTCCCCTACCTTATCTCGAAAAGTACTGATCAAAAAATTTTGAAAAAATTCTGGAATATTCTCCACGGGGTATAGATTGAACGAAAATTATCACGAGTGCATTACCTTCAATAATTTATTTGGTATATAAAAAAAAAACAAAATTTCAAGGTCACCAGTTTTCAGTAAAGATTGGAAACAAACTGTGTTGAAAAACTCATTTGGGGTGTGTTTTGTGAGGTCACTGATCATTTTATTACCACCCTAACAAAATTTTTTATTTTAAAAACAATCAACGTACGGAACACTAATTGTGCAAGTTCAACTTGCACTTGACCGGTTTTTTATTTCATATACTGAACATATATTAATCGTACCGTATGTGTATTAAGTTTGAAGTCATTCCAATAACAAATATGGAAGTTATAAGCAAATGACCGAAAAATAACGCATTCGCCCCATTGTGCGCCGCCAAGACCAGACACAGTTTTAGGGCCCAAAAAAACGTCGTTCCAAAAATGGACTGTCATTTAACCATATAAAATCAATAACTTTAGTTTGTCCTTAATGAAATAAAAAGGAATCTTCATACGCCGCCAATACCGGAGGACGTTTTTGGCTGGAAAAAGCGTGTCCAGCTTCATTCTCTGGTAGGGAATTCATTATTTAAAAATTCTAAGGAACGTTCAGTATTCATATTATTTCAAAAAAAGAATGTTCCAACTATTCTATCTTTAAAAATTCCACACCGTACTTTGGTTTTAAACAAGTATTGATCTCGAGTTCGGATATTGAAGTTAGGATTAACATCGCGATAGTTTTGAGAACTTACTGTCCCATTAAACGTAAATGTCGCTTCGTCAGAGAAAAGTACTTATCTTGCCATAAACCTGTTATCTTCCAACTCTCCTTGAAACCAAGCACAAAATTCAAAATTTTCGTTCAAAATCTCCTGCTTTTAAAGTATGAGTAAATTGGGGTTTGTATGGTTTAAATTTATTTGATCTTAAAATTCTGGAAACTATAGTTTTACTCACATTCAATAAAGCTGATCTTTTCCAAAGGGAATCTTTTGGATTTTCTATTACCGACAACATTACTTGATTTTGATTATGTTCATTTGAAACCCATGCCCGATGTTTTTTTAGTGTTCCGTACGGAACACTTATAAGATCACTTCGGTGTCTGACTGTCTGTCTGTCTGTCTGTCACACCGATTTTCTCCGAAACTATTTGACATAGAAAGGTGAAATTTGGTAATAATATAGGAATTGATGGCCTCATCAGAGCCATGTAGTTTTGAGAATTAAATTTTGACTTAAGGGGTTAGTTTTGGGGGGTGAAGTCGGAAGTGAAAAAAAAAATTTTTTTACTAGGTCATCGAGTGTGGTGTCAAATGAAAGCTTGTGAAAACACGAGTAAAAAATGTATATATAATATTATTCTTGCGCGACTTTTCTTTGTATTATTTTTAAAAATTCGCGAAAAATCGCTGTCCCGGGCCTTATCTCGAAAAGTACTTATCAAAAAATTTCGAAAAAATTCTGGAATATTCTCCACGGGGTGTAGATTGAACGAAAATTATCACGAGTGCATTATCTTTAATAATTTATATGGTATATAAAAAAAACAAAAATTTCAAGGTCATCAGATTTCAGTAAAGATTGGAAACAAACTTTGTTGAAAACTCATTTGGGGGGTGTGTTTTGTGGAGTCACTGATCATTTTATACCACCCTAACAAAATTTTTTATTTTAAAAACAATCAACGTACGGAACACTAATTGTGCAAGTTCAACTTGCACTTGACCGGTTTTTTATTTCATATACTGAACATATATTAATCGTTCATTATGTGTATTAAGTTTGAAGTCATTCCAATAACAAATATGGAAGTTATAAGCAAATGACCGAAAAATAACGCATTCGCCCCATTGTGCGCCGCCAAGACCAGACACAGTTTTAGGGCCCAAAAACGTCGTTCCAGAAAGGGACTGTCATTTAACCATATAAAATCAATAACTTTAGTTTGTTCTTAATGAAATAAAAAGGAATCTTCATACGCCGCCAATACCGGAGGACGTTTTTGGCTGGAAAAAGCGTGTCCAGCTTCATTCTCTGGTAGGGAATTCATTATTTAAAAATTCTAAGGAACGTTCAGTATTCATATTATTTCAAAAAAAGAATGTTCCAACTATTCTATCTTTAAAAATTCCACACCGTACTTTGGTTTTAAACAAGTATTGATCTCGAGTTCGGATATTGAAGTTAGGATTAACATCGCGATAGTTTTGAGAACTTACTGTCCCATTAAACGTAAATGTCGCTTCGTCAGAGAAAAGTACTTATCTTGCCATAAACCTGTTATCTTCCAACTCTCCTTGAAACCAAGCACAAAATTCAAATTTTCGTTCAAAATCTCCTGCTTTTAAAGTATGAGTAAATTGGGGTTTGTATGGTTTAAATTTATTTGATCTTAAAATTCTGGAAACTATAGTTTTACTCACATTCAATAAAGCTGATCTTTTCCAAAGGGAATCTTTTGGATTTTCTATTACCGACAACATTTACTTGATTTTGATTATGTTCATTTGAAACCATGCCCGATGTTTTTTTTAGTGTTCCGTACGGAACACTTATAAGATCACTTCGGTGTCTGACTGTCTGTCTGTCTGTCTGTCACACCCGATTTTCTCCGAAACTATTTGACATAGAAAGGTGAAATTTGGTAATAATATAGGAATTGATGGCCTCATCAGAGCCATGTAGTTTTGAGAATTAAATTTTGACTTAAGGGGTTAGTTTTGGGGGGTGAAGTCGGAAGTGAAAAAAAAATTTTTTTACTAGGTCATCGAGTGTGGTGTCAAATGAAAGCTTGTGAAAACACGAGTAAAAAATGTATATATAATATTATTCTTGCGCGACTTTTCTTTGTATTATTTTTAAAAATTCGCGAAAAAATCGCTGTCCCGGGCCTTATCTCGAAAAGTACTTATCAAAAAATTTCGAAAAAATTCTGGAATATTCTCCACGGGTGTAGATTGAACGAAAATTATCACGAGTGCATTATCTTTAATAATTTATATGGTATATAAAAAAAACAAAAATTTCAAGGTCATCAGATTTCAGTAAAGATTGGAAACAAACTTTGTTGAAAACTCATTTGGGGTGTGTTTTGTGGAGTCACTGATCATTTTATACCACCGTAACATAAATTTTGACTTAAGGGGTTCGTTTTGAGGGTTGAAATCGGAAGTGAAAAGAAATTTTTTTTACTATTTCATCGAGTGTGGTGTCAAATGAAAGCTTGTGAAAACACGAGTAATATATATATATATATATATATATATATATATATATATATATATATATATATATATAACACATGGGCTGAAAAGTCCCGGGCCTAACAAAGAAAACACGGTTTTTTTTTGGTTCAAAATTAGCTTTATTCATCAACGTAATCTCCATCAAGAGCAACGCAATCATTCCAGCGCCGCTCTAACATTTCAATACCACTTTGTAGAACGATTTATCTTTTGCCTCAAAATAGGCCTCAGTTTCAGCGATAACCTCTTCATTTCGTGCGAAATTTCTTACCGGCGAGCATTTTTTTCAGGTCTGCGAACAGCCAGTAGTCGCTGGGAGCCAAATCTGGCGAATACGGTGGATGTGGGAGCAATTCGAAGTTCAATTCATGTAGTTTTGCCATTGTTTTGATTGACTTGTGACACGGTGCGTTGTCTTGATGAAACAAAATTTTTTTCTTTGCCATAT
This sequence comes from Pachyrhynchus sulphureomaculatus, assembly GCA_019049505.1. Classification (NCBI taxonomy): domain Eukaryota; kingdom Metazoa; phylum Arthropoda; class Insecta; order Coleoptera; family Curculionidae; genus Pachyrhynchus; species Pachyrhynchus sulphureomaculatus. Next base: position 5,314,481 of record CM032447.1, on the reverse strand, counting down.
GCGGTCGTTTCTTTGCAATTTCGGCCTTCAAACGCTCCAATAACGCTATATAATATTCACTGTTGATGGTATTTCCTTTCTCAAGATAGTCGATGAATATTACACCACGCACATCCCAAAATACCGAGGCCATAACCTTTCCAGCCGATTGTTGTGCTTTCGGGCGCTTTGGACGAGGTTCACCAGTTGCTGTCCACTCAGATGACGATCGTTTTGATTCCGGAGTGAAGTGATGGATCCATGTTTCATCCATTGTCACATATCGACGCAAAAATTCCGGTTTGTTACGTTTAAACATGGCCAAACACTGCTCAAAATCATCAACACGTTCTTGTTTTTGATCAACAGTGAGCAAACGCGGCACCCACTTTGAACAGAGCTTTCTCATAGTCAAATGCTCATGCAATATAAAGCCAACACGTTCTTTTGATATCTTTACGATGTCAGCTAACTCACGCAACTTCACTTTTCGATCATTCAAAACCACTGCGTTCTGCATCATCGGTGTCTCTACGACCACGTTTGAAGTCAGTAAACCAACGTTTTATTGTTGTTTTCTGATGGAGCGGAGTCCCCATAACACTTTTCAAGCCATTGCTTCGCTTGAACGGTATTTTTTTTCCCATCAAGAAGCAGTGTAAAATTAAAACACGAAATTGTTTTTGATCCATTGTTTTGAAAATAACAAAAGTAGCGTCACTCTTAGCACAATAACTCACAAACTAATGAATAGAATATCATAAAATTTTAACAGCTGTCTTTTGAAGGTTAGTATTAACTGAAAAAAAGGTGACTGCAATAAAACTAGCGCCATCTATGTGTTAGGCCCCGGACTTTTCAGCACATGTGTTATATATATATATATATATATAATATATAATATATATATATATATATATATATATATATATATATATATATATAATGTAATACTTGCGCATACTTTTCTTCGTATTACTTTTAAAAAATCGCTGTCCCCTACCTTATCTCGAAAAGTACTGATGATTTTGAAATAATTCTGGAATATTCTCCACGGGGTATAGATTGAACGAAAATTATTACGAGTGCATTACCTTTAATAATTTATTTGGTATACAAAAAAAAATTCAAGGTCACCAGTTTTCAGTAAAGATTGGAAAAACAAACTTTGTTGAAAACTCATTTGGGGTGTGTTTTGTGAAGTCACTGATCATTTTATACCACCCTAACAAAAATTTTTATTTTAAAAACAATCAACGTACGGAACACTAATTGTGCAAGTTCAACTTGCACTTGACCGGTTTTTTTTTAATTTATTTTCAACACTTCTATAAATCTTGAATTTATTTATTAGATATGTACAGTTTTATCAGGGTGTCTATTATTAAAGATTTCTGCTGCTTCTCTAAAAGTGTTATAATTATCTCCAACTATGAGAACAATTTCAATTTTATCTTCAACACTCAATTTTACTGGTATTTCTAATTATTTCAAATACAGGGTGACGTTAGCTTTGAAGTTTATTGACAGTTGTTAGGTATTTCCAAAGATATGTTCATTTATTTTTAGGCTAAAATTTAGAGTGATTTCGTTTTCTTTTATTCAATAAATAATCCAACAATTACTGACGTGTTTACTGGGTTTTTTTTTTTTAAGTTTTTAACTAGAAGGGCCACAAATCTAAACGTGAGTAAAATTTTTTAATTCCTATTAACATTTTCAATCAATATTTTGCTCTGTATTTAAATTTAAACACACTTTATTCTTCATTATAAATCATTATTTTTTATTTTCCTTATATATCATCAAATATTTTAAACTTTCGATGCTTGATTATGGATTACCATGTGATGCAGAACTTTTTATCAAGAATAAGTTTTTTTGTAATATATAAGATAAACTTTTTCTCCATTTGTATAAAACATTTAGGGACACACAGTATATATATATATATATATATATATATATATATATATATATATATATATATATATATATACATATATATATATATATATATATATATATATATATATATATATATATATTAGTAAATGTTCTCGACCGTTAAAATTTATAAGAAAGTGTAGAGATTTCGGGAAAGCGGTCTTGAATAAAATACTTATTTGTTGTTAAAGAAAAACTCTATATTTCGCTGATATTTTTTCAGCTTCATCTGGAGTTAAAAACTAAAAAAATGACAAAGCAGTCTTTTGGTAAGTTTATCATATTAAAAAACGGAAAAACTCACCAACCAAAGTATTCCTCCATTGGAAGAGGTATCACAAAAAAATACATTCAATTTAAATATATATAACTAACAGAACTACGAACAAACAAGACGAAACAACATACTGTGGCTCTGGCTGCAATGACACTGTTGTTATTTATTGTGTTTATTTCTTCAGAAATCTGAACAGTGGTTCAGTATAGGAAAAGTTATTTTGTGTTTGTTGATAGTAAAATTAACATGAAAAGAGATGGACGTGTGTTGATTGTTAGTAAATGGGATATGACTATTAATTGTGTGATGTTAAGTTATTTAAAAATTACAGTATATGTTAGTCAAATTGTTGGTGTCTAACTTATAATTTATGGATTGTGTTTCTTTGTTAATGTGACACATCTCAAGGAACAAGCGTTTTTTTGTGATTGTTTTCTTGTTCCAGAATCTTTTACATTCTTAAAATCCAATTGGTGTCCCGTTGATATATGATGGTTCGTTGCAGCACAAGAGTTCTTTCCTATTAAGCAATCACTCCTGTGCTGTGTTACTCTCTGCTTGAGCCATTGAGATGTTTGTCCAATGTAGACACCATTGCGATTTAGACAGGATATCTTGTATACTATATTGTTGTTATAGAAAAGAGGAGTTTTTTGTTTTAAACTTTACTGAACAGGGTCCAATTACTCAGGGTATTATATTTGCAATCCTTAGGTGAGGAACTTTTTTAAAAATTTTTACTATTTTGTTAGTTAATTCGGGTATAAATGATAGTTTGATATATTTAGGTTCGTGACTGTTGTCATCCAAGGGCCCATCATAAATATTGGAGTTATAAATAATCCTTTTTAGAATGTGTTTTGGAAATCCGTTATTGAGAAAGATATTAAAAAGTTTTTTTAAGTTTGTGTGTAAAAAGCTTTCGTCACTAATGTGAGTTATTCTGTTTCTCATAGCTGTAACTGTATTAAATTTTTGGTTAGAGGGATGGTTGGAAAAGAAGTTGATAAATCTGTTAGATGCCGAGGGTTTTTGGAACCAGTCTAAAATGATTTTATTATCTGAATTTCTTATGACTTTTGTGTCTAGAAAAGGTACACTGTGATCTTTTTCAACTTCCACTGTAAATTGTAGTTTATTATGAAAAGAGTTAAAAATGTCCAAAATTACTTGAGTGCAGTTAGCAGGTACGGAACATATAATATCATCCACATATTTGTACATAAAAGGGATTCCAAACGGTAACTTTGGTAACACACAGTCAAGCAGATGGTCTAAAACTATGGTGGCTAAGATTGGACTAATCGGTGAGCCCTTCGGTTGTACCAAATATTTGACTATAAAATTTATCATTGAATCCGAAATAAGTGTTTTTAAAGATAAATGTGATTAATTTTAAAAAATTGTTCTTTGATAAACTAGTATGTATCTTTATAAGATCCCACTTATTGCCAAGATTTCAATTACCAATTCAAGTGGTATGTTCGTAAACAACGATATTACATCCAATGAGAGCAACACATAATCTGTTGGTACTTGCAAACCATTGACTGCATTAACAAAGGAAAATGTATCTTTAATATTATAGTCAGTAGTATTTCCAAGTGAGGTACTCAGAATATCTGATAGATACTTCGATAATTCATTATGTGGTAGCGTTCACCGAACTAACAATAGGTCGTAATGGAATGTCTGTTTTGTGTATTTTAGGTAAACAGTATAACCTTGGAAAAGTTGAATTATAAATAGTAAGTTTCTTGGCATCCTGTTCAGTTATTTCTCCATTTTGTTTAAGACTTTTATTAGAAGATTAAAATTTTTAACTTAACATCACACAATTAATAGTCATATTCCATCGTCCATCTCTTTTCATGTTAATTTACTATCAACAAACACAAAATAACTTTTCCTATACTGAACCACTGTTCAGATTTCTGAAGAAATAAACACAATAAATAACAACAGTGTCATTGCAGCCAGAGCCACAGTATGTTGTTTCGTCTTGTTTGTTCGTAGTTCTGTTAGTTATATATATTTAAATTGAATGTTTTTTTTTTGTGATACCTCTTCCAATGGAGGAATACTTTGGTTGGTGAGTTTTTCCGTTTTTAGTGTTCCGTACGGAACACTTATAAGATCACTTCGGTGTCTGTCCGTCTGTCTGTCCGTCTGTCCGTCTGTCCGTCTGTCACACACCCGATTTTCTCCGAAACTATTTGTCATAGAAAGTTGAAATTTGGTAGTAATATAGGAATTGATGGCCTCATCAGAGCCATGTAGTTTTGAAAGTTAAATTTTGACTTAAGGGGTTAGTTTTGGGGGGTGAAATCGGAAGTGAAAAAAAAATTTTTTTACTAGGTAATCGAGTGGGGTGTCAAATGAAAGCTTGTGAAAACACGAGTAAAAAATATATATATAATATAATACTTGCGCGTACTTTTCTTTGTATTATTTTTAAAAAATCGCGAAAAATCGCTGTCCACCCGCCTTATCTCGGAAAGTACTTATCAAAAAATTTTGAAAAAATTCTGGAATATTCTCCACGGGGTGTAGATTGAACGAAAATTATCACGAGTGCATTACCTTTAATAATTTATATGGTATGTAAAAAAAACAAAAATTTCAAGGTCATCAGATTTCAGTAAAGATTGGAAACAAACTTTGTTGAAAAACTTATTTGGGGTGTGTTTTGTGAAGTCACTGATTATTTTATATCACCGTAACATAAATTTTGACTTAAGGGATTCGTTTTGAGGGGTGAAATCGGAAGTGAAAAAAAAATTTTTTTACTAGGTCATCGAGTGTGGTGTCAAATGAAAGCTTGTGAAAATACGAGTCAAAAATATATATATAATGTAATACTTGCGCACACTTTTCTTCGTATTACTTTTAATAAATCGTGAAAAATCGCTGTCCCCTACCTTATCTCGAGAAGTACTGATCAAAAAATTTTGAAAAAATCCTGGAATATTCTCCACGGAGTATAGATTGAACGAAAATTATCATTACCTTTAATAATTTATCTGGTATAGAAAAAAAACAAAATTTCAAGGTCACCAGTTTTCAGTAAAGATTGGAAACAAACTTTGTTGAAAACTCATTTGGGGTGTGTTTTGTGAAGTCACTGATCATTTTATACCACCCTAACAAAATTTTTATTTTAAAAACAATCAACGTACGGAACACTAATTGTGCAAGTTCAACTTGCACTTGACCGGTTATTTAATATGATAAACTTACCAAAAGACTGCTTTGCCATTTTTTTAGTTTTTTAACTCCAGATGAAGCTGAAAAAATATCAGCGAAATATAGAGTTTTTCTTTAACAACAAATAAGTATTTTATTCAAGACCGCTTTCCTCCCCCCGAAATCTCTACACTTTCTTATATATATATATATATATATATATATATATATATATATATATATATATATATATATCTTTTCAGATCACAGGTGGTTAATTAATGTTAAATAGTATTTTGATTTTTCAGCATCCAAGGTTTCTAATGGCATCCTTGCTATAAATACCATATTTTTAAATTAATATGATAGTGAATAGTGGCTGTTTTGTTTCAGTGTCGGTCTTTGTTATGACAATTGTTATTTATGGTCATGGTCAGATTAATTCGCACACTGCATATCAATCACCTGCAAATTTTACTTTGGTACTTCGTTATAATAATAATAATAATAATGTATACTTCTTTATAACAACAATAAGAACTTATTAAAAATTATAAATTAAAAATTAAACTTAACAATAATAATTTTTCTACGCCCGACTACATTATCTCTTTTTCAGTTTGTGCCCTGATGAAGGTCCCAACCTAGGACCGAAATATTGGCTAAATAAATATTGTGTGAACATCTGTTGTGCCCCCTTGCCGAGTTCCCCAACTATTTTCATATCTTAGGATTTTGTTAGATACGGCAACTTTTGCTTTCTCTCTCTTTATTATATATATTATATATATATATATATATATATATATATATATATATATATATATATATATATATATATACACTCCTGGACAAAATTAACGCAATAATATATTAAATCATACAAATCTCTATAATGAATTAATTTTAATAATTTTTTATGAACACTGGTTACACTAAAAGTTAGAAAAAACTTATTCGGATACTTTAAAAGTGAATTAGCTACCAAATTTCTCTATAAGATTCGAATTAAAATTATTCTTAAGACCTAATACCAAAATCGTTGAAATTATGTAATAATGAAAAAAATAAACTGGGACACTAGTAGCAAAATTAATGGTGTAACTGGGACACTAGTAGCGTGTGTTGCCTCCTCTACTTCGGATGACAGCGTTTATGCGCCTAGGCATGCTTCTAATTAAATTTTGGATAACATCTTGAGGGATTTGCTCTCATTCTGTGATAACTGCATTTTCAAGTTCCCTCAGGTTTCTAGGTGCAGGTATATGACGTTTCACATATTTCTTAAGGTGATCCCATACATGTTCTATCGGATTCAGATCCGGGCTTTTTGGTGGCCATTGCATAATCGGTATATCAACTTGATTAAGATAATTGAGTACCTCTCTAGCCACGTGAGGTCGAGCGTTGTCTTGCATAAACAGGAAATTGGGTTCCAAAAAATGACCGAAAGGCATCACATGTTCTATTACAATATTCTCAAGGTAGTAGTCAGCATTCATGGATCTCGTATGGACAGAAACTAACTCTGTGCGAGCATCAAAGCAGATGCCACCCCAGAACATAACAGAGCCACCGCCGAATGGAATTGCATCTTGCAAGGAGCAAACCTCTCTCCTGGTCTTCGCCATACTCGCTCACGACTATCTGGATGTTTTAGACTAACCCTAGTTTCATCTGTGAAGAAAACTTGTTTCCAATCATCCACAGACCAGTTTTCGTGACTTCGAGCAAAACGTAACCTGGCAACTCTGTTCTCTCTAGTAAGCAAGGGCGCAGTGGCTGGTCTCCTACTGTTTTAATCAGCTTTTAACCGTCTTCTAACTGTTTTAGAAGAAATTGTGACATTGCGAACAGTTTCGAGTTCGTTTCTTATTATAAAACTAATGACAGTCCTGTTTCTTAAAGCATATTGTCTTATAAAATGTTCATCTCTCGGTCGCTAGTGCATCGTTTTCGCCCTTGCCCTAGCCTCCTAAAATAAGTTCCTACTTCATTCAAGCGTCTTACCATAACGATTT
>CM032447.1:5287292-5306971 GCA_019049505.1 Pachyrhynchus sulphureomaculatus | reverse complement strand
TACAGAGGCCAAAACCTTCCCAGCCGACTGTTGTGTCTTTGGTTGCTTTGGACGGCTTGCACCGACTGCTGCCCACTCAGCTGATTGCCGATTTGATTCCGGTGTGTAGTGGTGGATCCATGTTTCATCCATTGTCACATATCGTATAAAAAAATCCTTTTTATTGCGTTTAAATAGGTCCAAACAGCGCTCAGAATCATCAACATGTTGTTGTTTTTGGTCCACTGTGAGTAAACGCGGTACCCATTTCGAACAGAACTTTCTCATGCCCAATTGTTCATGCAAAATATGACCATCTTTAGGGTGTCAGCTATCTCATGCAATTTTACTTTACGGTCATCCAAAACAATTTTGTGGATTTTTTTTATGTTTTTCGGTGTAACCACACTATTTGGGCGTCCAGAGCGTTCAGAATTATTTGTAACTGTACGACCGCGTTTAAATTCAGCATACCAGTAAATGATGAGTGATTTCCCAAGGGCAGAGTCCCCATAACACATATCAAGCCATTGCTTTGCTTGAACTTTTTTTTTCCCATCAAAAACCAGTATTTAATCGATACACGAAATTCGATTCTTTCCATTGTTTTGAAAATAATAAAAGTAGAACCACTAAAAAAACCGTAACTTGTAAACTAATCGTCGAAATGTTATCAAATTTTGACAAGTATCGTTTAAACGTTGGTACTTCCTAAAAATCTAGGAATTTTTGGAAAAGGGCGACATCTATGTGTCAGATCAAAAACTTTTCAGCCTACGTGTTATATATATATATATATATATATATATATACATGTATGTATGTATATATATATATATATATATATATATATATATATATATATATATATATATATATATATATATATATATATATATATATATAGCGCGTTATCTTGCAACACACTGCCTAAACCATTAAATAAGGAACAATATCACGTAGCAAAGAATATAATACATATAAAATGCAACGTCTCTCTGTCTGTCTGTCTGTCCGTTAGTGTGACTTAGAATCACTTTTCCGTTTTATATGTTTTTTTTTTTTAATTCGTACATTTGTTCTCTGGCCAGGTTATCTATAATCTTCTATAATATATATAAAATAAAACGTCTCTCTGTCTGCCTGTCTGTTTGTCCGCTAGTACGCTTATCACTGGAGAACCACTTATCCGATTTACGTGTTTTTTTTTTTTAATTCATACATTTGTTCTCTAGTGAGGTTATCTATAATATTCTATAATATATACAAAATGCAACGCATTTCTGTCTGTCTGTCCGTTAGTGTGGTTATCACTCGAGAACCACTTATCCGATTAACGTGCTTTTTTTAAAATATACATATGTTCTCTGGCCAAGTTATAAGATATATTTTATTACGTTAGGTAACATAAGGAATAAGCTAGCGCGTTCTTTTGCAATACACTGCCTAAACCAATAAATATGGAATAATATCATGTAGCAAAGAATATAATATATATAAAATGCGATGTCTCTCTGTCTGTCTGTTCGTTAGTGCGTTTATTACTCGAAAACCCCTTATCCAATTTACATGTTTTTTTTTATTCATACATATGTTTTTTTTCCAGGTTATATAATAATAATAATAACCTATAATATATAAAATGCAACATCTCTCTGTCTTCTGTCTGTCCGTTAGTACGCGTATCACTCGAGAACCACTTATCCTATTTACGTGTTTTTTCTTAGATTTATACAAATGTACTCCGGCCAGGTTATAGGATATATTTTATTACGTTAGGTAATATAAGAAATAAGCAATGACGGTAATAGTGAATCAAGTCGGAAAAAAGTTTGCCGTTAGCGCACTCTTTTGCAATACGCTGCCTAAACCGTTAAATATGGAACAATATCATGCAACAAGGAATACAATATATATACGAGGCTGGTTTGAAAAGTCCGTGCAAAGTCCGAGAGATGGCACCACCGGCGCGTATCGAGGTCATGCTTAGTTAGTAGCATCTCTTGAATGAACGCACACCAAGTTTCAGCCATATTGGTCTATTTTTTGTGTTTGGCATTCGTGTGAATCAAGGAAGTCGAGTGATTTTTAAGAAATGGACGAAAAAGGATTTCGTGTGATGATTAAACATTACTTTATGAAAGGCAAAACGCCTCAGGAGACTAAAGAGAAGCTTGATAAAACATTATGGTGACTCTGCACCTTCGATTAGAACAGTTTATAAGTGGTTTCAAAATTTTCGGACTGGCCATATGGGCACAAGTGACGCTGAACGTTCTGGACGGCCTATGGAGGTTACGACTCCAGAAATCATTGATCAAATCCATGATATGGTGATGGATGACAGAAGAGTTAAGGTGCGTGAGATTGCTAGTGCTGTGGGCATCTCGACTGAACGAGTACATAATATTTTGCATAAACATTTGGACATGAGAAAGCTATCCGCAAGATGGGTGCCGCGATTGCTCACGCTTGACCAAAAACGGAATCGTGTGAAGTGTTGCAAGGATGGTTTGCAGCTGTTCCAGAAGAATCCGGAGGACTTTAAGCGTCGTTTCGTCACTGTGGATGAAACATGGATACATTACTATACTCCTGAGATCAAACAACAATCTAAACAATGGGTTACCAAGGGGGAAATCTGCACCAAAAAAGGCGAAGACCGTTCCTTCGGCCGGAAAGGTTATGGCGACTGTCTTTTGGGATTCGCAAGGGATAATCCTCATCGACTATCTGGAAAAGGGTAAAAAACTATTACAGGTGAATATTATTCATCGTTATTGGATCGTTCGAAAACCGAGCTGCAAGAAAAACGCCCGCGATTGGCCCACAAGAAAGTCCTTTTCCATCACGACAACGCACCAGCACACACCTCAGCAGTTTCCCCAATTTGAAGAAATGGCTGGCGGGACAAAGATTTTATTCAAACGAGGAGGTGATTGCAGACACTAATGGATATTTTGCAGACTTGGACAAATCCTATTATTCGGAAGGGATCAACAAACTAGAACATCGTTGGACGAAGTGTATAAGCCTAAAAGGAGACTATGTCGAAAAATAAAAAAGGTTTACCCCAAACACATAAGTAGTTTTTATTTTTGCACGGACTTTTCAAACCAGCCTCGTATATATATATATATATATATATATATATATATATATATATATATATATATATATATATATATATATATAAAATAAAATGCAACGTCTCTCTGTCGGTTTGTCAGTCCGTTAATGCGCTTGACACTCGAGAACCCTTATCCGATTTACGTGATTTTTTTTAGTGTTCTGTACGGAACACTTATAAAATCACTTCGGTGTCTGTCATCAGAGCCGTGTAGTTTTGAAAGTTAAATTTTGACTTAAGGGGTTAGTTTTGGGGGGTGAAATCGAGTGGGATATCAAATGAAAGCTTGTAAAACACGAGTTCAAAAATATATATAATGTCTTACATGCGCACACTTTTCTTTGTAGTATTTTGAAAATATCGCGAAAATTCGAAAAGTACTGATCCAAAAATTCTAGAATATTCTCCACGGGGTGTAGATTGAACGAAAATTATCACGAGTGCATTACCTATAATAATTTATCTGGTATATAAAAAAAACAAAATTGCAAGATCATCAGTTTTCAGTAAAGATCGAAAACAAACTTTGTTGACAACTCATTTGAGGTGTGTTTTGTGAAGTCACTGATTATTTTATACCTCGGTAACAAAAATTTTTATTTCAGAAGCAATCAACGTACGAAACACTAATTGCGAAAGTTCAACTTGCACTTGACCGGTTATTTTAATTCTGTTAAATATGTTCTCTGGCCAGGTTATATAATAATAATAATCTATATAATATATATAAAATACAACGTCTCTCTGTCTGTCTGTCTGTTCGTTAGTGTGCTTTTCATTCGAGAACCACTTATCCGATTTACGTGTTTTTTTTTTTAATTCTTAACTTAATATTTATTTTTAAAAAATCTATAATAGGTATAAAATGCAACGTCTCTCTGTCTGTTTGTACGTTAGTGCGCTTAGCACTCAAGAACTACTTATCCGATTTACGTGTTTTTTTATAAAATACATGTTCTCTGGCCAGGTTATAAGATATATTTAATTACGTTAGGTAATATAAGCAGTGACGATAATAGTGAATCAAGTCCACGCGATTGGAGCCGCGAGCACGGCTAGTTAAATTAAATACTACAAGTAGAAACTTGATCGCTCGTATTCTTGAATAAATGTGTTTCGAGAATACTTTTTGCCATCAGTGTTTTCTTTGTTTCTTGGTCGGGATATTAAGTGATAAGTAGTTAGTTTCTAAGAATATTTGTTTGAGCGTGGATCAAATAAACAATTTTCACGAAGACGCGCTTACATCAGTATACAGTCCCTGGCCAAATTATTAGACGCACTGCAAGATTTCATGTAAAATATTAATTACCGAGTGATATTGTACCGTTTTATTATTTTAAATTGATTTGTTTTTTATTTTTATATTATCCAATCAATTACCTATTTATTTGACATAAATAAAACAGCATTAATTTAGAAAAGCATAAGTTTATTAAGTTTTAAAGAAAAGTGAAATTAATGTTAGTAAAAGTCAATATTTAGTTGAGCCACCTTTAGCCGCTATCAAAGCTTTAATTCTGCGCGGCATGCTATCAATGCAAGATTGTACTGTCTCCTGCATTTGAGGATGATGATTCCACACATGAATAATCTTTTCTAGGAGCTGGGTTTTGTTGGTAATCACATCTTTAGCCACTTCTCTTTTCATCAGCTCCCACACATTTTCAATGGGGTTCATATCAGGGCCAATCCAACAGAGGGATATTTTTTTCTGCCAAAAAAGCTTTAACAGACCGAGCAGTGTGGCAGGGAGCTCCATCTTGCATGAAAGTGAATGGTTCCCCATTTGGAAACCATTCTCTGAGCTGCGGAATCAACCGATTTTGTAATACTTCTTTGTACTGATCTTGTCTTATTATTCCTTTGACGACGTACAGACGTCCAGTGCCCTTGCCGCTGATGACTGACCAAATCATCACTTTGGTGGGATGTTTAACCGTCGGGACGACACAATCAGGATGAAACTTTTCTCCATGACGACGACGCACATACTGAGCTTTATTCTGCAAAATTTCGAATGTGCTTTCGTCACTGAAGCAGACCTGTCAAAAATAGGAAAAATATATAAACTTCCATGTTTATTTGCTTTATTTAACTGAAAATGATAATAATGTATCAATTATTGATTAAATTGCTGTATCTTACCGATCTCCAGAAGTCCACATCTTTGTCTGGCCATTGTTTGGCCCACTTCAGGCGCTTTGCTTTCATTGCAGCTGTTAACTTGGGCTTCCTGGCGGGGCGACAGGCCTTAAAATCTAATTCTTTCAATTTTCTTCGAACAGTGCGCTCAGAAGCATTTACGCTAGCATCCTGGAGTTGTGATTTTATTACCTTTGTGGTAGCAAATCTGTTTTCTACACAAATTTTCTTCAAACATCTCTCTGACCGTGGAGTGAAAATTGGTTTTCTACAGCATCTTTTCTTTCTTTTCGGGCTTAATTCCTTCCCTGACTCAATTTTCTTTTTTATGCGTCGTACACTAGCTTCAGAAACCTCCAATCTTCGTGATATTTCTCGGTTTGTAAATGTTTTCGCAATCACAAGGGCCTTCACTTCAGCTTTTTTACGTGGTGAAAGATCGCCTTTTCTACCCATAATGAAAATAGTCCAATTACTTTTTTAAAACACTGCATACAAAATAAACTAATAACTGAGTAGTATAAAACTGTTAAACAAACAATCACAGTCCATAAAGCCACAGAAATACGTCCGTACCTGACTCGATTCCGATCGCGACTGATACAGGTTTGTACTTGTTTACGTTCATGTATCACTTTGTCAACACAGTGTTGCCATATGTTAAAAATAAATACAAATATGTAGTCTACAACAATTCTTTTAAATAAAAATTAATAATATTGTAGTTTAAATATACCATTATTGCATAAAAACTCTTAAGAAACATAAAATTACTAAAAAAAATACAGTGCGTCTAATAATTTGGCCAGGGACTGTAGTCTTTTTGCAATTTTTAACGTATTGTGTTAAAGTTTAACGTGTACCATGCCACCCGCAAAAAAAAGTGTCTCTTCGTGGGTAGCTGATTATCCTGGAACATTTACATATAACGGAAATGTTTTGTATTGTCGAGTTTGCGAGAAAAATGTTTCGTGCACAAAAAAGTTTCAAATTGACCAGCATGTCAAGACAAGTCTTCATATCGCAGGATTGCAAAAAGAAGGCCCACGACAACAACTTATAACAGAAGCAAGTAGCAGTGATTCCACTTCTAGAGGCAAACAAAAAAACCATTTTATTTATGTGAAGCATTGCTTGCAAGTAATATTCCTCTCCACAAACTTACAAATCCTACATTCAAAGATTTTCTGCGGAAATATTGCTTGAATCAAAAAATACTAGACGAATCAACACTGCGTAAAAATTACATACCAACAATCTACCAACATGTTCTGGAATAAATACGTAATGAACTTAAGGATGACATTATTTGGATTTCAGCTGATGAAACTGCCGACAGTTGTGGTCGCTATATTGCGAATTTAATTGTGGGTGCATTAAGATTAGAGCCTTCTTTTTCTTATTTGGTGACCTGCAAAGAACTTGACAAGAGAAATCATTCTACGATCGCCAGATTTGTGAATGAGGGTATTAAAAAAATTTTTCCTGTATCTTCTGCAGATGAAAGAGTGTTTATATTTCTCTCAGATGCTGCTCCCTATATGATCAAGGCAGCCAAAGTCCTCAAAGTATTTTATCCAAATTTAATTCATGTGACGTGCTTTGCTCACGGAGTCCATCGACTCGCTGAAGAAGTACGATCCACGTTTGGAAATGTAAATAAACTAAATTCATCAGCAAAGAAAGTATTTCTTAAGGCACCTGCTCGCAATAACGCCTATAAAGAAAAACTGCCAAATGTGCCTTTACCTTCCGAACCAGTGGTAACTCGATGGGGAACATGGATTGAAGCTGTACTATTTTATCATGAAGATTTCGAGGCCACCAAAGGTGTAGTAAATGACTTCGATAGTGCAGAGGCTGTGGCAGTTTGTCAATCCAAGGAAGCATTTAACGATTCTGATATTAAAAAATACATAGCTTTGATTAGCACTCACGTTTCCCACATATCTGCGGGTATTAAAAAGCTTGAAACTCGAGGTTTGGCGTTGACCGAATCAATTCAGTTAATGAACAAAATCCGTCAATTAAACTCCACATTGCCAGATGTATTCCCGCGTAGAGTTAAAGAAAAGTTTGAAAATATTTTGTGCAATAACCCAGGCTTTGAACCTTTGTGCCAAATTGATAGTTTTATTAATGGGACGGGTGAACTTTTACCAGAAACAATAAATGCTAACATAGCACCCAAATTCAAATACTGCCCAGTTACCTCAGTGGATGTGGAACGGTCTTTTCCACTTATAAAAATATTTTAAGTGATCGAAGACACAATCTTACTACCCAACATTTGAAACAATACCTTATTGTTTACGAGTACAAGAATACAAATGTTAAATAATTTAAAAAAATGTTAAATAATTGTTAATTAAATTTAAACCTCGTCGATAACTTGTTAATTTTATGCTGATTTTGAAATAAAAAACCAAAAATTACTACTTTTATTATTATTTAATATTGCATATTTTGACCCTTTTCATGCATATTTTAGGCATTTTTCATGCCTATTTGCATGCATATTTCAAGATTTTTATGTTGCATATAATCCGGTCTCTATATATGACTAAACATCAATACTTCAAAAGCAATAAAATTGTTTTTATTTTAAAACGTCATGGAGAGCTTGCATGATAATTATTTACAAAGCATTACACATGTCATAAAATACACTTACCCTTCAATTTAACTAATACGTTTGTCAAAGAGGTGCATTGATGAAAATTGAATTATTAGGGTTTTTTTAGAAGCCTTTTTAGCCCTTTATATTTACATAATATTAGTACGCGTGTATTATTTGGCTTGTCCTTTTGTTCAATGAAGTGGAGTTGTTATTTATTTAGAACTGGTATTTACCCTCAGCTTGGTAACACTTTTGAATAAACGTATATTGATACATTTTTTTAATCTTCTGCGAGTTGAAGGTTTTATTGAATTACCATGAAATTTCCTGTGTACGATCAGAATATTCTAAGTCACCAGAATGGTCTCTCCACATATTTAAAATAATCAACAGTTTCTGACATATTAATATCTAAATAACCGGTCAAGTGCAAGTTGAACTTGCGCAATTAGTGTTCCGTACATTGATTACTTTTAAAATAAAACATTTTGTAACGGAGGTATAAAATGATCAGTGACTTCACAAAACACACCCCAAATAAGTTTTCAACAAAGTTTGTTTCCAATCTTTACTGAAAATTGATGACCTTCAAAATTTTTGTTTTTTTTTATATACCAGACTAGCCGGGCCCGCGGCTCCGCTCGCGTGGACTTGATTCACTACTATCATCACTGCTTATTCCTTATGTTACCCAACGTAATAAAATATCTCCCATTATTTCTCCTTATCTCCCAATATTTCTCCTTATTTCCCATTATCTCTACATAATTTCCATTATCTTGGCTTATCTCTGCTCGTCTCCCATTATTTCTCCTTATCTCACCATAACTTCCATTATCTAGACTTATCTCTGCTTATCTCCCATTATCTCTCCTTATCTCCCATTATTTATACTTATCTCCCATTATCTCACCTTATCTCCCATTATCGAGGCTTATCTCGACTTATCTCCCATTATTTCTCCTTATCTTCCATTATCTCACCTTATCTCCCATTATCTAAGCTTATATCGAATTATATAGAATATATGTATAAATTTATAAAAACACGCAAATCGGATAAGTGGTTCTCGAGTGATAAGCGCACTAACGAACAGACAGACAGAGAGACGTTGCATTTTATATATATTGTATTCTTTGCTACATGATATTGTTCCATATTTAATGCTTTAGGGAGTGTATTGCCAGAGAACGCGCTAGCGGTAAACTTTTCTCCGACTTGATTCACTATTATCGTCACTGCTTATTCCTTATGTCACCTAATAAAATATATCCTTTAACCTGGCCAGAGAACATACGTATGTTTGAAAGAAAAGAACGTAAATCGGATAAGTGGTTCTCCAGTGATAAGCACACTAATGGACGGACAGACAGACAGACGGAGAGAGAGACATTGCATTTTATATATATTATAGATATTCTCTGCTACATAATATTGTTCCATATTTAATGGTTTGGATTGTGTATTGCAAGAGAACGCGCTAGCGGCAAATTTTGTCCGACTTCATTTACTATTATTGTCACTGCTCATTCCTTATGCTACCTATCGTAATAAAATATAGCCTATAACCTGGCCGGAGAACATATGTATGTTTTAAAAAAAAAAGTACGAAAATCGGATAAGTGGACAGACAGACAGAGATACGTTGCATTTTATATATTATAGATGTAATAAAATATATACCTATAACCTGGTCAGAGAACATATGTATGAATTTAAAAAATCACGTAAATCGGATAAGTGGTTCTCGAGGGATAAGCGCATTAACGAACAGACAGACAGACAGACAAACATTGCATTTTATATATATTATAGATATAGATTATTATTATTATTAAATAACCTGGCCAAATAATATATGTATGGATTTAAAAAAAGGCAGGTAAATCGGATAAGTGGTTCCCGCGTGATAAACGCTCTAATGGATATACAGACAGACAGAGAGACATTGCATTTTATATATATTATAGATTATACATTACAGATATTCTTTGCTACATAATATTGTTCCATATTTAATGGTTTAGGCTGTGTATTGCAAAGGCACGCGCTAGTGGCAAACTTATTTCCGACATCACTCACTATTTTACTTCACTGTTCATTCCTTATGCTACCTATCGTAATAAAATATAGCCTATAACCTGGCCAGAGAACATATGTATGTTTAAAAAAAAAAAAGTACGTAAATCGGATAAGTGGTTCTTCATTGATAGGCGCACTAACGGACAGACAGACAGATAGACAGACAGAGAGACGTTGCATTTTATATATATTATAGATAAATTATTAAAGGTAATGCACTCGTGATAATTTTTCTTCAATCTATACCCTGTGGAGAATATTCCAGAATTTTTTCAAAATTTTTTGATAAGTCCTTTAGAGATAAGGCGGGTGGACAGAGAAAAATGCGCGCAAGTATTACATTATATATATATTTTTTACTCGTGTTTTGACTTTCATTTGACACCACACTCGATTACCTAGTAAAAATTTTTTTTTTCACTTCGATTTCACCCCCCCAAAACTAACCCCTTAAGTCAAAATTTGACTTTCAAAATTACATGGCTCTGATGAGGCCATCAATTCCTATATTATTACCAAATTTCAACTTTCTATGACAAATAGTTGCGGAGAAAATCGGGTGTGACAGACAGACGGACAGACAGACAGACGGACAGACAGACAGACGGACAGACAGACACCGAAGTCATCTCATAAGTGTTCCGTACGGAACACTAAAAAACGCCACCCTATTGACAAAATAAGTCTAAATTAAGTACGACCTAACATCAAGTTTTTAATTATATAAAAATAAGCGAATTAGGCTTTGAACTGATTGATCATCTCCTATATTCTCCTGATTTAGCTCCCTTGGATAATTACTTATTTCCACAATTGAAAAAAAAACATTCGAGAGACCAGAAATTACATTTAAATGAAGAAGAAACAATGGCCGTTGAAGACTGATTTGCAGACGAAGACAAAGAATTTGTTTTCGAAGGTTTAGAGTTATTTTATAGCCGTTTTGGTAGGTGTATAAAGTTGAAAGGAAATTACGTTAAATAAACATTTTTAGTGTTCGGTACGGAACACCTATAAGATCACTTCAGTGTCTGTCCGTCTGTCACATCCGATTTTCTCCGAAACTATTTGACGTAGAAAATTGAAATTTGGCACTAATATAGGAATTGATGGCCCCATAAAAAGCATGTAGTTTTGAAAGTTAAATTTTGACTTAAAGGGTTAGTTTTGGGGGGTGAAATCGAAAGTGAAAAAAAAAATGAGTTCAAGAATATATATAATGTAATACTGTATTATTTTTAAAAAATTGACAAAAATTGCTCTCTCTCTCGAAAAAGTACTAATCGAAAAAATTTTGAAAAAATTCTGAAATATTCTCCACAGGGTCTATACTGAACACCATGTCTTTTTTTCCACCTGTCTAGCCATCCATCACTTGCAGAAAAAATTTACAGGCGTTTCAATAACCGGCAACTCGTCGCTTAAACTCACTGCCTTATGTTTTAAAAATTGTTCCTGAAATTGGTATTCCACGTTCTCGATTCTCTGTAACTCATAAAAATAAAGAATCATCCACTTTTTGTTATTCACCGCTTTTCATACTTTTTCGTGCTTGTGTGGACGATGACAAAACACTACAACATTTTTCAAGTTTTTCGCGATTTTTTCTCCACTCTGAAACAGTACTCACGGCTACACCTCAATCCTTCGCTATATTTTTAAGAAGTTCACCATTATCTAAACGTTGAATTGCTTCAAGTTTCTCTTTTAAGGTAATAAGAATACGTTTACGCTTATTATTATGGCGCTCCATTTAGTAAAATATCTATTAAAACGAAACTATTACCTCTGTGATAATAATAGACGTAATGAGTAACTTATAACACTCGTCGACTAACCAAAACATAGACAGCGGTGAAATTCTAGACGTCGGGGAGCCCCTGACGCGTTAAGGAAACCACTCATCGTCTGTTTCGAATAATGGAGATTTTTTCGTTTAATGGGAATACAATTTGCTTTTTAACAGTTTGTTTCGGATAAACCATATTTCGAATAATCGGGATTGTACTATATTGAACGAAAATTATCAGGAGTGCATTATCTTTAATAATTTATCCGGTATATAAAAAAAAAAATATAAATTTCAAGGTCATCAGTTTTCAGTAAGTGTGATCTCATTGATCATTTCATATTTCCGTAAAATTTTTTTTATTTTAACGGCAATCACGGTACGAAACACTAATTGCGCAAGTTCGATTTGCACTTGGCCGATGTTTTTTTTTTCTTTTTGAGATTTGCTTGTTCTTTACCTGCTATACTGCTCTTGTAGATATTCAAGGATTTCCGCAAAGCGCATGTGGTAAGTTTTTACAATCACTAAACTAATAAACTGTAACGTTAAATATTATCTTTATTAAAAAAAAATAATAATAAAGCGAACCTTTACTCTAACGAACTTTTATAACTGTTTCTCACAATCGACAATACACCACCAAAATAATAGCGACCCTCGAGAATCTTTTCCGTCCAAATTGCGTAGACCAAAAGTGCCGTCCTGCAGTGCGATTTCAGATAAGAGCTTTGGACCACCCCGTTCACACGCAAATGGTAAACGATAAAAATTTCTATATACCGAGGGATAGTTTCATAGAACCTATACGACACATCTAGCTAGATATTTTTAGTTTTGCATGTTATAATTACACAGATATTCTAACCTAAAAATGCAAAAAAAATGGTTTTTCACTATATTCGGAATTATATTACACCGCGAATTAATTTTTCTCCACAAAACAGGTTACGGCATCTGACAGTAGCACTCTTCCCCTTTAAAATGCATTTTGAATTTTTCAGATATTTTATTTCTTCTCGGAGAAATTATCCGTTGAAATTAATTAGTTCGGCGTTTTCGTTACAACCATAGACATGGAGGATGGACTGCTCATTAGCTTTGCAAAATTGACCACTCTCTAGAGAGAGAAAAGGCGACTGTGCGGCCAATACCTGTCCCTTTTCTGCAGGCCTGTAATAACGTAACAACCAAGGCGAATGTACCCGTACATTCGCTTTATTTCTCTCACACTTTTGCGTCCGTATTTACTTCACAGCGGAATATGAAAAGCTCAGTCGACCCTCCATTTTTATGGTTACAACCATACCAAAAGAAAGTTGATTCGGCAGGCGAGAGATGCTGAATCCGAATTTGTTGTCCGTTTAACCCCATCGAGTTATGGTTTGTCCCTAACCTTAAGAAATTCAAAATGGCGGATCCAATATGACAAGCCGGAATTCTGAAGTCTAAATTAGTATCGAGAAAAATGCAATATGCATTGGCATATCTTAAAAAATATGGATTCCTATTTAAAAAAACAAATTTGAACTTGAAATGGCCTTCAAAATGATCTTTCAAGGTCATCATAATTATATCATTTTATTGTCCCTTCAAAACCCTTCAATTTTTGTCTGAAACTTCTTTTACTAAAAGTTAACATAAAACAATTAAGAAGTCTTGTACATTAAAATGAGACACCACGTATGATAACAAATAAGCAATGTTGCTACTAGAAAGATAATTTCTCAGAGAAGAAATAAGACTTCTGAAGAATTCCAAATGTATTTTGATGAGGAAGAGTAGTACTTTCATGTGCCGCAACGAATTTTGTGGAGAAAAAATTAATTCGCGCTGTAATATAATCCCGAATATAGAGAAAAATCTTGTTTTTTGCATTTTTTGGTTAAGATATCTCGAAAATCTGATGTGCTGGAGTAATTCTAAGGTCAGATTCGGATTGAACGCACCAAAAACCCTTGTATATCTTGGTCTCAGGGACTGGATTTTCGTCCAATTTTGTCGGCCTGTGTTATTAATACTACACAATCGATCTTATTCTTCAACATAGTTTTATTCAAGAGCGGTACGGAGGAAATCGGTGAGGATTTCGTAATACCCGTCAACGGTGTCTAAGTGCCGAAACATACATTTTTGTGTTTCACAGCACCTTTTAGACAACACGGTAGTGCTACCACGGACGTTATTGTGTTTCTGTAAATAACTACTACCTATGTACGTGGCCGGGCCAGTTATGCTTAAATAAATAAGTATGTCGATCTGCGAGATTAAACCCTAGACTTTCTGCACCGCAAGCAAGTACAAGGCTGTTAGTAGTTAGTATCTACTAGCTTATAAATGAAAATATAATTAGCAAGAGAAATTTTCGCTGTTCTCAGTATAAACGAAACGCGCAAAGAATGTAACTAATATCTAATTAATACCTAATACACAAAATATAATACGTAAAACACACAAAATTAGGCAAAATTTTGAAGTCGACTCAAGTGCGCTCACTTTTTATTATTTACTTGAGCTAACTATAGCGGTTTCTTAGTGTTAAAGTTAGGTTTGAATGATAGATACTATATACTCTCATAATAAGTTAGTGGATACTAATTAACTTTCGACTTTAAGTTTCATTTAACAAGTTTCTTCGTAAGTGGAAAACTTGTTCCGGCTTTCAAATTTTGCTTGCTATTTTGTGGGTCTACGTATTATATTTTGTGCTTTGTATCACAGTTTGTCAAGTAAGAACGTGTTCGCGATAATTCATTTTTAGTAGATGGAATTCTACACAAAAAATTGGTAGAGGGAACCTTTGGGTACGACCCATTTTAGTAAAAGTATCAGTCGACTCCCCACTTTCGTCAAAATCACATAAAATCCAAAATGAGTCAATTGTTTGTACGACGATTCGAGGTAGTCTTTCTTTGTTCTCATCCAAAAGGGCCTAAAATAACACATTCCGGCGGCCGCTAAGTATACTAAAATGTCACTCCGAAAATCGAAAAACTAATGTTTTCATTGGACCGAAATTGACGCTGCGTTAAGGGGAAGTAAAATTTAAAAAATCGAGTTTAAATGTGTCCCATGAGACCATTCGACATCTTCGCGCTCATGATGTCAAATTCCGAAGTACATTGAAGAAATTTTTGCTGGGCGAAAATCACGTCGCGACGCGGCTTGCTTAGGCCCACGATATGATCCTAGAGTGGCCCTCACAATTGCCGGGCGCTAACCCGATTGAAAACGTTTGGTCTCTTGTAAAGGGAAAGCTCAGAGGAAAGACTCTGAGTACTTTGACTCAGTTGTCTTGTGAAATTCGAAAAATTTGCAGTATGCAGAGAATCTCGTCGACAGCATGCCTCTAAGATGCCAGGCGATTATTGATGCAGAAGGCGATAACTTACTAAGGTAATTGCGCCGTTGTTAGCACACCAATACACACCATACATTGATGGCAAAAAATGTTTTCAATATCAATCAATCAATATCTATAATATATATAAAATGCAACGTCTCTCTGTCTGTCTGTCTGTCTGTCCGTTAGTGCGCCTATCACTGAACAACCACTTATCCGATTTACGTACTTTTTTTTTAAAAACATACATATGTTCTTTGGCCGGGTTATAGGCTATATTTTATTACGATAGGTAGCATACGGAATGAGCAGTGATGTAAAATAGTGAATGATGTCGGAAAAAGGTTTGTCGCTAGCGCGTGCCTTTGCAATACACAGCCTAAACCATTAAATATGGAACAATATTATGTAGCAAAGAATATCCGTAATGTATAATCTATAATATATATAAAATGCAATGTCTCTCTGTCTGTCTGTCTGTCCATTAGTGCGTTTATCACGCGGGAACCACTTATCCGATTTACCTGTCTTTTTTTAAATTCATACATATATTCTTTGGCCACGTTATATAATAATAATAATAATCTATATCTATAATATATATAAAATGCAATGTTTCTCTGTCTATCTGTCTGTCCGTTAATCCGCTTATCCCTCGAGAACCACTTATCCGATTTACGTGATTTTTTAAAATTCAAACATATGTTCTCTGACCAGGTTATGAGTATATATTTTATTACATCTATAATATATATCAAATGCAACGTATCTCTGTCTGTCTGTCTGTCCGTTAGTGGGCTTATCACTGGGGAACCACTTATCCGATTTTCGTACTTTTTTTTTAAAAACATACATATGTTCTCCGGCCAGGTTATAGGCTATATTTTATTACGATAGGTAGCATAAGGAATGAGCAGTGACAATAATAGTAAATGAAGTCGGACAAAGTTTGCCGCTAGCGCGTTCTCTTGCAATACACAGTCCAAACCATTAAATATGGAACAATATTATGTAGCAGAGAATATCTATAATATATATATAAAATGCTCTGTCCGTCTGTCTGTCTGTCTGTCTGTCTGTCTGTCCGTTAGTGCGCTTATCACTCGAGAAGCATTTATCCGATTTACGTGTTTTTATAAATTTATACATATGTTCTATATAATTCGATATAAGCCTAGATAATGGGAGATAAGGTGAGATAATGGGAGATAAGGAGAAATAATGGGAGATAAGTAGAAATAAGCCTCGATAATGGGAGATAAGGTGAGATAATGGGATATAAATATAAATAATGGGAGATAAGGAGAGATAATGGGAGATAAGCAGAGATAAGTCTAGATAATGGGAGTCATGGTGAGATAATGGGAGATAAGGAGAAATAATGGGAGATAAGTAGAGATAAGCCTCGATAATGGGAGATAAGGTGAGATAATGGGATATAAGTATAAATATTGGGAGATAAGGAGAAATAATGGGAGATAAGTCGAGATAAGCCTAGATAATGGGAAATAAGGTGAGATAATGGGAGATAAGGAGAAATAATGGGAGATAAGGAGAAATAATGGGAGATACTTTATTATGTTGGGTAACATAAGGAATAAGCAGTGACGATAGTAGTGAATCAAGTCCACGCGAGCGGAGCCGTGGGCCCGGCTAGTCTATAATCTATAATCTAAAATATATATAAAATGCAATGTCTTTCTGTCTGTCCATTAGTGCGTTTATCACGCGAAAAACCACTTATCCGATTTATGTGTCGTTTTTAAATTCATACTTCTTTGGCCAGGTTATATAATGATAATAATAATAATCTATATCTATAATATATATAAAATGCAACGTCTCCCTGTCTGTCTGTCTGTCCGTTAGTGCGCTTATTCCTCGAGATTCACTTATCCGATTTACGTGATTTTTTATATTCATACATATGTTCTCTGACCAAGTTATAGATATATATTTTATTACATCTATAATATATATAAAATGCCACATATCTCTGTCTGTTTGTCCGTTTGTGCGCTTATCACTGGAGAACCACTTATCCGATTTACGTGCTTTTTTTTAAACATGTTAAACCATTAAATATGGAACAATATCATGTAGCAAAGAATATCTATAATATATATAAAATGCAATGTGTCTCTGTCTGTCTGTTTGTCCGTTAGTGCGCTTATCACTGGAGAACCACTTATCCGATATACGTGCTTTTTTGTTAAACATACGTGCCAGAGACCAGGTTATAGGATATATTTTATTACGTTAGGTGACATAAGGAATAATCAGTGACGATAATAGTGAATCAAGTCGGTGAAAAGTTTGCCGCTAGCGCGTTCTCTTGCAATACACTGCCAAAAGCATTAAATATGAAACAATATCATGTAGCAAAGACTATAATATATATAAAATACAACGTCTCTCTGTCTGTGTGTCTGTCCGTTAGTGCGCTTATCACTCGAGAACCCCTTATCCGATTTACGTGTTTTTTTTTTTTAATTCATACATTTGTTCTTTGGCCAGGTTATCTATAATCTTCTATCTAGAATATATATAAAATTCAACGTCTCTCTGTCTGTCTGTCTGTCTGTCCGATTTACGTGTTTTTTTATAAATTTATACATATGTTCTATATAATTCGATATAAGCCTAGATAATGGGAGATAGGTGAGATAATGGGAGATAAGGAGAAATAATGGGACATAAGTCGAGATAAGCCTCGATAATGGGAGATAAGTTGAGATAATGAGAGTTAAATATAAATAATGGGAGATAAGGAGAAATAATGGAAGATAAGCAGAGATAAGTCTAGATAATGGGAGTTATGGTGAGATAATGGGAGATAAGGAGAAATAATGGGAGATAAGGAGAAATATTGAGAGATAAGCCGAGATAAGCCTAGATAATGGGAGATAAGGTGAGATAATGGGAGATAAGGAGAAATAATGGGAGATAAGGAGAAATAATGGGAGATGAGCTGAGATAAGCCTAGATAATGGAAATTATGTAGAGATAATGGGAGATAAGGAGAAATATTGAGAGATAAGGGGAAATAATGGGAGATATTTTATTACGTTTGGTAACATAAGGAATAGTGGTGAATCAAGTCCACCCGAGCGGAGCCGCAGGTCCGGCTAGTTGAATATATAGAAAAAGGATCTGTAATTCATGAAGAGGTTTACAGAAGAACGATACGAAACCTGAAGCAGGTCATTAGAGAAAAACATCCCAATTCAAGAAGAACCAAACCTAAGCCGTTATTATCTAAGGATGTGGATTCACTGATTTACAACATTGACTCTATAACCGTAATTTAGCGCCCTGTGACTTCTATTTATTCAGATGTCTAAAGCAGACCTCAGGAATTGGAAACCGTTATAGCGTCATTTGTTGAAGCAAAATTTTTTTTTAGATTTAATAAAATAATGGATTTAAAGTAGATGTTACGTAAAAAAATATTTTCTTTCATACCTAACTAGACAGTTCTAGAGTTTCATAAGAGTATTGTATTTGGGCTAGTTTGCTCGACGAGTTTGGGTTGCATTTAAACATCAATGCTGCTAGAGAATAACATCTGTCTTTTAAGCGAGCCGAGCCTCCAAAAAAAATCCAACAAAAAATCTTGCTGTGTTAATTTAATTATAAATTCCAAGGATAAAGATAAATATATGTGAAAAGCAATGGAAATGGATCCGCATAATGATAACAATTCTTAAGTATTATAACCAATTAACCGAGCTGATCCTACTTACATTCAAAGGTAACATATTCTTATCCACCTATTCTAGAAATGTTTTATCGAATTAAAGATACGTTAAGGGAGTAGGTTTGAATGTTTTATATTTCCATAAAAATCTAAATGACCTATTTTATTTATAGAAATGGTTACCTACAGCGAAGGTGTTTAGATAAAAATTTACAATGTACCGAAGTAAAAACAAGACGTAATAATTAACAATTAAAAAAACAACTCGAGTGTGTCGTTAATTAACTGAAAAGAATAAAATAAGTTCTCGATATATTAGAGATATTTTGCAACACTTATTTTGGTAGGTCCACTGTCTTTATCTTTATTTGAAGCACGCACCATTTGGAGCTTGCGCAGTAGTAAAAGGAACAAATTGAATATAAAGACTCAGCTGTTATCGCTATTTGAAGCATGCGAGTTGCAAAATTTCTCTATTATCTATTCTATCTATTATTGTTATCTCAAGCATGCGCAGTATTAACGCGAAGGAATTGCAAGGTTAGGTTAGTATTTATCTCATAGACATAGAGGATGGACTGAGTGTTCCATATCCCGCTGTGAAATAAATCTGGACGCAAAAGTGTGAGAGAGACAAAGCGAATGAGTGGCCAGCAGCCGTCTCTTTTTAGAATGCCGCTAAGCTACAGCGCTCTTAAAAATAACACAAGTCTGCAAAAAAAAAATTGAGAGCTGTTTTGGTTTTTTTTGCGTAATTCTTATGTTTTTGAGTGTACTGAATCCGAAAATGACTTTCATTTTGTCATAGAGCTTCACGTTTTCTGACAATGTAGGTATCTATGTTAAACAAGTTATCATCTTAAAATAAAAGATAAAAGACTAAAAAATTTT
>CM032447.1:5272192-5287192 GCA_019049505.1 Pachyrhynchus sulphureomaculatus | reverse complement strand
GTGGCGAGTGATTCATGTTGTTGTCTGTGATGTGGTGTTGCGCGGTACTCGCAATATTATTTTGCGTTATGCTCCTCCTGGGTGGTGGGTCTTGTTGTGTTCGATTGGGTGGTTGTGTGTGTGAGGCTGGTTCGGAATCTGCTTTATTGTTTCTATTGTTTGGTTGGTCTGTGTTCAGTTCAACAGCCACTGTGTCCTTGATGGTTTGCAATTCGAGAGGTGTGAGACGATTGTTCTTGGTAATAACTCTTTTTTGGTCTATTACTCTCTGTTCTGAAACAAGTAATTGCAGATGTGGATATTCGGTCAAGAAAAGTCTGTGCAGTTCTGGTCTGTAACCCGATGTTATTGTTTCGAGTTTGGTGGCGGTGTAGTAACAGCGCATCACCGTCCTATTCATCTCATCCGTCCACTTTAACCGCTGTCTTGGTTTGCCAGCCTTGGTAGTTGCGTGTTGTCCTTGCAAAACATACGGGCCCTGGCCTGGCTTTGGTGGTTGTGTTTGTCCCGTATCTATGTCGGTTGCGCTTGGGATTGATGTTGGTGGGTCCAAGCGGCGAGTGATTCTCTTCTCAGTGATTTCTTTGTCAGGTTTTGTGTTTTCATTACAGCAACGCATGGCGTGTTCGTTGATTCCTGTGGTGCAACTCATGCGCTGCAGTGATTTTCCCGCCTTGGTGGGTGTCGGCTTAGTCGCCGACACAACACTTTTGGCAGGTCCATTTTCGGTTGCCTGGTCTTCATCGTTTTGGTCGAGCTGCCATTTCCCGCGACGTCCTCGACCGTTACGTCGCTCGCCCGATGCTTCTTTTATTGGTCTGTTGTTCTCTGGAATGTTTTCAATGTTTTGTGGTGTCAGAAGCTCAAAGTGTCCCGACATTGGGTTGCCTGTTAGTAGAAGGTAAATGGTTTTGTTGTATTTTCCCGTGCTTATTATTGTTGGTCTGTCCGTAAAAGTTATTTTTGTATGTCTTGTTCTTCGTTGTTTTGAGAAGATATGAAAGTTGCTATTTTGTGTTTCCGAGAGGGCAAGTATCTCTAGGCTCGTTCCATAGGTGCCATTTTTCCGCATATAATTATAATAGTTATTGAAGTCTTTTATATCGTCGACTTCAATTAATGAAAATGTGTGAAGTTCCGACCAGTTTTGTTGTAAATATCTTAGAGCAACCTCTCGGAGTTTCTCATGATGGTTCTGGTGGCCATATAAGTGTAAGCTAACTACGGAAAAGGCAATTTCCATCACCTACAATGTCGGATCTGGTAAAACTATCGGGAGTAGTTTCGACTGAGGCGGTTGTTTGGTTCGTCTGTAGTTGTTGTTGTTGTGGTGTTGCTATAGCTGTTTGTACGACAGGGGTCCGCCTCCGCAACACCCTTCCATTTTCATTATTATAATTATTATTCTTTAACATAGTATTCCCACGAGTATCCTAGGAAAGAAAGGTCGACTGCGGCAGAGCCTGGATGCCACAGCAAGGCTACTTACTCCCGGAGGGCGCCCGGTATCCGGGGGAACCGTTCGCGACTCATAAACGCTGAGCTATTCATCTTCTCGGCACGGTAAACACCTTAAGATTGCGTTTTTTATTACACATAATCTGGACAACACAAGACAGCACAACATGACTCAGGTACCTCGGGATCGTCAATGCCCGTACTAGGAGAATCCTGGGATTCCCCTAGCCCCTGAAGGGTTATTATTATTATTATTATTATTATATCCTTCCATCTTGTTTAAATTGCCGATTGCCTCTTTTGTTTCTTCTGTATTAGTTTCCTCTGTTTGTACGAGTTCTGTATCTTGTTCCGGTATTATGTATCTATGTTGATTTTTGTATGCTTTTCCTCCCAATTCCTTGCATCCATTTCCTTTCCTCTCTGTTTCAGTGATTCCTACATAGTGCATTTGTTGTTCTTCTGTCAGTTCATCCTCTTTTCCGTTTATACCCCTATTATTCCGTGTTTTCAATCTAAAAACTCGATAATTATTTCCCATTTCTCTCTTTCTCTCTATTTCTTTGATTATCTTCTTATTTGTATTCATTTTACTAGTCCTCTTTTCGATATCCTTTATCTTTGTCAGGGTCGTCGTCAGTCTACCTATCTCTCTCCTTTTTCCCAGTTTTTTTTACTTGATGGTCGTAGTATTCTTTGTTCTTTCAGTTTTTCTTCCTCAATGTCCCATTTATATTCTCTTCCTTCGATTACAGTTTTTTCATATCCTATTTTCACCTTTTTTCCATTCTTTCTCTTGTTCTCAGCTATATGCTTCAATTTCTTTTGAAAACTCGTGTTCATCTCTTATTAAATCGTTGTTTTTAAACTCTCTCTCTTAGGTTTCTCAGTTTGTTTTTATTTTTCATTACAGCTTCCTTATCTTCCGTGTTTCCAAGTTCTATCTAGTATATAGTCACTACATTTTTATCACATCTTTAATCTGTACTTTTGTGTCCATACTTCTCTCCATAAAAAGTTCTACACCCATTTTCAGATCTAGTTATCTATTCGCTTCAAAATTCATTCCCGATATTACAATATTATTCCTTACGTTGTCTTTTTCCAGTCTACTCATCTTCAAATCCAATTGTTGAGAATAAAACACTAAATTTTTAGTAAAATTTCCACTTTTATTGATTTTTGTACTTGACACGTGTTTCTCTAAACATTAGCATTATCAAAAGTATGGGTATAGAATAAAATAAATGACCTTCAATGGTTTTATAAGTAAATATTTACAGGTAGGTTGTAACTAAAGGTTAACAACAAAACCTAATAATTATAAAAATTATCTATTCATTAAATAAATTTAACAATGAGGAATTTCCGAGGTCCAACTGGTCATTCAACAGTGTGTCTGTATTCTTTCTTTTCCTGTTACTGTACTTAGTTAATTTATGCGATTTGTTCTGAAAGTGTAAAATATGGAAATTATCATCAAATACATGATTTTCTTCTATTAAATGTTTGGCATTTGAAGCATCAGTTTTACTTTTTAAAAAAACCGGTCAAGTGCAAGTTGAACTTGCACAATTAGTGTTCCGTACGTTGATTGTTTTTAAAATAAAAATTTTTGTTAGGATGGTATAAAATGATCAGTGACTTCACAAAACACACCCCAAATGAGTTTTCAACAAAGTTTGTTTCCAATCTTTACTGAAAACTAGTGACCTTGAATTTTTTATTTTTTTTATATATACCAAATAAATTATTAAAGGTAATGTACTCGTGATAATTTTCGTTCAATCTATACCCCGTGGAAAATATTCCAGAATTTTTTCAAAATTTTTTGATCAGTACTTTTCGAGATAAGGTAGGGGTCAGCGATTTTTTAAAAGTAATACGAAGAAAAGTGTGCGCAAGTATTACATTATATATATATTTTTTACTCGTGTTTTCACAAGCTTTCATTTGACACCACACTCGATGACCTAGTAAAAAAAAATTTTTTTCATTTCCGATTTCACCCCTCAAAACGAACCCCTTAAGTCAAAATTTATGTTACGGTGGTATAAAATGATCAATAACTTCACAAAACACACCCCAAATGAGTTTTCAACAAAGTTTGTTTCCAATCTTTACTGAAATCGGATGACCTTGAAATTTTTGTTTTTTTTATATACCATATAAATTATTAAAGGTAATGCACTCGTGATAATTTTCGTTCAATCTACACCCCATGGAAAATATTCCAGAATTTTTTCGAAATATTTTGATAAGTACTTTTCGAGATAAGGCCGGGACAGCGATTTTTTGCGAATTTTTAAAAATAATACAAAGAAAAGTTTAATATTGTATATATATTTTTTTACTCGTGTTTTCACAAGCTTTCATTTGACGCCACACTCGATGACCTAGTAAAAAATTTTTTTTTTTACTTCCGACTTCACCCCCCAAAACTAACCCCTTAAGTCAAAATTTAATTCTCAAAACTACATGGCTCTGATGAGGCCATCAATTCCTAAATTGTTACCAAATTTCACCTTTTTATGTCAAATAGTTTCGGAGAAAATCGGGTGTGACAGACAGGCAGACAGACAGACAGACAGACAGACAGACACCGAAGTGATCTTATAAGTGTTCCGTACGGAATACTAAAAACATAGAATTTCAGAACTTTGTATGCCAAACATATATAATTGAAGAGAATCATGTATTTGATAATAATTTCCATCCTATATAAGTTTTATACCAAAACTATTTTTTTTTCGTTATAATTAAAAAGTTATATCAAATATCAAATTGAAAATAAATTTTTAAACTTAGTGCCGATGACGCACCGACACTTCCTGAAAAAACCCAAGCGCGTGTGACGTCACAGTGTTTATTTCTGCTCAACATCACAGACAGCGGATAAGAGTGTTTTACTTTTCAATCAATTTATTCTTGTTATTATCATCAGTGTATTGATACATTTATTGAAAATGTCTGATTTAAAAAGTTTTCCTGCCTATTTCGTACCATTTTGTATGAATACTACAAAAACAACTCTTGAAAAAATGTTTTTAAATATGTCGCAAGATGTTAAACGTCGAAATCAATGGTTCCAAGCAGCACGGCGTATTAATCCTAAAACAACATTAAATTTTTTCTGTTGCGAAGATCACTCCGATGTAAATATTTTAATATAATAATGTATTTAACAATTATTCATATCAGAATATAAATATAATTTATATAATGCGCTAGCCGTGCCCGCGGCTCCTCTCGCGTGGACTTGATTCACTATTATCGTCACTGCTTATTCATTATGTTACCTAAAGTAATAAAATATAACCCATAACCTGGAGAGAACATATGTATTTTATAAAAAACACATAAATCAGATAAGTGGTTCTTGAATGCTAAGCGCACTAACGGATAGACAGACAGAGAGATGTTGCGTTTTATATACATTATAGATTTTTTTGTTAAATATTAAGTTAAGAATTTAAAAAAAAAACACGTAAATCGGATAAGTGGTTCTCGAGTGATGAGCGCATTAACGGGCAGACAGGCAGGCAGACAGGCAGATCGACAGACAGATAGACAGAGAGACGTTGCATTTTATATATATTATAGATTATGGATTATTATTATTATATAACCTGAAAAGAGAACATATGTATGAATAAAAAAAAACACGTAAATCAGATTTTTTTTTTTTTATGGGTCTAGCACACGTGCTACAGGAAAATCCCTAAAGCGCTACAGGAGCGACACGTGTGCGGAGAAAGCGATTCACGTTGTTCTTGAATCGCTGTAGATTGTACTCGATGGTAAACACAGTCCTGGGCAAACTATTCCAAAGGTATGATGTTCGCCATATAAAAGACTGCTTGAAAAGCGTTGTACGAGGAGTAACAAGCTGAACCTCATACGAATGTGAAGTATTAGCGCGACGTGTACTCATAACATGCACCGCTCTGGGAGGAATTAAGCGGGTCACATCCTTCGAACACTTTCCATGAAAGTACTTGTAGAATAGGCTCAAGTCGCCAACCGTTCTTCGATGTTCCAGCGAATCAAGGCCGTCGGTCAGTTCCGGGTGTCCAATCAGACGAACAGCTCTTCTCTGGATAGAATCCAACAAATGCAGTGTATGTTTGGGAGCGGAGCTCCAAACATGGGAGCAGTATTCCATAGTTGGTCGAATTTGAGCTTTGTAAAGAATTAACAGTTGTTGTGGAGTGTAAAGCTTTCTGGTTCGAAACAATATTCCCAACTTTTGAGAAGCTCTCCTTGCTATGCCTGCAACATATTCATGCCAGGACATATTTGCTCCCAAATTAACGCCTAACAGATTGAGTGACGATGTTAGAGGGATGGAGTGCCCCGACATAACTATGTCGGGTTCTGCAACGTTAACTTTTTTAGAAAAAACTGCCGCCTGGATTTTTGTAGCGTTAAATTCCACTTGGTTACTGTCACCCCAAGGTAGAATTTCTTCCAGGTCTTTGTTAAGTTGAATGACTTCCTGCTGTCTGCGGATATTCGTCTGAGTAGTCGATGTCCGAACATTCAAAGTGAATGAAGAGATAAGCGTACTGTCATCTGCAAAGCTGTAGATTGGATTCTCGGTCTTTTCCAGCAGATCGTTAATATAAATAAGGAAGAGAGTAGGAGATAGTATGGAACCTTGGGGCACACCGGCGTTGATAGTGAAGGTGTTAGAAAGAAATCCGTCGACTGCCACTCGTAAAGAACGCTCTCTGAGGAAACATGAGAGCCACAAACAGAACTTTTCAGACATACCATAAGAACGTAACTTAGCCAACAGCCCATCGTGCCAAACACGGTCAAATGCCTTGGATATGTCAAGAGCAACCGCTCAAGATTCTCCAAAGTGTTCAATTGCGTTGTTCCAAACATGTGTTACATAAGTCAGAAGATCTCATGTTGATCTATTTTTACGAAAGCCATATTGGTGATCACTAATAATGTTGAATCCTTCAAGATATTTTAGAAGATGCTGATTGATAGCCTTTTCCATGACTTTCGATATTATTGAGAGTAGTGCGATTGGTCGGTATTTATTTGGCAAGGTCTTCTTGCCTTTTTTAGGTATCGGCTGAACTATGGCACATTTCCAGCAGGAAGGAAATATTCCCTTTCTGTAGGATAGGTTGAAAAGTCTACAGAAAACTGGTGTTAGTTCCCTTGCACAGTTCTTGAGAACTATGGCAGGTATTCCGTCAGCGCCAGAAGCCTTTTTGGTGTCTAGCTTCATCAAAATACGTTTTATGATACGCTGTCTGAAGACAATATCGGGCATCCTTGACTGCACTATGGGAATAGTGGTTTTCGAATGATAAGCGCACTAACGAACAGACAGACCGAGACACGTTGCATTTTAGATATATTATATTCTTTGCTACATGATATTGTTCCATATTTAATGGTTTAGACAGTTAGATAGATAGACAGATATTATGTGGAGTGGGCGCATCGACAACTAGGTCATTTAGCGCCCCTCATAGTTAGTGATGGGGAAAATTATGCTGTAAATTCAATTTCTCTTAGATAGTTTAGTAAGTTCACCTTTATTGTTTTAAATGTGTCTATGGTTGTTTTCAAATTGGATGGGATATTATGTTTGTCTCTGATAGTTTTAAAATGTATAACCTCAAATAGGTGGGCTACTGTTAAGAGAGATCCACAGGTGGAGCATATAGGG
The DNA here is from genome assembly GCA_019049505.1 of Pachyrhynchus sulphureomaculatus. Lineage (NCBI taxonomy): Eukaryota > Metazoa > Arthropoda > Insecta > Coleoptera > Curculionidae > Pachyrhynchus > Pachyrhynchus sulphureomaculatus. The sequence continues at coordinate 5,280,036 of CM032447.1, read as the reverse complement.
GCTTGTTCATTTTTTAACAGATGACAGTGCGTGCTGAAAGTATGCCCGATAGCTAACCTCCGCATAAGTACATTTTCCTTTCTTGTCATTTTTTGAGAGTTTAGGGCAGGATTCACCAACGGTTTGATCGACCACAACTTATTCTCAGGATTAGTTAGATCCCAGCTGAGTTGAAACAATGAAAGGAATGTAGATTTAACATGGTTATTTAAGTCTTTTGTATGGTTTTCTCCCAACCCGGTGATACTTCTCGCGATTGCTAGTTTTGCATGATGATCTGCTTTATCGTTACCTCTAATGACAGTGTGGCTACGTATCCAGAGAAACGATATGTGACGAGGCTTTAATTTTGCTGTGCGGCAAAAATTCAATATTTGGCGAATGTAATTATGTTCAAGATTTCTGGATTTGATGGAAATGAGGGCAATGTAGGAGTCGGAGATAATTAGAGTACGTGTTGTTGATGTAGCTATTAGTGCGTGGCGCATGGCTTCTTTAATTGCTAATAGTTCAGCGGAGAAGAATGAAGTGTAAGAGGGAAGTTTAAACATTTTGGTAACAGTTGAAGTTATGTATGATGCTCCACACCATTTATTGTTTTGGAACCATCTGTGTAAATGAGGGTGTAATTCGGATAGTTAGCTGCGACTCTTTCTAGAAACATTTTGTTTAATTGGATGTTGGAGTATTCTGTTTTCTTATATGAATGCATGAAAAGATCAACGGGTGGGCAAGGAGAGAGGCATGGGGGAAAGGTGGTTTGTAAAGGATAATCATATTTCAGTGGTTGGATGTTGTGTAGTGAAAGCAAGGTGGATATTCTGCTCGGTATTGAGTTTGTCGGGTAGACTTGCTTTGGACGATGTGATAAGTTTAAGGAATGCCGGGTGTTGGGTCGGAATAAAGAAGAAGAGTAGAACTTTAGAAGAGAGTGTTGCCTGGCTAGGTTCAGACGAAGGGTGGAAGTTACGCATTGTAGACTGGGAATAGGTGATGTGCGAAAGGCAGTGTATTGCAAGAGAACGCGCTAGCGGCGAACTTTTTTCCGACTTGATTCACTATTATCGTCACTGCTTGTTTCTTATGTGACCTAACGTAATAAAATATATCCTATAACCTGGCTAGAGAACATATGTATTTTAAAAAAAAGGACGTAAATCGGATAAGTGCACGAACGACCAGACAGACAGAAAGACGTTACATTATATATATATATATATATATATATATATATATATATACATATACATATATATATATATATATATATATATATATATATATATATAAATGTATATATATAAATATATATATACATATATATATATATATATATATATATATATATATATATATATATATATATATATATATATATATATTACACAGGGGAACAGCTGATTCTATATTAATTTGATGTCCTGAATTCAAATAACGTATTCATATGTACCTAGGAGCTCAAATTTTTAAGATATACAATTTTAGAGAAATATAAGTTACATTATTGTAACTCAAATCCGTAAGTGTAGTAAACAAAAGTAGATACGAAATTTTTATTTTGGTTATACAAAATACAATATTATGTCGTACTTACGAACAAAAAAAAAACATTGAAGAAATGAAATAGTCACTCAACACTTGGAAAGCTTCTTTTCCGCGACATTCTTGAATGTTTTTTTAAACAGTCCCTTTTTAAACTCCAGCAGTAATCTGCCATCATGTGCATGTCCCATCTTCCTTGGTAGCGGTCCTCCATAACTTTAATAACTTGGTGAAATCTTTCACCTTGTTCCTCACTCATGTCTCCTAAATTTTCTGGAAAACGGTCTAAGTGGCTGTGTAAATAGTGTATTTTAATACTCATATTGCACCCTAAGGATTTGAAACTATTAAGCATCTTGTTAACCATTTCAACATAGTTTTGAGCTTTATATTTGCCTAGAAAATTTGCTACAACTGCAACAAATGATGTCCAAGCTTCTCGTTCAACTTGATTCATTGAATTTATGAAGGCAGGATCCTTAATTAATTGTCTTATTTGTGGGCCGTCAAATATCCCTGCTTTGAGTTTTTCTGTGCTCAACTGATGCATTTTTACCCCTATATATGCAAAACAAGACCCATTCTTATCAAGAGCCTTTACAAATTGCTTCATTAAGCCCAACTTTATATGTAACGGAGGAAGTATGATTTTTTCTCTTTCAACCAAAGCGTCGTTAATGACATTCTTTTCCCCAACGTCCATGTTTTCTCTCTGAGGCCAATCTTTTCTAACCCAGTGGTGTGTTTTGTCCCTACTATCCCAGAGGCACAAGAAACACGGATATTTCGTGTAACCACTTTGCTGCCCAAGAAGAAAGTTTACCATTTTTAAGTCTACACAAATCATCCATTGATGTTCGTAATACTTTATCTTCTGCAAGACCAAAGCTATGGTATTATATTTTTCTTTCAGTTTCGTTGAGTGAGCTAGTGATATTGAACCATATTTATTCCCATTATGTAGGACACATTTTAAACTTCGCTTTGAACTGTCAATAAATAGGCGCCAATCATCTGGAATATATTCAGAAAGTCCCATTTCTTTCATGAGTCCCCTAATTTCGTGACAAAATACAAGATTGTCTTCTTGAAAAAAGAATGGTAGCAGATCTTTTTCTCTTGTACGGTAAAAGGTAATTTTGGTTCCTTGTTCCAGTAAATTTTTGTCGTTCAACCTAGAAGCCAGTACTTCAGAAGCTTTTTTCGATAAATTGAGATCCCTGGTGAGATCATTTAATTCATTTTGATTGAAGCGTTGAGGAACTGATGACGTCCCCTCATAGTCACTGTTAGTTTCATTAGCATCAGAACTTTTATTAGCATCAGAAGAGCGATCAGAGGGAAAATATTCGTCAACAGAGATATGTGGTAGCTGATGAAATGTTGGAATCGGTATTTCATCTGAGTGCGGGATAGGGCGTATTGCCGAGTCTAAATTGGGATAAGTCCACTTACTGCGGTTATTTCGATTGATTCCATTAGTATTTACTAAACAGAAATAACAATCATTGAAGTGGTTTTTTGGTTCTCTCCAAACCATTGGTACGCCGAATTTTAGACATTTTCTTTTCCCGGTAGTCCACTGCCGTAAATGCTCTGTACAAGTTTTACATACGAGATGCGGGGCCCACGTTTTGTCCTGATCACCAAGCTTAACTCCAAAGTATCCAAGATACGCTCGCTTTACAAAGTCAGTAATAGTTTGTCTGTTTTGTTGAAACATGTATTCTCCGCATATATAGCAAAACACATCAGGTTGATTTACACAACTTCTTCTTGAACTGGAACCTGAACTCATTTTAATTCTGTTCAATAACACAAAAACACTCTTTTCTTAACATAAAATAACACGCCGAATTCGATCTACTCTCATTAGTAAGAACGCACAAACTGACGAGACTTACCCGAGTTAGGTGATTAAAAGGGTCAGTTCAGGTACCTGATAGGCAATGGTTCCACTATTTATAGATTTACCTGGAATTTACTCAATTATAGACTGACAATAAAACCATTGTACCTACATTAATGAATATATAATAATTTTAGAACTCTCATAAATGAATATACTGAATAAAAACCACATTGGTAGATAAGTTGATGTATCTAAAAAAGTAGAGCTGATAGAGAAAAAACGGATTGCATGTATAGATTTAGCGTCCCAAATATAGTTAAAATCAGCTCTAAAATCCCAGGCACCAAAACAAAAATATTTTTTTGTTGCCCTGTGTTATAGACATAAATCAGCCGAATTGAACCGAATGCAATTTTTTAGAAAATCAGTGACCATAAAAATATCAAGAGCAGGTATATTATCAGAACTGGTCTTTATGAACCGTTTGTCACACATTACTGAATTAAATTAGTAACCAACAATACATTTTTTTGCACAGAACTTACATGAAAACATTTTAACATAATAACGTCACAAACATGGCAGCCAATCGTGGCGCTTTCGTAGTCACGTGATTTTTTTTAAATTTTATAAATTTTATTTTACTTATAATTGATTGTAAAAAAAATTTGAAAAGTTCTTCTTATCAATTATTAATATTATTTATGATAAAGTTTTAAAATAAAGTAAAAAAAAACAAATTGTGTCTAGTTGCATCAGTCTCTAGAGACCTTTAGAAATAAAGTCATTAGCAAAGAATCTAATACTAAAAATATATCTCGCGTATAGTTATTTTATTGTGGCTTATGCGTTTCCATAAAAAGAAGATTCCTTATACGTTACAGAAATAGTTGTTACGTCCATATGCATTGTGTAGTCCTGCTGCACTAACTATGGTTGCTCGTATTAGATAATAAATATTTAATGATAGAAGTTATTACAGGCGTGTGCCGAAGCATGGGGGTACAGGTGATAACATTTTTTAATCGGAACCGCGTGTGCTATCCACGTCCACCGGTTTAACGGTTACCGAGAATTGATTGTTAATTACGGAAAAAAGAGAAAAATCGAAGGAAATGGCGCATTTTCGCATTGATGCGTACATTCATCGTAAGTTAAATTTAAAGTGGTTTTATTTTTATTGCACTTCATTACATACACATCTCCTATTTTTCAACTACGACTTCAGATAGGTCATAAAATAGACCTTAACAGCTGCAAACAGATAGTCATTATAGAAAACTACATTACAAAAACAATCCGAGAAGTCATCAAAATCGAGAAAACGGAGCACTTTAACAAAAAAAAAAACGATGCATTACACTTGTCCCACACCTGGAAAACAATAATTAAAATACAAATAGAAAATCAATGACGATAATGCAAGCCATCGAAACGGCGGCCAAGTCCAGTCAACTACGACCAATTATTGCTATTACAATCTCCGGCCAAGATCTAGAATACCGACAGCAATGTAAAGTCATTTAACTCAGACAAGCACTCAAAATGCCAAGCGAAACATCTGTAAGATTTCATCCATAATGTGCTAAACGAATGGATGTACTATTGAACTAATACTTTTCCAAATTTCTTCATTTGTGAACTACTACGACTTACACACACATAAATATACGCACACACCCAACCACCCATATATATATATATATATATATATATATATATATATATATATATATATATATGTATATATATATATATATTGTAACATTCATTTTTTCTAGATTTTAAGACCATGTAATGTTACTGATTTTTCACTTCAAATTGTACTTATTTTCATTTTTGTATCGAACGGTATATTAATAAGAGGTTCCAAGCCGTTCGGTATATTAGTGTGCTGTGCGGGTTTCTGACCGAATCTATCGGCACGCCGGGATTGGTTAAAAATGTGTATCCGGATTTTTGGTTCCGGCGTCGCGATATGACCGAGAGAAGGCCCACGGCTTATTTAAGGGTCCGGTAGGACAGGGATGGAGGCTGAATACCATCAAGCCGCAGCCAGGCTAATTTTCATCGGAGCCGCCAAGTAGGCTTCCTTCTACAGAGCTGCAGTAAAGGCTCATAACAACAATCATGAGAGCTAAATAAAGCACAAGTTTTTTAACGAAAAGCCGTAGTGGGCTCTCTAAGTGTTTACTAGAAAAGTGTGAAATCGGTCGTGTTCCATCGAAGCCGAAATAGAAACAGTAAGTTACCAAAACATCCTTCCATATACTTATCCCTGAGTAGTGCCTTAACAGCATTTTGAACTGACTAAAAAGTGAAGTGAAAAGCACTATTTTTCGTCTTCGGGAGTAGTCAGAGTTTAGAATTTAAATGTCATAACTACCTGTTAGGCTAAAATTTTTAGTAATCCTGTAAAACTGCAAAGGTTAGAACTTTTTATTTTTAAAAACATGAATAAATTTTCTTTTTGTTGATTAAAGCTAGTGTCTCACTGAATACCTATCTTACTTTTCAGGATAAGAACGGCTGTACCAAACTGATTTTTTTATTTACCAACAGTACACCCCTTTCAGTATTTTTTCATTTTTTTAGCTGAAGTTAGATCCTTTCTATTTTAAAATGAATGGTGCCCAAAAAGTCGTACAGCTGAGGTTCCTTTAAAAATAGAAAAATAATTCCAAAAAGACGTACAAAAATTATCTCTTACCCATATCTCTCTACCAAAGAAAACTGAGCTAGTGTGTGTTTAATTTCTTTAGTTCTTCTAAAATCAGGATTCACTCAATTCATTCTCAGAAATTAAAGCGGGGCTGCAAGAAAATTGTGCTCAAGCTTGGGGCATCCAATTTTCAAACGGTACAATATATATATATATATATATATATATATATATATATATATATATATACATATACAGTAGAATCCCGGTTATCCGAGGTAACGTGGGGGGCACCCTCCTCGGATAACTGAAAACTCGGATAATCCGGATTTGTTTTTTATTCATTCAAAAAATAAACACCAATCCTTTAAACCGATGTATTAACGTTTTTAAAATATAAATAAGTACATACATTATAAAACAGTGAAATAGGTATCTATGCGCTTCTGTTTCATATTGCATCTTCTTTTTCTCGTTGCAATGTTTCTCCATCTATTAAGAAGAAGCAAATCCGCTGGAGTTGCCTCTGGTTGTTGTTCGATATACCTCAAAGCTTTTTCCAAAGAAGCAAAACCTCCTTGATGAGAGATCTTAGTGGGAGACTGTTCATCCACCGCCGCTTCGTCATCGCCATCTGATTTTTCGGTTTCCTGAAAGGCATTCGTTATTTCTTCATTACTCATTTCTCCTTCTAAATCATCTGCTGTAATCTATTCAACAACATCTTCTCTTGTCACATTTTCGCATTTAATTTTTGCATTAATTCAAATAAACTTTTTTCTTTTTCTTCTATCTCGCTGTCAAAATTTGAACAGGACATTTCTTCATGGCTTCTCAATTTCAAAGCTAATTCATTTATTGAAGTATCATCTTCACTGTCATTATAGTCCTCAAAATGAATAACTTTTGACCAAGATTTTTGAATAGTGGTAGTACACACAGAATCTCAAGCTTGACTTACTCAGTAAATAACATTTTTCAGTGTAACCTTTCTCATCCCATTGATAATATCCTCCTTTTCTCTGTATTCTAACAGATGTTCAAGATATAAACGCCTATAATTTTTTTTAATGTTTTCGAGGATGCCTTGATCCATTGGTAGCATTATGCTGGTTACATTTGGAGGAAAAAATTTTACAACAATTTCGCCCACACACATAAAGTCCTTCTCCACATAAATAAAGCTTCGTTAAACTTTTCATAGTCGCCCGTTTTCATTGATTTTGTTCCTGAGGACGAGGAGGCTTGATTTATACACCACTCTTCTATTTTTGTGCGGTTTCTTTTCCAATCTCCAACTGTTACCTCATCTACTCCATAATCTCGTGCAACAACTTTGTCTCTCCTGCTTCAATTCTTCTGATGGCTTTTAATTTTTCTTCAATAGGAACGACGATTCTTTTAAGCTTGTTTTGCTCCATTATAATACGACAAACAAAAATTCAAACAAAGCAGTTCGTATTAATTACACTTAACTACCAGAACTCCAACCAAATAAATTATGTGTGTATACTCGTACTCCTCCGTAGTAAACGCTATAACGCACTGCATTCACGCAAATTTACATGCTGAAAGAGTCCAAAAACATAAATAGGAGAACCCCTCACACGGGCCAGGGGGATTTCCCGAAGGCCCCGACGATTTTAAATGGAAATATGTACATATACAGTAATACCCCGCTTTACGCGAGGGATACGTTCCGAAAAAAATCGCGTTAACTGAAATTCGCGTATATCGAGGTTTATGATTAAACATAGTCAAAATTTAATACAAAAAAATACAAATCAT
>CM032447.1:5251093-5272092 GCA_019049505.1 Pachyrhynchus sulphureomaculatus | reverse complement strand
AGTGTGTTTGTTAGCGACGTTATGCGAACCTAGCTCGCGATCTACGTCCCATTCAGAGCGCTATCTACTTTGACTGCCTTCCAGCTCAAGTGACCAGGCTCCAACACATGTCCTCAGCAATTTTAGTGTCGAAAAATTGCTCACAGGCCGACTTTAACTGTCCGCCCCATCCATACAGAGGGATAGTGCCTTCATCGTCTGCGCAGTCCCTCACCAACAACGCGCCTGAAAATTGTTTCGTCTAAGTTGGCACTCGAACCCTTAAGGTCGTCTTCTGGTATCCTTCCCATCCACGGGAGTTAGTGCGTTCATCGTCAAACTTTTATGGTCCGAGCGGCCTCCCACCAACAAACCAACTGCCGTTTTTACAGCCTTATTGGTGATGATGATGATGATGATGATAATGAATATCTAAAACTAAACTAATCTAGGTTACAAAAGGCATTGTTGCAAATGGCCTTTTTCTACGTCATGCAAAAATATATCTGGAATGCAATGCGTATTTTCCAAGGACAAGCTTATTATTTAAGAACTAACCGGTACCCTTTTTTAAAAGACGATTTAAGAAATGGAATGGATTACGTTATGTACCGTACATTAAAGAAACTTGCTCATGCGGTTCCTTGCGCGCGTTTAATGGCATCCAATAACGCATTATTTTTGTAGTGATTTGCAAGTGCACACTGTGACCACAGTAAACATAAAACACAAGAGCGATGCTCAAGAAAATTTTTAGGTACTATTTTTTATCCGCATGCGTCGCTTATCATACCAACAACATGGTTGCCAGCGCGGTCGCAGGTTGTGTTTATAACTGGATTTCAAGAAGAATCTTTTTATAACGTGCTCCGAAATTTATTATTAATAATTTTCCAATAAGTAAATGACTCGTTTGACGTTATAATTGAAAATAATTATAAAAAAGTTATCAAGAGAAGTTTTTGTTCTACGGTTAGTACTTATAAAAATATATGTGATATATCCAAAGGATAATATATTAAAATTGTTTGCTAGAGTTAAGTTAAATTATCTGCTAAAATTCGCTAACGAAATTTTCGAAACTCAATCTAGGCATGCAAAAGTAGTAACTCTCCAGCACTAATAAGTTTGAATAAGTCAGTGCGTGGATTTAATTTTCTTATATAAGTAGTATATAGGCACGAAATGTCATTAGTTATATGAAAATTATTATATTAGATTTAACTAATGATAAAATTGAGCAAAAAATATGTTCAGTTCATTTTTAAGTTTAGTATAAAGGCGATATCATCTTAAAATGATGATTAAAATTATTTTCAATCTCTCCAGATTATTGGGACTCGCTGAAATATAAGGAGCATGATTGTTGACATTATTCGCTGGAAGCCGAAGGGGTGCAGAGATATATTCTCAAGATGAACATTCCCCCCTCGGACAATATCTCTGATAGTTGAAAAATATAAATTCAGCAATGAGATATTTAAATGAATAACGAGCAAAAAGAGTTGAAGCCAAATATATTTTTTTCCTTATAATTTTTTGCCTTTTTCCCTATTTTTTTATATATCTGTTTTAATAAAAACTTAACAAAAAATGTTTCTAAAAGAAAAACTTTTCTCGTTTTTTTCTTCCTTTCAATTAGCAAAATTGTTTTTTATTCTGGAGAATAGGATTTTTGTTGAAAGAAGGAATTTGAATATTTCAAAAACTCGCGGGCATCATACCAGCAATATGGCGACAGGTCATGTGATCATTACTAACTCTTTGAGATCCGACTGTCGCGACTGTGCTGTTACTATGTACGATTTTTGACTCACAGAACAGTAAAACTACCATGCAAGCTATGGTTACATCATACATAGTAAGGTATATTTACTGTTTTCAGAAGTGAAAAAAGCGCACCAAGTTGCATTTATGCGCTCAAAGACCTTTACGATAAGACTTCAAGTGTAGTAACACTGTGTAACACTGGTCCGGAATAAAATGATTTTTTTCAGGTTAGACCGCTGTTAACGGGAGATTTAAACGAAGGATAAAGATTTGGTCAGAGTTAGGACATTCGATGTGCGTTTTACGAGGCATGTTTTTTAAGTAAGTACCGTTTTGCGATCCGCCGCCGCAGCGATACGGTCGGCGTTCCGCGCATGCGCGCTGGTAACCTACATCTCATGTCTACGCACTGACGCCATTACAGTCTGATTCTTCATTGTATACGTTGTTTACTGAGTGTTTAAGATGCCTCCGACAATCGTGAGTCCCGCCGATTGTGAAGTACGGGCTGTTATACGATTTCTTAGTGCTAAAGGCGTAAAAACCGATCGATATTCATCGTGAGATCTGTGAAGTTTACGGACAAAACATTATGAGTGATGGAATGGTAAGGAAATGGGTGAGAGCATTTAAAGATGGCCGCACAAATGTGCATGATGAAGAACGGAGTGGGCGTCCTTCGGTCGTTAATGAAGATTTGGTGCAGAAAGTGGACGAAAAGGTGAGAGAAAACAGACGCTTTACAATTTCATCATTGTGCGACTGCTTTCCTCAATATTCTCGTAGTGTTTTGTATCGCATTGTGACCGAGAACTTGAATTACCGGAAATTGTGTTCACGTTGGGTTCCAAAAATGTTGACGGATTTGCACAAAACCCAACGTTTAGGCAGTGCATTGACTTTCCTTGAGCGGTACCACAATGAAGGTGAACATTTTTTAGACCAAATTGTTACTGGTGACGAAACATGGGTGACCTACGTCACACCAGAATCGAAACAACAATCCATGGAATGGCGACATTCATCATCACCCAAAAAAGTGAAGTTTAAGCAAACAATTTCTGCCCGCAAAATCATGTGCACAGTTTTTTGGGACAGAAAAGGAGTATTGCTAGTGGAGTTTCTGCCTCGTAATGAGACAATCAATGCAGCGTCTTATTGTGAGACATTGAACAATCTGCGTCGTGCAATCCAGAACAAAAGACGTGGCAAGTTGAGTAAGGGTATCGTTTTGCTGCATGACAATGCCCGTCCACATGTGGCTAATCGGACCAAAGATCTCATCAAATCTTTTAAATGGGAAACTCTAGATCATCCTCCATACAGCCCTGATCTGGCGCCCAGCGACTACCATTTGTTCCTGCACTTGAAGAAGCACCTGGGTGGTCAGCGTCTTCAAGACGATAACGAAGTCAAAACATTTGTGATACAGTGGTTAACAAGTCAGGCGGCAGAATTTTATGAGGAGGGTATTCAAAAACTGGTGCCACGTTATGACAAGTGCCTCAATATTCACGGAAATTATGTAGAAAAGTAGATTAAGGTACAGGCTTTCATGTAAAAATAAAATTATAGCGATATCTTTGCACGTCTTTTTTTAATTCCAAAACGGTACTTACTTAAAAAACATGCCTCGTACTAACTATGCCAGCATTATCAGGAGCGATGACTGACAGTCGTTAAGACGTGCGATTCGTGTAAAAATAAAGGTGTAGTGATGACGACTGTGGTGTGGTGTTTTAGCACCAAACGTTCAAAAATGCCAACTAGTATATTTGTTTTTATGTGTTACAGCCTTAGTTATTTTTAGATAGTTTTCGGTTAGTTACTTAATATATGTGGTCAATAACATCTACTAGATAATCAGTTTTCATCCCTACTACGTTCTCTTATTTTACTTTAATTTCATTTCATTTTCCTCGGGCTTTTTTTCATTCTTCTTCGCAGTTTGTGCAAGAGAGTACCTTTGACTTGCCCTCATGTAGGCTGGATTTCGAAAATGACTAGTTCCCTCTCGATACAGAGGATTATCTACTGGAGCCCATTTAGTTTTTGTCCCGTTCAGCTATAAATTTGGCATACTCACTCTTATCGTGCAGGGTCGTGATTATTTTCCAGGCTATAAGCGTAATTAGGCCGATAAGAAGAACTGATGCTATAACCCCTGAAATCCATACTGAAAAAAAATATATATATTATGGTGATGATTGCGGCTAATTTAATAATTAACTTTACAGAATTCACCCTCTGTCCAAAAAGAAACCGAACTTTTCGAAAATAGTAGCCTCAGCTGATGGATGTTTTTGGTTTTAAAAGTGGAACTTTTATTATTAGTCCAGTCGCCAGGGGTTTTGAGCTCTCATTAAATGTTAACAGGCTGCATTTTGGCACACAGGTAGTTTTTTGGACGTCGCATACGATAAAAAAAAGTTTGCTAAAGTTTGATGTACGCTAAGCCCACACAATCCAAAATAAAATAAAAAAATTCGGCCTTTCGGTAATATCTCGAAAACTAAAAAAAAATTCGAAAAACCAATAGCACCACGTGATAGTGCGGGAAGTTTTACAAAAAATAATTGTATAGAGGTTTTTTTTTAGATTTTTTTTATTAGCATGACAGTTTATTAAAAATCCGGCAGGTGATTCAAAAACTGTAGCGCGTCAAACAGGCTGATTTGAAAGTCTTGAAGAGGAGACTTTCAGCTTTCCGATGATACTAATAGTTTTTATTTTTGTTGCTTTATAATTTGTAAAACTTAAAACGGAATTTTTCTTTGCATGATTTTTAACGGGCATACAGTAAATTACAAATATTTCATAAAATATAGTACTTTTTGGATGTAGCATACTATAAAAAAAAGTTTGCTAAAGTTTGATGTACGCTAAGCCCACATAATCCAAAATAAAATCAAAAATTCGGTCTTTCGGTAATATCTCGAAAACTAAAAAAAAAATTCGAAAAACCAATAGCACCACGTGATAGTGCGGGAAGTTTTACAAAAATAACTGTATAGAGGTCTTTTCAGATTTTTAGTGTACGGAACACTTATAAGATCACTTCGGTGTCTGTCTGTCTGTCTGTCACCCGATTTTCTCCGAAACTATTTGTCATAGAAACTTGAAATTTGGTAATAATATAGGAATTGATGGCCTCATCAGAGCCATGTAGTTTTGAAAGTTAAATTTTGACTTAAGGGGTTAATTTTGGGGGGTGAAATCGGAAGTGAAAAAAAATTTTTTTTTACTAGGTCATCGAGTGTGGTGTCAAATGAAAGGTTGTGAAAACACGAGTAAAAAATATATATATAATGTAATACTTGCGCGCACTTTTCTTTGTATTATTTTCAAAAAATCGCGAAAAATCGCTGTACCGCGCCTTATCTCGAAAAGTACTTATCAAAAAATTTTGAAAAAATCCTGGAATATTCTCCACGGGGGGTAGATTGAACGAAAATTATCACGAGTGCATTACCTTTAATAATTTATCTGGTATTTAAGAAAAAACAAAAATTTCAAGATCATCAGATTTCAGTAAAGATTGGAAACAAACTTTGTTGAAAACTCCTTTGGGGTGTGTTTTGTGAAGTCACTGATCATTTTATACCACCGTAACATAAATTTTGACTTAAGGGGTTCGTTTTGAGGGGTGAAATCGGAAGTGAAAAAAAAATTTTTTTACTAGATCATCGAGTGTGGTGTCAAATGAAAGCTTGTGAAATCACGAGTAAAATATATATATATATATATATATATATATATATATATATATATATATATATATATATATATATATGTATATATATGTATATATATGTATATATATGTATATATATGTATATATATGTATATATATGTATATATATGTATATATATATATATATATATATATAATATATATATATATATATACACATACATACATATATATATATATATATATATATATATATATATATATATATATATATATATATATATATATATATATATATATATATATATATATATATGTATATATATATATATATATATATATATATATATATATATATATATATATATATATATATATATATATATAATGTAATACTTGTGCACACTTTTCTTCGTATTACTTTTAAAAAATCGCGAAAAATCGCTGTCCCCTACCTTATCTCGGAAAGTACTGATCAAAAAATTTTGAAAAAATTCTGGAATATTCTCCACGGGGTATAGATTAAACGAAAATTATCACGAGTGTATTACCTTTAATAATTTATTTGTTATATAAAAAAAAAAAATTCAAGGTCATCAGTTTTCAGTAAAGATTGGGAACAAACTTTGTTGAAAACTCATTTGGGGTGTGTTTTGTGAAGTCACTGATCATTTTTATACCACCGTAACATAAATTTTGGCTTAAGGGGTTCGTTTTGAGGGGTGAAATCGGAATGAAAAAAAAATTTTTTTTACTAGATCATCGAGTGTGGTGTCAAATGAAAGCTTGTGAAATCACGAGTAAAATATATATATATATATATATATATATATATATATATATATATATATATGTATATATATGTATATATATGTATATATATGTATATATATGTATATATATGTATATATATGTATATATATGTATATATATATATATATATATATATATATATATATATATATATATATATATATATATATATATATATATATATCTATATATATATATATATATATACATATATATATATATATATATATATATATATATATATATATATATATATATATATATATATATACATATATATATATATATATATATATATATATATATATATATATGTATGTATATATATATATATATATATATATATATATATATATATATATATATATATATATATATATATACATATATATATATGTATATATATATATATATATATATATATATATATATATATATATATATATATATATATATAATGTAATACTTGTGCACACTTTTCTTCGTATTACTTTTAAAAAATCGTGAAAAATCGCTGTCCCCTACCTTATCTCGAAAAGTACTGATCAAAAAATTTTGAAAAAATTCTGGAATATTCTCCACGGGGTATAGATTAAACGAAAATTATCACGAGTGTATTACCTTTAATAATTTATTTGTTATATAAAAAAAAAAAAAATCAAGGTCATCAGTTTTCAGTAAAGATTGGGAACAAACTTTGTTGAAAACTCATTTGGGGTGTGTTTTGTGAAGTCACTGATCATTTTATACCACCCTAACAAAAATTTTTATTTTAAAAACAATCAACGTACGGAACACTAATTGTGCAAGTGCAACTTGCACTTGACCGGTTTTTTTTTATTAGCATGACAGTTTATTAAAAATCCGGCAGGTGATTCAAAAACTGTAGCGCGTCAAACAGGCTGATTTGAAAGTCTTGAAGAGGAGACTTTCAGCTTTCCGATGTTACTAATAGTTTTTATTTTTGTTGCTTTATAATTTGTAAAACTTAAAACTAAATTTTTGTTTGCATGATTTTAACGGGCATACAGTAAATTACAAACATCTAATAAAATATAGTATTAAAAAAAATTCTTGTGCATATATCATTATTTTACCTTAAGTTTCAACATAAGAATAATTAAAAATACCCACCTGGTCTGTGTTATTTAAAAATTTAGTTTTAAAATATGAAAATTTGTCTGCTGCAGTGCGCCGTCGGCAATTTTACGTTCAAAGTAGTACGAAATGGTCAAAAAAAAGTTTTAGTTACAGTTAAAAGTATACTTGATATTAGAAAATCGTTAAAAACTAAAAAAAAAACTTTTGTAATTTTTCTCTTAAAAAAGTGTTCCTGATAAACGTATTTTTTGCTTATTATTAATCGTACAATTTAAAACATTTCAAGGTGGGAAATAAAAGATAAAAGTCTAAGCCTTAAGTATAAAGGTACAAAAAAAAAAAAAACAGTTATTGAAAACAAAAATTCTAAATTACTCGAAGAAATTAAATGAATTGCGCACTCTCTGGCCGTCATATTGGACCGGCAATTTTGAATTTTTCAAATCTGTCATCGGATTCTTAATAAGCATTCCGAGAAATACCTTAATAGCCAATTTCAAAATATTTAAAGGTATACAGAAGCGTTAATTTAATTATAAATCAGGTTCGACGCATGATTCCTATTACGACTGACGATTTTAAATATAATTTTTTTTTAAATTACGGTAAAACTAAAAAAAAAAAAACAATCTATATAGTATTTTTTTTGTGAAATTTTCCATTCTTTCACGACTTAGTAAATAAGCTAATAAATAGACATAAATTTAGGTTTAATATTCAGAATTCCACCTTTTTTACACGCGAAGAAAATAACACCAAGTATGTCTCCATACCATATAATCCGAAATATAGCAAGGGACTCAATAAGGTATTTAATAAGGTAGGCCTCACCTTAGTCTATAAGTCATCAGACAATCTGAGGACTATCTTAGGAAATCCCAAAGATAAGATTCCTAATTGTGAGAAAAGTGGAATTTATGAAATCAGTTGTAATGATTGTGACAAAAAGTATGTTGGGCAAACTAAAAGGTCAATTAAAACACGATTTAAAGAACATTTAGCACACTTAAGATACAACAGAACAGAAAAGTCTAGCATTGCCGAACATGCCCTTGAAGCTGATCATACTGTAACATTAGATAATCTAAGATTAATAAAAAATGTATCTGATAGGAGATTGTTGAACGCATACGAAAGTATGGAAATCATAAAATGTAAAAGTAGTTTAAATAAAGACAGAGGGCCTATTCCTTATAGTCCCCTCTACTGGTTACTTGACCGGAACTGATGGCCTTGCCTATGTCATTAGTTCCGCTTGAGTAATTCTAGGGTTAGGTTAAGTATAAATAGGGTAGATTTGTAGTTTAGCTTTAGTCAATCATCGCTCCTGATGAAGCTAAAATGGTTAGCGAAACGCGCGTCGAGTGCAACAATAAAGTGTTTGGTGTAGTGGTGATATATACTGAGTAGTATCATTGTGCCAAAGATTCCACATTCCCAACTTACGTGTGCTATTAGTTTTTTTATATCTTTTTTATTTTTCGAGATAATTCCGAAAAAACCGAATTAATTATTTTATTTTCTATTTTGTAAGCTTAACATACACTTTACAGTCCCTGGCCAAATTATTAGACGCACTGCAAGATTTCATGTAAAATATTAATTACCGAGTGATATTGTACCGTTTTATTATTTTAAATTGATTTGTTTTTTATTTTTATATTATCCAATCAATTACCTATTTATTTGACATAAATAAAACAGCATTAATTTAGAAAAGCATAAGTTTATTAAGTTTTAAAGAAAAGTGAAATTAATGTTAGTAAAAGTCAATATTTAGTTGAGCCACCTTTAGTCGCTATCAAAGCTTTAATTCTGCGCGGCATGCTATCAATGCAAGATTGTACTGTCTCCTGCATTTGAGGATGATGATTCCACACATGAATAATCTTTTCTAGGAGCTGGGTTTTGTTGGTAATCACATCTTTAGCCACTTCTCTTTTCATCAGCTCCCTCACATTTTCAATGGGGTTCATACCCGGCCAATCCAACAGAGGGATATTTTTTTCTGCCAAAAAAGCTTTAACAGGCCGAGCAGTGTGGCAGGGAGCTCCATCTTGCATGAAAGTGAATGGTTCCCCATTTGGAAACCATTCTCTGAGCTGCGGAATCAACCGATTTTGTAATACTTCTTTGTACTGATCTTGCCTCATTATTCCTTTGACGACGTACAGACGTCCAGTGCCCTTGCCGCTGATGACTGACCAAATCATCACTTTGGTGGGATGTTTAACCGTCGGGACGACACAATCAGGATGAAACTTTTCTCCATGACGACGACGCACATACTGAGCTTTATTCTGCAAAATTTCGAATGTGCTTTCGTCACTGAAGCAGACCTGTCAAAAATAGGAAAAATATATAAACTTCCATGTTTATTTGCTTTATTTAACTGAAAATGATAATAATGTATCAATTATTGATTAAATTGCTGTATCTTACCGATCTCCAGAAGTCCACATCTTTGTCTTGCCATTGTTTGGCCCACTTCAGGCGCTTTGCTTTCATTGCAGCTGTTAACTTGGGCTTCCTGGCGGGGCGACAGGCCTTAAAATCTAATTCTTTCAATTTTCTTCGAACAGTGCGCTTAGAAGCATTTACGCTAGCATCCTGGAGTTGTGATTTTATTACCTTTGTGGTAGCAAATCTGTTTTCTACACAAATTTTCTTCAAACATCTCTCTGACCGTGGAGTGAAAATTGGTTTTTCTACCGCATCTTTTCTTTCTTTTCGGGCTTAATTCCTTCCCTGACTCAATTTTCTTTTTTATGCGTCGTACACTAGCTTCAGAAACCTCCAATCTTCGTGATATTTCTCGGTTTGTAAATGTTTTCGCAATCACAAGGGCCTTCACTTCAGTTTTTTTACGTGGTGAAAGACAGCCTTTTCTACCCATAATGAAAATAGTCCAATTACTTTTTTAAAACACTGCATACAAAATAAACTAATAACTGAGTAGTATAAAACTGTTAAACAAACAATCACAGTCCATAAAGCCACAGAAACACGTCCGTACCTGACTCGATTCCGATCGCGACTGATACAGGTTTGTACTTGTTTACGTTCATGTATCACTTTGTCAACACAGTGTTGCCATATGTTAAAAATAAATACAAATATGTAGTCTACAACAATTCTTTTAAATAAAAATCAATAATATTGTAGTTCAAATATACCATTATTGCATAAAAACTCTTAAGAAACATAAAATTACTAAAAAAAATACAGTGCGTCTAATAATTTGGCCAGGGACTGTAGAGCAGCAAACTTTTTTTTATCATATTCTACGTCCAGAAAACTACCCGTATGCCAAAAGGCAGCCTGTTAACATTTAACGAGAGCTTTTTGTCAAAATTTACCTCTGACGACTGGGCTAATATTGTGTCAGCTATTTTGTGATATTTGTTCAATTAGCTTCTTAGTTATAGCAGTAAGAATGAGGGTGGGAATCGTCCGAGAATGATTTTTAAATAAAGTAGCTGTGGTAAAACCTATATGAGCGAAACGAGCAGAAAAATATATACTAGAATTAAAGAACGCGTCTTTGCAACATTTCCACTTGAGGACTTGCAGAATACTAACTTCTCCTAGACCAATCTAAGATTCTTGTAACAAATTCCTTTTTTTTATCTTAGGAGAACCCGGAGGTCCATCAAAATATCTAAAAATCCAGACAACCTTGATTGTGACTTTGTTTTTACCTCTTATCAATCTGGGAACAGATTACACAGGGGAACAGCTGTTTTGGTGTCGAGGTTTTTTGAGCTGATTCTATATCAATTTGATGTCCTGAATTCAAATAACGTATTCATTTGTACCTAGGAGCTCAAATTTTTAAGATATACAATTTTAGAGAAATATAAGTTACATTATTGTAACTCAAATCCGTAAGTGTAGTAAACAAAAGTAGATACGAAATTTTTATTTTAGTTATACAAAATACAATATTATGTCGTACTTACAAACAAAAAAAAAAAACATTGAAGAAATGAAATAGTCACTCAACACTTGGAAAGCTTCTTTTCCGCGACATTCTTGAATGTTTTTTTAAACAGTCCCTTTTTAAACTCCAGCAGTAATCTGCCATCATGTGCATGTCCCATCTTCCTTGGTAGCGGTCCTCCATAACTTTAATATCTTGGTGAAATCTTTCACCTTGTTCCTCACTCATGTCTCCTAAATTTTCTGGAAAACGGTCTAAGTGGCTGTGTAAATAGTGTATTTTAATACTCATATTGCACCCTAAGGATTTGAAACTATTAAGCATCTTGTTAACCATTTCAACATAGTTTTGAGCTTTATGTTTGCCTAGAAAATTTTCTACAACTGCAACAAATGATGTCCAAGCTTCTCGTTCAACTTGATTCATTGAATTTATGAAGGCGGGATCCTTAATTAATTGTCTTATTTGTGGGCCGTCAAATATCCCTGCTTTGAGTTTTTTCTGTGCTCAACTGATGCATTTTTACCCCTATATATGCAAAATAAGACCCATTCTTATCAAGAGCCTTTACAAATTGCTTCATTAAGCCCAACTTTATATGTAACGGAGGAAGTATGATTTTTTTCTCTTTCAACCAAAGCGTCGTTAATGACATTCTTTTCCCCAACGTCCATGTTTTCTCTCTGAGGCCAATCTTTTCTAACCCAGTGGTGTGTTTTGTCCCTACTATCCCAGAGGCACAAGAAACACGGATATTTCGTGTAACCACTTTGCTGCCCAAGAAGAAAGTTTACCATTTTTAAGTCTACACAAATCATCCATTGATGTTCGTAATACTTTATCTTCTGTAAGACCAAAGCTATGGTATTATATTCTTCTTTCAGTTTCGTTGAGTGAGCTAGTGGTATTGAACCATATTTATTCCCATTATGTAGGACAGATTTTAAACTTCGCTTTGAACTGTCAATAAATAGGCGCCAATCATCTGGAATATATTCAGAAAGTCCCATTTCTTTCATGAGTCCCCTAATTTCGTGACAAAATACAAGATTGTCTTCTTGAGAAAAGAATGATAGCAGATCTTTTTCTCTTGTACGGTAAAAGGTAATTTTGGTTCCTTGTTCCAGTAAATTTTTGTCGTTCAACCTAGAAGCCAGTACTTCAGAAGCTTTTTTCGATAAATTGAGATCCCTGGTGAGATCATTTAATTCATTTTGATTGAAGCGTTGAGGAACTGATGACGTCCCCTCATAGTCACTGTTAGTTTCATTAGCATCAGAACTTTTATTAGCATCAGAAGAGCGATCAGAGGGAAAATATTCGTCATCAGAGATATGTGGTAGCTGATGAAATGTTGGAATCGGTATTTCATCTGAGTGCGGGATAGGGCGTATTGCCGAGTCTAAATTGGGATAAGTCCACTTACTGCGGTTATTTCGATTGATTCCATTAGTATTTACTAAACAGAAATAACAATCATTGAAGTGGTTTTTTGGTTCTCTCCAAACCATTGGTACGCCGAATTTTAGACATTTTCTTTTCCCGGTAGTCCACTGCCGTAAATGCTCTGTACAAGTTTTACATACGAGATGCGGGGCCCACGTTTTGTCCTGATCACCAAGCTTAACTCCAAAGTATCCAAGATACGCTCGCTTTACAAAGTCAGTAATAGTTTGTCTGTTTTGTTGAAACATGTATTCTCCGCATATATAGCAAAACACATCAGGTTGATTTACACAACTTCTTCTTGAACTGGAACCTGAACTCATTTTAATTCTGTTCAATAACACAAAAACACTCTTTTCTTAACATAAAATAACAGGCCGAATTCGATCTACTCTCATTAGTAAGAACGCACAAACTGACGAGACTTACCCGAGTTAGGTGATTAAAAGGGTCAGTTCAGGTACCTGATAGGCAATGGTTCCACTATTTATAGATTTACCTGGAATTTACTCAATTACAGACTGACAATAAAACCATTGTACCTACATTAATGAATATATAATAATTTTAGAACTCTCATAAATGAATATACTGAATAAAAACCACATTGGTAGATAAGTTGATGTATCTAAAAAAGTAGAGCTGATAGAGAAAACCAGATTGCATGTATAGATTTAGCGTCCCAAATATAGTTAAAATCAGCTCTAAAATCCCAGGCACCAAAACAAAAATATTTTTTTGTTGCCCTGTGTTATCTATGAGGTTCCGCCCCCACCCTGACCCACTAATATAAAAAAAAGTGTGCACGCTGAATTAAATCAGGTTCGTGCTGGATTCCGAAGAAGTCAGTTCTCGGAACAAGCCCTAAAGAAATCAGCAGGATGATCGGCGACACGTTAGCAAGTCAATACTTACCTGTAAGAGACATAGTTAAGATACAAATCATATCTTTTTGTGCATTAACGATGAAAACATCGTCGTCTTCTATGTACTCAAACAGAATATCACATTTGTCCTTTCCACTAAATCTACATCGTCTTGCACCGGCCACAGGATTTTCTGCTAGTTTTTCCACTACAGTAGTATTGAAAGTGCATTTTTCCGTACAAGCCGTCGTATCATTTGCGTAAATGCCCAAATTGTATGCCTGGCATTCTACGCAAGGTTTGAGTTCTGCACACCTAAAATAAAGTATCAACTGAGAAAATACGCATCATAGAACTTTATTTTTAACCTTTGAAAATTTTTCTTTTGGGCGAACAAACAAAAATAAATTTAATACCTCGTTTACACTTAAACTAATCATTTAATATTTACCGCTGTGTAGCACAACTAGCGCATATTTCACAATGTTTCCCTGTATATCTTTCCGGAAGATCTGCGCTGCACGTGCAATGTCCGCAAACGCATTTTCCATGTCCAGAACATTCTACAGTTTCCCCTGGGGC
Organism: Pachyrhynchus sulphureomaculatus; assembly: GCA_019049505.1. Lineage (NCBI taxonomy): Eukaryota > Metazoa > Arthropoda > Insecta > Coleoptera > Curculionidae > Pachyrhynchus > Pachyrhynchus sulphureomaculatus. The sequence goes on along the minus strand of CM032447.1, from coordinate 5,257,898 downwards.
ATAACATTGACTAGAGTCTTCTGAGCAATCGCATGCCGTTCCACTCCAACCTTGAAGAAGCATAATAAATATTTTATTTTGTATTGAAACGAGAGGACTAGAAATAAGACAATAAGTAAAAAATTTGGAGGTTTACGAGAATAATTTTGTGAAATTGTACGAACCTAATGAAACGATAAACGACGACCTTGATCGTTTTACTGTTTACGGTGATAAGAAATATAAACAACATTTTTTTTTTCTTTTTCTCCCGTTTTTGAAAATGGAATATACAAGGAATACACATGTAAAGTTTTTATAACAGAAATAACATATGCTATGATATACATCAGGATACTCGAAAAGAGGAAGAGTCGAAGAAAAAGAAGATCTAATGGGATTATTCAAGAAGAGTAAAAAGCTGATAAGAACACCACAGAAAGAGAAAAACGAAAGAGTAGATAAGATAGACAATTTGATAAACAACAGCTGCCTTTGAAGATCATCATCTTTTTCTGCAATAATAACTGCATCCATTTCTTAACCTCCCAAAAACTGCAATCACCATCATATCATAAAAAACATAGGTCTACTGATGCTATTTATCTTTAATTAGGACTCACGGTGAAAATACCGTCATCATCAGAATACGAATACAGTAGCTAAAAATTTAAAAACACTTTGAATCAAACTAAAACCTGCTAGCACACTTGTTTATCGATTTTTCGACTGAAATACCTATTCATATGAAATATCGATGGAATACAAAAACTTTGGCCCATTTTGAAAAAATTCAAAACCTGAGAAACCCCGAATTTCCGTCATGGTGAAAAACCCTAATGTATAAATTCTATTAATTTTTAACTCAGACTCTCTGCTAAAATACCACTTGGAATGTAATCAGAATATTTTCTGGATACAGCAGCGAATAATTTCAATTAATTAAAATTAATTTTAATTATTTTAATAGTTTTTATGCAGAAAATTACAACAATAAAACTACTTAATTACTTTAACTGTCACTAAATATATTTGTAAAGATTTAACAATTGCGTTATCGCGATTTCGTAGTACAACTACATTGTCAAACGCTTAACTAAGACTGAAACAGATTTTGGTATTTTATGATGAACAGATGTGGGTCTATTATATGTTAAAACAGTTGAAATAAAAAAACAGAATTTGCTACGTCTAATTGACTATTCAGTAAATTTATATTTTGGTCCTTTGAATGTCTGTAAATTTCTATGGATTCTAAGAAGTTGAGTTTTGACCCTTTAGGTGCCATATAGAGTATTTGTAAACAATTGATGTTGGGAAAAGTATGGTCTGTTTCTAAGAAATGTTTAGCAAAGTGTGATTTTTCATTTTTAGTGTTCCGTACGGAACACTTATAAGATCACTTCGGTGTCTGTCTGTCTGTCTGTCTGTCACACCCGATTTTCTCCGAAACTATTTGACATAGAAAGGTGAAATTTGGTAATAATATAGGAATTGATGGCCTCATCAGAGCCATGTAGTTTTGAGAATTAAATTTTGACTTAAGGGGTTAGTTTGGGGGGTGAAGTCGGAAGTGAAAAAAAAAATTTTTTACTAGGTCATCGAGTGTGGTGTCAAATGAAAGCTTGTGAAAACACGAGTAAAAAATATATATATAATATTATACTTGCGCGCAGTTTTCTTTGTATTATTTTTAAAAATTCGCGAAAAATCGCTGTCCCGGGGCTTATCTCAAAAAGTACTTATCAAAAAATTCTGGAATATTCTCCACGGGGTGTAGATTGAACGAAAATTATCACGAGTGCATTACCTTTAATAATTTATATGGTATATCAAAAAAAACAAAAATTTCAAGGTCATCAGATTTCAGTAAAGACTGGAAACAAACTTTGTTGAAAACTCATTTGGGGTGTATTTTGTGAAGTCACTGATCATTTTATACCTCTGTAACAAATTTTTTTTTATTTTAAAAGCAATCAACGTACGGAACACTAATTGCGCAAGTTTTAACTTGCACTTGACCGGTTTTATTTAACCTATAAGAGGCATTGTGTTCTGCGAATCTTTTTTTGAAATTCCGTCCCGTTTGGCCTACGTGGCAGCTATTGCACTCTTGACAATTAAGTTTATAAACTCCTGATTTATTGTATTTATTAGTTTTATCTTTGGCATTAAAAAATATATTGGATAATTTTTGAGCGGGTTTTAAAGCTATTCTTGTTTTTTCGGTCGTGAGAACTTGGGATATTTTATCCGAGATGGGACCAAAATATGAGGTATGAATGTTTTCTTTTCTCGGTATTCTTTTACGGGGTAGATTAAGCTGAAAGTGATTTGCTTTTGTTTACGGCTTATTAAGGTATTAATTATTTTAGGTTGGAAGCCGTTATTGAGTGCTATATTTTTGATTGTGTCCACTTCCTGTTCTAAATTATTTTTACTAAGAGGGATATTGAAGGCTCTATGGATCATAGATCTATAGGCTGCCAGTTTATGGGAGTTAGGGTGTATTGAGTCAGCTGGGATGGTGACATCGGAAAAGGTTGGTTTGCGGAAGATATTGAATTCTAGTCTATTTCTTTTTCTCAAAATTGTAACATCTAAGAAATTTATTTTATTATTCTTATTATTATATTTATTATTGTTATTATTATATTTCTTAGATGTTACAATTTTGAGAAAATGAAATAGACTAGAATTCGATATCTTCCGCAAACCAACCTTTTCCGATGTCACCATCCCAGCTGACTCAATACACCCTAACTCCCATAAACTGGCAGCCTATAGATCTATGATCCATAGAGCCTTCAATATCCCTCTTAGTAAAAATAATTTAGAAAAGGAACTGGACACAATCACAAATATAGCACTCAATTACGGCTTCCAACCTAAAATAATTAATACCTTAATAAGCCGTAAACGAAAACAAATCACTTTCAGCTTAATCTACTCCGTAAAAGAATACCGAGAAAAGAAAACATTCATACCTCTGACATATTTTGGTCCCATCTCGGATAAAATATCCCAAGTTCTCACGACCGAAAAAACAAGAATAGCTTTAAAACCTGCTCAAAAATTATCCAATATATTTTTTAATGCCAAAGATAAAACTAATAAATACAATAAATCAGGAGTTTATAAACTTAATTGTCAAGAGTGCAATAGTTCTTACGTAGGCCAAACGGGACGGAATTTCAAAACAAGATTCGCAGAACACAATGCCTCTTATAGGTTAAAAAATGAAAAAATCACACTTTGCTAAACATTTCTTAGAAACAGACCATACTTTTTCCAACATCAATTGTTTACAAATACTCCATATGGCACCTAAAGGGTCAAAACTCAACTTCTTAGAATCCACAGAAATTTACAGACATTCAAAGGACCATAATATAAATTTACTGAATAGTCAATTAGACGTAGCAAATTCTGTTTTATTTCAACTGTTTTAACATATAATAGACCCACATCTGTTCATCATAAAAACATAAAATACCAAAAATCTGTTTCAGTCTTAGTTAAGCGTTTGACAATGTAGTTGTACTACGAAATAGCGATAACGCAATTGTAAAATCTTTACAAATATATTTAGTGACAGTTAACAAAGTAATTAAGTAATTTTATTGTTAAAATGTACTGCCACAAAGTAACGGACCAATCAATCAACTCTTTAGAAAATTACAATTTTGATAAAATCAAACACTGTAAAAAAAGAAACACAATAGTATATTGCGGTATGACTGCCTAAAGAGTAACATTATATATAATCATGTGAAAATTTTTGCATCACACGTTATTATATAACCGTCCAGTTTAGAAACTACACTAGGTGACACAAGCTTTTTTTAAAAAAATTACTGCTGTTAAATTTTGATTTTACAACAAATAAATAATTGTAAAAAATTAAGATAAAAATATACCGTAAGGTATTTTAACAGTAAGTCTTAATTAAAGATAAATAGCATCAACATGATATGGAGGTGACTGGGGTTTTTGCGAGGTTAAGAAATGGTCCAAAATGGACCAGGATTATCCAATTTTGTATTATGGTAAGTATTTGGATCGATAATTCCATATTTTTGGTTCTGAAGGGTTCTGGCGGTCTCTAGTATGGTTCAAAATGGTTCAGAAGTGTTTGTCAATCAGTAATAGCATCATTTAACAATATTATATCAGTATTTTAGCAATGTCGACCTAAAATTCTCAAGTAAAGTAGCCTAGAATTAAAAAAATTGCGTGTTTTACACTTTTTTACCGGATATACGAGGCATGTTTTTTAAGTAAGTACCGTTTTGCGATTCCGCCGCCGCAGCGATACGGTCGGCGTTCCGCGCATGCGCGCTGGTAACCTACATCTCATGTCTACGCACTGACGCCATTACAGTCTGATTCTTTATTGTATACGTTGTTTACTGAGTGTTTAAGATGCCTCCGACAATCGTGAGTCCCGCCGATTGTGAAGTACGGGCTGTTATACGATTTCTTAGTGCTAAAGGCGTAAAACCGATCGATATTCATCGTGAGATCTGTGAAGTTTACGGACAAAACATTATGAGTGATGGAATGGTAAGGAAATGGGTGAGAGCATTTAAAGATGGCCGCACAAATGTGCATGATGAAGAACGGAGTGGGCGTCCTTCGGTGGTTAATGAAGATTTGGTGCAGAAAGTGGACGAAAAGGTGAGAGAAAACAGACGCTTTACAATTTCATCATTGTGCGACTGCTTTCCTCAATATTCTCGTAGTGTTTTGTATCGCATTGTGACCGAGAACTTGAATTACCGGAAATTGTGTTCACGTTGGGTTCCAAAAATGTTGACGGATTTGCACAAAACCCAACGTTTAGGCAGTGCATTGACTTTCCTTGAGTGGTACCACAATGAAGGTGAACATTTTTTAGACCAAATTGTTACTGGTGACGAAACATGGGTGGCCTACGTCACACCAGAATCGAAACAACAATCCATGGAATGGCGACATTCATCATCACCCAAAAAAGTGAAGTTTAAGCAAACAATTTCTGCCCGCAAAATCATGTGCACAGTTTTTTGGGACAGAAAAGGAGTATTGCTAGTGGAGTTTCTGCCTCGTAATGAGACAATCAATGCAGCGTCTTATTGTGAGACATTGAACAATCTGCGTCGTGCAATCCAGAACAAAAGACGTGGCAAGTTGAGTAAGGGTATCGTTTTGCTGCATGACAATGCCCGTCCACATGTGGCTAATCGGACCAAAGATCTCATCAAATCTTTTAAATGGGAAACTCTAGATCATCCTCCATACAGCCCTGATCTGGCGCCCAGCGACTACCATTTGTTCCTGCACTTGAAGAAGCACCTGGGTGGTCAGCGTCTTCAAGACGATAACGAAGTCAAAACATTTGTGATACAGTGGTTAACAAGTCAGGCGGCAGAATTTTATGAGGAGGGTATTCAAAAACTGGTGCCACGTTATGACAAGTGCCTCAATATTCACGGAAATTATGTAGAAAAGTAGATTAAGGTACAGGCTTTCATGTAAAAATAAAATTATAGCGATATCTTTGCACGTCTTTTTTTAATTCCAAAACGGTACTTACTTAAAAAACATGCCTCGTATTTTGACACAATGAGTTGATCTCGGTTTTGTAAAAAGTGTGACATTAAAAATTAGATATAAAAAACTTAAAATTTGCGACCAACCCGAGTCCTGGAAGTGCTTTCTATTTTTGGACAGGGAGGTGTCCGATTTTATATATATATATATATATATATATATATATATATATATATATATATATATATATATATATGTGTGTGTGTGTGTGTGTGTTTGTTTGTGTGTGTAGTAGTAAAGATACTTCTTGCAAGTAAAGTCACAACCACAAGAGAACTAAAAAAAAGTTTCTCGGTGCCGGTGAGATGCGAACCAACACTCTCAGGGAATACGCGCCTTATGCGGAAGTTAGCAAAAGGGTATATGAAGTACCCAGTCTACAGAAAGCCAAAGCTCAACAATAGGTATTTGCATGCCAGTTCACAATTACCAGCAATAGCCCGTCACCTGATCTCAGCTTCAATAATGCCAATTGAGTCTTTGACAAAAACCTATGCTACTTATCAGTCAAAATAAGGCTGACCAATAGTTCTTACGGACCTACTACGTTACTCCACTCACGTGTCATAGTAAAACCATTGCATTACGAGACCCCACATCTGAACATGTTCCTTTATCAGCTAATTTATATTACCTAACAGGGGTGACAGTAATATCAAATTGACTTAAATACTTTTCATTATTAGTTTACGTCGGTTGCAATTAAGAAGGTTGTAACTTCAATTTAAAATGTACCTTGAATTTGGTTGCTCCATTCCAGGAATTGCTTACCTTTATCACAATTACACTTCCCACAATCACATCTTCCATGCCCAGAACATTTGTATGGACAAGAAAAGTCATTGCATTCACAGTATTTACCATAAATATGTTCATCTACATTAGCTCGTTTTTTACACAGACATCGACCACAGAAACATTTTCCTTGTCCTAAAGAAGAGGATATTAAAAATATCATGGTTAAAAAATATTAAAAATCAAATTTCTAAATGAAATGAAACGAATTATTTTATTATTTGTCACTTATTTTTTTGTATTTATCTGCTACTGCAGTTTCGTAGGTTTTCTACTACTAGTATCACGCTTGAAAATGTAGAAAACCTACGAAACTGCAATAGCAGATAATAAAAAAAAAAAAGTGACAAATAACAAAGTAATTCGTTTCATTTCATTTAGAAATTTAAAATGTACTATCACAAAGTAATGGTCACCTTGATTATACAATTAAAAA
>CM032447.1:5069544-5250993 GCA_019049505.1 Pachyrhynchus sulphureomaculatus | reverse complement strand
AACGATGAATAATATTCACCTGTAATAGTTTTACCCTTTTCTAGATAGTCGATGAGGATTATCCCTTGCGAATCCCAAAAGACAGTCGCCATAACCTTTCTGGCCGAAGGAACGGTCTTCGCCTTTTTTGGTGCAGATTCCCCCTTGGTAACCCATTGTTTAGATTGTTGTTTGGTCTCAGGAGTATAGTAATGTATCCATGTTTCATCCACAGTGACGAAACGACGCTTAAAGTCCTCCGGATTCTTCTGGAACAGCTGCAAACCATCCTTCCAACACTTCACACGATTCCGTTTTTGGTCAAGCGTGAGCAATCGCGGCACCCATCTTGCGGATAGCTTTCTCATGTCCAAATGTTTATGCAAAATATTATGTACCCGTTCAGTCGAGATGCCCACAGCACTAGCACCTTAACTCTTCTGTCATCCATCACCATATCATGGATTTGATCAATGATTTCTGGAGTCGTAACCTCCACAGGCCGTCCAGAACGTTCAGCGTCACTTGTGCCCATATGGCCAGTCCGAAAATTTTGAAAACCACTTATAAACTGTTCTAATCGAAGGTGCAGAGTCACCATAATGTTTATCAAGCTTCTCTTTAGTCTCCTGCGGCGTTTTGCCTTTCATAAAGTAATGTTTAATCACCACACGAAATTCTTTTTCGTCCATTTCTTGAAAATCACTCGACTTCCTTGATTCACACGAATGCCAAACACAAAGAAATAGACCAATATGGCTGAAACTTGGTGTGCATTCATTCAAGAGATGCTACTAACTAAACATGACCTCGATACGCGCCAGTGGTGCCATCTCTCGGACTTTGCACGGACTTTTCAAACCAGCCTCGTATGTTCGACACAGGGTGGTACTTCTGTACACATCCCAAATAGTGAAGAGCTTGTGGTATCGACTATTTATAGTCGCTGTGCCATTCTTTTTGTCATATTTCGAGCAAAATTAATTTCTGTCACTTCATGAATTTGTAGATATTGGCAAATAAACTGACTTTGAATTTAAATATGAATATTTAACGAAAGTCAAAAACCTAATTTTTTTCAATATTTCTACAAAAACACAAATAATTTACAAAATAGTTTGTACTTATTGATTTTATTTTGTTCTTTTTAAATTACTTTTAAAATTAAATAATGTAAAGGAAAGTAGTAATGATTCTGAAAAATATTGTTGTTTTATAATGGACATAACTTGTTTTGAATAAATCAAGAATGGACAAGTCCTGTTTTGAGCAGAAAAAAATTTAACGTTTTTTTATTTGAATAATTTAAACAACTTTACATTTAGTTTTAAACAAAAAAAAAATGTATTTATTGGTTTCTTAATAACACAGTTTTGGATTGCAAACTTTCAAAAATTGATTTTCTTAAAAAGTCGATTTCTGGACATGTCCACTTTTGAACTAAAACATTTATTATTTTATGTTTATTATGTTATGTCATTTGGCAACATTCAGATTGAAAGTCATAATTGCAGGTTCAGATGTTACCACACAAAAAATTATATCCAGAACCATCTACTGGTATAGTAAATGCAAATATACGTATCCCGAAATTAGAACAGATTTTGAAAGAAGATGCACAACCAAGAGAATTTAATCCCTGTTCAAGTTTACTAAATCATTCGACGAAGGAAAGTAAATTACAAACATTTAATTTAAAGGAATCACCTTTGGCAGCCACAGTCAATGTTTTTGAAAATGAAAATTCGATTTTAAATCAGCTTTCCCAAATTGGTAGCACTCCAGAGAATGGTTCAGAAAATATCGCGGAGACATTTAAAACCTATGGGTAAGTTAGTTAGTTCAGATTAGTTTCGGTTAATATAACTTTCCCGGACATGGGAACACAAAGAGAAAACCATATGATTTTTCAGTTAGTGTACACTTGTCTATTAGTTTGAGAGTTACAGCTGTTTCAGTGACGTTACTTTTGATTTTTGTAATGGGGTAAAAAGAATGTCGAATGTTGTCTGATTGCTTTTTGAGGGGAAAAAATACAGCCAGAACCCAAGGATGACTCGAGAGGTGTTATGGCAGATCTGTTCCCTCGAAAGCAACTATATATCCATGATTTAGTAAGCTTAAATGCGCTCGTACACGCACCGATGATGTACCATGTTCTGGACGTCCAAATGGAGCAGTCACTTCAAAAACACAATAAATCCACCATATTATTCTGAATGACCGCAAAGTGAGAGATATCGCTGACAACGTGAAGATATTAACAGAACAAGAAGAGTTCTTGCGTTGACTCGTAACAATGGACGATACATGGATCCCCCACTATACGCCTGTGTCCAACAGTCGGTCTGCAGAGTGGCTGCAACCGCATGAAAGCCGATTTAAGCGTCCAAAAACACAAACATCAGCTGGGAAGGTTTTGGCAAGTATTTTTTAGGATGTGCATGGAATAATACTGATCGACTACTCTCAGAAGTGGCGAACATTTGAAAATCAAGAAAAAAATGCCGCGTGTTTTACCAAGATGGTTTATTATCACTCACAAGTCCATAAAATCGATGGCGAAATTGGACCAATTGGGTTATGAGTAGCTTCCTTATCCACTGTATTCACCAGACCTGGACCCAGGGGATTATTACCTCTTTCCATATTTGAAAAGGTGGCTTCAGGGAAAAAAAAATAGCTCAAATCAAGAAGTCAAATGGGAAATTGAGGCTTATTTTAGAGAGGTCCACAAATTGTACTATATGAAAGGTATTCAAATGTTGAAAGATCGCTGCAATAAGTGTATCGCTCTTGAAGGAAACTACGTTGAAGAATAAAATCCATCTTTGGCAAAAACGCCGTTTTTTCTTCAAAATTATGTATTGCCTATTTTTATAATTTAATTTCCAGTACTGATTAAAGCTGAACATTAGAATTTTATTATTTGGGTCAATAAGTAAAACGGGCCACCCGAAAATTTTTTTTCTCGGATTTCAAAGATGACTATGTTTTTCGATAGACGTACACCTTTATACCTCCTAAATTTTTTTACTAGGTCATCGAGTCTGGTGTCAAATGAAAGCTTGTGAAAACACGAGTAAAAAATATATATATGATATTATACTTGCGCACACTTTTCTTTGTATTATTTTTAAAAATTCGCGAAAAATCGCTGTCCCGGGCCTTATCTCGAAAAGTACTTATCAAAAAATTTCGAAAAAATTCTGGAATATTCTCCACGGGGTGTAGATTGAACGAAAATTATCACGAGTGCATTACCTTTAATAATTTATATGGTATATAAAAAAAAAACAAAAATTTCAAGGTCATCAGATTTCAGTAAAGATTGGAAACAAACTTTGTTGAAAACTCATTTGGGGTGTGTTTTGTGAAGTCACTGATCATTTTATACCACCGTAACATAAATTTTGACTTAAGGGGTTCGTTTTGAGGGGTGAAATCGGAAGTGAAAAAAAATTTTTTTTACTAGGTCATCGAGTGTGGTGTCAAATGAAAGCTTGTGAAAACACGAGTAAAAAATATATGTATATATATATATATATATATATATATATATATATATATATATATATATATATAATGTAATACTTGCGCACACTTTTCTTCGTATTACTTTTAAAAAATCGCTGTCCCCTACCTTATCTCGAAAAGTACTGATCAAAAAATTACCTATAATAATTTATTTGGTATATAAAAAAAAAACAAAATTTCAAGGTCACCAGTTTTCAGTAAAGATTGGAAACGAACTTTGTTGAAAACTCATTTGGGGTGTGTTTTGTGAAGTCACTGATCATTTTAGACCACCTTAACAAAAAATTTTATTTTAAAATCAATCAACGTACGGAACACTAATTGTGCAAGTTCAACTTGCACTTGACCGGTTTTTTTTCAGTTAATACTAACCTTCAAAAGACAGCTGTTAAAATTTTATAATATTCTATTCATTAGTTTGTGAGTTATTGTGCTAAGAGTGACGCTACTTTTGTTATTTTCAAAACAATGGATCAAAAACAATTTCGTGTTTTAATTTTACACTGCTTCTTGATGGGAAAAAATACCGTTCAAGCGAAGCAATGGCTTCAAAAGTGTTATGGGGACTCCGCTCGATCAGAAACAACAATAAAACGTTGGTTTGCTGACTTCAAACGTGGTCGTAGAGACACCGATGATGCAGAACGCAGTGGACGTCCAAATGAGGCGGTAACACCAGAAAACATCAAAAAAATCCATAAAATCGTTTTGAATGATCGAAAAGTGAAGTTGCGTGAGTTAGCTGACATCGTAAAGATATCAAAAGAACGTGTTGGCTTTATATTGCATGAGCATTTGACTATGAGAAAGCTCTGTTCAAAGTGGGTGCCGCGTTTGCTCACTGTTGATCAAAAACAAGAACGTGTTGATGATTCTGAGCAGTGTTTGGCCATGTTTAAACGTAACAAACCGGAATTTTTGCGTCGATATGTGACAATGGATGAAACATGAATCCATCACTTCACTCCGGAATCAAAATACCATCAACAGTGAATATTATATAGCGTTATTGGAGCGTTTGAAGGCCGAAATTGCAAAGAAACGACCGCATATGGCAAAGAAAAAAATTTTGTTTCATCAAGACAACGCACCGTGTCACAAGTCAATCAAAACAATGGCAAAACTACATGAATTGAACTTCGAATTGCTCCCACATCCACCGTATTCGCCAGATTTGGCTCCCAGCGACTACTGGCTGTTCGCAGACCTGAAAAAAATGCTCGCCGGTAAGAAATTTCGCACGAATGAAGAGGTTATCGCTGAAACTGAGGCCTATTTTGAGGCAAAAGATAAATCGTTCTACAAAAGTGGTATTGAAATGTTAGAGCGGCGCTGGAATGATTGCGTTGCTCTTGATGGAGATTACGTTGATGAATAAAGCTAATTTTGAACCAAAAAAACCGTGTTTTCTTTGTTAGGCCCGGGACTTTGCAGCCCATGTGTTACTTAGCCTAACCCTTGAATTACTCAGGCGGAACTAATGGCATAGGCAACGCCATCAGTTCCGGTCAAGTAACCAGTAGAGAGGACTATAAGGAATAGGCCCTCTGTCTTTATTTAAACTACTTTTACATCTTATAATTTCCATACTTTCGTATGGGTTCAACAATCTCCTATCAGATACATTTTTTTATTAATCTTAGATTTTCTAATGTTACAATGAGCAAGATCACGTCACGTGGACCTCCATTTTCCGCTTGATTATCAAATTCAGGTATGAGTATTTTTTCATGAAGTATTCACTATAAACAATTAATCCCCAAAACAGTTTTTAAAAATTTTCATTTTAACAACAATTTTTTTTTAATGAAAATTTTTATGACTTTTAGTTAAAAAATCGATAATTAAAAAGCTATTAGAGATATTCTAATGAAACTTTCAGGATTCATAGTTCAATACTTGTACTTTATTAAAATATATAGAAGTTCAAATTATTTATTTATTTTCATATTGTTAATTAAGTTTTGAGTTAACAAATGAAAACTTCAATGACTTCTCCCTCAAAAAACGAAATTTTTTTTTCTCGGTATTATGCATTAAACATCAAAGTAACAGAATCCGCAAAAAAATTTGACTGTTCGTGATTAGATTAAACAAAAAAAAATTATTTATGACGGGCGGTGAGCGCTGTCGGTACGGCGCGCTGCCGCGCGTCATTGACTTACCTTTCGATCTACTCAGTAATTATAAATAAGGAACAATACTTTATTTTTTAAATAAAAATAATGTTATTTAATGAATAATTTTATTTGAACACATTACATAAAATCAATTAATAAAATATTATTTTATTGTTAAAAAAACGAAGAAATTGAATAAGTTATAATTTAATTATAAATCTATCCGTATTGCGTTTTTTTTTTTTAAAAAAAATTTATTTGTAATAACTTTAACGTCTTTGGAAAAAAGCTTGCACTCGAGTGATGTATTACTTAAAGCTTTGTAATAATGATACTGGCGTGTATTTTTAATTGTCACAGATTGCTCATACCGTGATTTATTTTTTTTTCATGAGAGTCATGATCTTGTTGAGAGCAAAAACCAAAATTAACTTTTTTAAATGAATTTTCAGCCCATTCAAACAATGAAAGCCCATTTGTAATGTGCTTAAGCTTGTCTTTTCACACTTCCTGCCAAACCATCACATGCTCCTTTCCCGTGAGATGTAGCATAGAAGTTCCATTCTGCGTCAACATTAAAATCGTTTTTGTGGTTAGTTAAATTTGCAAAATTATACTTATTTTTGTACTGAGAAGCAGCTCCGTCCGAAAAATAGGAAATTTTTTTAATCTTATCTGCCCCGAACTTATTTTTTAAGAATTCAATCAATTTAGAATTAAAAAGGTGAACTAAACTCGCGTCGTGACTAACTTTTTCTGAAATTATAACATAGTTTTCATGTTTCATTTCTTCATTCTCTCTATAATACACTACGTAAGGGTGAATTGTAGCCTGGGTGTTAGTCCAATGATGAGATTGGATTGCGTCTTGTACAAAAAAAGTATAGTTTTCAGAAAAATCAAGACAGACGATATATTCTCCATCCTCAACAGATTCCTTCTTTTCAGTAAAATATGATGCTTGAGATCTTGCAAGGAAATCATGTCTCAATAATTCAGGCCATTTTTGTTTTAAATCGTTAAAAAAATCTTCTTTGTTTTTCTTTTCTTCAACTATTTTAGTCCTGTAAATTTCAAGCAGAGTAATTAAATTATAATATTTATAAAAAAAAACTAATAACAAAAAACTGAACTTTTCCCTACCTGTCGGTACTTTTCCATTGGCTGTATGTAATTTCATTAACTTCATTATTATCAAGCAATAGTTTTAATTTGTTTATAACATTATCAGTTCCTGGGCATTTAGTACAGTTTGAAAAATAGTACAATGATGTTGATTCTTGGCAAACAGAGCTTTTGATTAAATCATTCGAACTTTCCGATAAAATTATTCCCTTTTTTTTAGTTAATTTTTTAATCCGTTCAACTGTAATTTGACATTTTGATGAATTTTACACACACACACATTATGAGTCCCACTCTTGCCAGCAGATATACATTCACGTGGACGGAGATTTTGAAATTTTGTTAGTCCAATCTTCTCGTCGGAAAAAGCTTCAGTGAATTTTTTATATAACTCATGAATATTATATAATAATAATCGTTTTTGTTTATGAACTTTATTTCCGTTTTCCATCACCGATACATAATCTTTAATCCCAGGCATTACGCGACTGACATCATCAGATAAATAAAAAGCTTTAATGCGCTCGATTGTTTCATTTTTTAGAGTTTTTCCCCCCTTTTTAGTTGTGGGCTGTGATGCGAATCCCCTTTTTTTCCCTGATTTTTTTTGCCGTTTTAACCATTCGTTTGGAAACTTTAAATTCTCTCCTTATCATTTTTATCGACCAATCTGGAGGAAGCGTGGTCAAAACTTGAATTTTGTGAGCTCTACAATTTTTACTATTAAAAGCAGATTTAAAATTATTAAGCAAGAGATCATTAGGATTAATTTCATTATTTATATTGTTATTATTATTCATCACTTTATTCATAACACTCTTTAAAGCTTTTTGACATTCCGTTGCATTTAATAGTCGCTTCACTTTGATTGGAGGTTCACCAATCTCCAATAACACTTTATTAACTATATCAATTTCTAATTTGTTGTCAACAGGGTCCCATTGGAAAGAAGGGTCTTTTTTTTTCATTATCTTCAATAACATAATTTGATGATTCAGGCTCATTGACATCAGAACATTTATTAACAGATAACTCACCAGGAATTTCAGGTTTTCGTCCCAAATAAATAGCCCGTTCACACGAATTACACATATAATTCCCAATAAAATCTTTAAAATCATGAGCACGGTTTTTTTGTAATTAAAACTAGATTCTTAATAATTTTTTTATGATTTTTTTTATTGAACGGATTACAGCATTTATTCACGCGACCCATGATAAATCAAAAACAAAATTATGAACACCAATACAATTTAACACAAATTTGAAACAAACTAATTAAATTTAGATCAATAAAAACTGTTAAACACAAATTTATTAAACGAAAATTCTTGACTTTAAAATTTATTCACTGATGTGTTTATAAACGGATTTAACAAATGAACTAAAATGGCTTGTGATATTCGTTTGTTATTCACGTATATGTATAAAAATAACAAATGAAGAAAATAACCGAACGCAATTTTTTTTTTTTAATCTAAAAATGGAGTAACGCTGGGTAACTAGTAAAGTTTACATTTATTAATTGAAAATTGACAATATTGTTTAAGACCTAAAATAAATATAATTAGTACAGTTCTTAAAAAACGATAAGAAAAATAAAATAATAGAATATTGCTAAATTTTTGATATCTTCGTTTTTTTAACAATTAAAAAATATTTTATTAATTGATTTTATATAATGTGTTTAAATAAAATTATTCATTAGATAACAATATTTTTATTTAAAAAATAAAGTATTGTTCCTTATTTATAATTACTGAGTAGATCGAAAGGTAAGTGAATAACGCGCGGCAGCGCGCCGTACCGACAGCGCTCACCGCCCGTCATAAATAATTTTTTTTTTGTTTAATCTAATCACGAGCAGTCAAATTTTTTTGCGGATTCTGTTACTTTGATGTTTAATGCATAATACCGAGAAAAAAAAAATTTCGTTTTTTGAGGGAGAAGTCATTGAAGTTTTCATTTGTTAACTTAAAACTTAATTAACAATATGAAAATAAATAAATAATTTGAACTTCTATATATTTTATTAAAGTACAAGTATTGAACTATGAATCCTGAAAGTTTCATTAGAATATCTCTAATAGCTTTTTAATTATCGATTTTTTAACTAAAAGTCATAAAAATTTTCATTAAAAAAAAATTGTTGTTAAAATGAAAATTTTTAAAAACTGTTTTGGGGATTAATTGTTTATAGTGAATACTTCATGAAAAAATACTCATACCTGAATTTGATAATCAAGTGGAAAATGGGGGGTCCACTCGACGTGATCTTGCTCAATATGTCCCCCTTCAAGGGCATGTTCGGCAATGCTAGACTTTTCTGCTCCACTGTATTTTTAGTGTGCTAAATGTTCTTTAAATCGTGTTTTAATTGACCTTTTAGTTTGCCCAACATACTTTTTGTCACAATCATTACAATTAATTTCATAAATTCCACTTTTCTCACAATTAGAAATCTTATCTTTGGGATATCCTAAGATATTGTCTGAAGACTTATAGACTAAGGTGAGGCCAACCTTATTAAATACCTTATTGAGTCCCTTGCTATATGTCGGATTATATGGTATGGAGATATACTTGGTGTTATTAATATATTTTTCTGATGACGCGCGGCCTCTAACGCGCTCGGGGACTCTAACGCGCGAGCCGCTAACGCTGACGCTCTCGAAAAACTCATTAATTTTTTACGAATTCGTTTCCGAAATATGAATAAATGAAAAGTTCTGTACATAAATATTCAACTAGCTATTATTCGCAAAAACAATTGAAGTACTGCAAAAAAAAAATTAGGGATAAGAAGGTACTAGTACTTCTATCGAAAAGCATAGTTATCTTTGAAATCCGAGAAAAAAATTTTTTAGCTGGCCAGTTTTAGTTATTTTACATTTGTATATTATTTGAACGTCTTTTTTTTTAACAGTATAACCAATAACAATAAAAAACATAAACTTGTTAAGTTTTGTTAAAAAATAACAGAACAGCCTGTTTTCTGTCAAGGTGATTTTATTTATTTCTTGATCTTTCTCTATGCATGTGTGATTAAATTATTAGTCGTTAAGCAGTTTTCGAAGAAATAGTATGAGCATAATTCTGAAATTTTGCACACAGAGCTTTTGGCAATATAATCTTTTTAATAGCAAAGAGAACTTCTCAAAAGCTGGGAATACTATTTCGAACCAGAAAGCTTTACACTCCACAACAACTGTTAACTCTGTGTAAAACTTAAATTCGACCAACGATGTTGGTCGAATTTAAGCTCCCATGTTTGGGGCTCTGCTCCCAAACATGCATCGTAGTTCGTGAATTCCATTCACAAGAGAGCTGGTCGCCTAATTGGAGACCCAGAACTCACTAAAAATCTTGGAAGGTCGAAGAACAGATGGCGACTTGAATCTATTCTATAAATTTTTTTAACGGAAAGTGTTCGATGGATGTGACCCGCCTAATTCTTCTCAGAGTGGTGCATGCTATTGATATACGTCGCGCTAATACATCATATCCATATGAGGTTCAGCTCGTTAGGCCTTGTACAACACTTTTCAAGCATTCTTTTATATGGAGAACATCATCCCTTTGGAATAATGTGCCTAGCACTGTGTTTCCCACCGAATACAACTTATGCGTCGCCTCTGTAGCGCTTTAGAAATTTCCATACGGCACGTGTGCTACGCCCATAAAAAAAAAACTAAAATAGTGACAACATTTTGTAAGATTCAATTAAACCGTATTTTTAATTGAATGTATGGTACTATATACTCCCACTACTTATTTGGGGTGATGATTTTAAAAATGAATACCGTGAGTGTTTCAGCTAGTAAAAATTCTCAAGTCTGACTATTTTTCCCCTCCTACTTATGACACTCAAGTCACAGTAAACACACCACAGTAGCGAAACTCAAGGATAATCGCATAGGAAAATCAGGTTTGTTTTCAGAAGGTCACGTGGCAATCCGCCATGTTAAAAGTGGACCAGCGCGAGATTTGAAATACAAATAAAGTTTTGCAAAGTTTTATCATTCAAAATCATAGATATAGAAATGTTTGAAAATTTTTAATTTGTTATTTAATACAGCATGAGTAATATAAAAAAAAACAAAAAGAATGGAGCACTTTGTTAGAAAATAAATGAATACAGGTGAAAAACTTGATAGAAAGGTATTTGATGGAATTCTTCATATTCAACTTCAGTTTTTAATAACCTTATCCAAAAATTCAAAAGTCTATCAAAGTTAAACGTTACTGTTTGAGGTTAAAGTTTTATTTACATCATTTTTCAAGTAAATTTTTGATTAAAGATGTTTTTTTAAGGACTAAATTAATTTAATTTTAATTGTCATTACTAAGATGTCAACATCTTCTAAAATAAGAGCATTTTTTTCTAAGCAGTGTTGTGTTGTTTGGTGTGATAGATCTCTCGTTAATTAAAAAACACTGTATCTACTTTTTTGGTACTTATTTTTTCTTAAACTACAAAACTATATTGTGTAACTTCGAGAAAGGTTAATATAATATTATTAATGAATTATGAACGTATATGTATAGACCTCTATTTTCTATGTGAATGATTCTTAGAGGTTCTATACCTTTTTGATAATGTAATTAACGCTTGCTTTTATTTACAATGAATTAATATTTAGATCAAAGAGTCAATACAGTAATTTCCTAATTATAGTTACATATAATACTTAGTTATGACCAAGCTGACTTGTCAATTACAACTATATTGGGAATGTGGAATCTTTGGCACAATGACACTACTCAGTATATATCACCACTACACCAAACACTTTATTTTTGCACTCGACGCGCGTTTCGCTAACCATATTAGCTTCATTAGGAGAAATGATTGACTCATATATACTGAGTATTGTCAATTACAGTTTAAAATGAAAATAACTATATTTAATTTATAGTATAGGTATACAACAATAGAAATAAGTTCTTTATAGGAGGAATATTAATAATAGGTAAATAAATCTTCAAAATTGTAATAGTAACCATAATTACCATCAAAATGGACTTCGATTAGGTGTACTGTCCATTTAACGAACTTATTTTCAGAATATTTTACCCTTTGGCACACATCCTCTAACAAAATCATATTACAAAAATTTCTTTGGAATCACATTAAAATTTTTCTTATTTTAATAGCATATTTGATTCAATAATCCATTTATATCACTTCTTTCAATAATCCCATTCCCCAGTGGTTTTGTGATCTCAACACGACACTTAATATTTAAACTTTCAAACCCAGCTTATAAGAAAATAAAATATACTGTCTAAAATTTGAAAATAATAAATATGTTGTTATAGGTTCTGTATTCCTTACAATATATTCACAGAAACTTTTGAAAGATTGGCATGATTAAGGAGCAATGTAATTTATAGAGAAAAATAGAAAAAAAAAAGTCACTTTCAGAGTATTAATTGTACTTGCAATTAAACAGTGTTAAATTTATCAGGTTTATTATTAGAAAAGGTGTGTCAAACAATTAATTCAGATGAAGTTATTGAATACTAGAAGCCTCTTGAGAATACAACAAATAATATGTTTTATTTATAATTTATCAAATATAAATAGTTTTAAATAACTGAATACTAGTTTACACATAAATAAATCTTTCTAAAAACCAGAATTTGAAGGATTATTTATTAATCATAAAAAAATTACACAGGCACACAAAAAAAGTTTTTCACTACCGAACAGATCGCTATACGTATATGTATGTATTTTTGGGCGTTGAAACCGAATCCGAGGTCAGGATTTTTAAATAACCAGCCGAACTAAGTTTATAATTAAATTTCAAGCTTTAATGACCAAATCACTCTACCAATACGAACATTTTATTAAATCAATCAAGGTTCCCTAGAAGGCCGTCTCTTGAGCAAATAGGCCTAAACAAAATGTACATTAGTAATGATAATATTGTTTCATGCATATGTATTTTTTCAAAAATGCATTTAAGACAGTGAAAAGTTGTCTTGTGAAAGCTAGCAATAGAGATTATTAAAATAATCAACAACTCCAATCGCATACCATGATTTCTATGAAATCATTGTTTCAACTAAAAACAGAGGAACTGCAAAAAAAAAATCATTAATGCAGCAACTTAAACTTTGACGGATAATACTGTTGATGATTACATGTGATGTAAATAAAGCATAATTAAATTTAGTTATGATTTAGAATAATAGTCTTAGCGCGCCCTGATTGAGTTAGAAATTTCTTATTTGCAAATTTTAGAGCATAAAAAAGTGTGACTCGAGCAAATAATTTGCGAAAATAATTATATGGAATATTGCAATTCTCAACGGCACAAAAATAACCTCCTTTCCCCATGATTACATAAATTGTTTCTCAACCTTTTTGATTCTCTTCACTTACAAACGTTTTTAATTCTCTTTTTCTACAAACTCTCTTTTCCTTCTGTCTTTATATTCATATAAACTGCAGTCACATCAAGAAACGATGGACAATACATTTCTAAAGACACATTCCGAGATCGGATGTAAACACTGAGCGGCCATTTTGAAAAAGAACCCGTCGACGCACGCGCCATCACAATTTCGTCACCAAATTGGAGCTCAGTTTCGCTACTGTAGTATGTTTACTGTGCTCAAGTCGATTGCTCACTAAATTATGTTATATATTTTAAGATGGCGCACGACAAATCTACATTGTATAGTGCTGAGTTGAATAAGCTTCGTAAAAACGAACTAGTTGAGCTAATAATATTTAAAAAGTTACCAGTGGCACAAGAAAATAGTGAGCTACTGTGTAGCATTCAATGGTGGCTTCAGAATAAGTGTCTGTGGGATAAATTCTCACAAAATATTGTACAAGAAGAGGATACGGAGGAAATCTTCCATGACAGTGTTGATGTTAACACGGCTGACTGGTGCCCAAAGCGAGCCTGTATCCAGGTTAGAACAGATCTATGTGTTATAAAATCAAAATTGGTCAGTCAAAATAAAATTATAGTAAATTTAGAAAGTCATCTTGAAGATCAAAAATTATTAATTAATTTATTACAAACACAAAATTCCGATTCTACAGCTCCCGCTAGCGGTGAGAACCCGAAAACTAAAACGCAAACGATTGCAAAAGCATTGCAGGAATCGGCCACAAAAACCATTCCGTCAAATTCTATGAATCAAATCCTGCAAAAAACGAACAATTTAACTAAAAATTTAAGCCCAGGGAGCGCGCAGCCGACTAAGCAGTACCGAAAAAATAGCAACAATAATACGCGTACCGGGAATCGTAAAGTAATAATCGGTAGTTGTACTAATAATAAATCGGTAAAAACCATCGCTAAACTCGGTTATTTACATGTGTATCGATGTGATTCAGGTACTTCTGCAGATATGCTATGCAATTTTTTAAAAAATAGTGCACCCGAAATATCGTTCCACTGTGAAAAACTAGTGAAAAAAAAATAATGAAAATGTGTCGTCGAGTTTTAAAGTATCGTTTCCTATAGCATGCGTAAATAAAGTGTATGACCCCTTAATTTGGCCGGAGGGTGCAGCAGTCAGGAGGTACAAATTTCCCAAGGATTTTTCCAACCAAGCCTAAACTCAGAAAGCTCATTCGTAAGTAAAGAAAGCATCTATAGTTGGTCTGCCCTACATCTTAATGTACAGGGACTGTCGAACAAAGTCAACTTAATAGAACTTAGCACTCAAGAATATGATCCTACTTTTTTGTGTCTTTCTGAGCATTAGCAAACTAGTGCCAGTATAGATTATTTAAAAATAAATGGCTACCATAAAGTGTGTGACTTTAGTAATATACACCACCAACATGGTGGTATTGTGATTTATGCAAAAAATAGTGTTTCTGAAAATTGTAAAATATTACATGACTATAATAATTTTTCTACTGAAATGCTGTTTGAATGTTCTGCCATAGAATACGAAAAATGTTGCATATTATTAGTGTATAGACCAAGAACGTCGACTGACATTAAGGATTTTCTTGACATTTTTTCTGAACTATTGACAAAAATTTTAGATAATTAGAAAAATATCTTAATCTGTTCTGATTTTAACATTGACCATCTGCCTAGTAGTAGAAACTGTAAATACTATAAAATGCTTAAAGATATATTTGACTCAAATAGACTAACATCTTTGCTTAATGGAGCAACTAGAATTGTTACTAATAGGAAAAATATTACCAGTACCTCTGGTCTTGATTATGTCATCACGCCCAAACCAGAACTTTTTTCTTGCAAAAATTTTGATGCTGGAATTTCCGATCATTTTTGTCAACTTATATATTGTCATGACGAGCAAGCAATATTACCTAAGGCAGTTCAACGGGAAACGGTCCGGTACCATAGGGTGGTTGACAATGGTTCAATTAACGAATTTAATTTTCTTTTTGATTCATTTAAAATAGACTTTACTCAGAGCAATATGGAAAAAAAATTTGAACACTTCTTTGATGCGTTTAATTGGTGCTTTCAAATAAACTGTCCAAATAAAGAGGTTAAGGAAAATAAGCTACACAATAAAAAAATTAATTTTTCTAATGAACTCCTAGAGGATCTTAAAAACTTAAAAAATTTACATTGGTTACAGAAATGTACTGAGGACTTTCAACTAAAAAATAAATATAAACACTTAAAAAAAGACATAAATGGGAAAATGAAAGCTACTATAAAAGGAAAATAAATAACTCAAAAAACAAAACAAAGACCACCTGGAATATAATTAATTTTTTAAATGGCAATAACCAAAATAATTCCAAAAGATACATTAACCAAATATGCACAGATAATGTCACTCTTACTAATGCAGAAGATATAGCAAATAGCTTTAGTAATTATTTATCTACTGTTGTAAAAAATAAATTAAATTCTCACTTCAGTAACGGTTTATCACAGGAATGCACTGTATCAAAAAAAAGGTTTTGATACCTTTCAATATACTAATGTAACTTCACAGGATGTTAGGTCTGCCATAAAAAAGTGACCCAATAAAAAATCAACGGGACCAGATGAGATACTTATTGCTTTGTTAAAGAGATGTTCGCCTAAAGTAATTGCTTGCCTGGTTTATTTAATAAATGTGTCTGTTTATGAAGGTATTTTCCCTTCGCGACTGAAAGAGGCTAAAATTTTACCTGTATTTAAAAAGGGCGATCCTCTTTTAATTGAAAATTATAGGCCCATATCTTTACTTAACTGTTTTTCAAAGGTTTTCGAAAAAGTTATTTAGAATAAGATAATTCCATTTCTTGATAATAACAAAGTTCTAACCTCACACCAGCACGGTTTTAGAGAAAAGCACTCTACAGAGACCGCAGCTATCGACTTTATAAAGAATATATATAAAAAACTTGATATAAATGAGAAAGTAGTAGCTCTACTGTTTGATCTAACAAGGGCATTTGACACAATAGACCCAGGCTTTGTTGTTAAAAAAATTGAAAGGCTAGGTATTAGAGGACCACTAAATAAATGGTTTAAATCATTTTTGAAGGGTAGAAACTTTAAAATAAAAATTGGTAATATTTTTTCGCAAATGACAAACTGTGACTTAGGGACCCCTCAAGGCAGTATCCTGGGTCCTCTAATTTTCTTGTTGTTCATAAACGACTTACCTGAATACATTTCATGTGGAATCGTTTTTATGTTCGCTGACGATACAACCATAGTCATCTCAGCCAAAGGTGACTGAGTTCTCAAACTGGAGTAAAAAGAATAACTTTATAATAAATCTGTCAAAGACCGTGTCTATGGAATTTAAGACAAAAATGCGGAAACCAATAAACCTAAATATTGTATTTAATAATATGAATTTGCCTGTTAGCCATAGTTCAAAGTTTTTAGGAATCATAATAGATTCTAACCTCGAATGGATCTTGCACATAGATGACGTTTGCTCAAGACTAAATAAATGTTTTTTTATGATAAAATCTTTAAAAAACTCATTAAGTGTTCCCAATCTCATAACTGTATATTACGCTAATGCGTACCCAGCCATGTCCTATGGTCTGGCGGTTTGGGGAAGTGCGCATGAACTGGACAGAGTGCTGGTAATGCAAAAACAAATCATAAGACTAATTTTTAGTATGCCATATAATGCATCCTGTAGGGAAGTCTTTAAGAATAGAAAAATATTAACAGTTACAAGTATTTATATATATATAGCAACTCTTAATGTATATCTATCAAAATCAAGATAGCTTCATGTCGCATAGATCTTTTCATCGTTATCCGACTCGAAACAGAAAATTTTTATTTTGAAAAACACAATCATGAATATGTTAAAAAAACTAGTCATTACTTAGGTTGCAGACTGCCGGAAAATGTAAAAAGGATTCAATCTATGGTACGTTTTAAAAAACAAATAAAAACTATACTATTAAGTAAAACTTTTTATTCTGTAACTGAATTTGAAAGTTATCTACTGGGCGGAGTGTGAATGTTATTCTTTATAACATCCTTACTTAATTAAAGCATCTTCAGTATGTATATTGTTTGTTATAAATTTGTTTGTTATAAATATGTATGTTATGTTTTTTGTTATATCTTGTATGTATTGTGTATTAATGCGTTTAATAGTAAGATTTCGTATTTTTTTTAATTATTTATTATTTTTGATATTACCTAAAATGGGATCATACATCCCTTTGATGACATGTCTTATTTACAACTTTTGTAGCTGAAAAGATGAATAAATTGTCTATTGTCTATTGTCTAAAAAAAAACTAAAATAGTGACAACATTTTGTAAGATTCAATTAAACCGTATTTTTAATTGAATATATGGTATTATATACCTCCACTACTTATTTGGGGTGATGATTTTAAAAATGAATACCGTGAGTGTTTCAGCTAGTAAAAATTCTCAAGTCTGACTGCTTTTCCCCTCCTACTTAGGACACTCAAGTCGATTGCTCGCTAACTTATGAAAACTGACAGAATTAAACTCTTGAATAATTTTACTCTTTTCTTTTTAGAAATGAATGTTTCAAGAACGGATCCAAAGATTATTTTATTAACAGGCATAAAAATATAACTGTATCAAATGCATCTAAAAAATTAGTGCAAATGTGTCAATATTCAAGTAGCAATAATACTGCAGGCACTAAAAGATTAGATAGATTTTTACAACAATATTCCCAAAAACCTTGGAATGAACCTCTTGCAAATTTAATCAATCAATCAGAAGAAGAGAATAGTTTACGAGATGATAAATTACAAAATGCACCACGTATTTTTGAAAGGGAAATTTGTAGCACTCAGCAAAATTTGTCAATTAAAAGTGAAACTTCGTCTAAAAACTCACTAAGAAGATTTGATAAAAGAACCTTACAAAATTACAAAACCACAGGATTAAAAACAAATTTCTTAAAAACAAAAAAGAGTTCGATAAAAAAATCATTTACGAACTCTTTCAAAAGTTCGTATAAAAAGAGTAATTCCTTTGTATATTTTAATAAAACCAAATCTATTAAAGA
This sequence comes from Pachyrhynchus sulphureomaculatus, assembly GCA_019049505.1. Taxonomy (NCBI): domain Eukaryota; kingdom Metazoa; phylum Arthropoda; class Insecta; order Coleoptera; family Curculionidae; genus Pachyrhynchus; species Pachyrhynchus sulphureomaculatus. Next base: position 5,232,748 of record CM032447.1, on the reverse strand, counting down.
GAAAGGAAATGATGGATCTTCTCGATTTTCCGATGGATCAGTTTTTTCTATAAGTAGCTTTTCTGAAAAGGAAATTTGTACTACAATATCAAGGAAAGTTAGTTCTTCATTTTCTGATAACTATAATGGATGTGCTAGATCAAGGATATGGACAAAATGGAAAAGAGGTATTTTTTTATGTAGCAATAAAGTAACAGTATGTATAAGATTTTTTGAATAATTTTTCAGTAGTAAAAGAAAAAATTGTAATAAAATAAGACGAATAACAATAAGAGTATAGAAACAAACAATATGGGTGATTTGTCTTTGTATAAGGGTTTTAAGTACACATTCACTAAGTATTTTTGAATGGAAAATTTGGGGCGCTCGGCAAAATCTATCGGCTAGAAATATAGAACCAACTAAAAATTGCTTTAAAAAAATTATTAAAATAACCCTAGCAAATTACAAGAAATTAAAAACAAATTTCTTAAAAATAAAAAACACCGACCAAGTGAAAGTCAGACATTTTTTTCCTATCTTTGTTTTTATATACCAGATAAAATACACAGCCCCACAAAAAAAAAGTGGGGTATACTTTTGATGCGATATATCAGATCCGTAGTATTTTTGCCCGCTGATCACAAATCTGACGTCAGAATATCGCCATCATATCTCAATTTTTTTCTAACCTCAAAAAATAGGTAAAAATTAGTAAAAATTAAGAAAAATATACTCCTAAAAAATTGATTCAAGCTTTTTCATGAATCCAAAGATGTATTAATATGTATTCGGACACGCTAAGCTAATATTCATCGGTTGGATTAAGCCATACAGTTCTGTTTTCTTTCTAACCTCAATAAATCAGACAGATATAGTGCTTCTCGAATGCAAAAACGAATTCAAATTAAATTTCAGCCGATTCTTACCAAATTTGGTACACGGGGGTTTTTTGGGTTGCTGATCATGAATCTGAGGTCGGATTTGCAAAATTCAAAATGGCGGATCCAAGATGGTGAACAAAATTTTTGAAAACCAACCGACTCCTACCAAATTTGGTATACAGTTGGGGAATCCTCAAACCTGATACTCTTAAACCCTAAACCCTGAAACCTTACACTCCCACACCCTGTAACCCCAAAAAATAGACCTCAATAACCCTGTAACTTTAAAAATGAGACCCAATAAACTCAAAACCAGGACTTTTAAACCATATACTCTCAAATAGTAGACCCTTAAGCCCTAGAATTGCGAAGGTTAGACCCGCGCCTAACTTTCCTTTTTTTGGCTGTATCTTGTTCTTTTTTCCGCGAATGACCTATTCAAAGGCTTTCTGCCCAAACGCTTTTGAGGACTTGTTTCTCTTTTTAGCGACCAGCAATAGTCCGCTAGCATATGGTCATCCCATCGTCCTTGATACCGATTTTCTATGATTTTCAGATCTTGGTGAAAACGTTCCCCTTGCTCCTCACTGTAGTCACCAAGATTATCTGGGAAATCATCGATGTGGGAGTCCAAGAAATGTAATTTTAGATTCATTAAGCAACCTAATGTTTGAAAATTTTTTACCATTTTCTCGACTATTTCTTTGTACTTAGGACTTTTATTATTTCCCAAAAAGTTTGTTGCGACTTCTTTAAAACTAAGACAAGCAGCTTTTTCAACTTTATTCATTTTAGTAACAAATAATGAATCTTGAAACAATTTTCTTATTTGTGGCCCGTAAAATACGCCTGCCTTAATTTTAGCTTCAGAAAATTTCGGAAATTTTTTATGCAAATATTTGAAACATGGGCCGTTTGTATCTAATGCTCTCTTGAATTGCTTCATAAGTCCAAGCTTAATGTGAAGCGGGGGAATAAGAACTTTTCCTGGATCTACCAATGCATGCAATGGTGGAAACAATACATTATTTTCACCAGGAGTGAACGATTCTCTTGTTGGCTAAATTTTTTTCTTATAATGACGTTCCCTGTCTCTGCTATTCCATAGACATTTATAACAGGGATAAAGTGTAAACCCTGACTGTTGGCCAAGCAATATTGTTACAATTTTCAGATCTCCACAAATTTTCCAGTTATGATCAGCATATTTTATTTTTATCAAAAGCTGCTTCATTTTTTCATATTGCTCTTCCATAACTGTGGAATGAGCAATCGGAATGGGAGCGTAAACGTTGGTATTATGCAGCAAAACTGCCTTAATGCTCCGTTTAGAAGAATCAATGAACAGTCTCCATTCTTCAGGATCGTATGAGTTATTTTAAAATTCATCCATTAGACATTTTACATCGGTACAATATGAAAGTAACAATTCCTCGTCCATTGTGAAATATTTTCGAAATTCTTCATCTCTGTTTCTATAATAAGAAATCGTAGCTTCTGGCTTAAGTAAATGTCTTTTCTTTAAAAAGGAAGCAAGATGCTCTGAACCATCTTTGGATAAGCCTAAATCTCTGACTAGATCACTAAGTTCTGACTGTGATACGAGTATTGGTTCTGGTTCACGGTTGTTTGGTAGAAATTCTTTATCTGTGTCACTAGTATATGATAGGTTGTCACTAGAACATTCATTAGTAACAGTGTTTGAATCTTTTTCGACAGTCTCAATGTTTTCGGCATGAACTGATAGGGTGAAATCATTTGTTTCCATAACATCAGCATCAAGTGGTTCAGGAGGCGGAATTAGTTTAGTTGGTCTTGTTACTGTCGAAACATCGTAATAGTGCTTTTATTTTTTCGGTTATGCCTAGATACAACATTCATACAAAAGTAGCAATCATTTTCACTGTATGGTCTATTCCATATTGCTGGTCTGGAATATTTAATCGCCTTCTTATTGATGTACAACATTATTTTGCAAGGACTGCAAATGATGTGGGGAACCCAATCTGTATCCTGGTGCTGTATTTCAATGTTAAAACAATCCTTATCCGTTATCGGTGACCCCATTTTACTCAATACGTATTGACAGCAAATATAACAAAATGAATCACTGTTTTTATCGCACTTATGAAAAGTCCATGTACCGTGAGACAGTTTTCTTGTAGCATTATACTCTACATGAGCCAAGTCACCCACACATGAAGAGCTACGGTCGCTGGATGACGACGGCTGCGGGCCCGCTTTCCCACCCTGACCAACCGCCGATACTGGGTTTCCGAGTCCCTGCATCGTTATTCTCTTTCTTCTACCTGCCATGACGGCATCTAAGCCGTTATCCAGGGACTCTGCCGGCTAGTGGAGTAACACCGTTGCCCACCGTCACCACGTGGAGGTGCCCTGGATGCAGGTAGAAGAATAAAAATCGACCGATGAATTTTCTCGGCGTTCAAAATGGCGCGAAAACATCTGTCATCTTGAATTTCGCAAATCCAACCTCAGATTCGTGATCAGCGACCCAAAAAATCCCCGTGTACCAAATTTGGTAAGGATCGGTTGAATTTTAATTTGAATTCGTTTTTGCATTCGAGAAGCACTATATCTGTCTGATTTATTAAGGTTAGAAAGAAAACAGAACTGTATGGCTCAATCCAACCGATGAATATTAGCTTAGCGTGTCCGAATACATATTAATACATCTTTGGATTCATGAAAAAGCTTGAATCAATTTTTTAGGAGTATGTTTTTCTTAATTTTTACTAATTTTTACCTATTTTTTGAGGTTAGAAAAAAATTGAGATGTGATGGCGATATTCTGACGTCAGATTTGTGATCAGCGGGCAAAAATACTACGGATCTGATATATCGCATCAAAAGTATACCCCACTTTTTTTTTGTGGGGCTGTGTTATCAGAGGGATAATTTTCATTTAATCTACACCTTATGGAAAAAATTCTAGAATTTTTCCGAAATTTTTTAATTAGTATTATTAGAGGTAGGGTGGGGGGATATTGATTTTTGGCAATTCTCTAAAAATAATATAAAGAAAAGTTTGCCCAAGTATTATATCTATAATATATAAAATGCAACGTCTCTCTGTCTGTCTGTCCGTTAGTGCGCTTATCACTGGAGAACCACTTATCCGATTTACGTACTTTTTTTTAAAAAACATGTTCATGAACATTACGATAGGTAGCATAAGGACTGAGCAGTGACGATAATAGCGAATGAAGTCGAAAAAAAGCTTGCCGCTAGCGCGTTCCTTTGCAATACACAGTCTAAACCATTAAATATGGAACAATATTATGTAGCAGAGAATATCTATAATCTATAATCTATAATATAAATAAAATGCAATGTCTCTCTGTCTGTCTGTCCATTAGTGCGTTTATCCCGCGAGACCCACTTATCCGATTTACGTGTCTTTTTTTAATTCATACATATATTCTTTGGCCAGGTTATATAATAATAATAATAATAATCTATATCTATAATATATATAAAATGCAACGTCTCCCTGTCTGTCCGTTAGTGCGCTTATCCCTCGAGAACGACTTATCCGATTTACGTGATTTTTTAAATTCATACATATGTTCTCTGACCAGGTTATAGATATATATTTTATTACATCCATAATATATATAAAATGCAACGTATCTCTGTCTGTCCGTCTGTCTGTCTGTCCGTTAGTGCGCCTATTACTGGAGAACCACTTATCCGATTTACGTACTTTTTTTTTTAAAAAAATCTATATGCTCTCTGGCCAGGTTATAGGATATATTTTATTGCGTTAGGTAACATAAAGAATAAGCAGTGACAATAATAGTGAATCAAGTCGGAAAAAAGGTTACCGCTAGCGTGCTCTCTTGCAATACACTGCCTAAACCATTAAATATGGAACAATATCATGTTGCAAAGAATATAATATATATATATATATAAAGTGCAACGTCTCTCTGGCTGTCTGTCTGTCCGTTAGTGCGTGTATCACTTGAGAACCTCTTATCCGATTTACGTGTTTTTATAAATTTATACATATGTTCTATATAATTCGATATAAGCCTAGATAATGGGAGATAAGGTGAGATAATGGGAGATAAGTATAAATAATGGGAGATAAGGAGAAATAATGGGAGATAAATAGAGATAAATCTAGATAATGGGAGTTATGGTGAGATAATGGGAGATAAGGAGAAATAATGGGAGAGAAGGAGAAATATTCCGAGATAAGTCGAGATAAGCTTAGATAATGGGAGATAAGGTGAGATAATGGGAGATAAGGAGAAATAATGGGAGGTAAGGAGAAATAATGGGAGATGAGCAGAGATAAGCCTACATAATGGAAATTATGTAGAGATAATGGGAGATAGGGAGATATAATGGGAGATAAGGGGGAATAATGGCAGATATTTCATTATGTTAGGTAACATAAGGAATAAGCAGTGATGATAGTAATGAATCAAGTCCACGCGAACGGAGCCGCGGGCACGGGTAGTCAGATATATTTTTTAACTCGTATTTTAACAAACTTTCATTTGACATCCCCTCGATGACCCTGAAATTTTTTTTCCACTTCCGATTTCACCGCCCAACTAATACCTTAGTTTAATATTTAACTTTCAAAACGAAATGGCTGTGAATGGGCCATCAATTTCTAGATTTGTGACAAATTCCAACTTTCTATGTGAAATAGTTTCGGAGAAAATCGGCTGTGATAGACAGACACCGAAGTGTCCGTCTGTCTGAAAATTGAAAGACGGAACACATAAGTGTTTCGTCTTTCAATTTTGATACGGAACACTGAAAAGCAGTCGGTGGAAAATTCATATACAAGTTAATTCAAAAGTTATCGTTGAAATATTACACGCTTTAGATACACGTATTTTAATGAAATTAAACACGTTTAGCCCAGTCGCCAGGGGTTTTGAGCTCTCATTAAATGTTAACGGGCTGCATTTTGGCACACAGGTAGTTTTTCGGACTTAGAATACGATACAAAAGGTTTGCTAAAGTTTGATGTACGCTAAGCCGACAAAATTCAAAATAAAATAAAAAATTCGGTTTTTCGGTGACATCTTGAAAAATTTTGGATGTTGTAGCTTCTACTTGATGGAAATTCATTAGAAATATATAATAAAAGACTGCTTTCAGTCAATTTCTACTGGTTTATTTAAACTGCGATGACGCTTTTCGCTGTCGATGCAGCTTCTTCAGATCTACATTTTATACTGTCAAGTTAGGTTTAATGTTCACAGTTTTATATAATTTCTCAATTATAATATTACACCTAATTAAATTACATTGATAGTATTGAAAAACTCACCCAGATTTGGAATTAGAAGAATAAATTCAATAACGGTGAATTGTTTAAATCTACCTGATCGTTGAGTAAAGTACCTGTAGTCCTTAATCGATTTATTTGCATTGTCTCTAAAAGGTTTAGTTTTAAACCTTTTTTGTTGGGTGTGTAAAATTTTGAAATTCTTGTTAAATGTGTGATTTTCTGTTAAAAGAAGATTAGCGTATGTTGAATTAGACTTTCTATGGATGAAACTTTTTTCGTGTTCTGTAATTCTTTGTATAAATGTACGTGCAGTTTGTCCTATGTATGTTTTAGGACATGACCTACATGTTAATTGATAAAACCCTGATTTATTGTCTTTATTGAATTGTGGTTTGTAGTTTTTGAGATATTTCCCTATAGTATTGTTAGTCTTGTAAGCTATGTTGACTTTTTTTGATGTAAAATTTTCCCAGTTTTTCTGTTGGTTTACCGAAATAGGTTAAGCATTTAAATGTGGTTTTTCTGTCCTTAAAACGTGGGTATATTTCTGAGATTGCCTTGTTTCTAAGTTTTTTCCTAACGATGTTATCGATTAAAGTAACCGAATAACCGTTGTTAACGGCTACTTGTTATATGTAATTTAATTCTTTAGTAAAATTCTCCTCTGATAAGGGGATATTAGTTAGTCTATGTGTAAAACTATGATAAGCTGCGAGTTTATGATGGTTAGGGTGGTGAGAACTATTGTGAATTGTGGTATCTGTATGACAAGGTTTGTGATATATTGCAAATTCATGTTTTTTCCTGGTTTTACTGATTGTTAAATCTGGGAAAATTAAATAAACCAGTGGAAATTGACTAAAAACAGTCTTTTATTATATATTTATCTTGAAAAATAAAAGATATATCGAAAAAACTAATTCTACCACGTAAAAGAGCGGGGAATTTTACAGGAACAGGTTAATTTGAAAGTCTACTCGCACCGCTCGAAGGTTAATCGACTATCATTTGTTTTCAGGGTGCAAAAAAAAACATTAAAAGACAGCTTTTTAAAGAGGAGATTTTCAGCTTTCCGATGATACTAATAGTTTTTATTTTTGTTGGTTTATAATTTGTAAAACTTCAACGAAATTTTTGTTTGCATGATTTTAACGGGCATACAGTAAATTGCAAATATTTAATAAAATATAGTATTGAAAAAAAAGAATCTTGTGCATATATCATCATTATACCTTAAGTTTCAATATAAGAATAATTAAAGATACCCATATTGTCTGTATTATTTAAAAATTGAGTTTTAAAATATGAAAATTTGCCTGCTGTAATGCGCCGCCGGCAATTTTACGTTCAAAGCAGTACGAAATAGTTAAAAAAAAAAAAAAAACCGGTCAAGTGCAAGTTGAACCTGCACAATTAGTGTTCCGTACGTTGATTGTTTTTAAAATAAAAATTTTTGTTAGGGTGGTATAAAATGATCAGTGACTTCACAAAACACACCTCAAATGAGTTTTCAACAAAGTTTGTTTCCAATCTTTACTGAAAACTGGTGACCTTGAAATTTTGTTTTTTTTTTTTTATATACCAAATAAATTATTAAAGGTAATGCACTCGTGATAATTTTCGTTCAATCTATACCCCGTGGAGATTATTCCAGAATTTTTTCAAAATTTGTTGGTCAGTACTTTTCGAGATAAGGTAGGGGACAGCGATTTTTTAAAAGTAATACGAAGAAAAGTGTGCGCAAGTATTACATTATATATATATATATATATATATATATATATATATATATATATATATATATATATATATATATATATATATATATATAAATATATATATATATATATATATATATATATATATATATATATATATATATATATATATATATATATATATATATATATTTTACTCGTGTTTTACAAGCTTTCATTTGACACCACACTCGATGACCTAGTAAAAAAATTTTTTTTTCACTTCCGATTTCACCCCTCAAAACGAACCCCTTAAGTCAAAACTTATGTTACGGTGGTATAAAATGATCAGTGACTTCACAAAACACACCCCAAATGAGTTTTCAACAAAGTTTGTTTCCAATCTTTACGGAAATCTGATGACCTTGAAATTTTGGTTTTTTTTATATACCATATAAACTATTAAAGGTAATGCACTCGTGATAATTTTCGTTCAATCTTCACCCCGTAGAGAATATTCCAGAATTTTTTCGAAATTTTTTGATAAGTACTTTTTGAGATAAGGCCCGGGACAGCGATTTTTCGCGAATTTTTAAAAATAATACAAAGAAAAGTGCGCGCAAGTATAATATTATATATATATTTTTTACTCGTGTTTTCACAAGCTTTTATTTGACACCACACTCGATGACCTAGTAAAAAATTTTTTTTTTCATTTCCGACTTCATCCCCCAAAACTAACCCCTTAAGTCAAAATTTAATTCTCAAAACTACATGGCTCTGATGAGGCCATCAATTCCTATATTACTACCAAATTTCACCTTTCTATGTCAAATAGTTTCGGAGAAAATCGGGTGTGACAGACAGACAGACAGACAGACAGACAGACAGACAGACAGACAGACAGACAGACAGACAGACAGACAGACAGACAGACAGACAGACAGACAGACAGACAGACAGACAGACAGACAGACAGACAGACAGACAGACAGACAGACAGACAGACAGACACCGAAGTGATCTTATAAGTGTTCCGTACGGAACACTAAAAAGTGGTCGTTTTTTTTTTAATTACAGTTGAAAATATACTTGATATTAGAAAATCATTAAAAACTTTAAAAAAAAATTCTCTTTTTTTGTAATTTTGTTCTTAAAAAAGTGTTCAAGAGGTTTTCGGGTGTCCTGAGCGTTTATCAGCTTGAATGGATGTACGACCTCGTTTAAATTCAGCAGCCTACGTTTTAACAAAGTATTTTATAACAGTCCGCACTTTATTTTTATCAGTTTTTTTAGAAAATATTAAAATTTGTTGGTTTACACGATTGCTACAAAAAGAAAACTAAACACACGTGTTTGAAATTTCACAGCACGCCATCTAGTAAATGATACGTTAACAAATATCATAATAATTTGATTATCTTAGCGCTATATCTGCATAGAGCCGGGAACTTTTGGAATGGTCCTCATACACGTTCTACTTGCGTTGCATCAGCGAGAAACTCGATAAGACACATTTTAACTTGTAGATGCTTTATTGTACTTGTTCATTTCTTAAAAGTTTCATTCTTGAACACTATTTTACACAATAGATATAGATACACCAATAACTATTTTAGATAGCATTGAGAAAAATCGTAAAAGTAATATAACAAATAACATTAAAATTATGGAAACAAAACATGTGTATGATTCGCCATTGTATAAAGGATTGGATTTCATCAATAAACTTACCAAAGACTACGAGAATTATCATTCAAAAAATGAGAATAATTCAAGAAATAGGTCCTGTTGTTCAAGTGATGGTAAGTTAAGAACAAATATTACCTTTTTTGAGATTATTATTGGTATTTTCGGTGCATTGAAGTATGCAGCCGGCCTCACTAGCGTGGTGGATTAACAGGTTGACTGCCGACCACTCCGACGGAGTGCGTCGGGTCTCTTCGCCAACGCCGTCTACTCCGATCGGAGTTCGACATGCGTTCTTACGAAACGTTTTAGTATTCCATCGGCGTCGTATATGAAACGTGTTTCTAGTGGTGGCGTTGCTTAAAAACGCAAGTTCTAACAGGTGCTTAAGTGGTTCCGCGGATTTGCTTTTGGTTTGGTTGTAATCTGCCGTACAATATGGACAATCAACCTGGGCCTTCTGGTATTAAAAAAAGACATTGTAGTGATGAAAAAAAGGTATATGATAAGAAAAAGAAGCTAACTGACACTGAATTATTGCAGCTATTGGAAGAAAGCGGAGGTAGTAGTGACGAACATTACGTACCAGACACAGACGATAGTGATGTAAATTCAAGCTCCGAGTCCGAAGAAGAGAATTTTATAGACCCTATTCGGCCACATCAAACACTTCCTAGCCTTGATGAGATAAAATGGAACGACAGAGGTGCGTTAAAACAAATTTTGTTCCAGAAAACCCAGGAATTATTGGTGCAAATTCCAGGACAGGGTGCACCTATCGATTTTTTTCGATGATCATTGATGATGATTTTTTACAAACTATTGTAGAACGAACGAACTCTTACGCAGTCGAGGTTTTGCTGCGCCCAGAAACAAGTACAAAATCACGTATTACTAATTTTAAAGATCTTACTCTTGACGAACTAAAAATTTTTTTGGCCCTGTTACTTCACACTAGCACAATATCCTTGAGCCCTCTTAACGATTATTGGAAAACTGATTCGCTATTTAATCTACCTGTTTTTAGAAAATATATGTCAAGGAATAGATTTTTGCTTATCTTGAGGTGTTTGCATTTTACATCTCCAGATATGGATCCGGCAAATCGGCTAGGAAAGATTAGATTTGTGGCAGATTTTTTTAACAACAAGATGGGAGAAATTTACTATCCTGGAAGAGAGTTGTCTTTGGATGAAGCTATGGTACTTTATCGGGGTCGTCTCCAGTTTAAACAGTATATCAAGAATAAGCGTCATAAGTATGGTATGAAGTTATACATGCTGACAGAGCCTAATGGACTTATTTTGAAATTTCGTGTCTACGAAGGTGCGACAGATGTTTATGGTGGAAGCGGACATACTGAAATGATGATGATAAAAATTGGGCGTGGGACATGCTGTTTATCTAGACAATTTTTACAATAGTGTTAATTTAGCTAGGAAATTACTTCAACAAAATACATACTGCACTGGTACGCTGAGAGCTGAGAGGAAAGATAATCCGAAAGAGGTAATGAGTGCAAACTTAAAACGTGGTGAGAATAAATCTATGTTTTGCAATGGAGTGCATGTCGGAAAATGGCGCGATAAACGCAATGTTCAATACATTTCAACAGAATTTGGAAGCGAAATGGGCATTTTTAAAAACAAAAGAAATCAAGAATCTGAAAAACCTTCCGCAATCATTGGATATAATGCTTTTATGTCCGGTATAGATAGACAGGATCAAATGATGGCATATTATCCTTGCAGCCGTAAAACCATTCGGTGGTACAAAAAGTTATTCATGCATGTGCTGCAAATGAGCATGATAAACGCCTATTTTTTGTACAATAAATATTCGCGGTCTGACCAGTTACGATTATATGATTTCCGATTGGATGTCATAAGAAATTTACTAGCCAGACGACCAATTACTAATTTGCCGCAAATTCCTCCAGGCCAAATAAATGTCCACAGCATTAGCAAAGTAGAAAAAATTGTTAGTGAAAAAAAAGGAACTAAAGAAACAAAACGGGTAAGCAGAAAGGAATGCAAAGAATGCAGGAAAAATAAAATAAGAAAGCCCTGGACAACCAGGTTTTTGCCTTAATTGCTTTGAGGATTACCATAAAAATGTACAAAAATGATTTAGAAATAAATGTTTTGAGTTCATGAGTTCGATTTATTATTTCTTTACTTATTTAATTGGACACTCCGATCGGAGTGTTCGGCATCTAGTAAAAATTTTCACTTGCAATGCCGATTACTCCGATCGGAGTGAAATTTTTTTTTTTAATATTTTGTATGGCACATAAAAAAAACACATCCAAGACTCATTTTAATTCATATTTACCACAATAAAATAAAAATATTTGGAAAAATCTTACCGGCGTCAACCACAAACTCAAAAATATAGATCGGCAGTCAACCTGTTAAGAGCCTGCATATGAAACCGATGCTCGCTGGTTCGATTCCGGTAATCGGCTAGGTGTGCGTGTGTTTATTTTTAGATAGTAGTTAATGTAGAAATCCAATAACGCCTTTGGTAGTACTACCGCGTTGCCCTAAAAATGCTGTGAAATACAAATATGTAGGTTTCGTCACTTGGGCAACGTGTACGGATATTATGACATAGTCATGAAAGGGGTAAAGATTCCTATAGTGGTGGGGGGTAGACTATAATAAATGTACATATATATATATATATATATATATATATATATATATATATATATATATATATATATATATATATATATATATATATGTACATGGACTGCCCGAAAAATAATGTCACCAAGTCAATTAAAAAACATTTATTAACCAGATCGGTACAATACATTAAAATTCTTTAAAATAGTCTTCTCCTGCGTCGATACATTTTTGCCAGCGTGACCTCCAAGCTGCGAAGGTGTCCTGGAAGGCTTGTTCAGAAATTTCTTTTAAAGCCGTTGTACAAGTTGCTCTCACGTCGTCAATTGTTTTGAAATGATATCCTTTCAGGGGGGGGGGGGGGAATTTCAAGCGGGAAATAAAAAGAAGTCTGGGGAAACCACGTTGGAATGGTAGGGTGGCTGGGGCAGCGTTGCCACGTTAGATTTGGTCAGGTAGCTGGTCACGACACGAAGGCGGCGTGAACTGGCGCGTTGTCATGGTGAAGTTTCCAATCGCTGCTGATGTGTGATCTGACGCGCTGGAACCTTAATCTCAGTTTCTTGAGCACTTCCACGTAAAATTTAGAGTTGATGGTTGTCCCAGGAGCTATAAATTCATGGTGGACGATCACTCTGATGTCAAAAGATACAATGAGCATGGTCTTGATATTTGATTTGCTCATTGGCCTTCTAAAACCGCCTTGTGCCTTCGTGATAAACACTCATCCCCGAAGGCTGTTGAAGCATTGGAAAAGCTGCCACTGTGGACTTGCAGAGTCTCAAACAGAACTTTATCGCGTATCTTTGTTTCAGTGAGCGATACATCGCGACTTGTAGAAGAGCCGAAACAGAGGTTCACGAAATCGTCTATCCTTTCCCTCCGAGAGCTCGGTGACAATTGAGCTTCACAATAAAATTGATGACATTACTTTCCGGACAGACCCATATTTATATATATATATATATATATATATATATATATATATATATATATATATATATATATATATATATATATATATATATAAATATATAGTTATTAAATTGTTTCATACGCACGCTCTCTTACGTGTCAAGCGCTAGTTTCTATATTGATGAGATCTTTTTCAGGAAAACCTACATCCCAAACACTTAATAAATTGTTTGAAAGTAATTCCAATAGAGGGAAGAGTGATTGTAAAAACCAAAAGATATTTGCTACTGAAGGTAAAACTAAAAAGAAGTTACTCTTTGGGAGTTCATCCGAAATAAGTTTTATAACAAGAAGTAGAACTCTACGTACACAAAAGTATCAACCAAGAAACATTGAAAAGCGGCAAGATTCATACGAAAAATCTCACAAGCAGAAAAATAAAATGTATGAGAAAGAATTAAATCACAGAAAGACTACGAGTATACCAAATTATTTCTCTCAAAGAAAGCAAGTTAATATAAATTGCTTTGAATATAAAGCTGTCGGCCGGACAAAAGATTATATTAGCTTAGAGGAAAAAGAAAGTGAGAAGCAATTTACTGGAAAAGCCGAAACACATCAGAGTACTGAAAATAGTTCCCTATTTCGTAGACGAGAATACAGAAAAAAGGATCCAACCATTGAAAACTGGTTAAAAAAATATTATTTTAGGATTGACGAATCTGAAAATAAAAATAATTCTGATTCAAATTTAATACGAAATTCAGAGGAAAGTGAGTGATACGTATATTTCCGTCACTTTTTTATTTTTAGACTTATCGCTAAACAGTTAATAGAGAGATTTGGCAACGTTTATTTTGGGTCGCCATTGTTGGTACCTTTTTGCACTCGCAAAATTAAAGGGAAGAAATTAAATATAAAGATTGTTATTATCGGTATTGGAAGCATGCGCAGTCGTAAAATGGTGGAATGGTTCCTCTATTTACTACAATGAATGCTGTAATTTAAATGATAACAGTGACGTCTAATGGGAACCCATCGTTTGAAGCTTGTGTAGTGTTAGAGCAAAATAAGAATTAGTGCAGTAAAAAAAGCATTTGAAATTGCACAGTCTAGATACAGCAATATTATAATTTTGTCCTCTCTGGGGTATCACCAGAAGTATTGTCCTCAGTTATGGACCTCGAAAAACTTGTGCTCTTTTGTTTATAAATAATTTAAGTTTTTAAAACGCGTTTTTTGCGCTTAAAATGTGACTAACACTTACGTAAGTCGGATCCAGACAAAAAACCAAACTCTTCGTAATGTTATTTCTAATAAATACTAGTTGGTTTTAAGTCTCTCAAGTGCCTACATAACCTACAAAATTGAAAAAAACAGGCAAAAACTTTTTTCATTTTATTGTACAGGTCGGCTTGAAACTTTCAGAAAATATACCCTTTATTATAGTAAAAATCCCACCCATTGGTGGGACGAAGAAATTGAAGAAAAACGGAAAAGCTATCACAAATACTTAAGTTCAAAGAGCACAAATGACAAATTAAAATACAAAGAATTCCAAGCTAGAGTACGCAAAATGATTAGTGACAAAAAGAACAACCAATGGGAAAAGACATGCTCAAGACTCAACACTTACATAGGAGGAAGGAAAAGCACAGAAAGCTGGAGACTTCCTAAAAATATGAGAACAGAACGGAAAAGAAAAATCTTCTCACCAATAACACCAGAAAAATGGAACCAACGCTTTACAAATATACAGAAGATACACTAGAGTTTAAAAGTACCCAGCATGGAAACCCAAACATAGTTATACGAGGATCCCCAATAAGGATATCAACATCAGAAGTTAAATAAGTATGTACAACGCTAAAAAATGGTAGAGTCCCAGGACCAGGAAACATCCCAGGAGAGATAGTAAAATACGGAACTGAAAAGCTATTTAGCGCTTTGAGGAACTTATTCCAAAGATGCATTAACACATCAGAAGTACCTGAGGAATGGAAAATATCATACATATCAACAATTCATAAGAAAGGAGACAAAAATAATTGCGATAACTATCGGGGAATAACGGTTACAGGATCTATTAGCAGAATATACGGAAAAATACTTAAAAATAGAATAGAAACGGAATACGCGGACGTAGAAGCTGAAGAACAGGCAGGCTTTAGAGCAGGAAGATCCACAATAGACCATCTCTTCTCACTGACACAAATCCTAGAACAGAAAACCGCATTTGATCAGGAAGTCCATGTCTTGTTTGTTGATTTAAAAAAGGCCTACGACGGCGTGCCCCTAATGAGATTGTGGGAAACACTACAACAGAGTATTGTAAGCACCGAAATAATTAAAGCCGTAAAATCCTTATACCAAGACGCAAGAAGTAGAGTGAAAATGAAATATGGTATAACAATAGGGTTCCAGGTCACAAAGGGTCTCAAACAGGGCTGCTATATATCCTCAACGCTATTTAAAATCTATTTGGAGAATGCACTGAAGAACTGGAAAAGGAAATGCAGCAGTATGGGATTACCACTGGATGACGATACTACATTGTACACGCTATCATTCGCGGACGACCAGGTAGTAGTCGCTCAGGACATCGATGATATGGAATACATGACACGAAAACTTATGGAGGAATATGAAAAATGGGGCCTAGAAGTCAATATTAAAAAGACCGAGTACATGTGCGTCGGAGGACAACAGCAGGACTTGAAACTGGCCACAGGACACACCATCAAACACTGTGCCAGTTATAAGTATTTGGGAACGAGAATATCTAGGGACGGAACACTGGAACAAGCAATATTCGAGAGGAATATCCAAGGAAGAAAAGTGATTACAATGCTTAATAGTATACTGTGGGACAAAAACATAACCATTGAAAATAAGAAGAGAATTTACAACTCAGTAGTGAAAAGTATAATAACTTACAGCTCCCAGGTGTGGCCATTGAAAGAAAGAACAGAAAAAAATACTAAAAGCTACAGAAATGGATTTCTGGAAACGAACAGCTAGAAAATCCAGAAAAGACCGCATATCAAATGACATGATAAGACGAGCTTTAGAAATAACGCACGATATAGTGGACGAAATTAGAACCCAACAGTTGGTTTGGTACGGACATGTACAGAGAATGTCACAAGACCGACTACCTAAAAAGATATTAAATTGGAACCCTCATGGAAGAAGAAAGCGAGGAAGACCACGCCAAAGCTGGAGAGCAGGAATCAACAAGGAAGTACTAGAGAGAGATCTGGAGGAGGAGGGATGGAGAAACCGGGAGGAGTGGAAATTAGGCATCGGAAGACGGAAGACGTTATAAAACCGACGCCAGCTTTCCGATGCCATTCAAAAAAGTTTTTTTGGAGTCATTTTAACCGGTTTTTTTTTATTTGTTTATTACTCAAATAACAACAAATGCATATTTTAAGTCATTTTCATGTTAACGAAAATAAAGGTCTCGCGATTCTCTACCAAATGTAATAAATATTTTAATTTTTTTTTTCAAAATGACCGAAAAAACTCATTTATTTGATTAAAAACAAAATGTAAATAAAACAGTTAAAATGACTCCATAAAAATTTATTTTGATGGTATTGGAAAGTTTGTGTTGAGATCTAAATGTTGAAGAAAAAAGATCCCCTTTGGACCAAATGGCATAAAATGGTGGGTAATTCAAAATTTAAATGACAAATTCAATTGTGCCCACTGGGTTCAATATTTTTGTACAAAAATTTCAAACTATTTTTGCTACACCAAAAGGCATATTTTCTGAAAGTTTCAATCGGTTTACTTTGTCGACCTGTACAATAAAATGGAAAAACAGTTTTTTGTCCGTTTTTCAATTTTGTAGGTTATATACACACCTGACTAACTTAAAAGCAACGAGAATTTGTTGAAAATTTTATTACGCAAAATTTGTATTTTTTTGTCTCGTTTCGGAGTTATTCACATTTTAAGCTCAAAAAACGCGTTTTGAAAACTCAAATTGTTTATAAACAAAAGAGCACAAGTTTTTCGAGATCCAAAACTCAGGATAATTCTCCAGGTGATACAACAGAGAGGATAAAATCATAATATTGGTGTAACTAAACTAATGCCTATCTCATCATTATTTTGAGCTTTTTTTTACTGCACTAAATTCCTTTATTAAGAGTAATAATTTCTCTTATTAATGAACTTGTAAGATAGCTTATTTGAGAAGTTCGGTATTCGTATCGCCGTTTTTTTTTATTTATTTATAACGGCTGTCCCAAGAACCAACGTATTCCCTTCGAGGGTTGATAGGCCAGCTTATAACTCACCAGAATATGTAAATATCACCTTAGTGTTCATTAACCTAACCTTACTAACTTGCTTTTTTTAGTATTCCGTACGGAACACTTATAAGATCACTTCGGTGTCTGTACGTCTGCCTGCCACACCCGATTTTCTCCGGTACTATTTGAAGTAGCAAGTTGAAATTTGGCACTAATATAAGAATTGATGACCTCATCAGAGCCGTGTAGTTTTGAAAGTTAAATTTTGACTTAAGGAGTTAGTTTTGGGATGAAATCGGAAGTGCAAAAAAAAAATAGCAGGACCTCGAGTGGCATGTCAAATGAAACCTTGTAAAAATACGAGTTCAAAAATATATATAATGTAATACTTACGTATTCTTTGTATTATTTTTAAAAATTTGCAAAAAATGGCTCCTGATCTCGAAAAGTACTCACCAAAAAATGTGGGAAAAATTCTGGAATATTCTCCACAGGGTATATATAGGGTGGGCCATTTAAAAGTTTAAATTTAAAAATACAATAAAACAAAAACGGTTTAAAATTTTGCCAAATTTATTTTTTTGTTGTGAAGTACAATTGTTCCGGTTAGAGATGGAATATTATTTCATTCATATGGCTGCCGCGGCTGGCCTCACAGTACCCCATTCGATCGGACCAATTTTCGAACACTTTTTCGAGTGTATGGGGTCGTATCTCGGCAATGGCATCACGAATGTTGGCCTTCAAATGCTCAATTGTCTCTGGTTTGTCGGCATAACACTTGTCTTTATCGGCGCCCCACAGAAAATAGTCCAACGGTGTCAAATCGCAGCTTCTTGGCGGCCAATTGACATTACCATTTCGGCTAATTAAACGGCCATCAAAGGTTTGACGCAATAAATCGATTGTGGCATGAGATGTGTGGCAAGTTGCACCATCCTGTTGAAACCAAACATCGTTCACATCAATACCATGAAGAGTGGGCACAAAAAAATCGGTTATCATGGTGCGATAGGTGTCTCCATTGACCGTAATGGTTGCGCCGTCTACAGCTTCGATATTTTTGGGTGTACGCACTGGCGCATCAACAGTGAAACCAGTTTCACGAACTTTAGCAATAAACTTGCGTATACCGGGCACTGTTGGTCCTTCTCTGCGACCAAATTTTGTACGACATTTTCGTGCAATTTCCGACCAATTGTCTTTGTTTTGGAAATAAATTTCCAATAAATCCCAACGTTGCTCAAGCGTAAATCGATTCATTTCGTTCAGTGAAGATAATATACTGAATTTTGTGACAGAATAGAATAACATAAGTATTGCCAGATTCGAAATAACCGGTGGTTCAAATTTAAACCGATAAATGGCCCACCCTTTATATTGAACGAAAATTATGTGCATTACCTTCAATAATTTATTTGGTATATAAAAAAAAATCAAGACCATCAGTTTGCAGTAAAGATCGGAAAAAAATTTTGTTGAAAACTCATTTGGGGTATGTTTTGTGAAGTCACTGATCATTTGATACCTCCGTAACAAAATGTTTTATTTTAAAAGCAGTCAACGTACGGAACACTAATTGCGCAAGTCTGACTTGCACTTGGCCCGTTATTTTTTTTTATGCGATACTGTCACATACTATGAAGGTCTAAATTTAAGATATCTGGTATATTTGTAATGATATGTATAAACAGTTTTTTAAATTTTATCAAATGAAATATTTTTGTCATCCTAAAGGGCATATGTGTAGGGCTTCCCTTTGAAGTTCCTAACTCACTGTAATTTGGTAAATGCATGCAAACATACAATTTAATTTTCTTATGAAGGATTATGATGTGTATTAAATTATGATCCAATCCATCTGGGCATAACTAACAAAAAAACGAAACTAGAGTTAAAAATGCACTTCTCCTTTTTAGTGTTCCGTACGGAACACTTATAAGATCACTTCGGTGTCTGTCTGTCCGGCTGTCTGTCCGCCTGTCTGTCCGCCTGTCTGTCCGTCTGTCTGTCCGTCTGTCTGTCCGTCTGTCACACCCGATTTTCTCCGTAACTACTCGTATTTGTCCTAGGAAGTTTAAATTTGGTAATAGTATAGGAATTGATGGCCTGATCAGAGCCATGTAGTTTTGAAAGTTAAATGACTTAAGAGGTTAGTTTTGGGGGTTGAAATCGGAAGTGAAAAAAAACATTTTTTTACTAGGTAGTCGAGTGTGGTGTCAAATGAAAGCTTGTGAAAACACGAGTAATATATATATATATATATATATATATATATATATATATATATATATATATATATATATATATATATATAATGTAATACTTGCGCGCACTTTTCTTTTTATTATTTTTAAAAAATAGCGAAAAATCGCTGTCCACCCGCCTTTTCTCGAAAAGTACTTATCAAAAAATTTTGAAAAAATTCTGGAATATTCTCCACGGGGTGTAGCTTGAACGAAAATTATCACGAGTGCATTACCTGTAATAATTTATCTGGTATATAAAAAAAACAGAAATTTCATGGTCATCAATTTTCAGTAAAGATTGGAAATAACCTTTGTTGAAAACTCATTTGGCGTGTGTTTTGTGAAGTCACTGATCATTTTATACTTCCATTACAACATTTTTTATTTTAAAAGCAATCAACGTACGGAACACTAATTGCGCAAGTTCAACTTGCACTTGACCGGGTTTTTGTTAATATAAAGACATAATTAGAAAGTGCTTAATTTAAGAGTTGCAAAATCTTTTCGTTTACATTGCGCATGCTTTGAATAACGATAACGATAAAGGTATGTTAAAAATAGAGAGATTTTGCAACGCTTATTCTTCACATGCCTTTGTCCTTATCGTTATTTAAAGCATCCGCAGTATTAAAGCGAAATAATCGCAAGATAAGGTTAACATTCATCTTCTCTAAACTTTTTTTCATTCATTTCGTGGTTAAACACACCGGTTACACAGCCCCACAAAAAAAAAAGTGGGGTATACTTTTGATGCGATATATCAGATCCGTAGTATTTTTGCCCGCTGATCACGAATCTGACGTCAGAATATCGCCATCACATCTCAGTTTTTTTCTAACCTCAAAAATAGGTAAAAATTAGTAAAAATTAAGAAAAATATACTCCTAAAAAATTGATTTAAGCTTTTTCATGAATCCAAAGATGTATTAGTATGTATTCGGACACGCTAAGCTAATATTCATCGGTTGGACTGAGCCATACAGTTCTGTTTTCTTTCTAACCTCAATAAATCAGACAGATATAGTGCTTCTCGAATGCAAAAACGAATTCAAATTAAAATTCAACCGATCCTTACCAAATTTGGTACACGGGGATTTTTTGGGTCGCTGATCACGAATCTGAGGTTGGATTTGCAAAATTCAAGATGGCAGATGTTTTCGCGCCATTTTGAACGCCGAGAAAATTCATCGGTCGATTTTTAATCTTCTACCTGCATCCAGGGCACCTCCACGTGGTGACGGTGGGCAACGGTGTTACTCCACTAGCCGGCAGAGTCCCTGGATAACGGCTTAGATGCCGTCATGGCAGGTAGAAGAAAGAGAATTACGATGAAGGGACTCGGAAACCCAGTATCGGCGGTTGGTCAGGGTGGGAAAGCGGGCCCGCAGCCGTCGTCATCCAGCGACCGTAGCTCTTCATGTGTGGGTGACTTGGCTCATGTAGAGTATAATGCTACAAGAAAACGGTCTCACGGCACATGGACTTTTCATAAATGCGATAAAAACAGTGATTCATTTTGTTATATTTGCTGTCAACACGTATTGAGTAAAATGGGGTCACCGATAACGGATAAGATTAAAACCTTATATAAGGATTGTTTTAACATTGAAATACAGCACCAGGATACAGATTGGGTTCCCCACATCATTTGCAGTTCTTGAAAATAATGTTGTACATCAATAAGAAGGCAATTAAATATTCCAGATCAGCAATATGGAATAGACCATACAGTGAAAATGATTGCTACTTTTGTATGAATGTTATATCTAGGCATAACCGAAAAAATAAAAGCACTATTACATATAACGATGTTTCGACAGTAACAAGACCAACTAAACTAATTCCGCCTCCTGAACCACTTGATGCTGATGTTATGGAAACAAATGATTTCACCTTATCAGTTCATGCCGAAAACATTGAGACTGTCGAAAAAGATTCAAACACTGTTACTAATGAATGTTCTAGTGACAACCTATCATATACTAGTGACACAGATAACGAATTTCTACCATACAACCGTAAACCAGAACCAATACTCGTATCACAGTCAGAACTTAGTGATCTAGTCAGAGATTTAGGCTTATCCAAAGATGGTTCAGAGCATCTTGCTTCCTTTTTAAAGAAAAGACATTTACTTAAGCCAGAAGCTACGATTTCTTATTATAGAAACAGAGATGAAGAATTTCGAAAATATTTCACAATGGACGAGGAATTGTCACTTTCATATTGTACCGATGTAAAAGGTCTAATGGATGAATTTCAATATAACTCATACGATCCTGAAGAATGGAGACCGTTCATTGACTCTTCTAAACGGAGCATTAAGGCAGTTTTGCTGCATAATACCAACGTTTACTCTCCCATTCTGATTGCTCATTCCACAGTTATGGAAGAGCAATATGAAAAAATGAAGCAGCTTTTGATAAAAATAAAATATGCTGATCATAACTGGAAAATTTGTGGAGATCTGAAAATTGTAACAATATTGCTTGGCCAACACTCAGGGTTTACACTTTATCCCTGTTATAAATGTCTGTGGAATAGCAAAGACAGGGAACGTCATTATAAGAAACAAATTTGGCCAACAAGAGAATCGTTCACTCCTGGTGAAAATAATGTATTGTTTCCACCATTGGTAGATCCAGGAAAAGTTCTTATTCCCCCGCTTCACATTAAGCTTGGACTTATGAAGCAATTCACGAGAGCATTAGATACAAACGGCCCATGTTTCAAATATTTGCATAAAAAATTTCCGAAATTTTCTGAAGCTAAAATTAAGGCAGGCGCATTTGACGGGCCACAAATAAGAAAATTGTTTCAAGATTCATTATTTATTACTAAAATGAATAAAGTTGAAAAAGCTGCTTGGCTTAGTTTTAAAGAAGTCGCAACAAACTTTTTGGGAAATAATAAAAGTCCTAAGTACAAAGAAATAGTCGAGAAAATGGTAAAAAATTTTCAAACATTAGATTGCTTAATGAATCTAAAATTACATTTCCTGGACTCCCACATCCATGATTTCCCAGATAATCTTGGTGACTACAGTGAGGAGCAAGGGGAACGTTTTCACCAAGATCTGAAAATCATAGAAAATCGGTATCAAGGACGATGGGATGACCATATGCTAGCGGACTATTGCTGGTCGCTAAAAAGAGAAACAAGTCCTCAAAAGCGTTTGGGCAGAAAGCCTTTGAATAGGTCATTCGCGGAAAAAAGAACAAGATACAGCCAAAAAAAGGAAAGTTAGGCGCGGGTCTAACCTTCGCAATTCTAGGGCTTAAGGGTCTACTATTTGAGAGTATATGGTTTAAAAGTCCTGGTTTTGAGTTTATTGGGTCTCATTTTTAAAGTTACAGGGTTATTGACGTCTATTTTTTGAGGTTACAGGGTGTGGGAGTCTAAGGTTTCAGGGTTTAGGGTTTAAGAGTATCAGGTTTGAGGATTCCCCAACTGTATACCAAATTTGGTAGGAATCGGTTGGTTTTCAAAAATTTTGTCCGCCATCTTGGATCCACCATTTTGAATTTTGCAAATCCGACCTCAGATTCATGATCAGCAACCCAAAAAACCCCCGTATACCAAATTTGGTAAGAATCGGTTGAATTTTAATTTGAATTCGTTTTTGCATTCGAGAAGCACTGTATCTGTCTGATTTATTGAGTCAATCATCGCTCCTGATGAAGCTAACATGGTTAGCGAAACGCGCGTCGAGTGCAAAAATAAAGTGTTTGGTGTAGTGGTGATATATACTGAGTAGTGATTTATTGAGGTTAGAAAAAAAAAGAACTGTATGACTTAATCCAACCGATGAATATTAGCTTAGCGTGTCCGAATACATATTAATACATCTTTGGATTCATGAAAAAGCTTGAATCAATTTTTTAGGAGTATATTTTTCTTAATTTTTACTAATTTTTACCTATTTTTTGAGGTTAGAAAAAAATTGAGATGTGATGGCGATATTCTGACGTCAGATTCGTGATCAGCGGGCAAAAATACTACGGATCTGATATATCGCATCAAAAGTATACCCCACTTTTTTTTTTGTGGGGCTGTGAATTATCAGTATTTGATGGGGCAACACAAGTTTCTAAATTAAAATTGTGTCTAGCAGGTTTCTATCACTTCCGTCAATATTTCTAAGGTAATACGAATGTGCGATAAATAAAATTTCATTTGAAATTAGCATTACACACCCTGTAATGCCATTGTGCCAAAGATTGCAAAATCCCAACATAATCTGAACACTAATTAACTGTTGACAGTGTTATTTGCAATAAAATATTATTATTTCAATTTTATTGTATTTTCTTAGTGATTTGTATACCTAAGCAGGAAAAAAACAGGCCCTACCATAATAGCCATAAGAATAACGAAGTTCAAATAACCTCTGTTATAAGTTCTAAATAAGGGAAATCGTTATCCTTAATAAAGGATTCTCTTATTTTGTTTCAATACTGCGTAAGCTCCGACTGGTGGGCGCATACTTCAAATAATGATAACAGTTGAGTCCTTATATTTAACTTCTTCCCTTTACTACTGCGCAAGCTCCAAACGGTGGGCGCATGCTTCAGGAAAAGGTAAAGACAGTTGCCTACCAAAATAAAAGTTACAAAATCTCTCTAATAAACAAAATCTCTCTAATAGCGGAAGTAGCAGTTTATTTATCGTTTTAAAACAATGTAAAGAAAAAAGTGCAAAGGTGTTTTGAGTTCTTCCCTACTCTTTTTTGCTTACGGTGTTGTAAAATGATGTTTTTCATAATTACAAACACCCACACTATGGTATCTTTCTTTTTTTATCTGTGAGTTTTGCTCTTAAAGCTTCAGTGGGTTACATCAGCTTGGTTACTAATATCTTATGAGTACATACGGTACATAAAGCTTACCGATATATCAAATTTCGTGAAATATGTATGTTGGTGTTCAATTTTCTGATTTTAATGAAACTTCTTGTGTACGATCAGGGATTTGGCCACTAAAGTGCTGGTGAATCCGTTTTGTAGTTGAAAAGTTACCTTTATAAAAGTAGCATAATTAACCTACTTTCGAAAGTACAGTACAGTATTAGACTACCTCGCTTACTGTTCTTAGCTAAAAAGGAATAAATAAAATTAAAATTTTGAAAAAATAAACCAATTTCAAAAAGGTGACAGGTACAAAGTATAAATGTAAGTAATCTATAATTAATACTTAATACACCAAATATTATGCGTAAACACACACAAAATTAGGCAAAATTTTGAGGCGTGAAAAAAACACTAAATAAAACTTGATGTCAAAAATGAATTAGTATTAACAAGCTTATTCTTCATAACATAAAATATGTTAGATACTCTCTACTTTAACCACAAAAAGCATGTAAATCTCCAAATCTCTGTTAAGACATGAAAAACCATGAATTGAATATCAATAACTCCCTTTTAAGTAAATTTTTCCACGCCCCAGAGAATATTGCGCGCATGCAGCGTCGAGACAATACTTTTAGATTTTTGCCTTTTGATCTCCGTCCCGTGCAGTTAGACGTTAATACGCCAACTTCTGAGTTTTGCCTAATTTTGTGTATTTACACGTGTTATAATATATTTTGTGCATATGTATGTATATACATATTAATTAGATTTCTTGCATTTTTCGTTTAGAGCAAAATCAACAAAGCTTTCTTTTGATAGTTATATTTTATTTTGTAAGCAGGCAGGTACCAACTTTTTAAGATGAAAAGAATATATTATTTTAAAGAGTTGATTGATCGGTCCGTTACTTTGTGACAGTACATTTTAATAATAAAGTTACTTTGTTAACTGACACTAGATATATTTTTATAAAGATTTACCAATGCGTCATCGCGATTTCGTAGTACAACTACATTTTTATACGCTTAAGTAAGACTAAAACATATTTTTTGTATTTATTTTATATAGTGAACGGATGTGGGTATCCTAGGTGCTATAAAAGTTAGTAAAGGACAGAATTTCCGACGTCTACTTGACTATTTAGGAAATATATATTCTGGTTCTTTGAATATCTGTAAATTTCTATTGGTTCTAAAAAATTCAGTTTTGACCCTTTAGGTGCCGTATATAATACTGATTGATACAATTAATATTAGAAAATGGATGCTTAATTTCTAAAAAATGCTCAGCAAAGTGTGATTTTTTTCATTTTTTAACCTATAAGATGTATTATGTTCTGCGAATCTTGTTTTGAAATTCCGTCCTGTTTGGCTACGTAACAGCTCTCTTGACTCTTCTATAATATATATAAATTGCAACGTCTCTCCATCTGTCTGTCTGTCCGTTAGTGCGCTTATCACTGGAGAACCACTTATCCGATTTACGTACTTTTTTTTTCAAACGACGATAATAGTGAATGAAGTCGCAAAAAAGTTTGCCGCTAGCTCGTTCCCTTGCAATACACAGCCTAACCAATAAATATGGAACAATATTATGTAGCAGAGAATATCTATAACCTATAATCTATAATATATATAAAATGCAATGTCTCTCTGTCTGTCTGTTTGTCCATTAGTGCGTTTATCACGCGAGAACCAATTATCCGATTTACGTATCTTTTTTTAAATTCATCCATAAATTCTTTGGCCAAGTTATATAATAATAATAATAATAATCTATATCTATAATATATATAAAATGCAACGTCTCTCTGTGTGTCTGTCCGTTACTGCGCTTATCCCTCGAGAACCACTTATCCGATTTACGTGATTTTTTAAATTTATGACATATGTTCTCTGACCAGGTTATAGATATATATTTTATTACATCTATAATATATATATATATATATATATATATATATATATATATATATATATATATATATATATAATGCAACGTATCTCTGGTCTGTCTGTCTGTCTATCCGTCCGTTAGTGCGCTTATCACTGGAGAACCACTTATCCGATTCACGTACTTTTTTTTTAAAACATACATATGTTCCCTGGCTAAGTTATAGACTATATTTTATTACGATAGGTAGCATAAGGAAAGAGAAGTGACGATAATAGTGAATGAAGTCGGAAAAAAAGTTTGTTGCTAGCGCGTTCTCTTGTAATACACAGCTTAAACCATTAAATATGGAACAATATTATGTAGCAGAGAATATCTATAATCTATAATATATATAAAATTCAATGTCTCTCTCTCTGTCTGTTTGTCTGTCCATTAGTGCGTTCACTCGAGAACCACTTATCCGATTTACGTGTTTTTTTTTTTTAAATTTATACATTTATTCTCTGGCCAAGTTATCTATAATCTTCTATCTATAAAATATATATTGCAACGTCTCTCGGTCTGTCTGCCTGTCTCTCCACCTGTCTGTCTGTTTGTTTGTTAGTGCGCTTATCACTGGAGAACCACTTATCCGATTTACGTGCTTTTTTTTAAACATACATATGTTCTCTGGCCAGGTTATCTATCTGTAATATATATAAAATGCAACGTCTCTCTGTTTGTCTGTCTGTCCGTTAGTGCGTTATGTGTTTTTTTTTAATACATACATATGCTCTCTGGCCAGGTTATACGATATATTTTATTGCGTTAGGTAACATAAAGAACAAACAGTGACGATAATAGTAAATCAAGTCGGAAAAAAAAGGTTACTGTTACCGCGTTCTCTTGCAATACACTGCCTAAACCATTAAATATGGAACAATATCATGTTGCAAAGAATATAATATATATAAAATGCAAAGTCTCTCTGTCTGTCTGTCTGTCCGTTAGTGCGCTTATCACTTGAGAACCGCTTATCCGATTTACGTGTTTCTATAAATTTATACATATGTTCTATATAATTCGATAAGTATAAATAATGGGAGATATGGACAAATAACGGGAGATAAGCAGAGATAAGTCTAGATAATAGGAGTTATGGTGAGATAATGGGAGCTAAGGAGAAATAATGGGAGATAAGGAGAAATATTGCGAGATAAGTCGAGATAAGCCTAGATAATGGGAAATAAGGTGAGATAATATGAGATAAGGGAAATAAAGGGAGATAAGGAGAAATAATGGGAGATGAGCAGAGATAAGCCTTGATAATGGAAATTATGTAGAGATAATGGGAGATAAGGAGAAATAATGGGAGATAAGGGGAAAAAAGGCAGATATTTTATTACGTTAGGTAACATAAGGAATAAGCAGTGACGATAGTAGTGAATCAAGTCCACGCGAGCGGAGCCGCGGGCACTGCTAGTAAGTTTATAAACTCCTGATTTATTATTAGTTTTACCTCTGGTACCGAAAAAATATATTGGATAATTTTTGAGCGGGTTTTGAAGTTATTCTTGTTTTTTCGGCTGTAATGTTATCCTAGAAGGAACCAAAATATGTCAGAGGTATAAATGTTTTTCTTTCTTAGTGTTCTTTTATGGGATAAATTAAACTGAAGGTGATTTGCTTTTGTTTACGGGTTACTGTTATATTGTTTTGTACTTTTTTAAAGTTGATTATTATTTTTTTTGTAATTTTAGTTTTATTTATGTTTAGTGACCGTCTATATTCTTTATTGTATACAGTTACTTTATCGACCATTGGATTTTATTCCCCATATTTCTTTTAATAGCGCTTTTTGACTAAAATAGATTTGAAAGTATAGTAGTTTCTTTAGTATTGAGGTCTGCTTAAGTAGCTGAGTCAGATGATCGGGGATTATATTGTTGAAAGTTTTGTTGTAATCGATGAAGTACACATAGACATCTCGGTTCACATCTGTGCACCATTGTGCGAAGAGTATTTCCCATGTGGCTAGGCGACATGGGTAGCCTGAAACCTAAATAAGTTTTACTAATCTCTTGCCTTATATAACGTTTTTAACGTGCGATTTATAAAACCTATGGTTCCCTAGTTTGTGCCGTGCTTCGTCTTGGTCTGTGCAAAATAGTGAAAAGCATTTATTCGGGTCATTTATTAAGTACTAGCCGGGCCCACGGCTCCGCTCGCGTGGACTTGATTCACCACTATCGTCACTGCTTATTCCTTATGTTACCCAACGTAATAAAATATCTCCCATTATTTCCCCTTATTTCTCAATATTTTTCCTTATCTCCTATTATCTCTACATAATTTCCATTATCTAGGCTTATCTCACCTCATCTCCCATTATTTCTCCTTACCTCCCATTATTTCTTCTTATCTCCCATTATCTCACCTTATCTTCCATTATCTAGGCTTATTTCGGCTTATCTCTCAATATTTCTCCTTATCTCCCATAATTTCTCCTTATCTCCCATTATCTCACCATAACTCCCATTATCTAGACTTATCTCTGCTTATCTCCCATTATTTATATTTATTTACCATTATTTCGCCTTATCTCCCATTATCGAAGCTTATCTCTACTTATCTCCCATTATTTCTCCTTATCTCCCATTTTCTCACCTTATCTCCCATTATCTAGGCTTATATCGAATTATATACATAGAACATATGTATAAATTTATAAAAAAACACGTAAATCGGATAAGTGTGGTTCTCAAGTGATAAGCGCACTAACGGACAGACAGACAGACAGAGAGACGTTGCATTTTATATATATTCTAGATAGAAGATTATAGATAACCTGGTCAGAGAACAAATGTATGAATTAAAAAAAAAAACACGTAAACCGGATAAGGGGTTCTCGAGTGATAAGCGCACTAACGGACAGACACACAGATAGAGAGACGTTGCATTTTATATATATTATATTCTTTGCTACATGATATTGTTCCATATTTAATGCTTTAGGCAGTGTATTGCAAGAGAACGCGCTAGCGGCAAACTTTTCTCTGACTTGATTCACTATTATCGTCACTGCTTATTCCTTATGTCACCTAACGTAATAAAATATAACCTATAACCTGGACAGAGAATATACGTATGTTTAAAAAAAAAAAAAAAGCACGTAAAGCGGATAAGTGGTTTTCGAGTGAAATACGCACTAACGGACAGACTGACAGACAGACAGAGATACGTTGCATTTTATATATATTATAGATATTCTTTGCTACATGATTTTGTTCCATATTTAATGGTTTAGCATGTTTAAAAAAAAAGCACGTATAGACAGACAGACAGACCAGAGATACGTTGCATTATATATATATATATATATATATATATATATATATATATATATATATATATAGATGTAATAAAATATATATCTATAACCTGGTTAGAGAACATATGTCATAAATTTAAAATATCACGTAAATCGGATAAGTGGTTCTCGAGGGATAAGCGCAGTAACGAACAGACACACAGAGAGACGTTGCATTTTATATATATTATAGATATAGATTATTATTATTATTATTACAAAAAGTTCTTCTTTCTCACATTTGATCAATGTGGTTCCATGTTTGGCTGACGGGCCAAAACCAAGTCAGCCCAAACGCTATTACCATTCCGTATTAAGGAATGACCTGACAATGTTACATGTTTTCAAAATCACTGACTTCTGAATGCTTCTGTGTATGTCCGTGTTGAGTCCCAATTGCACTAAATGTGGTGTGAATGTTTTTGGTGTGTGGCTGATATAATGAGGGGGACAATGATGACTTTTTCCTGTCTCCATAGCCTTTTTATTTCCGTTGCAAGGTCTGTGTATTTGGAAATTTTTTCTGTGTATTTCGCTTGGATGTTTGTGTCGTTGAGGACAGCTATGTCAATCAGATAGGTGACTTTTCCTTTTTTGCACTGAAAAGTAATATCGAGTCTATTGGCGGAGACTGTTTTATCTGTATGGATACCGATATCCCAGTAGAGCTTGTAATCTCCATTTTCAAGTATGGATGTTGGCGTGTATTTGTAGTAGGGATCTGTATTTTCTATGAGTCTGTATGTTGTGGCCAGTGCTTGGTGAACCACTTTGGCAGCTGAATCATGCCTGGCTGTGTACTCTGTTCCGGCCAATATTTTACATCGGCTCGTTATGTGTTCGATCGTTTCTTTCTGCTGGTGGCATTTCCTATATCTGTCCTCTGCAATAATCGGGTCTTTGATGATATGCTTTTGGTAGTTTTTGGTTAATATGTCTTTATCCTGGATGGCAAGTAAGAAGCCTTCAGTCTCAGGGAATAGCTGCCCATCCCGTAACCAGGTGTATGATTATTTTTTATTTACGTGGTCTTGTTCTATGTGGTATCTGTGTTTTCCGTGGAGTGTTTTCTCTGACCACGTTTTCATCTTTTCCTGTTGTAATTGGGTGTGACTGTGTGTGTCTGCTGAGTGGTCTGCCCGGGCTAAGTCGAGAGGTGTGTAGTTTTTGTCTACTTTCACTGTCGCTGTGTGGAGGCTGGTTTGCTTGCTGTGAAAGAATTTCCTAAGTGTTTGTATTTGTTTTGTGTGTAATGATCTGATGTCTATAATTCCTCTTCCTCCTGCCTTCCTCTCGATGGTAAGTCTTTCTTTGCATGCGTTGGGGTGTAATTTCCTGTATTTGGTGAATTGAGATCGTATAAGGATGTGAATATTTTTCTATGTCTGTTTGTGACCATTTGATGATACCAAATGAATATGTGAGTATAGGTATAGCGAACGTATTGATGGCTTTAGTGAGATTCTTAGAGTTGAGTTTTGTTTGCAAAAGTTTCGTCAGTCTGTTTTTGAATTCGGTTCTGAGCTCTGTTTTGATGTGAGTGTGGTTGAGTTTGGTGCTTTGTTGGAAGCTTAGATATTTGTATGTTTCTTTATCGAACATGTTATCGAGCGTTTCATTGTTGATGGTCGTTATTATTATTATTATTATTATTATTATATAACCTGGCCAAAGAATATATGTATGAATTTAAAAAAAAGATACATAAATCGGATAAGTGGTTTTCGCGTGATAAACGCACTAATGGACAGACAGAGGGACATTGCATTTTATATATATTATAGATTATAGATTATAGATATTCTCTGCTACTTAATATTGTTCCATATTTAATGGTTTAGGCTGTGTATTGCAAGGGGACGCGCCGACTTCATTCACTATTTTACGTCACTACTCATTCCTGATGCTACCTATCGTAATAAAATATAGCCTATAACCTGGCCAGAGAATATAAGTATGTTTTTTAAAAAAAAAGTACGTAATATCCGATTTACGTGGTTCTTCAGTGATAAGCGCACTAACGGACAGACAGACAGACAGACAAACAGACAGAGAGGCGTTGCATTTTATATATATTATAGATATTTCCGTTTTTATGGATGTTGTACTAAATTGTTGTTTAAATATATCTGTATGTCTTTTTAGAACTTGTTAACCAAGAACTTGAAACTAACACAAAAACTCAAAAAAATCTTTATTCAAGCGAAGGTTTTTGTGAATCAATGTCGTTGGAAACCCCTCAAAATAAAAGTACTGACTACAGGAAGGCAAATATTTCCAATATAAATATAACGAATCAACCGCTGAGCCCCACTTTTCATGGTTCTCAGTGTCTTGGATTTCAGAAACCGCAACAAAAAAAATTGTCAAAAAAGACGAACGTGCTTGGACAAATTTCAAATACTCACAGCAACATTAGAGGAAAAATGTGTTCAAATAATAATGAAAAGAAATTACATGAACTTGAGATATTATCGTATATTAGCACTATTGGAACACCGAATGATCTTTTAAGAAAAGATACCTTCAGTAATCCACTGACGTTTGGAAGTCCCAGTATAATATTTTCTGGAAATAATGACTGTAGTGCAAGAAATAAAAAATCACCTCTAACAACTATGAAAGGACTAAAAGAGCAGAAAAACCCTACTAATCAGAACCAATTGAATCAAAAAAGAGCATCAATAGATAACCAGGCCATGGAATGTTTATATAAGCTTCATGAAAGTAATAGCTGGAATACACAGATACTAACTCAGAATTGTGGAGGACCTAATGCTTCTCAATCTTCCAAAATAGTACACAGACTGGAACAAAGCCAAATATTTCCTTCTACATCAAAGGAAACTTCAGAAAACAGAATTTTCAGTTCAAAACACCTAGAAGATCGGAAAGCTGTGCCACCTAAAATTTTCGTAACTCAAAGCAATTCGAGTAGTAATCAAATGTTACAAAAATCAAACAATTTAACAAATATTAATACTAATGTAATCAACTCGGAAGGATATCAATCACAAAATCCTTGTAATGATCCACTTCTGCAACAAATTGCAACCCAAAATTTTGGAAATATATTGATGGATTACTTTAACGTCGACGAATCAATAAGTTTTTTAAGAGAAGATAATGAAGAACAAATTCAAGATGTATTGGACACTAAAATCAATAATCGTGAATTAATTAAAAATACTATTGGTTATAGTCAGAAAAACAGGGACGAATCAAAACATTTAGATAAAATAAAAACTCAAACACAAAATTTGACCAATAACATCCTTGGGAGGTCACTAAATACTCAGAATATAAGTAAAACTATAAATAAAACTTATAATATTACTGAACATTGTATTCTTTATCAAGATAATCTATTAAAACGTTTGATGGAAGATAAACATGATATCGCAGTAAAGCCTGGAAAGAAAAAACGAGAAAAAAGGAAAAATGGTAATGAATCGTTTAAGTATGACAAACAGTGTTGTATTAAAAAGTAAGTTGTCTTTTTAAATACGTAATGGTAATATGAAGTGAGTTTTGGATTTTTTTAGGTATAAGAAAGGGAATACCAAAATATTTAAAATAAAAAGACGTTTTAAAAGGGGAAATTTTAAACCGCCTGAAAGTACAATTATGGATAAGTTTTTGAAAAAAAAACTTGAAAATGATTTTCAAGACGAGTCTTCCAGTAATAACGACTCATTGGATAATAAAGACTGTAAAAGTGTTTCTACGCCAACGTCTTATATAACAGGTACGTACACCGTCTCACAGTGCAACTCAAAATTTCAGCTACCTTTCAATTTTTAAGATGTAACTTTTTTTTTAAATACTCCTCAGACATGCAACTTTTTTGTTATTTTTTTTTGTAATTTTGGCTGAATAATGAAGAAGGTCTTTATTTTTTAAATAATACTCTTTTCGACGATGAACTTTTTACTGTGTACATTGAAATCTCGATAGTTTGCTCGTGGTAATATATATTTCCGAGGTCGATGATTATTGTAAAAATATCATCAATCATTTTAGCGAAAATTTTGAATCTTTGATTGTGTTAGCCGATACTTGTTGGAAATTCATAATAAAATTATATAAAAACACTATGTTTTAATTTCCAATATACAATTGTTTCACCATACAATGGCTTCTTCAGAAGTAAATAAGAAAGAAAAATATTTGGCAATAATCCTGGTTATATAGTGCTTAAAACTATCCTTAATTACCTAAGATTATGCTAATCATTTTATTATATTATTTACAGACAGAATTATTTTAAGAATGCAAATCTGTGATACTATTTCCGAGAACTAATAAAGATTAAGTAAGGGTGAATGGTTTAAGGCTACCTGTTCGTTTAATAATTGATTGGAGTTTTTCCGTGTGTTAATTTCAAGACATTCAAGCAAATTTAATTTTTTAGATTTATTTTCTACATGTAGAATTTTTAACGTATCATCAAAATTATGGGATTTGTTTATTATATGGTTTGCGTAATGTGAATTGTTCTTATTTTTTAAATAACTATGTTTATGTTCTTTAATGCGAGTTTCAAAAGATTTACCAGTTTGTCCTAGGTTTTAGTACAAGATCCACAATTTAATAAATAAACTCGAGATTTTAAGGATTTCTTATTATTCAAAATTATACTCCCTAAGGAATTACTGGTTTTGAATGCTATTTTATTGTTCTTTTTTTTAAATGTTTGGAAATTGTTCGAGTTATTTTTCCTGTGTATGTGAGTGTACTAAATTTTCCTTTTTTGTCATTAATTGTGGGATAAATTAGAGAGATTGCTTTTTTAAGGATTTTTTATTCAAGATATTATCTATAAAGTTGGGGTCATATCCATTATTAATTGCTATTTGTTTGATTATGTTGAATTCTTTGTTTAAAATTAGTTTTAATCATAGGGATATGTAACAATCTATGTTTGAAAGAGTTAAAAGCTGCCATTTTGTGAGGATAAGGGTGGGATGAACTATTGTGTATGACTGTGTCAGTATGTGAAGGTTTGTGAAAAATCGAGAAATCGTGTTTATTGTTGACTTTTAATATAGATATATCTAAGAAATTTATAGAGTTATTGGTTTCTAATTCTATGGTAAATTTAATATTAGGATGCAAATTATTTAGGAAGTTAAAGAGGATTGTTAGTTGTCTATCTGTTCCGGTGGAACAGGAAATGATATCGTCAACATATCTATACCAGTAAACAATATTTTTGTTTACCGCGTTTTGATGAATTTTTAGTACTAAAGGATTACCCATTATTAGACCTTCTTTAGATGTATAAAAGTTATCGTTGAATTCAAAATAGTTTTGATCCAAGCACGTCGTAAGTAAATCTAAAATATCCCGTTTAATAATTTCGTTTACTTTATTCTTGATTAAAAGCTTATCTACTAATTCTATGACTTCATATAGTGGGATACTAGGAAATATTCTTAATCAAGAATAAAGTAAACGAAATTATTAAACGGGATATTTTAGATTTACTTACGACGTGCTTGAATCAAAAACTATTTTGAATTCAACGATAACTTTTACACATCTAAAGAAGGTCTAATAATGGGTAATCCTTTAGTACTAAAAATTCATCAAAACGAGGTAAGCAAAAATATTGTTTACTGGTATAGATATGTTGACGATATCATTTCCTGTTTCACGGGAACAGATAGACAACTAACAATCCTCCTTAACTTCCTAAATAATTTGCATCCTAATATTAAATTTACCATAGAATTAGAAACCAATAACTATAAATTTCTTAGATATATCTATATTAAAAGTCAACAATAAACACGATTTCTCGATTGTTCACAAACCTTCACATATTGACACAGTCATACACAGTAGTTCATTCCACCCTTATCCTGTCAAAATGACTAAAACTAATTTTAACAAAGAATTGAACATAATCAAACAAATATCAATTAATAATGGATATGACCCCAACATTATAGATGATATCTTGAATAAAAAATCCTTAAAAAAGCAATCTCTCTAATTTATCCCACAATTAATGACAAAAAAGGAAAATTTAGTACACTCACATACACAGGGAAAATACCTAGAACAATTTCCAAACATTTAATAAAAAAGAACAATAAAATAGCATTCAAAACCAGTAATTCCTTGGGGAGTATAATTTTGAATAACAAAACCAACTCTAAGAAATCCTTAAAATTAGGAGTTTATGTATTAAATTGTGGATCTTGTACTAAAACCTACGTAGGACAAACTGGTAGATCTTTTGAAACCCGCATTAAAGAACATAAACATAGTTATTTAAAAAATAAAACAATTCACATTACGCAACCCATATAATAAACGAATCCCATAATTTTGATGACACGTTAAAAATCCGACATGTAGAAAATAAATCTAAAAAATTAAATTTGCTTGAATGTCTTGAAATTAACAAACGGAAAAACTCCAATCAATTATTAAACGAACAGGTAGACTTAAACCATTCACCTTTACTTAATTTTTATTAGTTCTCGGCAAATGATACCACATATTTGCATTCTTAAAATAATTCTGTCTGTAAATAATATAATAAAATGATTAGCATAATTTTAGGTAATTAAGGATAGTTTTAAGCACTATATAACCAGGATTACTACCAAATATTTTTCTTTCTTATTTACTTCTGAAGAAGCCATTGTATGGTGAAACAATTGTATATTGGAAATTAAAACATAGTGTTGTTTTTATATAATACAAAATTTTGAAGCCAATTTCAGTTATTTTTAGCTTTTTTTATAGTTTTTTTTCAGCGGATGACGAAAGAACGAGGAATTTCTGGTTCAGCACTATTATTTTAAGGTAGTAACTACTATAATAATTTTGGCAAAAATTAATCTAGTTTTCAATAAATGGCCAATTTTCAATTTATTTAAAAATTTTATTTCTTTGTTTTTAATTAAAATATGAATAATATTGAAGTGGAAATTTTTTGAAGATAATAATCTACTTGTATGAGGTACACAAAAATGAATAATATTATTTTGTTCGGAATAAGTTTTTATAGTAATTGATTATTTTTTGATCAGTTTTGTTTGTTTTTTTATATAAATGTGCGAAAAAATTGTATTTTACAAGCGAATATTTATTGTTTATTGGATAACATTGTGTATTTCTAAGATAATACTATTCATTTTTATATACTTCATGTGAGTAGATTATTATCTTCAAATAATTCCCACTTGACAAATTTTAATTAAAAACAAACAAAATTTTTTTTTATTGAAACTTGGCTATTTATTGAAAACTAGATTAATTTTTTCCAAAATTATTATAGTACCCATTATTAAGTACCTTAAAATAATATTGTTGAATCAGAAATTCCCCGTTCTTTCTTTATCGGCTGAAAAAATTATAAAAAATAGCGGAAAATAACCAAAATTGGTCAATAACTGTAAATTCTCAAAATTCCTGCTAAAATGACTATTTTTCAGGAATCAGCAACCTCAGAAACATATATTGCTATAAGCAAATTATCGAGATTTCAATGCATACAACAGAAAGTTCATCACCCAAAGAGATATTTTTAGCCAAATTTACAAAAAAAAAATTAACAAAAAAGTTGCAGGTACAAGTCAAAGAGCTATGTCTGGTGAGTATTTAAAAAAAAAAAAAATTAATGCAATATCTTAAAAATTGAAAGGTAGCCGGAATTTTAAGTCGCACTGTGGGACTTCGTCCTACCGTGCGTCTGTCCAAAAAGTTCCCGGACTGATTTTTTTGCTCGGCCTTTAAACAGTGGCTTTCGTAAACAACAGAGTGACATCACATCGGTAAATAACACATTTTCGTTCAACCACCCAGTTGTAATTAGTCAGTGCTGAGTAGTAGACGTGCGAACTATATAACATGTACGATGAAAAGTTTTTGGTCTGACATATAGATGCCGCCTTTTTCAAAAATCCATATGATTCTTAGGAAGCACCAACCTTCAAACGATACATGTCAAAATTTCATGACCTTTCGTCGATTAGCTTACAAGTTACAGTGGTTTTAGTGGCGCTGCTTTTGATATTTTCAAAACAATGGAAAAAATCGAATTTCGTATGTTGGTTAAACACTGTTTTTTGAAGGGAAAAAATATCGTTCAAGCAAAGCAATGGCTTGATAAGTGTTACGGGGACCCTGCCCTTGAAAAATCACTCATCATTTACTGGTATGCTGAATTTAATCGCGGTCGTACAGATACAAATGATGCTAAATTCTCTGGACGTCCAAATGAGGTGGTTACACCGGAAAACATAAAAAAATATATATAATAAAAGACTGTTTTTAGTCAATTTCCACTGGTTTATTTAAATTGCGATGACGCGTTTCGCTGTGGATGTAGCTTCATCAGATCTACATTTTACACTGTCAAGTTAGGTTTAATGTTCACAGTTTTATATAATTTCTTAATTATAATATTACACCTAATTAAATTACATTGATAGTATTGGAAAACCCACACAGATTTGGAGTTAGGAGAATAAATTCAATAATGGTGAATTGCTTAAATGTATCTGGTCGTTGAGTGAAGTGTCCTTAATCGATTTATTTGCATTGTCTCTAGAGGGTTTAGTTTTAAACCTTTTTGTTGGGTGTGTAAAATTTTAAAATTCTTCTTAAATGTGTGATTTTCTTTTAAAAGATGATTAGCATATGTTGAATTAAATTTTCTATGGATGAAACTGTGTTCTGTAATTCTTTGTATAAATGTACGTCCAGTTTGTCCTATGTATGTTTTAGGACATGATCCACATGTTAATTGTTAAACCCCTGATTTATTGTCTTTATTGATTTGTGGTTTGTAGTTTTTAAGATATTTCCCTATAGTATTGTTAGTCTTGTGAGTGAGATGTTTATATTTTTTTGATTAAAAAATTTCCCCAGTTTTGCCGTTGGTTTGCCGAAATAGGTCAAGCATTTAAATGTGGTATTTCTGTCCTTAAAACGTGGGTATATTTCTGAGATTGCCTTGTTTCAAAGTTTTTTCCTAACGATATTATTGATTAAAGTAACCGAATAACCGTTGTTAACGCGTACTTGTTTTATGTAGTTTAATTCTTTAGTAAAATTTTCCTCTGATAAGGGGATATTAGTTAGTCTATGTATAAAACTATAAGCTGCGAGTTTATGATGGTTAGAGTGGTGAGAACTATTGTGAATTGTGGTATCTGTATGACAATGTTTGTGATATATTGCAAATTCATGTTTTTTCATGGCTTTACTGATTGTTAAGTCTAGGAAATTGATTTTCCCTTCGACTTCTTCTTCCATTGTAATACTGGTATTTCTATGTAAAGAATTAATATACTGTAAAAAGTGAGTTAATTGTCTGTCCGTACCTGTAAAGCATACAATTATATCGTCTACGTATCGATACCAGTATAGACAATTATTACTATTGTTATTATGGTTGTTAAATATCATTGTTTCAATACTGTCCATGAAAATTTCGGCAAGTAATGGACTTAACGGACTCCCCATAATTAACCCTTCCTTACTATTGTAGAATGTATTGTTAAATGAAAAATAATTTTGTCTTAGGCAAGTTCTTAATAAATTAATTATGTCCATTTTTATAACTTCATTTACTTTGTTTTTTGTTAATAGGTTCTCTATTAAAATTATTGTTTCGTCTGGAGGAACACTTGGAAATAAGTTTTTGACATCGAAAGAGACTAATGTAGAATTATCTGGTATTGTTATATTCTTAACTTCATACACGAGTTTGTATGAGTTTTTGATAAACCAGTGGAATTTGACTAAAAACAGTCTTTTATTATATATTTATAATGAATTTCCATCAAGTAGAAGCTACAAACCATCCAAAATAAAAAAAAAATCTACAAAATTGTTTTGGATGATGGAAAGTGAAATTTCGTGAGATAGCTGACATCCTAAAGTTATCAAAAGAAGGTGTTGTCATATTTTGTATGAACATTTGGGCATGAGAAAGCTCTGTTTGAGATGGGTACCACGCTTTCTCATAATGGACCAAAAACAACAACATGTTGATGATTTTGAGCGCTGTTTGGATCTGTTAAGGATTTTTTTCATGCGATATGTGACAATGGATGAAACATGGATCCATCACTACACACTGGATTTAAATCGGCAGTCAGCTGAGAAGGTTTTGGCCTCTGTATTTTGGGATGTGCATAGAATAATTTTCATCGGCTATACTGAGAAGGGTAAAAACCATCAATAGCGAATATTATATGAAGTTATTGGTGCGTTTGAAGGCAGAAATCGCAAAGAAACGACTTCAAATGAACAAGATAAAAGTGCCATTTCATCAAGACAATGCACTGTGTCACAAGTCAATGGTTACGATGGCAAAATTGCATGAATTGAAGTTCGAATTGCACCCTCATCCACTTCCATATTTGGCCCCCAGCGACTCTTTTCTATTTCTAGACCTCAAAAAAATGCTCGCGGGAAAGAGATTTGGCTCCAATGAAGAAGTTATCGCCGAAACTGAGGCCTATTTTGAAGGCAAAGACAAATCGTTCTACAAGAAAGATATAGAGATGTTAGAAAAGCGTTAGACTGATTGTATCGCTCTTGAAGCAGACTATGTTGATGAATAAAGTCGAATTTTGAGAAAAAAAAATGTTTTAAGTAGCTAGACCAAAAATTTTTCATCCTACGTGTTATGACGTGGTCGTGCGAGCAGTGATCACATTTCATGTGAAACTGAGTAAAGCTACGGAGGCATTTGAATCTTTGAAAAAAGCTTACGGTGATGATTGTCGCTCGAGGATGATGCAAGGTCAGGGCATCCCAGCACAAATTTGGCCAACGCAAACGTGAAAATTCGTCATCTTCTGCAAACTGACCATCATCTTTTGTCCAGATTTATGGCAGAAAAGCTTAACATCACTAAATCAAATGTCGCCGAGACCGAAAAAAGTGGGACTGACAAAGTCAAGGATAAAGACAATGTTCCTCGCATTTTTTGACGCTTTAGAAATTATCGACAAAGAACTTGTTCTTGAGGGCACTACAGTGAATTCCAGATGCCACGTGTTTGTCATGGAGCGGCTGGGCAAGAAGACTTAGCGGGTTTGATCAGAACGGTGGAACGCAAATAATTTTTTCTGGCTTCATGACAACGCGCCCGTTCACACGACTTTTAACGTGAAAATAAGTTTCGCTACTACACCACCCTCCTTATTTATCCTCTAGCAACTTTTTTTATTCCCAGAAATCAAGCTTCACGTGAAAAGTGAACGTCATGATAATTTGGAGGACATTTAAGCCACTGTAACGAGCGAGTTAAACATGATCTCGACAGAAGATTTTTTCAGTTTCAATGGTTATATGAACGTTCCGAACGTTGTACTGAGGTCGGAGGGGACTACGTAGAACATCTGAAGCAATAAAATTTTCACTTTTAATTTTTTATTTTTTTTTAATAAGGTAGTCGGGAACTTTTCGAACAGACGGTGTATAATAAATAATGTGGAGAACGTGCGGAGTTGAGTATCAAACATAAGAATAACAGAAGTATGTTACAAATTACAACTTTATCTCTTCTATGAATACAATTATTGTCTCGTCTCGTGAAGTTTCATAACATTCCAACCTTTCTCATCCTCCACATTTTCTCATTATTTTTAACATCTTATTCAGTTACTCTTCATAATCAATAAAACATTATTATTTTTATCTTATCCTATCTGTGTCCATATTTCGGCTTTGTCAATTACTGTCTCTCTAACTACTGGTTGATAAGCTACTAGTTTAAAGCATGTATTAATGTTATGCATGCAATGAAAATACCATTCCAGTTGTCTATCCTAATTCGTTCTGTGTGGTGTTATCACAATCAGCATCAAACATCATTGTTTTCTACTGTTGGACATAGGTCTTGCTCGGAATTTTCCATTCGTTTCTGTGCCCTGTTGGTATATATTCTTTTCGTTAGTTCATGGTTTTGATTATTCACATGTCTGTCCAAAAACTTCCTTCTTTGGATACCTTTTCATCTATCAGTCTTGTCTCAACTTTTCTGTCCTGCTTCCATCTGTATTGTTTGTCCTGCTGGATATAGGTCTCTCTCAGCATTTTCTATTTATCTCATTTCTGTACCTGATTGATTGAGATTCTTTTTATTGCTCTATCATGTTGGTTATCGACCTCTCTTTCAGAAACAATCTGCCTTTGGATATCATTTTATTTACCAGTATTGTCAAGTGACGAGTCCAATTCTATTCTAGTACTTAAATATTTATCATTTTTTAAATTAATTTTATGGT
This sequence comes from Pachyrhynchus sulphureomaculatus, assembly GCA_019049505.1. Classification (NCBI taxonomy): domain Eukaryota; kingdom Metazoa; phylum Arthropoda; class Insecta; order Coleoptera; family Curculionidae; genus Pachyrhynchus; species Pachyrhynchus sulphureomaculatus. The sequence continues at coordinate 5,190,793 of CM032447.1, read as the reverse complement.
TTTCATAAATAGGTTGTCACTATATTGGATCTTGAAGGTAGCTATAAAAGGAATATAGAAAGGGCAAGTAGAGCATAGGTATTCTGTTAAATCAAGAACTAATAGTTCTATAGAAACAATTGAAATGCCTCTTAAACTAGTTGGCATATAGAAATTGTAAGTAAGATCGCTAATGGTGATGCTTAGTGAACAACATTACATACGATATATTTAAAAGATAATTTACGTAGATATACTGTGTTGCACAGAAAAATTTGCATCATAATTTCAAAAATTTAAATTGATATTGTGCATGTGCGAATATGCCAAATGTCGCTATTTTTTTCTTTTTTTTTTATGGGTCTAGCACACGTGCTACAGGGAAGTCCTTAAAGCGCTACAGGAGCGACACGTGTGCGGAGAAAGCGATTCACGTTGTTCTTAAATCGCTGTAAATTGTACTCGGTGGGAAACACAGTCCTGGGCAAATTATTCCAAAGGGATGATGTTCTACATATAAATGACTGCTTGAAAAGCGTTGTATGAAGAGTAACAAGCTGAACCTCATACGGATGTGAAGTATTAGCGTGACGTGTACTTCTAACATGCACCCCTCTGGGAGGAATTATACGGGCCACATCCTTCGAACATTTTCCATGAAAATACTTGTAGAATAGGCTCAAGTCGCCAACCGTTCTTCGATGTTCCAGCGAATCAAGGCCACCTGTCAGTTCCGGGTCTCCAATCAGACGAACAGCTCTTCTCTGAATAGAATCCAACAAATGCAGTGTATGTTTGGGAGCGGAGCCCCAAACATGGGAGAAGTATTCCATAGTTGGTCGAATTTGAGCATTGTAAAGAATTAACAGTTGTCGTGAAATGTAAAGCTTTCTGGTTCGAAATAATATAATTTCTGAGAAGCTCTTCTTGCTATGCCTGCAACATGTTCATGCAGGACATATTTGCTCTCAAATTAACGCCCAACAAATTGAGTGACGATGTTAGAGGAATGGAGTGTCCCGACATAACTATGTCGAGTTCAGCAACGTTAACTTTTTTAGAAAAAACTGCCGCCTGGGTTTTTGTAGCGTTAAATTCCACTTGGTTACTGTCACCCCAAGATAGAATTTCTTCCAGGTCTTTGTTAAGTTGAATGACTTCCTGCTGTCTGCGGATATTCGTCTGAGTAGCCGATGTCCGAGCGTGCAAAGTGAATGAAGAGATAAGTGTACTGTCATCTGCAAAGCTGTAAATTGGATTCTGAGTCTTTTCCAGCAGATCGTTAATGTAAATGAGAAAGAGAGTAGGAGACAGTATGGAGCCCTGGGGTACACCGGCGTTGATAGTGAAAGAAATCCGTCGACTGCCACTCGCAAAGAACACTCTCTGAGGAAACATGAGAGCCATAAACAGAACTTTTCAGACATACCATAAGAACGTAGCTTAGCCAACAGCCCATCGTGCCAAACACGGTCGAATGCCTTGGATATGTCAAGAGCAACCGCTCGAGATTCTCCAAAGTGTTCAATTGCGTTGTTCCAAACATGTGTTACATAAGTCAGGAGATCTCCTGTTGATCTATTTTTACGAAAGCCATATTGGTGATCGCTAATAATGTTGAATCCTTCAAGATATTTTAGAAGATGCTGATTGATAGCCTTTTCCATGACTTTCGATATTATTGAAAGCAGTGTGATTGGTCGGTAGTTATTTGGCAAGGTCTTCTTGCCTTTTTTAGGTATCGGCTGAACTGTGGCACATTTTCAGCAGAAAGGAAATATTACCGGCCAAAATAACATCGGAAACCTCCTTGGCGCAGTCAGATGGGTCATCGAATCGAAAACAAACGTCTAACCAAGGGAAAGTTCGAAAATATTCCATGAGATCTTTCCATTTAGCAGATTTGTAGTGCCAAATCTTGCGCGGTTTAGGCGCCTCTCTGTCACTGATAGGTAGGATACTCGATGTCGATAATAGTTTATGGTCGGAAGAACCTAATGGCGGATTTACGCTGACCGTGTAAGTCTCCGGATTGGTGGTTAAAAACAGATCAAGAAGACTAGCGAACTCCCCGTCTCGATCAGGGATCCGTGTTGGTTCGTCAATAAGCTGAATTAAGCCACAACTGATTGAAAATGATTCGGCTTCACGACCTTGTTCATCGGTAGTATTTGAATATTTAAGCCAGTTGATGTTGTGGACATTAAAGTCGCCCAGGATGGCAATTTCGGCATTTGGATAGTTAATTTGTAAAACAGAAACTTATAATTTAATGCAAATTTTGGTGGGCTCATGTTTGTAAATTAGAATTTACAATTTAAGGAAAATTTTGGTAGGTACACACATTTTTAACATAACCTGAACTAAAATTTTTTAAATTTGCGCTTCGTAGTACCATAACCTGTTAAAGAAGAGATACCCTCGTAGATAAATCCCAGTGTACCGGTATATTGGTTATCTTTGACTATTATATTTTTTAGACGATTCAAAATCGGAAACACTGTCTACTGGCTCATCGAAATTAACAGAAGCTCAACAATTTCTACGTCAAAGTATTGTTAAACTTTCAAAGAATAAATCTATGCTTTTTTCAAAATCTGAAGATCCTGTACCGGCTGAATTCGATAAATATGAAATTATAGAGAATATTGAGCATATAATAAATAGAGTTTTAAAGGATTTTGAACAGGGAAGAAATCCCTGTTTTAGAATTCCAAAAGAGGGCATTTATAACTGTTTTTTTGCTGATGGAAGGTAATTTTCTTTGTGTAGTTTTTAGGCCCAAGTAATTTTACTTTCATCTCAATAACATATGAATAGTTTTTTTTTCGTGTTCCGTACGGAATAGTTATAGGACCACTTGAGTGTTTGTCTGTCTGCCGCACCCGATTTTCTCCAAAACAATTTGACATAGAAAGTTGTCACAAATATAGGAGTTGATGGCCGAATCAGAGCCATGTAGTTTTGAAAGTTAAATTTTGGTGGGGTGTGTTAAATCAAAGCTTGTGAAAACACGAGTCCAAATATATATATGAGGTAATACTAGCCCGAATTTTTCTTTACATTATTTGAAAAAAATTGTCAAAAATCGCTGACCCACCATCTTATCTCTAAGAGTACAAATCAAAATAACCGGTCAAGGGCAATTAGTGTTCCATATGTTGATTGCTTTTAAAAGAAAAAATGTTGTTACGGTGGTATAATATGATCAGTGACTTCACAAAATACACCCCAAATGAGTTATCAACAAAATGTGTTTCCGATCTTCATTGAAAACTGATGACCTTGAATTTTTTTTTTATATACCAGATAAATTATTAAAGGTAATACACTCGTGATAATTTTCGTTTACTCTACATCCTGTGGAGAATATTCCAAAATGTTTTCAAAATTTTTTGATCGGTACTTTTCGAGATAAGAGGTGGGAACAGCGATTTTTCGTGATTTTTTAAAAATAATACGTCGGCGTAATACGAAGAAAAGTGTGTGCAAGTATTACATTATATATATTTTTGAACTCGTGTTTTTACAAGCTTTTATTTGACACACCTCTCGATGATCTAGTAAAAAATTTTTTTTTCACTTCCGATTTCATCCTCCAAAATTTAACTTTCAAAATTACACGGCTTTGATGTGCCCATTAATTCCTATATTAGTACCAAATTTCAATTTTCTATGTGTAGTTTCGGAGAAAATCGGGTGTGACAGACGAACGGACGGACACCGAAGTGATCTTATAAGTGTTCCGTACGGAACGCTAAAAATTTCGAAAGGACTCTGGAATATTCTCCATAAGGTGTAGATTGAATGAAAATTAATACAACTTTTGATAATTTATCTGATATATACAAACATAGATCTGAAACAGACTTTGTTGAAAACTGATTTGTGGTGTGTTTTATGAAGCCACTGATCAGTTTATATCTCCGTAACAAAAAGTTTTATTTTAAAAGCAATCTCGGTAGGGAACACTAATTGCGCAAATCCGACTTGCACTTAGCCGGTTTTATTTTTTATTACTTAAACTTTTTTCTGATATCAAGTAAAAGGAATTTTTAAATAATTTGCAATTTCTAATAAAGCCCGGTTAAAGAAGGGTTGTGGCGTTAGGAGTTAGCACCCTAACACACGTAAAAGCTAAACTGGGAAATGCTAGTTGTTTTTGAAAAGTAGGAAGAAAAATCACAAGATAAGTAAAAATCCCCGTATGGCAATCCACACCTTCGAAGAAGGGAGCCCCATCGGAAACGGGGGGGGGGCAATTCTATTTCAAAGCGAATAGTTAACCCACGCTTAAAACTCAGCCAAACGAAGACATCCCGAAACAGAATAGCTGCTTTCGGCACCTGGAATATACAGGGATGGAGGACAAAGAACATCGAAGTCATATAAGTGTTTAAGAAGATGAACATAGACATTTTAGTAATAAGCGAGACGAAGAAAAAGGGAAGTGGAATAGAAGAAATAGATGAAATGATGCATTGTTGGAGTGGAGTAAAGAAGGAAGAAAGAGCAAAGGCCGGAGTTGGAATATTAGAAAAAAAGAAGTGGAAAAAGAAAATAACATCTTGGGAACCCATCAATGAAAGAATCATAAAACTAAATACAACAATGTTAGGAAAAGACATGGTATTATTAGGAGTATACGGCCCAACAGAAGACACCACTATAAGAGAAAAAAAAAATTCATGGAAACACTAGAAATAGAAACAAAGGACAATACCGTAGGACCATTCGGAGAAGACATTACTAACGATAACGGAGAGAGACTAATAGAGCTGTGTGAACTAAACGGCCTCAAAATAACAAACGGATTCTACAAACACAAAGACATCCACAAATATACTTGGATGCAAGAAACACGAAACCTAAAATCAATAATAGACTACATTATAATTAAAAACGATATCACTATCAAAATAAAAGACGTAAGAGTAAAGAGAGGGGCAGAATGTGGAACAGACCATAGACTATTAATAGCAAATATGAAAGTACCGTGGTACAAGACAATAAAGCAAAAAGAAACAATATATAAAGAAAACAGAAGTACTAATGAGATAACAGAAGAAGCAGACAAAGAAATAAAATATAAAATACACTTACCGCAAGACGAATCGATAAGAGACCTATATAGACGACGATTAGATCAAAAATTAAATGAATTTAACTACGACAACCTCCAACAGATGTATGACCACATAAAAGAATGCATCAAACAGGCGGCCCTAGAAGCATTAGGTAAACAAGACAACGAGAATGGGAAACATAAAATTAGAATCTGTGAAAAAACCAAAGAATCTATAAAGGAGAAAAAAAGACTATACGAAAAATGGCTACATACAAAATCAGAAGAAGATCTATAGAAATATAAAGAGAAAAATGCAGAAACGACGAGGATGATAAACAAAGAAAAGAACGAGAGATGGGAAAAATCGTGCGAACATGTAGAACAGTATATAGGAGGAACTAGAAGCACAGAGACATGGCGAATAATTAAAGCATTAAGGACTAACAATAGAGAGAAGACGTATATAGAGTATATCCCAGAAAGCGAGTGGGAAGAATATTATAAGAAGCTGCTAACAGAAGACAGACAAGAATTCCAAGAAGAGAACTCTGAAGAAGAACAGAATAAGGAAATAAAAGAGATAGAACTAAGCTATGAAGAAGTAAAGAAGACAATAAAAACACTCAAAAATAATAAATCTGCAGGGCCTGGGGGTGTGGTAAATGAAATGATTAAGTATGGGTCTAATAAATTACATCGAATGCTGAGAAACATGTTCCACAGAGCGATAAATGGAGAAAAAATACCAGAGGAATGGTCAAAAGCCTATATAGTATCTATATTTAAAAAGAGAGACCGCAGAAAATGCATAAACTATAGAGGCCCAAGCATAATATCGAGTATGGGACGTTTGTATGGAAAAATTATTAAAAATATCATGGAGGAAAATATAAAAGGAAAAATTGGAGAAGACCAAGCAGGCTTGACGGCCGAAAAAATCATGTATAGACCACATATACACTATAAAACAAACAATTAAAAAAAAAACTGGCAAAGAATAGATAAGTTCATCTAGCCTTCATAGACATAAGAAAGGCCTATGACTCAGTACCAAGACAAATATTATGGAACGCAATGAACAAAATAGGCATTGACAAAGAACTAATATACGCAGTAAAAGCTCTCTACGAAAACAACACAGTAAACATAAAAATAGGACATAAAATAGAGAGAGAGAGAGACTCCAAACATCAAAAGGCCTATTACAAGGATGCTCTACATCCCCAACACTATTCAAAATATACCTCGAACAAATATTAAAAAAATGGAAGCAAAAATGTACTGGATGGGAGGAACCATCATTTCAAAAAACGCAACATCAGAAGAAGAGATTAAAGCTAGATTAGGGCAAACAATTACATTCGATCCTGTGGGACAAGCACATTACAAAGAGAAACAAAACACGCATATAGAAATCAATAATACAAAGCATAATGACATACGGGTCAGAAACATGGTCGATCAACAAAAGAAATAAATCTAAAATTAACGCGGTAGAGATGGAGTATTGGAGAAGATGTTGTAGAGTGACACGTATGGAGAGAGATAACAAATGAAGAAATAAGAAGCAGAATGAACATCAAAGAGAACGCAATAAACACCCTTGAAGAAAAACGATTAAAATGGTATGGACACATAAGACGGAGCGAAGATAATAGGTGGATAAAGAAAATAACCCTATAGGGAGAAGAAAAAGAGGAAGACCCAGACGATCATGGAGAGACGATGTGGACGAGGCTATGGAGGACAGGGGTCTAACAGATGGAGACTGGGAAGATAGGAACGGATGGAATCAAAGGCTGAGAGAAGGAAGACAGCGTTAGCTGTAGAACATCCTTGATATATATATATATATATATATATATATATATATATATATATATATATATATATATATATATATATATATATATATATATATATAATAAAGTTAATTATAATGGGTCAAAGTTATTATTAAAAAATAATTCAGCATATAGTAAGCAAAAATTAATGCTTTACAAATAATTAACAATAAATAAACACTACTAAAATTGAACATAGTCCATATTTTGACAATACCATTTTTATTGCTTTTCAATTTACCTAGGCTGTCTAAAAAGTTCTCGGCACATAGATGGCGTTAAAAACTGTGTAACCATAATTGTATTGGAAAGTTCCATCCTTTATATAAACAAATGTAAAATCTTATTTTGATCTGTCAATTCATTCAAGTAGTAGCGGCTGTTTAATATTGATGAATCACTAATTTTTTTTTTTTAAATGGAAAGAATTGAATATCGTGCAGTAATTAAATTCTTTATTTTGGATGGTTTAACACCAACAGAAATTCATTCGAAGTTGTTAAAAGTATAAGAGTGCATCTCCTTCACTTTTCCCTGTGAAAAAATAGGCTGCTCTTTTTAAATCTGGTCGTAGAAGAATCGAAGATGATCCACGCGAAGGTTATCCAAAAACAGCTACAACACCACAAATCATTCAACAAGTCCAAAAGACCGAATTGAAAATATTTTGCATGAAGAATTAAATTTGCTGACAATTGACCAAAAACGCATTCGAATGCGTATTTCTCATGCGTGTTTGGATCGTTTTCAGCAAAATGAAATGAATTTCAAGTATCGTTTCATAACTGTTGATGAAACTTGGATTCACCATTATACACCAGAGTGAAAAGAATAGTTAAAAGAATGGAATGAAGCCGATGGAAGTATACCAAAGAAGGCAAAGGCGTTTTAATTAGTAAGGAAGGTTATGGTAAAAGTTTTTTGGGATTAAAAAGGTGTTTGGTCTTCAGATAGGTAAAACAATTAATTATGAATATTATTGTAACTTTTTGGATTACTTGGATGCGAAAATTCGTGACCTGTTTTCGGAGCAATCGGAGCAAAAAGTATAGTCCGCTAATAAATACAAAAAGTTTAAAATACTCAATGGTAAAGTATTTTATTTTTGTCGGAGACTGTATTTGATACATGGAAACTTTCATATGCAGACACACACTTTTAATGAAAATAAATGTGAAAAAGCTGCCAAAGCGTATATCAAATGCTCTATAGAATGAAGTTTATATAGGTTATTTATTATACTTTGTGTTTGTTTACTGTTTAGATCGTATTACTTCTAGTTAAAATAAAAAAAAATATAGTTTAAATAAAAAATGCCTTTTGATTATAATCAATCAATTGCGACATAAAGGAAAATTTGCAAAGGAAAGATCATCAATAAACTCCCTTAACATAAACATACAAGATCTTATATGGCAAGAAAGGATGCAATAAGAAAACAAAGAGCATTAAGAGCTAATTTGCCTGCAAGGAAAAAACTTAAAAATTTATTGGTTAGAAATAAAGAGGCCAGGAGAAAGAATAAAGAAAAACATGAAGGGATACAGTATCAATCAAATGGACTGCAGATAGACGTTTATCTTACTGGTGCCATTATTAACCCTTAAGCATTAACTAATATATTGAATAATGTTTCAATTACATCCGAGGGCTGTGGCTTAGTGTATTTCGATTTAGAAACATCGGGATTTTCAAGTACAGCTGATATTTTGCAAATAGCGGCGAAATATCGCGATAAAACATTCAATGTTTATATTAGGCCTACGCAACTGATTAATTACCACGCTTTCAAAGTTACGGGCTTAGAACATAATAATGGCGCCCTGTATTTATATGGTAAATCTATCAAAACAATCACTCTAAAGGACGCATTAATTTCATTCCAACAGTTTTTAAAGTTTTCTCCAAAACGTACTTGTTCCCCATAGTGCACGTTTTGATTCGTCCCATTTAATTCAAGGTATAATTCATTTTGCAATGATCGAGGATTTTAAAAATATTGCTGGTTTTTCGGACGCAGTAAGTCTTTTTAAAAAAACGCTTTCCTGACCGAAAAGGCTCAGAAATGTTTAAGCTCGGAAAGTTAGCGCATGATTTATTGCAAATAGCACCAAATGAAAAATTCCATGAGGCGATATATGACGTTAAAATCCTTGAGAATTTGGCAAATTACTTTTTGAAGAGAGAAGATTTAATTACAAATTACGTATCATATAAAGAGTGCCTCTTGGAAAAACTAATATTGTCAACGTTCATGCCTTTAAAAAGTGTTATTTCAGATCTTATGATTAAAAGAATTGTATCTGAATGCATAACTTTGACAGATATAAAAATTTCTTATGATAAATTGGGTTCTAGAGGAATAGTGCAGTTATTATCTAGTCGAAAAATGGCAAACCATGTGTAATCAAAGATACGCGAGCAGTAAATAGAGTAATTAATTAGTTTACAAATAGTTTATAGTACTTTATTTATTTATCACTAGAATCATTAATTATTTATTTAGTTTTACAGAGGGGATTTATAAAACCGTTTTTTTTTAATATATATTTAATACTGTTACCAATCGATATGTAACAGTGTTGATAAATAAATATAATATTAACTTAAAATATTGAAAAATTATTGAACCTACGAACATATTTTTATTAAATATAAATACTAAAAAAAATACATATCAAGATACAAATTCAAATTTTTAATTAATACATTTAATAATTTTATTTGATGATTATAGATAAAGTTGATAAATATATTGGGTTTATTCAATAAATTATTTAACCTACAAATGAATTTCTGTTTAAAAGTTAACCATTTTAAGCGCTGTTTGAATGTTGGCGCGTAAAATATGACGACATACAACGTTGTCAAATTGTTATATTTGTTCCTCACTACGCAGTTATTCTTTTAAACAAATATCAACTTTAAAAATTTATATCCTTTTCACAAATCGATAAAAAAGATTATTTTTGTTTCAAAATTTTTCTAATTTTTTTACTAAATATTAGTTTTTTAAAAAATTTGTAAGATAAGTTCTTAAGATATACACGAAACTGTGCCTTTTTTATACTTCATTGGCCTATTGCATGTTAATTATTTGCGCTTTAATTATCAATATCTCGCTTCGCAATCGGTCAGTTTTTTTTTAATTAAATGAAAAACATTTAGATTAATATCTTACTTCAAGTGGATTTACGAGTGAACTACCTTAAAAAAGGAAAGAATAATTTTTCATCAAGACATTGAACGTGTTCACACAAGTGTTTTAACGATGGCAAAATTCGAGTACGAATTGCTTGAATATTCAGCGTATTCACCAGATTTGGATCCCTCTGACTATTATTTGTTTCGAAACTCTAGGCCGAGAACTCTTTAGACAGCCCACTATCGAACCATCTCGGTTGCAGTTTTCATTGTGTCACGCATCATCAGCCGAGGTAAATTCGACAGAGAGAAGAGCAAGAATCGGTAAAAGAAATAACAATTTAATGAATTTTTAGATACCAAATGAAACAACCCCCGGAATGTTCTACAGTTTCTAGTCGAATCAAATTTAATTTAATTTTATTTTTATTAAATAAAATAAAAATCTTACTGGAGACTGACACAAAATTAACTAAGAGGTAAGAAAAATAGGGTAAATTTACAAATTCGAAATTATGGAATAAATTAATCATTTGCACAGTAATAGGCTCAGCTGCAAATCTACCCTTTAACACCTTTTTTGTTATCATTGCTCATCAGAAATTAATATCGGAAGTATTTATGGTCGGAAGTATTGGCATTCAGATCGGGTTGCTTTTGAAACGGAAATGATTTATTCTTCTTTGGGAAAGGTGCTGTGAGACAGAAAACGTGCAAAATATTGCACCAGTGATTTCGATGACTTCGGTAAGTTGGATCTCTTGGATCGTGAAAGTTTTGGACAAAGCTAGGCCACACGCCGCAAAAATATTTTATATTTTCTTTTAATCAGAAGTTTTCCTTCCGTCTGATTATTGTTGATTTCGATCGTTGTCAAGCCCCATTTCATTTCATTGGAGGACGTAAAAAAGACATAACTGAATTTATGAACTAAATTGGGAATGTGAAATCTTTGGCACAGTGATACTACTCAGTATATATCATCACTACACCAAACACTTTATTTTTGCACTTGACGCGCGTTTCGCTAACAATGTTAGCGTCATCAGAAGCGATGATTGACTAAAACCAAACTACCAATCTACCCTATTTATACTTAGCCTAACCCTTGAATTACTCAGGCGGAAATAAGGTATTTAATAAGGTGGGCCTCACCTGAGTCTATAATTCATCAGACAATCTGAGGAATATCTGAGGAAATCCCAAAGATAAGATTCCTAATTGTGAGAAAAGTGGAATTTATGAAATTAGTTGTAATGATTGTGACAAAAAGTATGTTGGGCAAACTAAAAGGTCAATTAAAACGCAATTTAAAGAACATTTAGCACACTTAAAATACAGTAGAACAGAAAAGTCTAGCATTGCCGAACATGCCCTTGAAGCTGATCATATTGTAACATTAGATAATCTAAGATTAATAAAAAGTGTATCTGATAGGAGATTGTTGAACGCATACGAAAGTATGGAAATTATAAAATGTAAAAGTAGTTTAAATAAAGACAAAGGGCCTATTCCTTATAGTCCCCTCTACTGGTTACTTGACCGGAACTGATGGTCTTGCCTATTCCATTAGTTCCGCCTGAGTAATTCACGGGTTAGGAAGTATAAATAGAGTAGATTTGTAGTTTAGCTTTAGTCAATCATCGCTCCTGATGAAGCTAACATGGTTAGCGAAACGCGCGTCGAGTGCAAAAATAAAGTGTTTGGTGTAGTGATGATATATACTGAGTAGTGAATTTATGAACTTATGACCATCAGCACTACGGAGCCACGGACCGACACATTATGTACGTGATTATATAATAATGCCATTTCCGGTAGATCATTAAATCGCAATTTATTTTTTGCTTGCTTGTGAGATATTTGTTTTGTTATGTTTTTAGTGTTCCGTACGGAACACTTATAAGATCACTTCGGTGTCTGTCCGTCTGTCTGTCCGTCTGTCACACCCGATTTTCTCCGAAACTATTTGTCATAGAAAGTTGAAATTTGGTAATAATATAGGAATTAATGGCCTCATCAGAGCCATGTAGTTTTGAAAGTCAAATTTTGACTTAAGGGGTTAGTTTTGGGGAGTGAAATCGGAAGTGAAAAAAAAAATTTTTTACAAGGTAATCGAGTATGGTGTCAAATGAAAGCTTGTGAAAATACGAGTAAAAAATATATATATAATGTAATACTTGCGCGCACTTTTCTTTGTATTATTTTTAATAAATCGCGAAAAATCGCTGTCCACCCGCCTTATCTCGGAAAGTACTTTTCAAAAAATTTTGAAAAAATTCTGGAATATTCTCCTCGGGGTGTAGATTGAATGAAAATTATCACGAGTGCATTATCTGTAATAATTTATCTGGTATATAAAAAAAAACAGAAATTTCAAGGTCATCAATTTTCAGTAAAGATTGAAAATAAACTTTGTTGAAAATTTATTTGGGGTGTGTTTTTGTGAAGTCACTGATCATTTTATTTCACCGTAACATAAATTTTGACTTAAGGGATTCGTTTTGAGGGGTAAAATCGGAAGTGAAAAAAAATTTTTTTACTAGGTCATCGAGTGTGGTGTCAAATGAAAGCTTGTGAAAACACGAGTAAAAAATATATATATAATGTAATTCTTGCGCACACTTTTCTTCGTATTACTTTTAAAAAATCGTGAAAAATCGCTGTCCCCTACCTTATCTCGAAAAGTACTGATCAAAAAATTTTGAAAAAGTCCTGGTATATTCTCCACGGGGTATAGATTGAACGAAAATTATCATTACCTTTAATACTTTATCTGGTATAGAAAAAAACCAAAATTTCAAGGTCATCAGTTTTCAGTAAAGCTTGGAAACAAACTTTGTTGAAAACTCATTAGGGGTGTGTTTTGTGAAGTCACTGATCATTTTATACCACCCTAACAAAATTTTTTATTTTAAAAACAATCAACGTACGGAACACTAATTGTGCAATTTCAACTTGCACTTGACCGGTTTTTTATTTATTTATGTGGAGATTTAGTTTATCGTCTACTGGGAAAAATAATTTGTTAAAAAATCCAGCTCAATATAATCAGATACACCTGGTTCATAGTTTATATTACACATTTCTATTCTAGTCTCACTCATTCTCCTTTCTTTCATCTCTTACTCTTTCATACTCATTTTCAATTCTGTATGTTCCTTTTACTCTTTTTTACATTATTTATACTAATTACATTTATTTATTTATAACTTGGTATATACATATCTATAGATCTTAACCTAATTTATATATATTGGATGAACGTTTGTTTTCGATCCGATAACCCATCTGACTGCGCCATGGAGGTCTCCGATGTTATTTTGGCTGGTATGGAAGCTTACATCCCTATTTCGAAGAAATGCTCCTCCAACGGCAAGCCTTGGTTTGACCGAAAATGCAAAGAAGCTGTTGCTTCTAAACATACTGCCTACCGACAATGGCGTGAAAATACTAACACCATAAATCGTAACACCTTTGTTCGTGCCCGGAACAGATGCAAAGGAATTATCGACGAAACCAAGGAAGCACACAATCAACGAATTAGAAACAAACTTCTCGCTTGTCCCAACAATTCCAGGTCCTTTTGGGCAGTCGCTAAAGCAGTTAGTCAAAATTTTACCAAATCCACCATACCACCACTCACACGGCCAGATAATTCCATTGTAACCACACCTGTTGAGAGAGCGAACTTGCTGGCTAAACTCTTTGCTTCACATTCTACTGTCGATTTTCAAGGAAAAACACTACCTACTATTCCCATATTGCAGTCAAAGATGCCCGATGTTGTCTTCAGACAGCGCATCATAAAGCGTATTTTAATGAAGCTAGACATCAAAAAGGCTTCTAGCGCTGACGGAATACCTGCCTGCAAGGGAACTAACACTAGTTTTCTGTAGACTTTCCAACTTATCTTACAGAAAGGGAATATTTCCTTCCTGCTGGAAATGTGCCACAGTTCAGCCCTTCGAGCTCGAATTTTCTGGACGATATTAGGCTGTCCATATAGCTCCCTCACTTCCTGGTTAGTCCTTCTTCTCCAACCACCATCTTCTTTTTTTGTACCACCATATATCTTACGGAGCATCCTCCTTTCCCATCTTTCCAGCTTTTCTGTATTTCTTCGGCTCAGAATCCATGTTTCGCTACCGTACATCACTGCTGGCTGAATCACTGTCTGGTAAATCCTTTCTTTAGTTCTTCTATTTATCAGTTTGGACTTTATCATTGTATTTAGGGTTCCCATAGCTTTGCTACCCTTCGATATTCGTTTCTCGATCTCCATGTCGTCATCAGCTCTATTAGTTACACCCAGGTATTCAAAATGGTTAACTTTCTCGAAGTGGTACTCTTTACTTCCTTTGCTCTTAATTTATATATATATATATATATATATATATATATATATATATATATATATATATATATATATATATATATATATATTACACGTTTATGATTTATATTTAGCATTTTTCACTGCAGTATTGCACTTTGTTTAAAACTATTAACTTTTTACACTTTTACAAAAATTACATTATTTACATAATAGTTAGTTTATATTGACCGATTATTCGACCAATTGCTACTCTTTTTTTGGTTTGTGTTTTTTTTTTAAGTTGTTTACTTTACTTCTGCACAGGTACTCAACGCTCACCAGGTTAGGTCAGGGTACTGTGGCGTACTTTCACCACGCTTTAGGCGCGCTTTAGATACTTTATCAGCTGGGCCTCGAATCTCTCCGAGTTTTTTTTATTTGGCTTCTCAAAACTGTTATCCGAAAGATTTATACTGAGATTTTTGGCACTGTGAAAAACTGCTCTAGGAGAGGCGAATAAACGCTAGCCTCCCCATTCAAAGGAATTAAAATGAGCAAATCTGAATGAGAGATTTACTTGTGATTTGAGGGTTGAGAATCGTTTGTATTGGTCGTGATCCATTAAATTTCTGAACACTCAGATTGCACGACTCTATTTACGAATTTTTTATTTAATTTTAGGGAGATATACTATCAACTTAAAACAATGATAAACTCTCAATGGACTACCGATAGAGCTCTTAAAGATATAAGCAAAATGTTGAATGTTGGATTGTGGGCACTAAATATAACGGCACAAAAAGGGCTCGTGTACGGTAATTTAAAATTAGTCATGAACGATGGGGAAATTGTCAACTGTAATGTCCCAGGTGCGTTTTTTGTAAATCATATAAGTTTAATCAGTCTAAGTTGATTACCAATACAGAAAATGTTTAGTCAGTATTATTGATAAATTTTGGATATGAATGGCTTTTTGCTTCACAAAATATCATCTACATATGTTACATGTTTTTGAATTAGAGATACAATACCTGGTGCAATCCAAAAGTTCCCAGACTGACGATAGAACGTCTGCAGTAGTTACTTTTAGGAATCGTGCTAAAAAGAGGGGTACATTATAAAGTTGCTAAAAAAGGGCAACCTAAAAGAATGCCGCAACTGGCGGGGCATCACCCTTCTTAACACCATCAACAAAATTATAGCAATCATTATTCTAAACAGGCTTAGCAATACTATAGAACCGACTCTATGGGCAGAGCAAGCCGGTTTCCGCCCCCAGAGGTCATGCATAGACCAGATAAATGCTCTGCGAATAGTCATCGAACAATCTTATGAGTTTAGATCACCTCTCTGATCTTCGTGGATTTTGAAGAGCATTTGACACCTTGAAGCACACGGCTATATGGGCAGCTTTAAGGGAACGAGCTGTGCCGGAAAAAATAATAAGGGTTATTAAAGCACTTGTCATGGAAGTAGCTGTAAAGTGATACACAGTAACATGACTAGCAAGGCAATACCTGTCAGAAATGGAATTAAGCAAGTATGCATACTATCCCCGCTTTTATTTAATATCGTTCTAGACGAAGTCATGGTTAAAACTAACAACACTCAAAGAGGCATAAGATGAGATCTGACGTCACGTCTGGAAGACCTAGACTATGCGAACGATATCTGCCTTCTATCTCACTTATTAAAGGACGCAAAAGCCAAACTGACTCGATTAGCAGAGGAGGCAGAAAAAGTGGGGCTGCGGATTAACAACTCCAAAACAAAAGAGATGAGAATAATGAACGATGAAAATACAACCTTAACTCTAAATAATCGCCCAATCGAAAGGGTACAAAGGTTTACGTACCTTGGCAGTGTGATAGTTACGAACGGAGGGACAGAGGCTGACGTCAAACAAAGAATACTCAGAGCACAGCAAACATTCGGGATTCTCAACAACATCTGGAGGTCCCGTATACTGTCGCCAAACATAAAAATACGCCTCTTCAACACAAATATCAAATCGGAGCTTTTGTACGGTTGTGAAACCTGGAAAGTGACTAAAAGTATTTCCAATCAACTACAAGTGTTTACAAACAAGTGCTTACGCAAAATCTTACGAATATACTGGCCGGACCAGATACCAAACACCGAGGAACGAGCGAAGCAAACACCGATTGAGTACAGTATGAAACGCAGAAAGTGGGGGTGGCTGGGCCATATCCTCCGCAAACTCGCAGGCGATATTGCAAAACAAGCTCTCGATTGGAACCCACAGGGCAGTCGTGGCAGCAGAATAGCGGAGTTTTATTTGTATTTATATATATATATATATATATATATATATATATATATATATATATATATATATATATATATATATATAAATATATATATAACACATGGGCTGAAAAGTCCCGGGCCTAACACATAGATGGCGCTAGTTTTATTGCAGTCACCTTTTTTTCAGTTAATACTAACCTTCAAAAGACAGCTGTTAAAATTTCATGATATTCTATTCATTAGTTTGTGAGTTATTGTGCTAAGAGTGACGCTACTTTTGTTATTTTCAAAACAATGGATCAAAAACAATTTCGTGTTTTAATTTTACACTGCTTCTTGATGGGAAAAAAATACCGTTCAAGCGAAGCAATGGCTTGAAAAGTGTTATGGGGACTCCGCTCCATCAGAAACAACAATAAAACATTGGTTTGCTGACTTCAAACGTGGTCGTAGAGACACCGATGATGCAGAACGCAGTGGACGTCCAAATGAGGCGGTAACACCAGAAAACATCAAAAAAATCCATAAAATCGTTTTGAATGATCGAAAAGTGAAGTTGCGTGAGTTAGCCGACATCGTAAAGATATCAAAAGAACGTGTTGGTTTTATATTGCATGAGCATTTGACTATGAGAAAGCTCTGTTCAAAGTGGGTGCCGCGTTTGCTCACTGTTTATCAAAAACAAGAACGTGTTGATGATTCTGAGCAGTGTTTGGCCATTGTTAGAGCGGCGCTGGAATGATTGCGTTGCTCTTGATGGAGATTACGTTGATGAATAAAGCTAATTTTGAACCAAAAAAACCGTGTTTTCTTTGTTAGGCCCGGGACTTTTCAGCCCATGTGTTATATATATATATATATATATATATATATATATATATATATATGAGACAATTAAATCATCACGGAAACGTGCATACAGTCAGTCAAGTAAGAACGTGCCTTTTTGAAAAAATGTGTTTCGAGAAAATTTTGCCATTAATATGTTCTTTGGTCTGTTAAAAACGGCGCAGTTACCTTAGTAAGTTGTCCAATCGCCTCCTGCATCAATAATCGCCTGGCATCTTCGGGGCATCGACAAGATTTTCTGCATACTCTGCAAATTTTCCGAATTTCGCTAGATAATTGAGTCAAAGTCCTCACAGTCTTTCCTCTGTGGTTTCTCCTTACGAGGGACTAAACGTTTTTAATAGGGTTTGCGTCGTGCGATTGTGAGAGCCACTCTAGTATTTTATCGTGGATCCAAATGAGACGCTTCGCGACGTGATTTTCGCCCAGCAAAGATTTCTTCAACGTGCTTCGGAATTTAACATCATAAACACAGTGGAAAGTAAAATAAAAATATACAAGACAACAGTGAGACCGATCCTCACATATGCTGTAGAAACAAGAGCTGACACATGTAAAACAGCACAAATGATGAAGACGATAGAAATGAAGGTGATTAGGGACAAACGTGGAAAAACTATCCACGACCAAATCCGCAGCAAAGATGTACAAGAATTAAGTAAGATCCAGGAAATATCCTAATGGACCAGAATTAGAAGAAAACAATGGAATAAACACGTAGATCGGATGGACGACAACAGACTAGTAAAAAGAACCAAACTCAATAAACCGTGCGGAAGAAAAACTAGGGGCAGAGCTCCGAATAGGTGGAAGGAGTACTGGACGTCCACATCGGAAGAGGCGTAATGGGGATAAAACAAGCAGTGTGCCTACTTATATAACACACCATATAAGAAAGAAGAAGAAGAAGAGAAAAAGAGCACAAAAATGATGTCGAATGGTCTTATTGGACACATTCAAACCCGATTTTTTTTAATTTTACCATTCCTTGACGCAGTGTCAATTTCGAGTCCCGTGAAAATAAAGACACGATTCGTTTTTCGACTTTCGGAGTAACTTTGCCTACCGCGTCACGTTTTGGCAAGTCGACATGTTACGTTTCATTAAAATGATTTACCCATTTCTTCACAAGCGATACCGATTTTTTAATATATTTAACGGCCGCGGAATGTGTCATTTGGACGAAAAAAGACTGCCTCGAACCTACAACCAAACAAACGACTCATTTTCGATTTTACGTAATTTCAACGAAAGTTCAGACTCGACTGACACTTTTACTAAAATGCGTCTACAAAGGTTTCCTCTACTGATTTTTTTTGTTGAATTGCTAGAATCGCATCTATCAAAAATGAATTATCGCGGACACGTTCTTACTTTACACATCATACAGAACAAACTGAACAATCTAGTAAGTTGAAACTTGTCACGGAGCGTTGTTAGGGATATATAGTACCACCACTTATCTGAGCGATTCCATATTATTCTACACCTTTACTATATGCTATTTAGGACAACTTTTGGATCGCACTACGTATTATTCATTATTTTTGCAAAATCTTCCACATTTTTTAAATCCAAATTGTTTTTTAAAGCTCTTTTTGAATACGATAATGGTTTTGACGAAATCAAATTTTAATATACTAATATCAACTGAGACACAGTAGCAGGCTATAAATTTGTCTCCTCAAAAGTTCTACCACAGTAAACATAAAACACAGCAGCGACAGTCCGAACTTTGATCTCAAGGGGTTCCATTTTGTAATCGTAAACATAACCTGTCGCTATATTGTATGATGCCCGCGAGTTTTTGAAGAAAACCAACTCCTTTAGAGATACCACATACATTTTTAATCATAATCATAAATGAGTCACTTATTGGAAAATTATTAATAATGAATTTCAAAGCACTTCATAAAAGGATTCTCCTTGAAATCCAGATGAAAACATAACCTGCGACCGCGCTGGCAGCCATGTTGCTGGTATGATAGAGGGCGCATGCGTCATAAGAAACAGGACCTAAAAATTTTCTTGAGAGTCGCTACTGTGTTTTATGTTTACTGTGGTTCTACTTTTACTTGGAATATACGAGGCATGTTTTTTTAAGTAAGTACCGTTTTGGAATTAAAAAAAGACGTGCAAAGATATCGCTATAATTTTATTTTTACATGAAAGCCTGTACCTTAATCTACTTTTCTACATAATTTTCGTGAATATTGAGGCACTTGTCATAACGTGGCACCAGTTTTTGAATACCCTCCTCATAAAATTATGCCGCCTGACTTGTTAACCACTGTATCACAAATGTTTTGACTTCGTTATCGTCTTGAAGACGCTGACCACCCAGGTGCTTCTTCAAGTGCAGGAACAAATGGTAGTCGCTGGGCGCCAGATCAGGGCTGTATGGAGGATGATCTAGAGTTTCCCATTTAAAAGATTTGATGAGATCTTTGGTCCGATTAGCCACATGTGGACGGGCATTGTCATGCAGCAAAACGATACCCTTACTCAACTTGCCACGTCTTTTGTTCTGGATTGCACGACGCAGATTGTTCAATGTCTCACAATAAGACGCTGCATTGATTGTCTCATTACGAGGCAGAAACTCTACTAGCAATACTCCTTTTCTGTCCCAAAAAACTGTGCACATGATTTTGCGGGCAGAAATTGTTTGCTTAAACTTTTTTGGGTGATGATGAATGTCGCCATTCCATGGATTGTTGTTTTGATTCTGGTGTGACGTAGGCCACCCATGTTTCGTCACCAGTAACAATTTGGTCTAAAAAATGTTCACCTTCATTGTGGTACCGCTCAAGGAAAGTCAATGCACTGCCTAAACGTTGGGTTTTGTGCAAATCCGTCAACATTTTTGGAACCCAACGTGAACACAATTTCCGGTAATTCAAGTTCTCGGTCACAATGCGATACAAAACACTACGAGAATATTGAGGAAAGCAGTCGCACAATGATGAAATTGTAAAGCGTCTGTTTTCTCTCACCTTTTCGTCCACTTTCTGCAACAAATCTTTATTAACGACCGAAGGACGCCCACTCCGTTCTTCATCATGCACATTTGTGCGGCCATCTTTAAATGCTCTCACCCATTTCCTTACCATTCCATCACTCATAATGTTTTGTCCGTAAACTTCACAGATCTCACGATGAATATCGATCGGTTTTACGCCTTTAGCACTAAGAAATCGTATAACAGCCCGTACTTTACAATCGGCGGGACTCACGATTGTCGGAGGCATCTTAAACACTCAGTAAACAATGTATACAATGAAGAATCAGACTGTAATGGCGTCAGTGCGTAGACATGAGATGTAGGATACCAGCGCGCATGCGCGGAACGCCGACCGTATCGCTGCGGCGGCGGAATCGCAAAACGGTACTTACTTAAAAAACATGCCTCGTATAAAAAGGATTTTAGTTCTTTCAGCGAGAAAAATAAATTATTATAGAATATGTTTTTAGGCACATTAATACCCCAAGATACATCTAAGATTTGTGAAGTCCAATCAACAGCCTTTTTTATTTTGGTCGTAGAAAAGGAATCCATTTACCATAAGTTGTTGGAGGAAAATTTACCGAATAAGTTGACGCTACCATTTATTTTAATAACGGTAAACTGTTTCAAAATATTAAATAGGCTAATTTCAAACACACATAATTTTTTTAGAGGCGATTCGCGGATGGAGAAATCTGTAGAATTGTCCAGTCAAACAGGGATTTAACCTCGGAATAAAAGTTAAAAAGCTGAAGATTTACTTAAATCTTTATTTTGACATTCCAAAAGTTAGCTCAAAAGTCTCATAACACATGGGCTGAAAAGTCCCGGGCCTAACAAAGAAAACATGGTTTTTTTTTTGGTTCAAAATTAGCTTTATTCATCAACGTAATCTCCATCAAGAGCAACGCAATCATTCCAGCGCCGCTCTAACATTTCAATACCACATTTGTAGAACGATTTATCTTTTGCCTCAAAATAGGCCTCAGTTTCAGCGATAACCTCTTCATTCGTGCGAAATTTCTTACCGGCGAGCATTTTTTTCAGGTCTGCGAACAGCCAGTAGTCGCTGGGAGCCAAATCTGTCGAATACGGTGGATGTGGGAGCAATTCGAAGTTCAATTCATGTAGTTTTGCCATTGTTTTGATTGACTTGTGACACGGTGCGTTGTCTTGATGAAACAAAATTTTTTTCTTTGCCATATGCGGTCGTTTCTTTGCAATTTCGGCCTCCAAACGCTCCAATAACGCTATATAATATTCACTGTTGATGGTATTTCCTTTCTCAAGATAGTCGATGAATATTACACCACGCACATCCCAAAATACCGAGGCCATAACCTTTCCAGCCGATTGTTGTTCTTTCGGACGCTTTGGACGAGGTTCACCAGTTGCTGTCCACTCAGATGACGATCGTTTTGATTCCGGAGTGAAGTGATGGATCCATGTTTCATCCATTGTCACATATCGACGCAAAAATTCCGGTTTGTTACGTTTAAACATGGCCAAACACTGCTCAGAATCATCAACACGTTCTTGTTTTTGATCAACAGTGAACAAACGCGGCACCCACTTTGAACAGAGCTTTCTCATAGTCAAATGCTCATGCAATACGTTCTTTTGATATCTTTACGATGTCAGCTAACTCACGCAACTTCACTTTTCGATCATTCAAAACGATTTTATGGATTTTTTTGATGTTTTCTGGTGTTACCGCCTCATTTGGACGTCCACTGCGTTCTGCATCATCGGTGTCTCTACGACCACGTTTGAAGTCAGCAAACCAACGTTTTATTGTTATTTCTGATGGAGCGGAGTCCCCATAACACTTTTCAAGCCATTGCTTCGCTTGAACGGTATTTTTTCCCATCAAGAAGCAGTGTAAAATTAAAACACGAAATTGTTTTTGATCCATTGTTTTGAAAATAACAAAAGTAGCGTCACTCTTAGCACAATAACTCACAAACTAATGAATAGAATATCATGAAATTTTAACAGCTGTCTTTTGAAGGTTAGTATTAACTGAAAAAAAGGTGACTGCAATAAAACTAGCGCCATCTATGTGTTAGGCCCGGGACTTTTCAGTCCATGTGTTAGAATCTCGTGTCCGACATTCGTCGGGAAAATCGGTTTTTTGCAAATATCTTGTTTCCTATGGTTCAAAAGATGTTTTAAGTTATTACAGGACTTGTAGAGCACAAAATTCTCTACAAATAATACTAACCATTCTCGAGATAGAGCGCGAAGAGTGTGAAAGCGTCCATCCGTATATAGGATAACGATATGTTAGCTGTGGAATCAAATGCTCAGTACAGTTTATAAAATTAATTGTTTACAAATATTATAATTAAGGAAACCCAAATATGCAAGTGAAAAACTTTAAAATATGCGCATAAATATGCAAATAATTTTCTCAAAATATGCACATACATGCTGTAAATATGTAGTAAAAAAATCGAAATAGACTTGAAAAATGTAAATTTATTGTTTCACATTACACGATACGAGTACTGTACAAATGTAGCAATAAAAAACCCATTTTAAATTTTCAACATACAGGGCGAATGAACTAAATCTAAATATAATATTATACAAAGTAAAAAATAAATATAAATATAATGTATTTTAAAAATTTATATACGTAGTAAACTGCATAATAAAACATACATTTTAAATCTGATACATACAGGGCGATGCAACTAAGTAAGCGGAAATATGCAAATATTGCAAAAGACAGGGTCGCCGTTAGTTATAAAAACAATAAACTACTCAATGTTTCTCAAAATTCTCCATTAAAAAGTTTTGTCTGCTATCATTGTATAAAAATTTATAAATTGAGAAACTCCTTTCCACATCGACTGATGTAATAGGGGCGTTTTTAAAATTATTTAATAGTATAGGATCTAAATCAATGGAATCAGTAAAATCCCCCTTTAAAACATTAGCTACTTGGCTGACAAATTGAAACGCATTATTAGTGTTCCGTACGGAACACTTATAAGATCACTTCGGTGTCTGTCTGTCTGTCTGTCTGTCTGTCTGTCTGTCACACCGATTTTCTCCGAAACTATTTGACATAGAAAGGTGAAATTTGGTAATAATATAGGAATGGATGGCCTCATCAGAGCCATGTAGTTTTGAGAATTCCATTTTGACTTAAGGGGTTAGTTTTAGGGGGTGAAGTCGGAAGTGAAAAAAAAAATTTTTTCACTAAGTCATCGAGTGTGGTGTCAAATAAAAGCTTGTGAAAACACGAGTAAAAAATATATATATAATATTATACTTGGGCGCACTTTTCTTTGTATTATTTTTAAAAATTCGCGAAAAAAATCGCTGTCCCGGGCCTTATCTCGAAAACTACTTATCAAAAAATTTCGAAAAAATTCTGGAATATTCTCCACGGGGTGTAGATTGAACGAAAATTATCACGAGTGCATTACCTTTAATAATTTATATGGTATATAAAAAAACAAAAATTTCAAGGTCATCAGATTTCAGTAAAGATTGGAAACAAACTTTGTTGAAAACTAATTTGGGGTGTGTTTTGTGAAGTCACTGATCATTTTATACCACCGTAACATAAATTTTGACTTAAGGGGTTCGTTTTGAGGGGTGAAATCGGAAGTGAAAAAAATTTTTTTTTACTAGGTCATCGAGTGTGGTGTCAAATGAAAGCTTGTGAAAACACGAGTAATGTATATATATATATATATATATATATATATATATATATATATATATATATAATGTAATACTTGCGCACACTTTTCTTCGTATTACTTTTAAAAAATCGCTGTCCCCTACCTTATCTCGAAAAGTACTGATCAAAAAATTTTGAAAAAATTCTGGAATATTCTCCACGGGGTATAGATTGAACGAAAACTATCACGAGTGCATTACCTTTAATAATTTATTTGGTATATAAAAAAAAAACCGGTCAAGTGCAAGTTGAACTTGCACAATTAGTGTTCCGTACGTTGATTGTTTTTAAAATAAAAATTTTTGTTAGGGTGGTATAAAATGATCAGTGACTTCACAAAACACACCCCAAATGAGTTTTCAACAAAATTTGTTTCCAATCTTTACTGAAAACTGGTGACCTTGAAATTTTGTTTTTTTTTATATACCAAATAAATTATTAAAGGTAATGCACTCGTGATAATTTTCGTTCAATCTATACCCCGTGGAGAATATTCCAGAATTTTTTTAAAATTTTTTGATCAGTACTTTTCGAGATAAGGTGCGCAAGTATTACATTATATATATATATATATATATATATATATATATATATATATATATATATATATATATATATATATATATACATAACTCGTGTTTTCACAAGCTTTCATTTGACACCACACTCGATGACCTAGTAAAAAAAATTTTTTTTCACTTCCGATTTCACCCCTCAAAACGAACCCCTTAAGTCAAAATTTATGTTACGGTGGTATAAAATGATCAGTGACTTCACAAAACACACCCCAAATTAGTTTTCAACAAAGTTTGTTTCCAATCTTTACTGAAATCTGATGACCTTGAAATTTTTGTTTTTTTATATACCATATAAATTATTAAAGGTAATGCATTCGTGATAATTTTCGTTCAATTTACACCCCGTGGAGAATATTCCAGAATTTTTTCGAAATTTTTTGATAAGTAGTTTTCGAGATAAGGCCCCCGGGACAGCGATTTTTCGCGAATTTTTAAAAAATAATATATATATATTTTTTATTCGTGTTTTCACAAGCTTTCATTTGACACCACACTTGATGACTTAGTAAAAAAAATTTTTTTTTTCACTTCCGACTTCACCCCCTAAAGTCAAAATTTAATTCTCCAAACTACATGGCTCTGATGAGGCCATCAATTCCTATATTATTACCAAATTTCACCTTTCTATGTCAAATAGTTTCGGAGAAAATCGGGTGTGACAGACAGACAGACAGACAGACAGACACCGAAGTGATCTTATAAGTGTTCCTTACGGAACACTAAAAAAACAAAATTTCAAGGTCACCAGTTTTCAGTAAAGATTGGAAACAAATTTTGTTTGAAAACTCATTTGGGGTGTGTTTTGTGAAGTCACTGATCATTTTATACCACCCTAACAAAAATTTTTATTTTAAAAAACAATCAACGTACGGAACACTAATTGTGCAAGTTCAACTTGCACTTGACCGGTTTTTTTCTATAACATTCCGAAATTTTTGAAAAATTTTGCTCCCAATTTTACCTGCGACATTTTCAAAAGCGACCTCACATTGTTTTATTAGTTGAACACTTCGGGTTAATGGCAAATTAGATTCCACTATTTAAGTTATAGTTTTAGAAACAAAGCTATAAAGAAAGGAAAGTTGAAAAATGATTCCTAATTTCCTCAGCAACCCTATTTAAAGCATGAGCGAGACATGTTACATGTATTAAGTTTGGATAAAAAATTTTCAAATTTTGCCCGGTGCGGTACGGTGCTGCATCTGACAAAATAAGCAAAAAATTATCTCCTGGAATAGGCGTAGGAAGAAAAAACTTCGATAGTTCCTCTTGAACAAATCTGGCCACTGTCAATGCATTTGTTTTTTCTAACTGTTTGGAAGCAATCAGATAAGATCTTGGCAAAATATCGTCGCTAAGAACTCCAGTTAATAAATGCGCAATATACCGACCTCTTGAATCGGTGGTTTCATCAATACATATGTAAAAATGTTCGTTGCGAATTTTACCTTTAATTTCCTCAATTACCTGTGAATACAAGGAGCTTACGTCGTTTCTCCGTATTGTTGTTTCACCTGGGATATTAAATTTGCAATATCTCTGGAGGAAGGAAGTAAAGTTTTGTTTACGTAGCTTCGATAACGGAATGTTTGATGTCATCATTGCACGGCATAGATTCCGGTTAAAGATGTCTTGTTCATTAAGCTTTTTATTTTTGTACGTTGGTTGGAAACATTGCATTAATGTGTGTTGTGGCCTATCTCCAGGTTTTGTCTTACTCAATTTGGCAATATGGCAAGCAGTTTTCACGTGTTGCTCTATTTGAAATTTTTTATCGCATGGTATCTGCAATAAAAAAAAAATTTAATTAAAATCCCAAGGAAAAAAAATTCGTTAAATAGAAATTTCGTTAAATAGAAAACTAGGTGCTTAGGGCAGGCAAAAATTAAAATTCTGCTTCGTACCTTTTTATTAGATTTCCTAGAAATACATACGTCTACGTATGTATTTCTATTTCGTGGTTTCGTTAAATAGAAATTTTGTTCGTTAAATAGAACAAAAATAACTTAAATTAACATTGAAAATAGCATCAACGGCAAAATCATGACAAAAATTTCGTTATGTTTAAATATGCAGAACAGTAGATTTTCCCCATATCTATTCTCAGTTCTTTGTATGGTTTAATCCACACTGATACATTACTGGCTTTGGGCATTTCACTGTAGTAAAATACGACTCACAAGATAAAAAGCACAAATCGACGTAACCACTTTAAAAGCACAACCAAAAATGAAATCTAATAAATTAATAATACAAGTATATTCTGATGGCCGTCTGGGGTTTACTGACCATAAAATAATAAAATTTATTTGGGGGAAAACCACCGGCGCGGCGGCGGCGGCCTAAACATTGACCCTTATTCCGAAAAAAAAAAATGAATGAAAAAAATCGCCTGCCAAAGACCTACATTATTATAAATTCCTTCAAATATGCACATATATGTTATTTTTAAAGCATTTATGCAAATATTTAGAAAAATGCATATAATATGCAAAATATGTAATATATGCGCTTTGCAGATTTGGGTGTCCTTAATTATAATTATTAAGTAACTTGAATTATTTATTTATTTATAAATGATATTTATAAATATTATTCATAAATAAGACATCCATATAATAATATTCAGTTAATTAATATAAATAATAAGAAATTAAAATTCAGTAGTTTAAATGCATTGTAATTACGTTTTTATTTATCATCAGTTTATCGTAAACCTATTACAATTTATTTCAGATAAAATGTAAAGCGTTTTTTTACTCTGATTATCAGTAGCAGGCATACAGCTTAATATTCCTCTTGTCCGTTGTCATCTTCCTCTTCTGGTCGCCCAAACTGAATTTCCACACCGTTATCATCATCCTCGTTGTCCGTCATATTTGGTTAGAAAGCTTCAAAGACCTCAAGTACATATTCCCTTTCTTTATCAAGATCATTTGGATATGAAGCGTTGAGAGATGCTTGTCCGTTACACTGGCCACAAACTGAGGAGCATTGCAACCTTACTTTTCTACATCCACTGTTCGCGCCACAGCTTTTCTTGCAATTGCAGAAGAACGTACTGTTCGATCGTTCTTCTGGTGTTGGTAGTAATAACGTTGTTGTGGGTTCCAGGGTCCCGTTTTGTAATATTCATCCCCTTTCCTCGGATTCTAAATCGTTCCCTAACCAAGTTTGGATCTGATAGTAGACACGATAGATATGCTGTCGAGCTGCTGCACTTATAGGTGGACTAGCCGTGCCCGCGGCTCCGCTCGCGTGGACCTGATTCACTACTATCTTCACTGTTTATTCCTTATGTTACCTAACGTTATAAAATATCTCCCATTATTTCTCCTTAACTCCCATTATCTTACCTTATCTCCCATTATCTAGGCTTATCTCGACTTATCTCGCAATATTTCTCTTTATCTCTCATTATTTCTTCTTATCTCCCATTATCTCACCATAACTCCCATTATCTAGACTTATCTCTGCTTATCTTTCATTATTTCTCCTTATCTCCTATTATTTATACTTATCTTCCATTATCTTACCTTATCTCCCATTATCTAGGCTTATATCGAATTATATAGAACATATGTATAAATTTATAAAAACACGTAAATCGGATAAGTGGTTCTCAAGTGATACGCGCACTAATGGACAGACAGACAGAGAGACGTTGCATTTTATATATATTATATTCTTTGCTACATGATATTGTTCCATATTTAATACTTTAGGCAGTGTATTGCGAGAGAACACGCTAGCGGCAAACATTTTTCCCACTTGATTCACTATTATCGTCACTGCTTATTCCTTATGTCACCTCACGTAATAAAATATAACCTATAACCTGGACAGAGAATATACGTATGTTTAAAAAAAAAAGCACGTAAAGCGGATAAGTGGTTCTCGAGTGAAATACGCACTAACGGACAGACTGACAGACAGACAGAGATACGTTGCATTTTATATATATTAAAAATATTCTTTGCTACATGATATTGGTCCATATTTAATGGTTTAGCACGTTTAAAAAAAAGCAAGTAAATCGGATAAGTGGTTCTCCAGTGATAAGCGCACAAACGGACAAACAGACAGAGAGACGTTGCATTTTATATATTATAGATATCCTTTGCTACACGATATTGTTCCATATTTAATGGTTTAGGCAGTGTATTGCAAGAGAACGCACTGCTTATTTCTCATGTTACCTAACGTAATAAAATCTAGCCTATAACCCGGCCAGAGAACATATGTATGTTTTTTTAAAAAAAGCACGTAAATCGGATAAGTGGTTTTCCAATAACAAGCGCACAAACGAACAGACAGACGGACGGACAGACAGAGATACGTTGCATTTTTTATATATTATAGATGTAATAAAATATATATCTATAACCTGGCCAGAGAACATATGTATGAATATAAAAAATCACGTAAATTGGATAAGTGGTTCTCGAGGGATAAGCGCACTAACGGACAGATAGACAGAGAGACGTTGCATTTTATATATATTATAGATATAGATTATTATTATTATTATATAACCTGGCCAAAGAATATATGTATGAATTTAAAAAAAGACACGTAAATCGGATAAATGGGTCTCGCGTGATAAACGCACTAATGGACAGACAAACAGACAGACATTGCATTTCATATATATTATAGATTATAGATATTCTCTGCTGCATAATATTGTTCTATATTTAATGGTTTAGGCTGTGTATTGCAAGGGAACGCGCTAGCTGCAAACTCTTTTCCGACTTCATTCACTATTATCGTCACTGCTCATTCCTTATGCTACCTATCGTAATAAAATATAGCCTATAACCTGGCCAGAGAACATATGTATGTAAAAAAAAAAGTATGTTAATCGGATAAGTGGTTTTTCTAGTGATAAGCGTACTAACGGACAGACAGACAGACAGAGAGACGTTGCATGTTATATATATTATGGATTATGGATTATGGAAGAGATGATAACTGCACCAGTTTGTTGAGTCTTGTTGATTTGATGAATTGTGTGTACCTAAAATTGTCAATACTGTGTTTTAATTTTGGAGCATTATACATTGCTAAAAGAGCACGTATTCCATTTTCAAACAATGTGTTTAGAGAGCAGTTTTCTTGCTAAAATAATTGAGCTGATTGATACAAATCGGAATGTTTCTTGAACATTTTTATAATTGGCAGTTTTCCTTTTTTAAACAGCGTAGATGTTGTGTGACATCCACTGAAGGCGTGGAAAAATAAAATATGTTCTTTACAACGAGGATATTTGTCGAAGCTTTTAGACGAATACAGTTGACATAGCATTATCCTATATACAGATGGGCGTTTCTCACTCTTCTCGCTCTATCTCTAGAACAGTTAATTACATAGAATATCGCCTAAGATCAAATTTGTAGAGAATTTTATGTTCTACAAGTTTTGTAATAACTTCAACCATTATTTGAAGCTACTCAGTATATATCACCACTACACCAAAGACTTTATTTTTGCACTCGACGCTCGATTCGCTAACCATGTTAGCTTCATCAGGAGCGATGATGAAGCTAACATGGTTAGCGAATCGCGCGTCGAGTGCAAAAATAAAGTGTTTGGTGTAGTGGTGATATATACTGAGTAGTATCATTGTGCCAAAGATTCCACATTCCCAACTTAGCATTATTTGAAGCACAGGAAACAAGATATTTGCAAAAAAAAAAACGAGTTTCGCGACGTTTAACCTTGAATATCTCGCGGAAATGAGATTCTATGAGACTCTTCAGTTAAATTTTAGAATATCAACATAGAGGTTTATGCAAATTTTCAGCTTTCTAACTTCCATACCCTTTTTCACCTTATATCACTGGGTAAGAAGAGCTAATCCCGGAATACATTTGTTTGTTTGTCGGGTGGAATTTTACAGACGTTTCGCCAAAGTCGCACTTGGCATTTTCAACGCTGATATTCTTCTGTTAGTTCGAATCCCACGTATGCATTGCTGCAAGTTCCACATGATACGCTGTTTACACTCTGGTTCTCAAACTGGATTTTATTTTTGCGATTTCTCATAATAGATTACTGCCTATACTGGTTTGTTGACTTCGTTCATTTATTTTTTTATGTTTTAGGGAAAAGGTTTTCCCGACTTAAATACTCAACTATTCTTAAGAAAATTATGGATGGTCATGTCAATTCCAGTTTTTATTCTCGTAGATGCAGATCCACATGGTATAGCTATAATGCTAAACTACAGATTTGGATCAATAGTAAGTATATAATTTCATAACATGTAGGTGGGAAAAGTAGAAAATTTCGCGATCTAACACGTTCCATAAACGCGAACACTAACTGTGTTCGTTCCGATTACTTCAGGTTGGTAGTACCACACCGTTATGACAACGGAATGGCGCCAGCTGTATGGTAGTAAAACTTAACTTGAATAGGTATCGGTGTTGCCACTTATATGTGACTAGCCGTGCCCGCGGCTCCGCTCGCGTGGAGCTAATTCACTACTATTGTCACTGCTTATTCCTTATGTTACCTCACGTAATAAAATATCTGCCATTATTTCCCCTTATCTCTCATTATTTCTACTTATCTCCCATTATCTCTACATAATTTCCAATATCTAGGCTTATCTCTGCTCATCTCCTATTATTTCTCCTTATCTCCCATTATTTCTGCTTATCTCCCATTATCTCACCTTATCTCCCATTATCTAGGCCTATATCGACTTATCTCGCAATATTTCTTCTTATCTCCCATTATTTCTCCTTATCTCCCATTATCTCACCATAACTCCCCATTATCTAGACTTATCTCTGCTTATCTCCTATTATTTATCTTTATCGCCCATTATTTATACTTATCTCCCATTATCTCACCTTATCTCCCATTATCTAGACTTATATCGAATTATATAGAACATAAATATATAAAAACACGTAAATCGGATAAGTGTTTCTCAAGTGATAAGCGCACTAAGGGACACTCAGACAGACAGACAGACAGAGAGACAGAAAGACGTTGCATTTTATATATATTATATTCTTTGCAACATGATATTGTTCCATACTTAATGGTTTAGGCAGTGTATTGCAAGAGAACGCGCTAACGGTAACCTTTTTTCCGACTTGATTCACTATTATCGTCACTGCTTATTCTCTATGTTACCTAACACAATAAAATATATCTTCTAACCTGGCCAGAGAACATATGTATGTTTTAAAATAAGCACGTAAATCGGATAAGTGGTTCTCCAGTGATAAGCGCGGACAGATAGACAGACAGACAGAGATACGTTGCATTTTATATATATTATAGATGTAATAATATATATATATATATATATATATATATATATATATATATATATATATATATATATATATATATATATATATATATATAGATATATATAAGAAAGAGGAAGGACAGTAACAGGGCACTGGCAACAAACAATCCTAAGTTTAACTACTGGGAAACGCCCTTATAAGGAGAAGAGATGAGCAATCAAAGATCTAAAGGCTCTAGTATCTGCTTTTTATTTTTATTATCGAGCTTTCGCTGCCTAATGGTAGCTTCTTCTGGATTCTAAAAATGCAAACCAGGTACAGAAAATAAACCAAAACGTTCGTTTTTTAAAATGTGATTAAATGAATTGTACGACTGTATGTGAAAATTACTTACAAAAATGTCAGCAGTTAGTTCATCTCTGGTGAAGACAATGAAATTTGCATTTTTGTTGGCCAGGCAGTATGAATGATTACACAAACATGATTAAAAGACATTTAGAGAGTTACACAAATATTAAAAATAAAACTTTGTCAATAAACATTAGTTAAAAACACTTTTTGAAGACCGAAATATAACTGCAAGAAACACCATGATGTTGAAACGGTACTCCATTTTGAAATTTTTGACGTCGAGTTTAGTAACTATTTAATGATATTTAAGTCCGAACCGGATATTGTTGGTAGTCTATGTCGTCATCAGGTCGACAAAAAACCATAAAAAGCATTGAAGTTAGGGATGTGGTAATTTTTTTCCGTGGATGCTAATTTTAGTTAAATTATTAATTATTGATGATATCTATTTTTTAGTTTTAATTTTATAAAAAAGGGGGGGACTTAAATTTGATGAATGTTACTCTTCGACGAGTTATTTATTATTAATTATATTAATTCTTTAATTTTATAATCAAGAGATTCATAGACCAATTTAAAAATTTGAAAGAGAAAATTAATACTGGACATTATTTATTATTTGTCATATTTAATTTTTTAATTATTTAATTTTAACAAGAGGACATAGAAAAGTAACTGAAAATAAATAGCAAAAATGACAGAAAGAGAAAAAGGAGAAACGTCAACTTTACTAGAAACTAATTTTTTCATAAAGATCGTTCTTTTTTATTGGTTTGGTATAGTTTTTGTGTTAGTAAATAAGTATACATGGAGCTCAATCCTTCTATGTCTTTTTTGTGATTGAGATTATTTTTACAGGTTTTTATGTAACACATTTCCAAGAAACTTCTTCTGAAATAATTAGTCTCAACATCCAGAATGAAGCTGTTGTTATATTGTACTCTGTGATCTGTATTATTCGTATGCTAACAAATGAATAAGCTACCATTCTTACTAAAACTTATTAATTCAATAATTAAGGCGGTTATCTTAGTAATTGAGTTATTAAGTGGTGTTTTACTCGAATAGTTCCAACAGGATGACTAATTTTATTCGCCTCTCTTTCTAGGCCAACGCACACGTTTCAGAACATCTAGCAATACCTAAAGCAAGATGGTTAGGAGTTTTTCCATCTGAAATATTAAGAATGGGTTTGTCCTATGAAAATCTGAATAAAAGAGAAATTATAATGGCGAAGAAGTTGCTACAGTTAGAGTGCGTACGAGAAAATGAAAAAATTAAATTACAAATTGAATCATTATTAAAAAATGAAATTAAAATGGGTATTGAAGGTTTAGTTAAAACAGATACATATTTAAGCAATACTTATCTTAGTTGGAAATTTTATACAAATAGTTTGATTTGAAGAAAATATTAAGCTGCTGTGTTAATACATTTCAGTTTGTAGAAGATATTTTAAGTTTGATTTTAATAAGTCACTTAGTAAATATGTAAGCAATATCATTTTGTGTATTTATTTTGATATGGTTATATATATATATATATATATATATATATATATATATATATATATATATATATAACCATATCATTATATATATATATATATATATATATATATATATATATATATATATATATATATATATAGATAGATAGATAGATAGATAATGTTTTTATTTATTCCTTGTAAATTACAAAGCTCCATATAGGAGCGTGGAACAATGTCAAAAGTTCTTAAACTAAGAAATATTGCATTTTATCAAATATTCTAGTTACACACATAAAAATAGCCGAGATTCATCAGCAAAGAACTCCTCCAAACTATAAAATGCCTTACGGACTAAATAATTCTTAATTACTAGTTTCAGCAAGTTCGTTCTTAAAATTCTAACATGATTAGGAAAACTATTGTACAATCTTAGAATACAAAAATGTACATTCTTTTGTATATAGGAATATTTACTTTTGTTTGGTTTTAAATCATTTTTTAACCTAGTGTTATGTTCATGCACTCTTATGCTTTCTTGAAATAGGTCTTTATTACTATGAACAAATAACACTGCTTCATATATATATAAACTTATTACAGTAAAAATCCGTTTTGAAATGAATACGTTTTTACAACTATCTCTTGCCTTTATTCTGTACACTACTCTTAGATACTTCTTCTGCAAAACCAAAATTCTGTTTATCTCACAGGAATTTCCCCAAAAGATGATTCCATATCTCATACGCGAATGAATGTAAGCGTAATAAGAAGACAGCGCTGCGTCTTCACCAACATAATCTAAAATGACTCTTAGCGCGTAACAATACTTAGCTATATTATTGGCCAAAGCACTGACATGACACTTCCAGTCAAGTCTCCTGTCCACAATCACTCCAAGAAATAAAATCTCATCTCCCGAAACTACATCAATGTTGTCATATGTTACTGTTACACGTTCATTACTTCTGTTAGAAAATAGAATCATCTGTGTTTTTGAGATATTTAAAAGTAGATCATTCGAAGTAAAATATTGCCTTAATAGGTTTAGAGTATTAACCATTTTTTGAAGTAAGAGATGTTTATTATCCTCTTTAAAGATCAGAGTAGTATGATCGGCATACAGCACTATATAGTCATGCGACACTTTAGGCAATTCATTAGTATACAGTATATATAACAGGGGTCCTAAAATTGAACCTTGCAAGCAAGCTTTCCACAAGGGTCTGTTTCAATAACACATTGTGTTCTGTTTTTTAAATATGATTTTATGAGCTGAAGAGCTACACCTCTAATTCCATACTTCTCTAGTTTTAAGCAAAGTATTGAGTGATTTACCGAGTCAAATGCTTTTGACAAATCGAGAAGCATGGCCACAGTCACCCTATCATCATTTAAAGAATTAAGAATCTCTGACATGGCTTGATAAATAGCTCTAATAGTAGATTTATGTCGACTGAAGCCATTCTGCTGATCAGCCAGGACATTGTTTCGCTCAAGGAAGGATATCAATCTGGAGTATAATATTTTTTCAAAAATTTTGTTTACATTTGATAGCAGTGATACCGGCCTATAATTTTTTTCTTCAGCTCGGTCACCTTTATTATATATTGCTTTTATATGTGCAAGCTTTAATTGGTATGGGAAGACTCCTGTCGAGAACATAACATTAATAATATGTTCCAAA
This sequence comes from Pachyrhynchus sulphureomaculatus, assembly GCA_019049505.1. Taxonomy (NCBI): domain Eukaryota; kingdom Metazoa; phylum Arthropoda; class Insecta; order Coleoptera; family Curculionidae; genus Pachyrhynchus; species Pachyrhynchus sulphureomaculatus. The sequence goes on along the minus strand of CM032447.1, from coordinate 5,155,234 downwards.
GGTATAGATATAATATGTGCCGTCTCCTTCAGCAGCGAAACAGGCACCTGGTCCTCTCCTACGGATTTTTTGTTTTTCAAATTTTTTATGCATCTACAGACATCTTCAGTGCTAGTTGGTTCTAAGAATATCATTCGCTGACACCCTTCTATAGGGAATGAGTCAACTGTCCCACTACCATCAACATCTGGACAAGAATTAATGAAGTAATGGTTTAAAGCATTCAATGCTGTCACTGAATCCCCATATTTCGGCGCAAAAGTGTCGATTATTGAATTTTTTTGAGAATTTTCAGATATATTCCTTACCAATGACCAGGTTGCCCTAGTTTTATTATCAGAATTCAAAATAAATTCAGTATTTGATTTTCTTTTAGCTTCCAATATAACTTTCTTTAAAATTTTATCGTATCTCTTGAATTCATCGTTAGATATTTTACCTTTCTTTTTCTATATAAGATTTGGTGATATGTTATCGACCGTGCATCAATCTGATATATATATATATATATATATATATATATATATATATTATATATATATATATATATATATATATATATATATATATATATATATGATTATCGGGAATCGGTCTGGACTGTAAATAAAACTCTTTTCTTCTTTAAAACTCAATATTTCGTTATCGTTTGATAACTTCTTCAGGAGTAACTACAAAATTAATACATCTATATTAACACACTATTCTCTTTCGTCAAGGCATTAAAATATTGAAATATAAAACAAACAATTATGAAACAAACGAACAATCAATTAAAACACGTCCGAAAATGCGAGTTTGTCCTGAAAACCAACACTCAACATCTCGATTTACTACAACAAACTGAGAGTAAATAGCCTCGGTACATATGCACTGCCGTGAATTCCAAACGAAACGGAAAAACAACAACAGAAAAACGTCTTTAATTTACTTTATACTAAGAGGTGGCAAATCTTTATTTGTTATTATTGCTGTAATTGTAAATGATTAATACCTATTAATTATGTTGCTATATATAATACTAAGTTGATTAGTGTCTGATTTATAGTTAATTGACTTTGGGTCCCTGTTGATATGGTACATTTCTTTAAAAATTCTCCCTTTATAGTTGTTGTCATGAGCTAAGATTTTAACGTTGTTATAGTCAAAATTATGACCCGTTATCAAATTATGTTGCACCACAACACACGAATTCTTTCCCAATCGGGAGTCACTCCTGTGCTGTGTGAGTCTCTGTTTCAACCACTGAGCTGTCTGCCCAATATAACATGCTTTACATTGTAAACAAGATAATCTATAAACTACAGAGTTATTATATAAAATAGGTATTCTATCCTTTATTTTTGAAAACAGGTCAGAACCTCGTATGCTGTTATATTTCGCAATTTTTGTATTTGGAAAATCTCTTGACACAAACAATTGAGTTTGTGATTGGCTTTATAAATTGTAGCTTCCTGTATATCCTATGCTACGCAGGCGTCTCGTCAGTATAAGTTCAGTGAATTCAACGACATACAATCTATCAAAATACTTAGCTAAAATTTTGAGTGTTGCTTTTGAGGATGACACGGATTACAATGTTAGAGACACCTTCTCGTTTGTCAACAAAATAAAGGGAGTGAGATTACCAGAAGAGTATGTATTAATATCTTTGGATGTAGTATCTTTGTTTACAAATATACCTCTAGACTAAATCCTAACTATTCTGGAAAAAAAGTGGGAACTGATTCAAACAGAAACCATGATTTCAAAGTATAATTTCTTGATTCTCATTAAATTCATCTTCAACAACACATATTTTAGTTTCAACCAAAAATTTTTCAAACAAATTTTTGGAACTCCAATGGGGTCTCCTATCAGTCCAGTTTTAGTCAAGGTGGTGTTGGACCATCTTTTGGAAACGGTGGTTCCTCAATTACCATTCAACCTACCCTTTTTGTACAAGTATGTTGATGATCTGATTTGCGCTGTACCCAAGGGTAATACAGAAATCATTTTAAACTATTTTAATGCATTCAACACACATATACAATTCACTATTGAAATAGAACAGGACTTCAGTGTTCCTTTTTTGGACACTAAAGTAATAAGAACGAGTGACAACAGTATTATACTTGACTGGTATAAAAAACCCACAGCGTCAGGCAGATTCATTAATTATTTCTCTAATCACCCAAAAAATCAAAAATTTAACACCGTAATAGCAATGAAAAACAGGGTCATACGCATCAGTGATGATAGGTTTCGAAAAAGAAACCTAGACGAGCTGTATAACATTTTTGTCAACAATGCCTACCCTAAACACATTTTACGAAAATTAATTTATAATTCGGATAGTGTTGATGCCCCTACTGACGAGACGCCTGCGCAGCATAGGATATACAGGAAGCTACAATTTATAAAGCCAATCACAAACTCAATTGTCGCCTTATTCAGAGATTTTCCAAATATAAAAATTGCGAAATATAACAGCATACGAGGTTCTGACCTGTTTTCAAAAATAAAGGATAGAACATCTATTTTATATAATAACTCTGTAGTTTATAGATTATCTTGTTTACAATGTGAAGCGTGTTATATTGGGCAGACAGCTCAGTGGTTGAAACAGAGACTCACACAGCACAGGAGTGACTCCCGATTGGGAAAGAATTCGTGTGCTGTGGTGCAACATAATTTGAGAACGGGTCATAATTTTGACTATAACAACGTTAAAATCTTAGTTCATGACAACAACTATAAAGGGAGACTTTTTAAAGAAATGTACCATATCAACAGGGACCCAAAGTCAATTAACTATAAATCAGACACTAATCAACTTAGTATTATATATAGCAACATAATTAATAGGCATTAATCATTTACAATTACAGCAATAATAACAAATAAAGATTTGCCACCTTTTAGTATAAAGTAAATTAAAGACGTTTTTTCTGTTGCTGTTTTTCCGTTTCGTTTGGAATTCACGGCAGTGCATATGTACCGAGGCTATTTACTCTCAGTTTGTTGTAGTAAATCGAGATGTTGAGTGTTGGTTTCCAGGACAAACTCGCATTTTCGGACGTGTTTTTAATTGATTGTTCGTTTGTTTCATAATTGTTTGTTTTATATTTCAATATTTTAATGCCTTGACGAAAAAGAATAGTGTGTTAATATAGGTGTATTAATTTTGTAGTTACTCCTGAAGAAGTTATCAAACGATAACGAAATATTGAGTTTTAAAGAAGAAAAGAGATTTATTTACAGTCCAGACCGATTCCCGATAATCATATATATATATATATATATATATATATATATATATATATATATATATATATATATATATATATATATATATAACTAATTCATTAATTCCATTAATTTTTTTGATAAAATTGTCTTTAGGTCACACATATTTACGAGCGACCCCCCTAATAAAAGATTTTTTCTTACTAGTAGGTTATTTGTGGAAATGCCTCCTCCTCCTCTTACCAATATACAATCATAGTGTCTCCTCTTTCCAGATTACAGTATTTGCCAATAAATATGGTAGTCAAAAGACTAAGAAACAAAGCCAAAAAGCACAGACGAAAACAAAAAAAAAATACCGTAAATAACCGAAAAACTTTTATAGAACGACGTCATCATGATCATCACCATTTTTAGCTTATTCCATCCATAGTCGGATGTAAGCCTCCCCAAGTTGTCTCCAATGAGCCCTGTTGTTTTCCTTTTGCATCCAGTCGTGTTCCGGTATTCTTTTTATGTCATCCATCCATCTTGTCTGTGGTCTACCTCTGCATCTTTTATGCTCTCTAGGCCTCCATTCAGCCATACGGCGTGTGCATTATCCTTGCGTTATGCCCCTCCCAATTTCACGCGCTTTTGATCCTCGTATCTTGATGTTAGGAATATGACCTAATATTTAGCATTCTCCTCTCCATTGCTCTTTGGGTTACCTGGAGTATATGTATTATACATTTATATAAAGCTCACGTTTCAGTGCCATATGTTCCTACCGGCAGTACATATTGATCGAACATTCTGGCTTTTATTGTATTTGGGATGTCCAATTTAAATGTAGATTGTAGCCTTCCGAACGCAGATCGAACCAACGAGACTCTTCTATCCAAAGCAGTCTTTAAATTATTTTTTGATATTTCGATTTTTTGTCCTATATATATGAACTAGCCGGGCCCACGGCTCCGCTCGCGTGGATTTGATTCACTACTATCGTCACTGCTTCTTCCTTGTGTCACCCAACGTAATAAAATATCTCCCATTATTTCCCCTTATCTCCTAATATTTCTCCTTATCTCCTATTATCTCCACATATTTTCCATTATCTAGGCTTATCTCTGCTCATCTCCCATTATTTCTCCTTATCTCCCATTATTTCTCCTTATCTCCCATTATCTCACATTAACTCTCATTATCTAGACTTATCTCTGCTTATCTCCCATTATTTCTCCTTATCTCCCATTATCGAGGCTTATACCGAATTATATAGAACATATGTATAACTTTATAAAAACACGTAAATCGGATAAGTGGTTCTCAATTGATAAGCGCACTAACGGACAGACAGACAGACAGGCAGAGAGACAGGCACTCAGAGAGACGTTGCATATATTCTAGATAAAAGATTATAAATAACTTGGCCAGAGAACAAATGTATGAATTAAAAAAAAACTCGTAAATCCGATAAGTGGTTCTCCATTGATAAGCGCACTTACGGACAGACAGAAAGACAGAGAGACGTTGCATTTTATATATATTACAGATATTCTTTGTTATATAATATTGTTCCATATTTAATGGTTTAGCATGTTTAAAAAAAAAGCACGTAAATCGGATAAGTGGTTCTCCAGTGATAGGCGCACACACGGACAAAAAGACAGAGAGACGTTGCATTTTATATATATTATAGATATCCTTTGCTACATGATATTGTTCCATATTTAGTGGTTTAGGCAGTGTATTACAAGAGAATGCGCTAGCGGCAAACTTTTTTCCGATTTGATTCACTATTATCGTCACTGCTTATTCCTCATGTTACCTAACGTAATAAAATATAGTCTATAACCTGGCCAGAAAACATATGTATGTTTTAAAAAAAAGCACATAAATCGGATAAGTGATTCTCCAGTGATAAGCGCAATAACGGACAGACAAATAGACAGACAGACAGACAGAGAGACGTTGCATTATTTATATATGTATATATATATATATATATATATATATATATATATATATATATATATATATATATATATATATATATATATATATATATATATATATATATATATATATATATATATATATAGATATAGATTATTATTATTATTATAAACCTGCCCAAAGAATATAGGTATGAATTTAAAAAAAGACACTTAAATCGGATAAGTGGTTCTGGCGTGATAAACGCACTAATGGACAGACAGGCAGACAGAGAAACATTGTATTTTATATATTATAGAATATAGATATTCTCTGCTACATAATATTGTTCCATATTTAATGGTTTAGGCTGTGTATTGCAAAAGAACGCGCTAGCGGCAAATTTGTTTTCCAACTTCATTCACTATTATCGTCACTGCTCATTCCTTATGCTACCTATCGTAATAAAATATAGCCTATAACCTGGCCGGAGAACATATGTATGTTTTAAAAAAAAGGACGTAAATCGGATAAGTGGTTCTCCAGTGATAAGCGCACTAATGGACAGACAGACAGACAGAGATATGTTATATTTTATATATATTATAGATGTAATAAAATATATATCTATAACCTGGTGAGAGAATATATGCATGAATTTAAAAAATTACGTAAATCGGATAAGTGGTTCTCGAGGGATAAGCGCACTCACGGACAGACGGACAAGAAGACGTTGCATTTTATATATATTATAGATATAGATTATTATTATTATTATTATATAAACCTGGCCAAAGAATGTATGTATGAATTTAAAAAAAGCCACGTAAATCGGATAAGTGGTTCTTCCGTGATAAACGCACTAATGGACAGACAGACAGACAGACAGAGAGACATTGCATTTTATATATTGTAGATTATAGATATTCTCTGCTACTTAATATTGTTCCATAATTAATGGTTTAGGCTGTGTACTGTAAGGGAACGCGCTAGCGGCAAACTTTTTTCCGACTTCATTCCCTATTTTACGTCACTGCTCATTCCTTATGCTACCTATCGAAATAAAATATAGCCTATAACCTGGCCAGAGAACATACGTATGTTTAAAAAAAAAAGTACGTAAATCGGATAAGTGGTTCTCCAGATTTCTTGCAAAACTTTTTGTAGTGTAGGTATTTCTTCCTTAATAAAAAAAATGGTGTACTTTTCTTCTTATTGCGTTCGACCTATAAGGGCTCCTTTCCTTTGTGATTCTGAGGTTCGTTGCAAGAACCGCGTTTTCTTTCTTTTAGAAATCTATAAATAGTTGCTAATCCAACTCCCGTCATGGTGGAGCAGGTTTCCATAATTTCACTGGTTTGGTTTGTTGGCTGTTGATGCACTAGGGCATCGTGGACGTTAAGTATCATTGTTTTTTCTCACAGGGAAAATGCAGATTTACAGACTCCGCGAAGTTTGACGGGTGCAAAACTGAAAGTTGGAGCCATCGCTGTTCTGTTTTGGACTAAGCATATTATAGGTTTTTGCTTTATTTGTATACTTGCACAGAATATTTCTATTGCCTACTTAGGTACTTAGGCATCTACCTACCGATAAGTACTTTGGTTAGTTATATTCCAATAACTGCTAAAATCCCAAATAATTTTATTGTACCTATTATTATTAAGCTTTATAACACTGTGGATTTCTAGTTCTTAAGAATTGTTAATTGGGTTTAGGTCCTTATCATACAAATAAGATTTTTAGTTTTATCATTTACTCATAAAAATAAACTTTGAAATGCGTTGATGATCACTTACTAACCGGGCCCGCAGCTCCGCTCGCGTGGACTTGATTCCCTACTATCGTCACTGTTTATTCCTTATGTTACCCAACGTAATAAAATATCTCCCATTATCTCTACATAATTTCCATTATCTAGGTTTATCTCTGCTCTCATTATTTTTCCTTATCTTCCATTATCTCACCTTATTTCCCATTATCTAGGCTTATCTCGACTTACCTCGCAATATTTCTCCTTATCTCCCATTATTTCTCCTTATCTCCCATTATCTCACCATAACTCCCATTATCTAGACTTATCTCTGCTTATCTCCCATTATTTCTCCTTATCTCCCATTATCTCACCTTATCTCCCATTATCGAAGCTTATCTCGACTTATCTCCCATTATTTCTCCTTATCTCCCATTATCTCACCTTATCTCCCATTATATAGGCTAATATCGAATTATAAAGAACATATGATTAAATTTATAAAAACACGTAAATCGGATAAGTGGTTTTCGAGTGATAAGCGCACTAACGGACAGACAGAGAGAGACGCTGCATTTTATATATATTATATTTTTTGGTACATGATATTGTTCCATATTTAATGCTTTAGGCAGTGTATTGCAAGAGAATGCGCTAGCGGCAAACTTTTCTCCGACTTGATTCACTATTATCGTCATATCACCTAACGTAATAAAATATATCCTATAACCTGGCCAGAGAACATACGTATGTTTAAAAAAAAAACAGGTAAATCGGATAAGTGGTTCTCCAGTGATAAGCGCACTAACGTCCAGACAGACAAACAGAGAGACGTTGCATTTTATATATATTATAGATATTCTTTGCTCCATGATATTGTTCCATATTTAATGGTTTAGCATGTTTTAAAAAAAAAGCACGTAAATCGGATAAGTGATAAGCGCACAAACGGACAAACAGACAGAGAGACGTTGCTGAACTAACCTGAACTAACGTACGGACAGACAGACAGACAGACAGACAGACGGACAGAGAGACGTTGCATTATACATATATATATATATATATATATATATATATATATATATATATATATATATATATATATATATATATATATATATATATATATATATATATATATATATATATATATATATATATATATATATATATATATATATATATATATATATATATATATATATATATATATATATATATATATGTAATGTATATTATAGATATAGATTATTATTATTATTATATAACTTGGTCAAAGATTATATGCATGAATTTAAAAAAAGACACGTAAATCGGATAAGTGGTTCTCGCGTGATAAACGCACTATTGGGCAGAGAGACATTGCATTTTATATATATTATAGAATATAGATATTCTCTGTTACATAATATTGTTCCATATTTAAAGGTTTAGACTGTGTATTGCAGGACAACGCGCTAGCGGCAAACTTTTTTCCGACTTGATTCACTATTATTGTCACTGCTCATTCCTTATGCTACCTATCGGAATAAAATATAGCCTATAACCTGGACGGAGAACATATGTATGTTTAAAAAAAAAAGTACGAAAATCGGATAAGTGGTTCTCCAGTGATAAGCGCACTAACGGTCAGACAGACAGACATACGTTGCATTTTATATATATTTTAGAACTAATAAAATATATATTTATAACCTGGTCAGAGAACATATGTATGAATTTAAAAATCACGTAAACCGGATAAGTGGTTCTCGAAGGATAAGCGCACTAACGGACAGACAGACAGACAGTGAGACGTTGCATTTTATATATATTATAGATATAGATTATTATTATGATTATTATATAACCTGGCCAAAGAATATATATATGAATTTAAAAAAAGACAGGTAAATCGGATAAGTGGTTCTCGCGTGATGAACGCACTAATGGACAGACAGACAGACAGACAGAGAGGCATTGCATTTTATATATATTATAGATTATAGATCATAGATATTCTCTGCTACATAATATTGTTCCATATTTAATGGTTTAGGCTGTGTATTGCAAGGGAACGCGCTAGCGGCAAACTTTTTTGCGACTTCATTCACTATTATCGTCACTGCTTCATTCCGTATGCTACCTATCGTAATAAAACATAGCCTATAACTTGGCCAGAGAACATACGTATGTTTTAAAAAAAGGTATGTAAATCGGATAAGTGGTTCTCTCCAGTGATAAGCGCACTAACGGACAGACAGACAGAGAGACGTTGCATTTTATATATATTATAGATTATAAAGTTTAGAAGGCATGTAATAAAATATTTTTTAGAAAAGGTCGCACTGTTGTATAGAGATAGAAAATAAAGGTGATTAAAACTAAAAATGCAAATGAATGGTAGAGAAATGTCGGAGGCTTATGGTTTATGACATTTTAAGGTTTATAACCTACATATGTTGTGTGCTATTAACTCCAAATAAACGGACTTTAAAATGCGAATTTTGACCAATCCTCTCAATATTTTTTAATAAAATTTGGCACACTTTTTTGTTAATAAATAATTTGAAGTCGTTATATCGAATTGAACGGAAGTTCCCTGTAAAAAACCATTTTGTCGTAGTAAATCCTTTATTCTAGGTTATATACTTAATATTTTTTAATGCAATCTACTCAGTTTTTAGGCAATTTATAACGAGTGAAATAAATTTAAGTTACGAGTTTAAATTGGCACTGTTTCAAAAATTCCGATTTCCTAGCTGTACCAAAAAATTTCCAAAAATCATGAAAATTTTACGGCATTTGCCTCCATTTGGAAACTAAAATAACAAATCCGAAAAATATGCTCCCACTTCAAAACACGCGTTTCATTTAGTTAGTTTCTATGGTAATGATTTAGCATTATCAGGCCACTGGTTGTATTTTTGACAAACAAAAAGTAAACGTCATTACGATTGCGGTAAAAAAACTTCTTTGGCTCATTCATTTTGCCTGTTGAAAATCACTGTGTCATTTTCTGTTGTAAAAATACCCTTATCATTCATTAAGATGAATAAAGTGGTAGGTACGCTCCGAACTCAATATCTCAAATACTTTTTCTAAAATAAAAATAATATGTTTTGTAGGCTTCTAAAAGATCTGTACGGAAAAAAAGCCAAAGAGGTCAAAAGCGAAAATACGAAAAGGAAACGTCAGTTTCTCGAAAGTCCAAAAGAATGAAAAGAATTAAGCAAAAATCACGTAAATCATCGAGACATTTAAACGAATATACTGAGTACGAGTCCAGTAGACTGGATATAGGGAGACCCAATCAACAAGTATCGAGAATACCTTCAGATAGCTCAGTAGTTTACGTGAAAACTTTCCCGCAAACGGAACATATCCCTGTTATAGATTTGACCAAAAGTTCTCATAGTATTTTGTACACTGCGGTAAGCTCAAAGACCTTTCCAAGCAACACTTCACTCAAACTCATCTACAAATCAAGTAACTTCAACAGCAGGTTGCAGAAACATCTAACTTCCTCACTGCTGACGATTCCTCTAAGGAAAAAAATTGATAAACCTAGAGGAGCCAGTAGTACCTCCAATCTTTCAAAGTGCAGTAAAGAGAAACTGGCAGTTCTAGACATCCCTCCAGAGTGTTTTGATGAAGATACTGATGGCAGCGAATATGCTTTCCATGATCTATCAAAAGCTGATTTGAACGAAGAGGATAGAAGCATGATTGAGTGTATTGCAATGAAGGAAGATGATGATCCGGCTTATAGTTTGGAAAGTAAGCAACCTATTGAGAATATGTGTAAAATGTATGGGGTCACTGCAGAAGATAACTTCGATTAAAATGTTTGTTTTGTGTTATTTCTCAAAGAAATAAAATGAATGTAATTTATATATCTACGTCGTATTTAGTATGCTGTATTGTTGGCTGAATTCTTTGCTTCACATTCTACTGTCGATTTCCAAGGAAAAACACCACCTACTATTCCTATAGCGCAGTCAATGATGCCTGATGTTGTCTTCAGACAGCGTATCATAAAGCGTATTCTGATGAAGCTAGACACCAAAAAGGCTTCTGGCGCTGACGGAATACCTGCCATAGTTCTTAAAATCTGTGCGAGGGAACTAACACCAGTTTTCTGTAGACTTTTCAACCTATCCTACAGAAAGGGAATATTTCATTCCTGCTGGAAATGTGCTACAGTTCAGCCGATACCTAAAAAAGGCAAGAAGACCTTGCCAAATAACTACCGAACAATCGCACTGCTTTCAATAATATCGAAAGTCATGGAAAAGGCTATCAATCAGCATCTTCTAAAATATCTTGAAGGATTCAACATTATTAGCGATCACCAATATGGCTTTCGTAAAAATAGATCAACAGGAGATTTTCTGACTTATGTAACACATGTTTGGAACAATGCAGTTGAACACTTTGGAGAATCTCGAGCGGTTGCTCTTGACATATCCAAGGCATTCGACCGTGTTTGGCACGATGGGCTGTTGGCTAAGCTACGTTCTTATGGTATGTCGGAAAACTTCTGTTTGTGGCTCTCATGTTTCCTCAGAGAGCGTTCTTTACGAGTGGCAATCGACGGATTTCTTTCTAACACCTTCACTATCAACGCCGATGTATCCCAAGGCTCCATACTGTCTCTTACTCTCTTTGTCATTTACATTAACGATCTGCTGGAAGAGACCGAGATTCCAATCTACAGCTTTGCAGATGACAGTACACTTATCTCTTCATTCACTTTGAACGCTCGGACATCGGCTACTCAGACGAATATCCGCAAACAGCAGGAAGTCATTCAACTTAACAAAGACCTGGAAGAAATTTTATCTTGGGGTGACTGTAACCAAGTAGAATTTAACGCTACAAAAACTCAGGCGGCAGTTTTTTCTAAAAAAGTTAACGTTGCTGAACCCGACATAGTTATGTTGGGACACTCCATTCCTCTAACATCGTCACTCAATTTGTTGGGCGTGAATTTGGGAGCAAATGTGTCCTGGCATGAACATGTTGCAGGCATAGCAAGGAGAGCTTCTCAAAGGTTGGGAATATTATTTCGAACCAGAAAGCTTTACACTCCACAACAACTGTTAATTCTTTACAAAGCTCAAATTCGACCAACTATGGAATACTGCTCCCATGTTTGGAGCTCCGCTCCCAAACATACACTGCATTTGTTGGATTCTATTCAGAGAAGAGCTGTTTGTCTTATTGGAGACCCGGAACTGCCGGTCGGCCTTGATTCGCTGGAACATCGAAGAACGGTTGGCGACTTGAGCCTATTCTACAAGTACTTTCATGGAAAGTGTTCGAAAGATGTGGCCCGCTTAATTCCTCCCAGAGCGGTGCATGTTAGAAGTACAGGTCGCGCTAATTCTTCACATCCGTATGAGGTTCAGCTTGTTACTCCTCGTACAACGTCGTCTTTTATATGGAGAACATCATCCCTTTGGAATAATTTGCCCAGGACTGTGTTTCCCACCGAGTACAATCTACAGCGATTCAAGAACAACGTGAATCGCTTTCTCCGAACACATCTCGCTCCTATAGCGTTTTAGGGACTTCCCTGTAGCGCGTGTGCTAGACCCATAAAAAAAAAAATTACTTCTCCAAAATAATAACCCTAGTAAAATACTTATTAGTGTTTCGTACGGAACACTTATAAGATGACTTCGGTGTCTGCCCGTCTGTCACACCCGATTTTCTCCGAAACTAGTTGTCATAGAAAGTTGAAATTTGGTAATAATATAGAAATTGATGGCCTCATCAGAACCATGTAGTTTTGAAAGTTAAATTTTGACTTTGACACTTTTGGGGGTGAAATCGGAAACGAAAAAAAAAAATTTACTAGGTCATCGAGTGTGGTGTCAGATGAAAGCAATGACATGTCCAACAATCGGCACAACGCCCGTTTTTTTTATAAAACTTTTTGAAAATACTGATTACTACACTGGAAGTATCGTGACAGAGAGAGAGAGAGTGATCACTAACGAGCTTTAAATAGAATTGTCCCACTCCAGATTTTTACTTCCTCTTCTGGGACAAAATGTGCAATTTGCAAATAATCCAAAAATTAAAGAATCGAACACTGGTTCGCGTCGAACATGAGGTGAGAAAAATCAACTCAACAGACTCGAGATTTATCTCCACTCTATATCAATACATTTGTGAGAGTGCGAGAGAAAATAAAACATATTATTCGCTGGCCTAAAATAATAAGCAACCTGGCTTTGGACCATCTTTGGTAACGCTGCATTTCAAAACTTCAAGACATGTGACGTCTCACCTTCCATGAGCCAGACAGGTATCTTTTTGTTCATTTAAGATGATGTCTGAATTTTTAATTCTATTTATTTCTAAATTTTCTATTAAGTTTAATTTTACGCCTTTGTTTTGTATGTAGAATTTTAAATTTATCGTCGAAAAGATGATTTGATTCTGTTAAATGATTACTGTACGATGAGTCAGTTTTGTTTTTTTAATAGCTTCTTTTATGTTCTAAAATCCGAGTTTCGAATGAGCGACCTGTCTGACCTATGTAACTTTTATGACAAGAACCACAATTCAACTGATACACTCCAGATTTTTTTGATCTATTTTGTTTTCCCTTTGCGTTTTTAATGAATTTTCCTAATGAGTTGTTTGTTCTAAAAGCTATGTTGATATTATATTTGTTTAAGTGGTTTTTAATTTTCTCTGACGTGTTACCAAAATAGGTTAAAACATTATATTTTTTCCCTGTGTTTTCTTTCTTGGGGTATACTAAAGAAATAGCTTTATTTTTTAATTTTTTGTTTAGAATTGAGTCTATGGTGTCAGGAGAATATCCGTTGTTAACAGCAATTTGTTTTATTAGATTTAATTCTTTATTAAAATCATCTACGCATAAGGGGACACTTACAAGTCTATGCAACATACTGTGGTAAGCTGCCGATTTGTGTTGTAGGGGGTGAGCTGACATAAAATCAGCTATTAAATCTAATAAAACAAATTGCTGTTAATAACGGATATTCTCCTGACACCATAGACTCAATTCTAAACAAAAAATTAAAAAAATAAAGCTGTTTCTTTAGTATACCCCAAGAAAGAAAACACAGGGAAAAAATATAATGTTTTAACCTATTTTGGTAACACGTCAGATTTAATAAAAAACCACTTAAACAAATATAATATCAACATAGCTTTTAGAACAAACAACTCGTTAGGAAAATTCATTAAAAACGCAAAGGGAAAACAAAATAGATCAAAAAAATCTAGAGTGTATCAGTTGAATTGTGGTTCTTGTCATAAAAGTTACATAAGTCAGACATGTCGCTCATTCGAAACTCGGATTTTAGAACATAAAAGAAGCTATTTTAAAAAACAAAACTGACTCAGCGTACAGTAATCATTTAACAGAATCAAATTATCTTTTTGACGATAAATTTAAAATTCTACACATACAAAACAAAGGCGTAAAATTAAACCTATTAGAAAATTTAGAAATAAATAGAATTAAAAATTCAGACATCATCTTAAACGAACAAAAAGATACCTGTCTGGCCCATGGTAACTCCCCTCCACTCAATTTATATAATTAATATTCAGAATGGATTTCCCAACAATATTCATTATCATATAGTATTAATTTTATTACCTATCTACCTTAGGGTATTTATATAAATGTAACAACACTAATATTCAAATATCATTTTTTATCAGAAGAAGCTATAGTATAGCGAAACTCGTCATACAGTTTCAATGAAACTAAATAAAGTGGAAATTTGACAATATCAGTCTTTTATTACATTCGTTATGAATTTCCATCAAGTAACAGCCACAACACTTCAATGGATTACAACCCCCTACAGGAAAAGGTCGCAGGCTAATTATAGCACATATTTGTACTGAAAACGGTGGCTTGCTGGAATTCGAATCAAGGTCAACTAAAGATTACCATAAGGAGATGGCGGCAGATGTTCTTGAGGAGTACTTCCAACAAATCAATTATAGTATTAGACAATGCCCCATACCATTCTCGATTATTAGAACGACTGACGACAAATTCATGAAAGAAAGCGGATATTCTTCAATGGATACGAGACGAAAATCTCAAACATAAAGATGGTATGTTAAAAGTGAAATTGCGAAAGAAAATAAGACACAGTTCAAGTAATACGCAGTCGATGAGATGGCAAAGGAATGGAATATCACAGTGCTTAGATTACCTCCATATCTTTGCAAATTGAATCCCATAGAGCTGATTTGGACGCAAATGAAAGGTTTCGTTGCAAGGGAAAACACCACGTTCAAACTTCAAGACGTATAGCAAATATCACTCGGAATAGAGAGGATAATTGGAAAAATGCCATTCGACATGTTATAGAAGAAGAAAATAAAATATGGAAACTTGACGAATGCATCGAAGAAACTGTGGAAATAGAACCCTTAATTATCAATTTAAGTCGAGTCTTTAGATTTTGAAGATGATGATTGTTATTGATTGTAATTAAAGTACTTATACAACGTGAATCGTGAATTTGTATATATACATAGATCTATAGATAAAAAAAATTTTGGTAATGAATCTTATATTTCTATAACTTTATTTTTAAGATAATTTTATTTATTAAATACTAAAAGCAGGTTACGCTCGGACGGCTACGCTACCGATGAACCCTCATTGTGATGATTCTATTGTATAGCAGAGGTTTTCTGCCTAAAATAGGGTGAACCCTTAAAAATAATTCAAAACAGTCAGTAAAATCCAGTAAAATGCATAAGAATCTCTTTTTTTTTTACAACAAGAGAATTCTGCTATCAACTCCATACAAATTCACTTTAGTTTTTTATGGATTTTTCTTGTGGGCAAAAGGTAGTAGGAAGCTTTTTTTTAAAAAAAATATGTTAAATTTTATGCTCTTTAAGATAGTTAGAAGGAAAAATAATGAATATACATAAAACTATCTTATTTTTAAATTTTTTCGTTACGAAGAATTCAATTTTTTTCGCTTTTGCTCTAGAAAAGTTCTGGTTCAATCTTACTATTTTTATTCAATATAATACCTATTTAACAATAAAGTTATGATTTTCACATCCAACTAGTCTTTCCAAAGAAGTAATGCTTGAATCCCTGTTAGATATGTCTGAAGAAGATTCGAAAACTGTACCATGGGATTCAGGTGGAGCTTTATTCAAAATTACTCCAAATCGATCTACAATAAGAGCGAAAAAATTGATGAAACGTATCCATAATGATTCCAGATTCTTTTTTTCAAGGATTACAGTAAAAAACCGGTCAAGTGCAAGTTGAACTTGCACAATTAGTGTTCCGTACGTTGATTGTTTTTAAAATAAAAAATTTTGTTAGGGTGGTATAAAATGATCAGTGACTTCACAAAACAGACCCCAAATGAGTTTTCAACAAAGTTTGTTTCCAATCTTTACTGAAAACTGGTGACCTCGCAATTTTGTTTTTTTTTTCTATACCAGATAAATTATTAAAGGTAATGATAATTTTCGTTCAATCTATACCCCGTGGAGAATATTTCAGGATTTTTTCAAAATTTTTGGTCAGTACTTTTCGAGATAAGATAGAGGACAGCGATTTTTCACGATTTTTTAGTGTTCCGTACGGAACACTTATAAGATCACTTCGGTGTCTGTCCGTCTGTCTGTCTGTCCGTCTGTCACACCCGATTTTCTCCGAAACTATTTGTCATAGAAAGTTGAAATTTGGTAGTAATATAGGAATTGATGGCCTCATCAGAGCCATGTAGTTTTGAAAGTTAAATTTTGACTTAATTGGTTGTTTTTGGGGGGTAAAAATCGGAAGTGAAAAAAAAAATTTTTTACTAGATAATCGAGTGTGGTGTCAAATGAAAGCTTGTGAAAACACGAGTAAAATATATATTTAATGTAATACTTGCGCGCACTTTTCTTTGTATTATTTTTAAAAAATCGCGAAAAATCGCTGTCCACCCGCCTTATCTCGGAAGTACTTATCAAAAAATTTTGAAAAAATTCTGGAATATTCTCCACGGGGTGTAGATTGAACGAAAATTATCACGAGTGCATTACCTGTAATAATTTATCTGGTATATAAAAAAAACAGAAATTTCAAGGTCATCAATTTTCAGTAAAGATTGGAAATAAACTTTGTTGAAACTTATTTGGGGTGTATTTTTGTGAAGTCACTGATCATTTTATATCACCATAACATAAATTTTGACTTAAGGGATTCGTTTTGAGGGGTGAAATCGGAAGTGAAAAAAAAAATTTTTTACTAGATCATCGAGTGTAGTGTCAAATGAAAGCTTGTGAAAACACGAGTTAAAAATATATATATAATGTAATACTTGCGCACACTTTTCTTCGTATTACTTTTAAAAAATCGTGAAAAATCGCTGTCCCCTACCTTATCTCGAAAGGTACTGATCAAAAAATTTTGAAAAAAATCCTGGAATATTCTCCACGGGGTATAGATTGAACGAAAATTATCATTACCTTTAATAATTTATCTGGTATAGAAAAAAAAACAAAATTTCAAGGTGACCAGTTTTCATTAAAGATTGGAAACAAACTTTGTTGATAACTCATTTGGGTGTGTTTTGTGAAGTCACTGATCATTTTATATTACCGTAACATAAATTTTGACTTAAGGGATTCGTTTTGGGGGTGAAATCGGAAGTGAAAAAAATTTTTTTATTCTAATTCATCGAGTGTGGTGTCAAATGAAAGCTTGTGAAAACACGAGTAAAAATATATATATAATGTAATACTTGCGCACACTTTTCTTCGTATTACTTTTAAAAAATCGTGAAAAATCGTTGTCCCCTACCTTATCTCGAAAGGTACTGATCAAAAATTTTGAAAAAATCCTGGAATATTCTCCACGGGGTATAGATTGAACGAAAATTATCATTACCTTTAATAATTTATCTGGTATAGAAAAAAAACAAAATTTCAAGGTGACCAGTTTTCATTAAAGATTGGAAACAAACTTTGTTGATAACTCATTTGGGGTGTGTTTTGTGAAGTCACTGATCATTTTATATTACCGTAACATAAATTTTGACTTAAGGGATTCGTTTTGGGGGGTGAAATCGGAAGTGAAAAAAATTTTTTTATTCTCATTCATCGAGTGTGGTGTCAAATGAAAGCTTGTGAAAACACGAGTAAAAATATATATATAATGTAATACTTGCGCACACTTTTCTTCGTATTACTTTTAAAAAATCGTGAAAAATCGCTGTCTCCTATCTTATCTCGAAAAGTACTGACCAAAAAATTTTGAAAAAACCCTGGAATATTCTCCACGGGGTATAGATTGAACGAAAATTATCATTACCTTTAATAATTTATCCGTTATAGAAAAAAAAAACAAAATTTCCAGGTCACCAGTTTTCATTAAAGATTGGAAACAAACTTTGTTGATAACTCATTTGGGTGTGTTTTGTGAAGTCACTGATCATTTTATACCACCCTAACAAAATTTTTTACTTTAAAAACAATCAACGTACGGAACACTAATTGTGCAAGTTCAACTTGCACTTGACCGGTTTTTTAAAAGTAATACGAAGAAAAGTGTGCGCAAGTATTACATTATATATATATATATTTTTTACTCGTGTTTTCACAAGCTTTCATTTGACACCACACTCGATGATCTAGTAAAAAAATTTTTTTTCACTTCCGATTTCACCCCTCAAAACGAATCCCTTAAGTGAAAATTTTATGTTACGGTGATATAAAATGATCAGTGACTTCACAAAATACACCCCAAATAAGTTTCAACAAAGTTTATTTCCAATCTTTACTGAAAATTGATGACCTTGAAATTTCTGTTTTTTTTTATATATCAGATAAATTATTACAGGTAATGCACTCTGCGGTGGCTGCTTTGAAAACAAAATATAGAAAAAGAACTGAGAGTGTCTATTTCTAATATTAAACCTTCCTTCGAAAATCTTTGCTCTGCAAAACAGGCCCAAGGGAGTCACTAATAATTATTAAACTTGTAGTTAATTTAGTATTGATATGTTAATTATTAGGTAAATACATTGTGCAGTACTAATACAATCCTAGTTATAGGTATATTATATCAGTGTAAATGTATATTTTATTTTTTAAAGGTAATGATAATTTTCGTTCAATCTACACCCCGTGGAGAATATTCCAGAATTTTTTCAAAATTTTTTGATAAGTACTTTCCGAGATAAGGCGGGTGGACAGCGATTTTTCGCGATTTTTTAAAAATAATACAAAGAAAAGTGCGCGCAAGTATTACATTATATACATATTTTTTACTCGTGTTTTCACAAGCTTTCCTTTGACACCACACTCGATTACCTAGTAAAAAAATTTTTTTTTCACTTCCGATTTCACCCCCCAAAACTAACCCCTTAAGTCAAAATTTAACTTTCAAAACTACATGGCTCTGATGAGGCCATCAATTCCTATATTACTACCAAATTTTCAACTTTCTATGACAAATAGTTTCGGAGAAAATCGGGTGTGACAGACGGACAGACTGACAGACGGACAGACGGACAGACGGACAGACAGACGGACAGACACCGAAGTGATCTTATAAGTGTTCCGTACGGAACACTAAAAAGCGTCCAATTTCTCCAAATATTTGTAAGTTGTAATAATTGCTGTGCAATACCTGAATTATTTTGCACTTCCGTCATCTCTTATGACCTACTTCAATAGGTTTCCAATTTGCAGGACCTCCAGTATCGATGTCAATTAGTAATTGATCAACATGCTCAATATTCACATGGTTGTCTAAATTTTCCAATTCTGATCCTATGTAACGTCTGGATATGTATGGTCGACTAAATTATTTTTAAACATTTCCTGAGAAAAATGTGAGGCACATATTTTATGATTTTTACACGAATTTTTAATTGGACAATTGATCACGCTTTTGGTTGCTACAAGCCAAATTTTTGCTCTATAACCAAAAAAAATGTCATAATTTATCCGCGTACGATTTATTGCGCAATTGATATTCTTTAATTAAATCACTTTCCTTTCAATATCTTTGGAGAAGAAGAAAAAAACTCACTTCCGGCGTACTTTTTTAATTATTTTTACAATTGTCAATGGCACAGCAATAACTTCCTTTCCCCATGATTATATAAATTGTTTGTGAACCTATTCGATTCTCTTCCTTACAAACGTTTTTAATTCTCTTGTCTCTGTCTTTAAATTCATATAAACTACAGCCACATCAAGAAACTATCGACAATATATTATAAAAGAAACATTCCGAGATTAGATGTAAACATTGAGCGGCCATTTCGAAAGAGGGATCAGTCGACGCACGCGCCGTCAAAATCTCGTCACCAAGATCTCTTACGCAATGATTTCTTCAATTAAATCACTTAACTTTCAACATCTTTGAGAAGAAACTCACTCCCGGCGTACTTTTTAAATTATTTTTACAAATTTTGGATGGTTGTAGCTTCTACTTGATAGAAATTCATTATAAATATATAATAAAATACTGTTTTTAGTCAATTTCACTGGTTTATTTAAATTGCGATGACGCGTTTCGCTGTCGATGCAGCTTTTTTCAGATCTACATTTTACACTGTCAAGTTAGGTTTAATGTTTACAATTTTATATAATTTTGCCTGCCTGCCTGCCTGCCTGCCTGCCTGCCTGCCTGCCTGCCTGCCTGCCTGCCTGCCTGCCTGCCTGCCTGCCTGCCTGCCTGCCTGCCTGCCTGCCTGCCTGCCTGCCTGCCTGCCTGCCTGCCTGCCTGCCTGCCTGCCTGCCTGCCTGCCTGCCTGCCTGCCTGCCTGCCTGCCTGCCTGCCTGCCTGCCTGCCTGCCTGCCTGCCTGCCTGCCTGCCTGCCTGCCTGCCTGCCTGCCTGCCTGCCTGCCTGCCTGCCTGCCTGCCTGCCTGCCTGCCTGCCTGCCTGCCTGCCTGCCTGCCTGCCTGCCTGCCTGCCTGCCTGCCTGCCTGCCTGCCTGCCTGCCTGCCTGCCTGCCTGCCTGCCTGCCTGCCTGCCTGCCTGCCTGCCTGCCTGCCTGCCTGCCTGCCTGCCTGCCTGCCTGCCTGCCTGCCTGCCTGCCTGCCTGCCTGCCTGCCTGCCTGCCTGCCTGCCTGCCTGCCTGCCTGCCTGCCTGCCTGCCTGCCTGCCTGCCTGCCTGCCTGCCTGCCTGCCTGCCTGCCTGCCTGCCTGCCTGCCTGCCTGCCTGCCTGCCTGCCTGCCTGCCTGCCTGCCTGCCTGCCTGCCTGCCTGTCTGTCTGTCTGTCTGTCTGTCACACCCGATTTTTCTCCGAAACTATTTGACATAGAAAGGTGAAATTTGGTAGTAATATAGGAATTGATGGCCTCATTAGAGCCATGTAGTTTTGAGAATTAAATTTTGATTTAAGGGGTTAGTTTTGGGGGGTGAATTCGGAAGTGAAAAAAAAAATTTTTTTACTAGGTCATCGAGTGTGGTGTCGAATGAAAGCTTGTGAAAACACGAGTAAAAAATATATATATAGTATTATATTTGCGCGCACTTTTCTTTGTATTATTTTTAAAAATTCGCGAAAAATCGCTGTCCCGGGCCTTATCTCGAAAAGTACTTATCAAAAAATTTCGAAAAAAAATTCTGGAATATTCTCCACGGGGTGTAGATTGAACGAAAATTATCACGAGTGCATTACCTTTAATAATTTATATGGTATATAAAAAAAAACAAAAATTTCAAGGTCATCAGATTTCAGTAAAGATTGGAAACAAACTTTGTTGAAAACTCATTTGGGGTGTGTTTTGAGAAGTCACTGATCATTTTATACCACCGTAACATAAATTTTGACTTAAGGGGTTCGTTTTGAGGGGGTGAAATCGGAAGTGAAAAAAATTTCTTTTTACTAGGTCATCGAGTGTGGTGTCAAATGAAAGCTCGTGAAAACACGAGTAAAAAATATATATATAATATAATACTTGCGCACACTTTTCTTCGTATTACTTTTAAAAAATCGCTGTCCCCTACCTTATCTCGAAAAGTACTGATCAAAAAATTTTGAAAAAATTCTGGAATATTTTCCACGGGGTATAGATTGAACGAAAATTATCACGAGTGCATTACCTTTAATAATTTATTTGGTATATAAAAAAAAAAAAAATTCAAGGTTACCAGTTTTCAGTAAAGATTGGAAACAAACTTTATTGAAAACTCATTTGGTTTTTTAATTATAATATTACACCTAATTAAATTACATTGATAGTATTGGAAAACCCACACAGATTTGGAATTAGAAAAATAAATTCAATAATGGTGAATTGCTTAAATCTACCTGGTCGTTGAGTAAAGTACCTGTAGTCCTTAATCGATTTATTTGCATTGTCTCTAAAAGGTTTAGTTTTAAACCTTTTTGTTGGGTGTGTAAAATTTTGAAATTCTTGTTAAATGTGTGATTTACTGTTAAAAGATGATTAGCATATGTTGAATTGGATTTTCTATGGATGAAATTTTTTTCGTGTTCTGGAATTCTTTGTATAAATGTACGTCCAGTTTGTCCTAGGTATGTTTTAGGACATGAACCACATGTTAATTGATAAACCCCTGATTTATTGTCTTTATTGATTTGTGGTTTGTAGTTTTTAAGGTATTTTCCTTTAGTATTGTTAGTCTTGTAAGCTATGTTGTTATTTTTTTGATTTAAAAATTTATCCAGTTTTTCCGTTGGTTTGCCGAAATAGGTTAAGCATTTAAATGTGGTATTTCTGTCTTTAACGTGGGTATATTTCTGAGATTGCCTTGTTTCTAAGTTTTTCCTAACGATATTATTGGTTAAAGTAACCGAATACCCGTTGTTAACGGCTACTTGTTTTATGTAGTTTAATTCTTTAGTAAAATTTTCCTCTGATAAGGGGATATTAGTTAGTCTATGTATAAAACTATGATAAGCTGCGAGTTTATGATGGTTAGGGTGGTGAGAACTATTGTGAATTGTGGTATCTGTATGACAAGGTTTGTGATACATTGTAAATTCATGTTTTTTCATGGTTTTACTGATTGTTAAGTCTAGGAAGTTGATTTTCCTTCGACTTCTTCTTCCATTGTAAAACTGATATTTTTATGTAAAGAATTAATGTACTGTAAAAAGTGAGTTAACTGTCTGTCCGTACCTGTAAAGCATACAATTATATCGTCTACGTATCGATACCAATATAGATAATTATTAATATTGTTATTATGGTTGTTAAATATCATTGTTTCAATACTGTCCATGAAAATTTCGGCAAGTAATGGACTTAATGGTCTCCCCATAATTAACCCTTCTTTACTATTGTAGAATGTAATTTAATTAGGTGTAATATTATAATTAAGAAATTATATAAAATTGTGAACATTAAACCTAACTTGACAGTGTAAAATGTAGATCTGAAAAAGCTGCATCGACAGCGAAACGCGTCATCGTAATTTAAATAAACCAGTGGAAATTGACTAAAAACAGTCTTTTATTATATATTTATTTTAACAATTTTCAGCGACACAGTAACGTCCTATCCCTATGATATATGATATATAAATTGTTTGTCAACCTTTTCGATTCTCGACGCTTACAAACCTTTTTAATTCTCTCCTATCTGTCTTCAAATTCATATGAACTGCAGTCACATCAAGAAACGATCGATAATACATTTCAAAAGATACATTGCGAGATCAGATGTAAACCTGAATGGTCATTTCGAAAGAGGGATCCGTTGATGCATGCGCCGCACAGTGTGTCGCGTGCTAGGTGGACAAAATTCATGTTATGATTTCCAGGAAATCTTATTTGCAAAACGTAAACAACACCACCAAACCCCGAATTCCGAGAAAAGGTTGTTTATCAAATTTGCAAGTGGCGAGTCATAAGCGTCAGAAGTCAAATAATGAGTTTAATGCAGCTCTTTCAATCAATCAGTTGCAATTTAGCGACACTTTCGTGCACATCTTATAGTGACATATTGTAATATTGTGAAAGTTTTTGTGATGAATATTAATACTGAGGGTAAGTACTATTTTTTAATGTATTTTTTTAATCAGAATCTATTAATTTGAATTTTTAGTATTTTTTTTAAATAGCCTATATATTTTAGCGTGTTTTTTTAAAAAAAAACTTTGAAAGTTCAGAATATACAGACATTCACCTCTATCCGGGCTAGTTTTTAGATATTACACAGAAATAACTTTATTCTTCGTAAAAATACACATATTGTTTAGCACACTTCAGTACAACATGTTTTTTTTTTCTTTTTTTCCAGAACACGTTTACTCTATTTCAAGGGTAGCCTTTTTTGAGGAGTGGTTGAAACACACGAAGAATAAAAAGAACTCGCGTGTATATGACTTTCTTTCTTCAAAATTTCACTTTGGTGACATTACTGAAAGCAGCCAAAAAGAAATAAAGTTGAAGATATCCAACTTGTCTAATAAGTTTGGTGCCAAATGGTTGGCTTTAGGAAAGTCGAAGGAGCGTTTTTTAATTAAAAATAAGAATTGGTTGGATGAAGCAGACATACAGTTTACTGCGAGTTCTTTTGCGCCACAACCTTCAACATCAAGTGAGAATGTGACTCCTGCAGGAAGACCTCGCAAAGATTTCGAGGAATCGTCGTTTAAGACGAAGAAACGTCGCGTCGTGGATCTCGTAGAATCCCGAAGTGTCAGCGAATTGGTGACTGCTGCCGAAATTGCTGTGCGTTCAGCAGGGCAAAGGAAAATTGCCAATGTGATTAGAGACATTAGTGAGAGCCCAGATAATATTATTAAGTCTAAAAATACCAGTTCCGTTAATCCTAGGCAATTAAGTAGTGACGAAGCCTTAGCTTACTATATAGATTCTAAGTCAACAACGCATTCTTACAAACAAACTAGGAAGTGGTCCATGAAGGCGGGGCATAATGTGTTTCCGTCATATTTTCGTTTAAAAAAGTCCAAACAGGCCTGTTACCCTGCAGAGGAGCACATTGCTATAACAGAAACTCGTGCTGAAATAAATTTGCAAGCCTTATTAAATAAAACAGTGGAACGTCTAGTATTAGCACAGAATGAAGTTATCAGCAGTGTGCTCCCAACAAGTTCATCGTTTACACTTGTTAGTAAATGGGGATGTGATGGAAGTTCTGGGCACAGCACATACAAACAGAGATTTGAGAACACTGAATATACGGACGAGTTTCTTTTCGTATTTTCTTTAGTTCCCCTTAAGTTATATGAAGGGTCCAAAATTATTTGGCAAAATCCTCGGCCTTCATCAACTTTGTATTGTCGCCCAATCAAATTTATATTTGCCAAAGAAACGAACGACTTCACGTTAGTGGAGACAAATAGATTGTGGGAAGAAGTTAATGCTCTTCTTCCAACACTTATCAACTTTGGTGATTCTCAAATCTCTGTAAAACACGAACTTTTGCTGACAATGACAGACGGAAAGGTGTGTAACGCCTTAACGGAAACTAGTTCATCCCAAAAGTGTTTCATCTGTGGCGCCACCCCCAAGACGATGAACGATGACCCCGCGATGTTTAACAGCAATCAAGAACATTTTGGCTTTGGTTTATCTACACTTCATGCTTGGATTCGTTGCTTCGAATGTCTTTTACATATCAGTTACAAGTTGAATATTAAGAAATGGCAGGCTAGAAGCAACGAAGACAAAGCAGATATCAAGGTTCGTTCCGAGGAAATCAAATTGAAATTTAAGAACGAGATGGGACTCATTGTAGATAAACCAAAGCCAGGATTTGGTTCTTCAGATGGAAATACAGCCTGTCGCTTTTTTAAGAATGCTGAGATGAGTGCTCAGATCACAGGGTTGGATGTTACAATTATAAAAAAGTTTGATGTTATTTTGAGAACATTGTCTTCTGGATTCGAGATAAATTTAGTTGAATTCAAAAAATTTTGTCTTGAAACCAGAAAACATTATCTTAGTCTCTATTCGTGGTACTGTATGCCTGCTACTGTGCATAAAATATTAATTCACAGCACAGAAGTCATCAAAGCGGCATTGCTTCCATTTGGGCCGCTTTCCGAAGAGGCTCAAGAAGCACGGAACAAAGATTGCCGCAGATTTAGGGAGTACAACACCCGCAAGTGCTCGCGTGTTGCCACGAATAGAGACTTACTGTGCATGTTAATTATAACATCTGATCCTTTGATCAATAGCCTTCGAGAGATTCCCAAAAAAAAGCCGGAAAAAATATGTACAGATGTATTAAAGTTAATTGTAAGCCCTAGCATAGAAGAGTCAAGATTGGAATCGTCATCATATTGCCGCACAATGCCACAAAATGATGACGATTAAACAGTAAACGACTCATCAGAAGACTCTGATGATGATTATTAGGTTCAGCTACTATTTTTAGTTATGTAGTGCTTGTACTAAGCATGTAAACCTTGACTTGTAAATTTTTCTTTATCAATAAATGAGTATTTTTATTTACATATAATTACAGTCAGTGTCATTATGCTAAATTTATTACAGAGCATTTATAACATTTATTTTAAAATTAAACAAAAACAATTTTTGACTGGAATTTTCAAAAACAATTTTTTTTTTGAACCGAACAGCAAGAAATATGTACCTTAAAAAAATCAAAAACATTTTAAAATACCAACTACTTATGTATGTATAATGCACAAGTTACCTACCTGAAAGGCAGGTATTATTTGAGTTTATCCTTTTTGTGTCAATAAAACTAAGTAATATGGATTAATTGTTTTATTTTTAATTGACAAATGCAATAAATGATTTTTTATCTGGTTATTATTAAAAATAATAATACAGTGTCTTTCATTTAGTTGCACATTCAAGTTTGTAGAAAAATTCGTGCACATACGCAGAATATTTTGTTTTTGTTATACAATGTTTTGTGCAGCTGGACAAAAAATACAGGTAAGCGAAATGCAGCTAAATGAAAGACACTGTATTATAATTTTTAATTCTAATAACCATACAAAATACCCTTGCCCTTTAGTTCCGTTATCTGCTAAGCTGATGCAATCCTACCGCGATATGCAAGGGTGGCTGTATTACACAAATTTTATCGATATTGAGTACCTGCGGTAAATTGTGAATAAAACCCACATTTATTAACCGATTTTCATGATTAATACCTTATTTTATTTTCCAGATACGCAGCTGTCAGAAAAATGTATAATATTTTGTTTTTCTTTTGTTATTTCGCTTTTTTACCGAAAAAAATAATGAATTTTACACGAAAAAAATTTTTTTTCTCTCCATTAATTTCTAAATAACTCCACAACGATAAAAGATAGAATAAAATAATATTCAATCAACTTTAATAAAATTTTGTTACGCATTTTTTAATGTTTTATTTATAAAAATCTGACAAGTTGTTCCCGAGTTATCGTTAAATATGTCTGCGTAGCTGACTAATTTAGGGGAAAAAATTAGCCACGCCCATAAAAAAAACCAACGCGATGAATTTTTTCTTAAAATAACTTAATATGCCTAGAATATACGTAAACAATTGAAATAAGTGAAAAAATAATTTTGTCCAGCTAACTTGTACTAGTCGACACACTGTGCGCCGTCTCAAAATCTCGTCACCAACTTTGAGCTCACTTTCACTACCATAATTAGGTTTACTGTGCTTATACCGTCATTTTTCTACAGGTTAAGAATCCGTCTGCAGTAGGGCACACAAAAATAAAAATACAAATATAATAGTAGTAATAACAATTTATTGTAAACTTCATTCGTTTATTTTCATATTTAATAGTTATTACAAAAACGAAAACATTTAACATTTCATATCTATCGTAGCTGAAGTCTTAAAAATTATTTTTATATTAATTGGTGTTCTGTATTTTATTATTACTTAACATGGATCATATACAACAGTAATATTTTTTTTATAGGCAAATATAAGTAATACATTAAAACTTATTTTCGCTAAAAACTAAACTCACAACCGAATCTAACATTTAAAATTTAATTACTTAAGATTAAAGATAAATTAGGTTTTGTCAAATACCATTTTGATGATCTATTTTTTAAAAAAAGTGCGTTCATAAATCTCTATGTAGATCATATGTCTATAAATTTCCAGTTATCGAGAAAATTAATTGTTAAATTGTAGTGTTACCCGGACGGTACTTGTTTTATTTTTAAATTATAAAAAAAAATTTTAGAGGCAAAGAAATAGTTATACTCAGAACGCACACTTTACTTACTCCCACTGGGCTAATGTAAGCAATAGCTTAAAACCTACAATAATAGATGGCGTCACTTATTGAAGCATGCTCCACATACAAAAACAAAATAAAAAGTCCAAAAGTTCAACGATCTGTGATGCGCGACTTGTGAAATTGATTTTCAAGTCATATTGTAATTAAAGTTACGTTCTAAGTACGTTCAAAACTACATCTTTACTTATAAAAACATTGTAGATTGCGGCATTGTAGAGGGCGTCACGTGAAGATGAGGGACAGTTTTTAATCAGTTATTAATGAAGGTATGTTTCAACCTATATTAGTAGTATATTTTTTAATTTTTAAGCCGCTAATGATGGTGTCAACAGGTGCTGCCGTTAACAGTTCAACCGAAAAATAAGGCATAGACAAGAGCCGATTGTAAATATTATTTCAAAACACGAATCTAAAAGTGCACACAAATTTTCTTATTGATCCAATATATATATATATAACATATATATATATATATATATATATATATATATATATATATATATATATATATATAAGGGTGTTTTTTATAGAGGTATAAAACTTTAAGTTGGCAACACTTTTTAAACTGGCGGCCATTTTGTCAGCTGTCAAGTGATTTATGTTTAGTTTGGTTTGGCATTTCAACATGAATAGACTGAGGCCTGAACAACGCTTCCAAATTGTGCAAATTTATTTTGAAAATCATGGTTCTGTTCGAAATACGTATCGCGCACTACGTCCATTTTACGGTCAACATAATCGTCCATCAAAGCAATTAATTCGATTAACTATGGAACGTTTTCGCACCACGTTTACTCTAAATGACAATAAGCATCCACAGAGATGTCGTACAGTGCGTACAGAGGAAGGCATTGCTGCTGTAGAGCGTAGCGTAGAGGAAGACCCGAATCAGTCTATCCGCCATCGTGCACAGGAATTGGATATGTGTCCATCCACTTTATGGAAGATTTTGCGGAAAGATCTTGGTTTGCGTGCTTACAAAATCCAACTCGTGCAACAATTAAAGCCACACGATCACCTAGCAAGGCGTAGATTCGGTGAATGGGCCCAAAACAAGATTGCCGTTGATCCCGAATTTTGTTTAGCGATGAAGCTCACTTTTGTTTGAATGGATACGTCAATAAACAAAACTGCCGTATTTGGAGTGATGATAATCCTCAAGTGTATGTTGAGACAACGTTACATCCAGAAAAACTGACTGTTTGGTGTGCTTTATGGGCTGGAGAAATCATTGGTCTGTACTTCTTTAAAAACGATGCTGGTCAGAACGTTACAGTCAATGGTGACCGCTATAGAGCCATGATTACTAACTTTTTCGTTCATCAATTGAACAACCATGATGTGCAGGAGCTGTGGTTTCAACAAGACGGCGCAACATGTCACACAGCTCTTGCCACAATTGATTTATTGAAGGAAACGTTTAGTAACCGCATAGTTTTACGTTTCAAACCCGTGAATAAGCCTCCAAGATCGTGCGATTTAACGCCGCTAGACTATTTTCTGTGGGGATATGTGAAGTCGCTAGTCTACGCCGATAAGCCCGAAACGATTGACCACTTGGAGGACCACATTCGCCGCGTTATTGCCGATATACGGCCACAAATGTTGGAAAAAGTCATCGAAAATTGGACCTCCAGATTAGACTACGTCCGAGCGAGCCGTGGCGGTCATATGCCAGAAGTCATATTTAAATTATAATGCCAGAAGATTATCTTTCGACTAAAGTAAATTTCATGTCAATTTAAAAAATTCTTCTTTTTTTATTCCATTTCAAAGTTCTATACCTCTATAAAAACACCCTTTATATATAATTGTATATATATATATATATATATATATATATATATATATATATATATATATATATATATATATATATATATATATATATATATATATATATATATATATACATAGGGTGTTATAAAAATCGTTTAATATACTGATTTAATATAATGATGATTAAATATTGTGGCTGCCCGTGGCTCCGCAATGTAATACTTGCTTGCGGTGCAGAAGGTCTCGGGTTCCAATCCCGGCATGTCGGTATACCTATTTATTAACTTATTTAAATATATTTCGCATGACCACATACATAGGCTATAGTTATTTGCGGAAATGCAATAACGTCCGTGGCAGCACTACTGCGTTGTCTATAAGGTGCTGTCAAATACAAAAATATAAATTTCGGCACTAGGACAACGTTGATGGGTATTAGAACAGCCTCGCCGTCTTAGGATATGAAAAAGAGTAAAATCCCTACTCAGGCGAGGAGGTGAACGATAAAAAAAAAGTAAATCATAGCATGAAAAGCACGTGCATCAAGATAATTAAAAATATTGCTTCTCAATGGTCTCAGCTTAAAAAAAGCTTCTGATTCTGTAGAACCAAATTACATTTGATGTTCAGTGGGCTAACTAAAGAAATTAGTACACAAAAGAGCCGAAATTTAACCTACACAAATATTTTTTTATTCAAAGCCGAAATGCCACAAATCATTATATTTCCGTCAAAAAAAATTGTTTAACTTTTATTATAGTTTGATCAATGATACGATACCGTGTAAAGAATCCTTTTTATACCTAACTGAAAAATCCGGTAGAACATAAACTATAACGTAAATTCCGGAAAAAGGAAAATGAACACTTTCTACATAAAATACGTATCACACAATTCACTATTCATTTTTAAGCGTACAACATAAAAAATTGCTAGCTATTTATTATTAAGAAACTAAAATTCTTAAAAAAAGCTTTACTGATGACTAACAAAACTCAAAATTGTCAACTGTCACGATAAAAGTGGTTGCTTTAGTTGCGCTGTAATATTAGCTTTTCGCAATTATAGTATCTTGGCACCAGTTCTTATTCATTTGATCCAATTGTTTAATTGTATTTGACAAAACAACTAATTGGCATGTTCTACAGTAACATAAAACATATTTTACATTTTTCACGAGAGAAACACTTATTACGAATTGAGGAAGACTTGCTCTCATAAAAAGATAACTTTCGAAAAACATACTTTGATTTAAATAGTAACACCTAAAGTTTTGCTTATCATAGATATTTAAAAATTAGATAATATGTATGTAAAAAAGCTTTGCTTCTTATACTAAGGGAAGGTGTTGCTTCTAAAACTTAACAATAATAAAAAACTAGTTACTTAATAAAAATTATTAAGCTTCGTAGAGTAATTAAAATGTAATATTTATTTATTTTAGAAAATAACGTTGCTCAAAGTTCAAGGTTCTAAACTGGCAAAGACTAGATAGCTTAAAGGACCCCGCACAATCCTTATGGAAATTGGGTTTCGGCCAATTT
This sequence comes from Pachyrhynchus sulphureomaculatus, assembly GCA_019049505.1. Lineage (NCBI taxonomy): Eukaryota > Metazoa > Arthropoda > Insecta > Coleoptera > Curculionidae > Pachyrhynchus > Pachyrhynchus sulphureomaculatus. Next base: position 5,123,815 of record CM032447.1, on the reverse strand, counting down.
CTTTGAAACTTGGCACAGAGGTAGTTTTCAACATGCTGATTAAAAGTCTCAATGGGCACAACCCCCAAAAACCAACCCCAAACCCCCCACGACCCCCCAAGCCTGCAATGTGGACATTGTTAGGTATCGGTGGGTACAGTTTCAATCAATCTTCGAAGCGGTTTTTCCTCGAATTAGCTCAAACACCTTGCAAAGCTAACTGTTAACATTCTGATTGAGGGTCTTAATGTGCAAGACCCCCTAAATCAACCTCAACCCCCTCCCCCCATAACAGAATGAAGGCATTATAGGTATCCATACGTTGCCATTTTCACAAGTCCTGAAAGGCTTTTTCTTGACTGCGTTAGCTCAAACAATGAACAGAGGTAGATTGCAACATGCTGATCAAAAGTTTCATGACAAAATCACAAAAAATCAACCCCAAACCCCCAAAGCCTACAAAGTGGGCATTGGAAGGTGTCGATACGTAACAGTTTCAAATAATCTTCGAAGCGTTTTTTCTTGGTTGCTTTAGCTTAAATACTCTACAGAAGTAACTATCAAAACTAAGAACAAAAGTCTCAATGTTCACAACCCCCAAAATCGGTCCCAGACCCCCTACCTAAGAATACAATGTGGTAGTTGGGAGGCATCGACAATAGTTTCAATCAATCGTCGAAGCATTTTGAGCTCAAGCTCAATTACCGCACGGAAGTTGCTTGTAAAATGCTGACCAGAAATCTTACTAGACACAACCCCCCAAAATCAGCCCCAAACCCCCTTGACTCCCCAAGATTACATTTTTGGCGTTTTAAGGTTACGATAGGTACAGTTTCAATTAATTGAAGCGGTTTTTTCCGGCTATATTATCTGTAACTTGGTATAGAGATAGCTTACTGTTTAAATCTTATAAAGTGGCCAGCAAATCAATCACCTTCCAGTATATAACAATTCCAATGATTGACTTAAATCAGACAATGGCTCCTGATCTTCAACTATCTCGACAAGTACAGCTAGGAAAAAGTTTTCGATGGCGCAAGTGATTTTTCACTATCCTAGAAAGGACTGTTGAAAAAAACCGTCACCAACGTACCTGATCTCCAACTATCCTGATGAAGACTGCTGGGAAAAAGAGTTACCTCTTCAAGGTGTTTGAGCTTACGCAGTCAAGAAAAAGCGCTTCAAGACTTATGAAAATGGCAACGTATGGATACCTATAATGCCTTCATTCTGTTATGGAGGGTGGGGGTTGAGGTTGATTTAGGGGGTCTTGCACATTAAGACCCTCAATCAGAATGTTAACAGCTAGCTTTGCAAGGTGTTTGAGCTAATGTAGCCGAAGAAAAACCGCTTCGAAGATTGATTGAAACTCTACCCACCGATACCGAACAATGCCCACATTATAGGCTTGGGGGGGTCGTGGGGGGTTTGGGGTTGTGCCCATTGAGACTTTTAATCAGCATGTTGAAAACTACCTCTGTGCCAAGTTTCAAAGAAATTGGCCGAAACCCAATTTCCATAAGGATTGTGCGGGGTCCTTTGGTTTTAAGAAGATTTTTGCTCAGTTAAATAATTGCTAAAAAAGCAGCGTGTGTGAAAAAGTAGCACGTTGTTCTTAGATCGCTACATGTTGTATTCGGTAGAAAACGCAATCTTGGACAGCTCATTGTGAAGTAATGAGGTTCTTTATAAGAAAATAAGCTGTATATTATTATATGTGTGTTGTAATATCGTGACGTCTGTTCCTACATTAGTTAAGCTCTCCCAATGCTAAATCGCCGTAACTGATTATGATAATTCTAGGGTACCTTCAGTTACCCTAGAATAAAGAAATTTGGCACAGAAGGTTTTGAATCCAAACAAAGAAAAGGGTCTAAAAATTTGGGACAACAGTCATAAAAATACCATTCATTTTATATAAAGTATAAGCAAGCATAATACGCATCCAGTCAACACAACAAGTTTGTTCCAGGAACATTTCAAAAACACGCAAATAACTCTAAGGTAAGAAATAATAAATAACAGGTTAAGACTAGTATCAATTGCTGATTTCTCACTCTATTACGTTGAAGTTAGCACAAGTAAGTTTTCCTTACGGACTGTAATGTGTAGAAATTATACGCATAATTAAACAACTATTTCAGCAATCGGAGACGCTGGTCTCAGTGGCTCAGTAGTTAAGTAGCTTGCGCAGTGAGCGGGAGGTAGCTGGATCAATCCTGATCAGAGGGTATGTATGTGTAAATAATCAGTCAAAGGCAAAAAAAAAAATGAGATCGAATAATTGTGACAAATGATGGCAATAATATCGCACAAGAAATCAATTTATGTGACCATAATTCAATATATTTCTACTAATGTTATTCTTGTTATATCTCAGATGCAACACCTTCAATATATTCAATATTTTATTTTAGATTGTCTGTTTTGCGTTTTTAGCGTAGCTTCTATTGAAATTTTCTACTAGAAATGTTTATAGTGTGTTTTGTGTTTAACCATCTTTCTACTCTTGGGACAAAAAGACAAATAATAAGAGGAAATTTAAATAAAGAAAGTAGAAGTACAGCTGTTAAAAGACATCAGCGTAAAATAGGTTATAAAACTATAAATCACAGAATACTTAAAAAAAAGGTATTAAAAAAGGATGTTTAACTACTTCTTGGCTAAATTGTTTGTCAATTGACAAAAAATTTAGATATCCTCGTTTGTTTATGTTTTGAACATTATGTGACTATTTAATATAATATGTACTCATTTAGTATTAAATTTTGTTGAAGTAACTGCCGCAGATCAGCTGTCTGCTTTAAAAAATTATGAGAAACATAAATAAAGAGAAAGAAGTTTCAAGTACAAGGTCAAAGATGGTTAAATAATTATTACCTTATATTATTTTTAAAATGCATCGTGTAACATCGTTTCTAAGATTTACTGTCACAACCTTTTTTATTGATTATTTTCTTTAGTTTATTTGAAGCTTCGAAAGTTTAGGACCAAATTTTTTCACCTACTCACCAGAAGAACGAATTATATGTAAAATAGTTATATTTTTTTAATAAATATAAAGTGGTTATCAAAGCGAGACTAAATCAATAGTTTAGTAAAGTCAATGAAAAGTGGGTAGAAGGGAGTCCGATAGTAAAATTCTCTGGTATTATGATGGAAATATGTTTAATAAAATTCCAGCTACTACAGTGGATTAAACGTTCTATTAATATAGTGCAGCATGATATTAATATTCGATGTTATTCGCTTTGGGCAAAGAGGCGAAGTTTACTGTCTGAAGACTAGCAGGACGCGCGGTGGCGGAAATTCTCACTTTCTTCGAATGTTTATATGTTAAAGTTTATTGTATTTGCGGTATTGTAGGTAACAATTATGGATAAAATATCAGTGAAAAGTCGCGGAGAGAAATGTTGTGTGGTTGGCTGTCAAAATAGCAAAGGGAATTCACCCAATACAATATTCTACAGCTTTTCTATAAAAAAAAACATGAGTTGGAGCAACGAGAACAATAGATACAAGTAGTGCGAAATTTAAAGTGAGTTTATGATAATTACAATACTTTTATACAGAATTTATTTATTGAGTAAATATATTAAATTCTTTACAGCCTCCATGAATCCCTTTGGCAACCAACAAAATTTTCTCGTATTTGAAGCGCCTTTTTCATTAATAATTAAAAATCTGATCATCCGGTTTCTTGCCGACAATATTTCCTGGCATTTGACTGATAATCCTCGATCATTGTTGACATAACGAATGACAATAGACACCTATTATTACTCAGTTTTCGTTGAGCCGCAACAATTTTTTATACAGTTTTCTGGGCTTTATGTTTTTCCAGCTGAAAAAATCGACCTCGAATTTCTATATAGAAATTCCACTTGGTATTTTGGATGAAAATTCGTCCATCCAAAATACCAGGTGAAATTTTCAGATGGCAATTCTAGGTGGATTTTTTTTAGCTGGGATTCCTTTTCAACTCATGTTATTTATTTTCAAATACTTATTTCCTCCAATTTGTTTTTACTTACGTATAATTTCACATGGTATGGAGTCACCGTTACCGAGGTTTGCCGAGTCACAATTTATTACGGATATTCCATCTAATTGATATTCTTTCATATTTATTACGTACTCGGCAGCAACCAGAGCTTCACGTTTTTTTTTGAGTTTCATTTCCAAAATGAAAATTATTCACAATTTGTGAAAAGCCGGTACTCAAAACGACTTCCATATTTTAATGTGTTTTTTAGAACTAAATTATAAGAAAAATTAGCTTTAACCTGAGATATTCTGGCCACGCACTATGAGAACTTAAAATGAAAAACAGTTGAACTTTCCCTGAAAGGTGCACGGCGTACCTTTTTTTTATCAAGAAAATAATAAATTAAGCAGAAAAAACATAATCTTGCCATTTGAATCAATGTAAACATTGGTCGCAGAAAGTGCGATATTTTGACGTCTGGTGGCACCACTTGCTCCTTTGCCCGAAATGAATGGGTAATAGCGTATTTTTTTAACAGTTTGTCTATTCTTAAGTCAATTTCATGTCTGTATTTTGTTGCTAAAATATGGTATTATTATGAAATTACATAGTACAATATATCTGGTATTAATTATACGTTGTTACTCGTTAATATTTGCTACATTCTTTATTGGAATATCCGGTATCACCGCCCATTAAAATTTTCAGTAGTCTATTTATGGTGTTCTAATTTTGTTTTCAAGTTTTAGCTATAAGAAAGAAGTGTTAAGACAAAGCTGTGGTTACCGAGAAAACAGGTATTTGGATATTACTTTACTGCTACGGGTACGGGTAACAGGGAGACAGATATCAGATTAATACGTAAACGGAAATTTAATATTTACGAACTAATAGTCAACTTAGCTGATTTATAGAAAGACAGGAAGTTATAAGAATCGACCTACTTAGAAATTACACTGAAAAAGAAAAACTGAAATTAAACGTATAATAACGTAGGGCATCGAACTAAACCAACTGACATGATATGGACATAAAGAAAGAGAAGAAGACTAGAACTTCTTGGGGAGCCGAAATAAGAAAGGCAATGGATTAAAGAAACCTTTAAAAGAAACACTGGACCGATAGGATGGAACAATAATTCGGGATAGACCAGCGATGTTAGCAGGTATACACTGATGTATACATACAAAAAACTTTTTGAAAATGAGATTTTACTTAATAAAAGTCAATATTGCATTGTTAGAAGAATTTGTCCTGGATTAAGGTGTTACCACCAGCTACCATCAGAAAATCCACTACGTATTCCCAACAATAACCCCTCATAGTAATGAACTTTTTTAAAAGAAATTTGATATTCCTTTTTTTGGATACTGACATAATATATAATGTAATCTTCACAAATACATTTTCATATTGCCTCCAATCTAGTGATTTTTTTATACTCATCTTAACTTTTTTTTTAATGTTGCTGTTTTTCTTAAAGTAAGCGATTGCTAGTCCTTTAATAAAGAATGACTCCAAAAACAGGCCAAAAATTGTTCGTTTTGACATCCTCGAATTCTGATACAAACTGTATGCTAAAAGATTTTTAATTATGAGGACTTACACATTACAAAGTTTTGACTTGAGTATATTTTTGGTTTTTGAGGTATGAGGGATTAAAGTTATAATACGCGAGTGATATAAGCAAATATGCGCGATCAAATAAAGCTCTATAGCTAGATTTTTACCTCACTAGATATCAGCACTTCCAAAACCCCCCAATACGAACTTGCCTAACACACAAGACGTATTTTTGCCTTTCCGAATTTGCACCCCTTTCATCCCCAGTTTCGTTATGTGTATGTGTAAAAATGTAATTGCGTTGTTTTGTTATACACCTACGATATGTCTACATCGCTTAGTATAACATCATTTGTGTAACATACATCCAAATAGCTTTGAAGGCAAAAATGGTAACTTCCATCCCTTTTACCTTAAAAAAACAAATATATACTCAATTTGAAACTTTGTCACGAGAAAGTCATCATCATTAATAACACAGCCCCACAAAAAATAAAGTGGGGTATACTTTTGATGCGATATATCAGATCCGTAGTATTTTTGCCCGCTGATCACGAATCTGACGTCAGAATATCGCCATCACATCTCAATTTTTTTCTAACCTCAAAAAATAGGTAAAAATTAAGAAAAATATACTCCTAAAAAATTGATTCAAGCTTTTTCATGAATCCAAAGATGTATTAATATGTATTCGGACACGCTAAGCTAATATTCATCGGTTGGATTGAGCCATACAGTTCTGTTTTCTTTCTAACCTCAATAAATCAGACAGATATAGTGCTTCTCGAATGCAAAAACGAATTCAAATTAAAATTCAACCGATCCTTACCAAATTTGGTACACGGGGATTTTTTGGGTCGCTGATCACGAATCTGAGGTTGGATTTGCAAAATTCAAGATGGCAGATGTTTTCGCGCCATTTTGAACGCCGAGAAAATTCATCGGTCGATTTTTATTCTTCTACCTGCATCCAGTGCACCTCCACGTGGTGACGGTGGGCAACGGTGTTACTCCACTAGCCGGCAGAGTCCCTGGATAACGGCTTAGATGCCGTCATGGCAGGTAGAAGAAAGAGAATTACGATGCAGGGACTCGGAAACCCAGTATCGGCGGTTGGTCAGAGTGGGAAAGCGGGCCCGCAGCCGTCGACATCCAGCGACCCTAGCTCTTCACGTGTGGGTGACTTGGCTCATATAGAGTATAATGCTACAAGAAAACGGTCTCACGGTACAAGGACTTTTCATAAGTGCGATAAAAACAGTGATTCATTTTGTTATATTTGCTGTCAACACGTATTGAGTAAAATGGGGTCACCGATAACGGATAAGATTAAAACCTTATATAAGGATTGTTTTAACATTGAAATACAGCACCAGGATACAGATTGGGTTCCCCACATCATTTGCAGTTCTTGCAAAATAATGTTGTACATCAATAAGAAGGCGATTAAATATTCCAGACCAGCAATATGGAATAGACCATACAGTGAAAATGATTGCTACTTTTATATGAATGTTGTATCTAGGCATAACCGAAAAAATAAAAGCACTATTACTTATAACGATGTTTCGACAGTAACAAGACCAACTAAACTAATTCCGCCTCCTGAACCACTTGATGCTGATGTTATGGAAACAAATGATTTCACCTTATCAGTTCATGCCGAAAACATTGAGACTGTCGAAAAAGATTCAAACACTGTTACTAATGAATGTTCTAGTGACAACCTATCATATACTAGTGACACAGATAAAGAATTTCTACCATACAACCGTAAACCAGAACCAATACTCGTATCACAGTCAGAACTTAGTGATCTAGTCAGAGATTTAGGCTTATCCAAAGATGGTTCAGAGCATCTTGCTTCCTTTTTAAAGAAAAGACATTTACTTAAGCCAGAAGCTACGATTTCTTATTATAGAAACAGAGATGAAGAATTTCGAAAATATTTCACAATGGACGAGGAATTGTCACTTTCATATTGTACCGATGTAAAAGGTCTAATGGATGAATTTCAAAATAACTCATACGATCCTGAAGAATGGAGACTGTTCATTGATTCTTCTAAACGGAGCATTAAAGCAGTTTTGCTGCATAATACCAACGTTTACGCTCCCATTCCGATTGCTCATTCCACAGTTATGGAAGAGCAATATGAAAAAATGAAGCAGCTTTTGATAAAAATAAAATATGCTGATCATAACTGGAAAATTTGTGGAGATCTGAAAATTGTAACAATATTGCTTGGCCAACAGTCAGGGTTTACACTTTTATCCCTGTTATAAATGTCTGTGGAATAGCAGAGACAGGGAACGTCATTATAAGAAAAAAATTTGGCCAACAAGAGAATCGTTCACTCCTGGTGAAAATAATGTATTGTTTCCACCATTGGTAGATCCAGGAAAAGTTCTTATTTCCCCGCTTCACATTAAGCTTGGACTTATGAAGCAATTCACGAGAGCATTAGATACAAACGGCCCATGTTTCAAATATTTGCATAAAAAATTTCCGAAATTTTCTGAAGTTAAAATTAAGGCAGGCGTATTTGACGGGCCACAAATAAGAAAATTGTTTCAAGATTCATTATTTGTTACTAAAATGAATAAAGTTGAAAAAGCTGCTTGGCTTAGTTTTAAAGAAGTCGCAACAAACTTTTTGGGAAATAATAAAAGTCCTAAGTACAAAGAAATAGTCGAGAAAATGGTAAAAAATTTTCTAACATTAGGTTGCTTAATGAATCTAAAATTGCATTTCCTGGACTCCCACATAGATGATTTCCCAGATAATCTTGGTGACTACAGTGAGGAGCAAGGGGAACGTTTTCACCAAGATCTGAAAATCATAGAAAATCGGTATCAAGGACGATGAGATGACCATATGCTAGCGGACTATTGCTGGTCGCTAAAAAGAGAAACAAGTCCTCAAAAGCGTTTGGGCAGAAAGCCTTTGAATAGGTCATTCGCGGAAAAAAGAACAAGATACAGCCAAAAAAAGGAAAATTAGGAGCGGGTCTAACCTTCGCAATTCTAGGGCTTAAGGGTCTACTATTTGAGAGTATATGGTTTAAAAGTCCTGGTTTTGAGTTTATGGGGTCTCATTTTTAAAGTTACAGGGTTATTGAGGTCTATTTTTTGAGGTTACAGGGTGTGGGAGTCTAAGGTTTCAGGGTTTAGGGTTTAAGAGTATCAGGTTTGAGGATTCCCCAACTGTATACCAAATTTGGTAGGAATCGGTTGGTTTTCAAAAATTTTGTCCGCCATCTTGGATCCGCCATTTTGAATTTTGCAAATCCGACCTCAGATTCATGATCAGCAATCCAAAAAACTCCCGTGTACCAAATTTGGTAAGAATCGGTTGAATTTTAATTTGAATTCGTTTTTGCATTCGAGAAGCACTATATCTGTCTAATTTATTGAGGTTAGAAAGAAAACAGAACTGTATGGCTTAATCCAACCGATGAATATTAGCTTAGCGTGTCCGAATACATATTAATACATCTTTGGATTCATGAAAAAGCTTGAATCAATTTTTTAGGAGTATATTTTTCTTAATTTTTACTAATTTTTACCTATTTTTTGAGGTTAGAAAACAATTGAGATGTGATGGTGATATTCTGACGTCAGATTCGTGATCAGCGGGCAAAAATACTACGGTTCTGATATATCGCATCAAAAGTATACCCCACTTTTTTTTTTGTGGGGCTGTGTAACCATTTAGCATAAACTTTGTATCAGAATTCAAGGGTACCAAAACGGGCGATTTTTGGGGTTATTCTTTCAAAATACTGAAACCCTTAGCCCAAATTATAGAACTCCTAGTAATTAAAGGTGGAAAAATTTGATCTTTAAGTCACTGAAACTATAATTATGATAATCAATAATTGACTTTTTTCTGTTTTAACATTATTTAACAAAGATCGAAGAAATAACAATAATTATATTATATACTTATATATTATGTTACAAAATTTTCCTAAGAAACACAAAGTTCTCGGCCGCCATCTAGGAACTACTTTTTACACTATTTAAAAAATTCTTTTAACATTAAGAAGTATAATTTACAACAGAGAAAGTTTATATTTTTACAGTGTAATACGATCAACAACTTTGTTTTTCTTTTAGGTTAGGAAGAACCATATTTTCCATTATAAATATTTAAGTAGGACATTTTAAATGTTAAGAACTTTTTTAACTTAGAGTATTTACAAAGGTATAATTTAAAAACTTATTTTTGTAGGAAGCAGGTACCCAAGAGGTCGTTTTCTATAATGAGAATGAATTATATTGTTTAAAAAAGGGCGTTCCCTATCGTTATTGAAAGATAATTTTTATATTATCAGAAGGAGAAACAGTTGAGAAATCATGGTTCCTAAATTTTCTAAAAATGTCTCGTACAGTCGTTAACGAAGCTTTGGAAAGTCACATCAATTTGATACAATTTAATTTAAACAAAACTGAAAGCTTTCCGTCTATCTCAGTGGAAATAATTACCGAAATTAACATGACGAAAGCTTTTACTACTTTAAGTAAATCAAAAATGATGGTTCTTGGGGTAACGTTGTTTCAAAGTAGAGTGACATGCGACATTTCCTCTATGGATGGGTCGGCTATCTTTAGGTATCTTTACTTCTTGAGATTAGAACAATGAATACTTTCAGAGAGTCACCACAAGCCATCGTCCATTATACCGAATGTAATAATTTGTTTTTACATGAGATGCAGATCGTAGCCCATATCTTTCTTAATGTTACTGAAACCTTTATTTGTCTATCTGACAGTAGTTAATCCTTAATAAACCTGATAGTTTCCTTTCTAAAATAAGTCTCGGCCTCATTGAAACTGTTTAAACCAAAATTTTACTTCAAAATAAGATAGGTCATCATTGCCGTGCACTGAAACATTTTTTGATAATAACTTTTGGTTCTTTTATGCTTTACTGCGCGATGTTCCACTCATTTTTTGGAAAAAAAAATCATAAAATATTCCGAACGCAACGAAATTTCGTCAAAATACTTAGAATAATGACAGTAATTTGACAACCAAGCATTTTTGTATGACGTCATTTTCAGGGCTAAGTAGAGAACTTAAAAAAAAAACCCTCGTAGCTTGCATATTCAATTTCTTCAACTGAAAAATTATGAAATCAATCAAAATTTCCCATCTAAACAACACTACGGTTTGCATCGTCTGTGGAGAACGATTATTACACCGGCTCACGGTCTGGTGAACACCTCTTGGATATATATACATATATATATATATATATATATATATATATATATATATATATATATGTTATATATATATATATATATATATATATATATATATATATATATATATATATATATATATATATATATATATATATTATGAAGACACAATCTAGTCCAGATTAATGCTTATGACATGTAATTTAAATTATGAGTGGCATATTAAGAAATTGTGCTGATTTGGCATCAGAAAAACCAAAGTAAAAATGTAATTTCCTAATATAACCAAACGCTTTCTCTGATAATTTTGTTCTACCCCAAAAAACCTAGAACCATTGTAGGAAAAGTTTTTTTATGACCTCAAATTTCGAAGATATTTATCACAGCGTATTTTCCATATTTTGAATATTTAACAATTTTTTACTCGAAAATTAAAACCTTTAGAAAAATTATGTAGGTGACAAAAAATACTTGCTTTTACTCGCAGATTCACTATGAATTTTTTTAGAACTTTTGAAGGGCTTTTTAACAACTCGTTATTTAGACCTATATTTTTTACGATTTTTTTCATATATGTTTTCGATAAAAAAATGTACTTATTTTGAGTATAATGATTACTCGTTTAAAAATTTTGAAAATCTTATGCTGTGTTCCCTACACGAAAGAAATTTTTTGTCCTAAATATAGGTCAAAATAACGAATTATTAAAAAGTGCTCTAAATTTCTGAAATAATTCATTTTGATTTTACAAATAAAAATGGAAAATACACTTTGATAAGTATCTCTGAAAATTGAGGTCATAAAAAAAAACTTTTCCTACAAAAGTTGTAGGTTTTTTGGGGTAGAATAAGATTATTAGAGAAAACTTTTGGTTATATTAGGAAATTACCTTTTCACTTTAATTTTTCTGAAATTTTTTGAAAACCATGATCAGATTTAGTTTGGAATTGAGCCCAAATCAGCCCAATTTCTTAACATGCCACCTAAAACTTAAAACTACATATCATAAGCGTTATTCTGGACTAGATTGTGTCCTCATAAATTGTGTCAATTTATGGACTAATGGGGAGTCCGATTGACGAAGAATGACCCATATATATATGTATATATATATATATATATATATATATATATATATATATATATATGTATATATGTATATATATATATATATATATATATATATATATATATATATATATATATATATATATATATATATATATATATATATATATATATATATATATATATATATATATATATATATATATATATATATATATATATATATATATATATATATCTATATATATATATATATATATATATATATATATATATATATATATATATATATATATATATAAACTATAAAACTTCGTCATTCATTGCTCTGATCTCGAAAGGGAAGGACCTGAAGACTGTTCCTGTAATCATCGGGTGCTCAATCCAATTTAAGACGGGCTAATTTAAAGAACCATAATTACTTATAGTTACCAAAATTCTTTTCATAAAACAATAATTTCTATTTTTGATTAATTTCATTTAAGAAAAAAAATTTAGAAATTCAAAATGTACATAGAACATACGAGAAAACTATATAAGTTTGATTTTTAAAATTGCAACTTATCTTATACCCTGTTTATTATTTTTAAGGCTTCTCGGTATTTACAATAAGATTTTTGATCGTTTAGTAGTATTTCGCATTTAAAATGTCCGAAAACGAAACATTGATTTTATCTCAAATATTTTTAAAAAGTTTTTTTGCAGTTTGTGTTTAACCAAAAAAAATACTAGTCATAATATTCAAATAAACAACTATAAAATAAGCCCATTTTCAGTTGGATTTAAGAATAAATGTAAGGAGTTTGCATATTTTTTAAGAATATTTTAAAAAATTAAATTTTGCCTAAAAAATCACAGAAAAACTTTTTAAAATATTTGTACTAAAATTAACAATGGTACTTTAATAATGCAAACGAATGCATAAAAAAAAAAACATTATAAATTCTTTCAAGCAGTCCTAAAGAAAATTCGTTAAAATTTTCTTCTAATATTCCTTTTAGAGTGAAAGCATATCCTAAAACTCCTATTTACCCTCATGTTCTGTTAATTATCACATTCACTATACACTGTCACTATTTAAGTTAGTTTTTATATTTAACTATTTCACAACTGATATCTTTTGTTAATAATCTATTTTATGCCGGTTTTCATCGTCCTAATCCTTTTCTTATTTTTTTTTTTTTAATTTAATGTCTTTTTATTATTTTTTTCCCTTAATATATAGTATTTTCTTTGTTGATATAAAAGTTTTTTTACTAAATCGTCATATTGAATTACGTGAACTTTTCGACAAATAAATATGTAGAAGATTGTAGTTAAACATCTTACATTCCTACAATTCTTAGATATATTTTTCATTAAATTTTAAAAATATTTCATTTTTGTTAGAAAATGTATATCATAAATTAAAATATTGTTATCGAAAATAGTATCAAATCGTAAAATCAAAGGTTGTGATGTAAAAGTAAAATTATATGTTACACACGGCTATCTTGAACTGTCTTTAATTTAAAGTTCTTGTCAATTGTAATGTGGCGAAAAAGGTTTGTGAAAGTTTTTAAATTAAAAAAAATATATTTGAAATCTTCATTGAGTTATTTTTGATATAGAGCGAAAACGTATTTTTTTTCGAATTCAATTATCTATTTAAAATAAAATAAAGTGTGTACGTGTGCTATGTAGTGTGTGTGTGCGTGGGCACGTGTGTTTGTGTATCTGTATATGTGCGCGTACAAGTGTATTGGAGAATGCAAAGTACTATTTAGATATTTAGTAAACCTTAAAAAAAGTTAAATCGAAAAATAATGTTTAGCTGAGCTTGTATATTTGTGTGTTATGTTATATATATATTTTTTTTTATCAGCTAAATATTTTTTTTTTACCTAAAGTACCCCACTTCTGCAATTTCTCACGATAACTTGCGCTATCGTATACTTACTTATCTGTACATATAGAATTTATATGTAGATGTTATTTTGGAAAAATTCTGCTAATTCCCTCATTTATATGTAATAACCGATGTCGCCTATTACATATAATGTAATAATTATAATAATAAATGTTATAAAAAGGACTGCGATTCTTGATCTTACAAAATCACAAACAAAAAAAATCTAAAATTTTTCTTTTTGTTTACTTTTAGCTTAGTGGATAAACTCATTTAAGTTATTCAAAATTAATTAATTCGTCAATTCTTGAGTTCGGTATAAAACATCTCGCACTATTAAAAATAATAAATATAATGGTGAAAGAATAATTTATCATGCTAATCATGCTCTCTCACATTTAGAAAATAGGAATAAAATTTGTATATTGTACTTTAAAAAAACAATGTAATGATTAAATTCCAAGGTGCATTACAAAAAAATTTAGATTAGATTAGATTATTAAAGTGTGATATCAATTTTTATACGACGATAAGCTGCCTGCAGTTCTGGGTTTCTCATGCAATAGAAATGTATATTTTGCTTTATCGAAACGTAATAATCCAAACATTCAAACTATAAGTTTACCCAATTTTTCAAGTTTCACGGGAGAAAATATAATTACAATATCAACCGCACTGAAAACATGTCAGTATCACTTATGTGAGTTAGCAAGATTTTCAAAATTGAATTTAGTAAATTGTTCCACATCAGTAACGTTACTAACATTATGTAAGAAAAAAAAAAAAGAAACAAGAAACTAGTACTAAACGTTGTGTAAGATGTTTTGATGCCAAGTTGACTTTAAAACAAAAAGAGCAATTGGCATCTAGTTTAGTATAAGATGTAAAAAAAACGGCATCTGATTACAATAATAGTAACAAAATCTTGGTACGAATATCACTTATGTAAACAAAAAGAGAAAACTCAGATTTTTTTGTTTATAATTTTGTGAGGTCAAGAAACGCGATTCTTTATTACCATTTTTATTACTGTTATATTTTTTTTATTATTATCTATATGTAATAAGCGAAAACGCTTATTATATATAAATGAACGAGTTCGCAGAATTTTTCCAAAATATCATTTACGTACAAATTCTATATATACATATAATATATATATATATATATATATATATATATATATATATATATATATATATATATATATATATATATATATATATATATATATATATATATATATTAAATATAAAATTTGTTGGGGAACTCGGCAAAGGGCGTGAAAAAAGTTCACACAATGTTCATTCAGCCAATATTTCGGTCCTAGGTTGGGACCTTCTTCAGGGCAAAAACTAAAAAGGAGAATCAGTATACTAACTGAGAAAGCTTGGGCAGAAAAATTCATTTATTCGAATTAAAACCATTATTATTATTTTAATAAACCAATGTAAAAGTACAATGAAGTGTAAACTGTAATAAAAGTAAAAAGAAAAAGACTCACATGAGTAGTGAAAAGCAGAGTTAACATGAATGGCCATTATTAGCTTATAACACAGAAACGACTAACAATCCATTAAAATAAACACTATACACTAATGCCCAAAATTAAAAAGATCAAATTAATAACAGGGATGTGTTTTAAAACCCTGGATGTTGAAAACATTTTTAATTATTAATTAATTCACCCGAACGGACCACCTGTAACCGGCGCCATGCCCAAAGAGATTGACATATCAATGACAAGAGACAGTTACTTAGAAGGGAAAGGGACTATTTTGAAAACCTAAAAACCGAAATTGTAAACCTTCGGAGAGAGAGAGAGAACTGGTCTAATGAAAAATATATAAAAGGTCAAACAGAGAAAAGAAATTAAGAAATTACCAGTTGAACGACCTAGAAAGCTTGGGCAGAAAAATTCATTTATTCGAATTATAACCATTATTATTATTTTAATAAACCAATGTAAAAGTACAATGAAGTGTAAACTGTAATAAAAGTAAAAAGAAAAAGACTCACATGAGTAGTGAAAACCAGAGTTAACATGAATGGCCATTATTAGCTTATAACACAGAAACGATTG
The DNA here is from genome assembly GCA_019049505.1 of Pachyrhynchus sulphureomaculatus. Taxonomy (NCBI): domain Eukaryota; kingdom Metazoa; phylum Arthropoda; class Insecta; order Coleoptera; family Curculionidae; genus Pachyrhynchus; species Pachyrhynchus sulphureomaculatus. Next base: position 5,108,034 of record CM032447.1, on the reverse strand, counting down.
GAAGGTGAAGGTCAACATCATCAAGGGCCTGTATAGAAGAGTGAAGACAATAGTCCACCCAGATTACCGGGTCAATTCACAGGAAACGCTCACAAACCTGTTCACAGAAAATGGTTACAGCCGAAAACTCCAGTTAAAAACCAGGGATGAAGTTAACCAGCTCACTCATACTCAACATATTCCCCCACAGCCTCCCCCACCCTCGCCAAACCAAAACCCTTCCCCTCCTCCCACCCCCCCAGTCGAAACAAATTGGTCGTTGCTTTCTCTGCCTTTCATTCCTGGTCTCACAAATAAATTAATCCATATCCTTCGCACTGTTCCCAACATTAAAATTGCCAAATACTATTTTTCAAAAATAGACGTGTTTTCAGTAAATTATATATATATATATATATATATATATATATATATATATATATATATATATATATATATATATATATATACAAGCTGATCTAAACATTATTAATTTTCGGTTTTACTAATTTTAAGCTTTATTAAATATATAAATAATACTTTTGTACACTTGTACGCGCGCGCGTACATATACAGACATCCAAATACACACACATAAGCACGTACATATGCATTATTCTATTTTAAATAGTTTAAATATAATGAATTGAATTCATATATATAAATTATATATATATATATATATATATATAATATATATATATATATATATATATATATATATATATATATATATATACAAGCTGATCTAAACACATATTAATTTTCGGTTTTACTAATTTAAAATATTTAAATAATACTTTTGTACTCTTGTACGCGCACGCGTACATATACAGACACACAAATACACACACATAAGCACGTACATATGCATTATTCTATTTTAAATAGTTAATACAATGAATTGAATTCGAAAAAAACACGTTTTTTTTTAAAAAAAAATCGCGCTATATTAAAAATAGCTCGATGAAATTGAATGACATTTTTTTTTAAATTTTATATAATATACTTTCACACACACTTTTCCATCAATTAAATTGCAATTGACAAGAACTCTAAATTAATGTCAGTTCAAGATAGCCATGTATAGAGATAGAAGTTATGTTACTTAAATAGAAAAATTAAGAGAAGAATTTTTGGATTTTAGAATACCAAGCGCTTTTTCTATAAAAACTTGAGTTCTACTACCTTTGGGTTAAATTTATTTTTTCTTAAACCGTCATTTTTTTGTTTAAGAGGATTGGCATGGAATCGTTTTAATAATGCGTTCCAATTTATAAAATCTATATTATGTTATAACATCTACATTACAGTATGACAGCAAATAATTAAATCACTAAATATAAAAAAAGGTTATTTTTATTTACACATCAATAGACTTATCTGTGCATTGACTGTCTTTGCCATTTAATAAAAAGTTTATTATGTGATGATGTCCTGTAGAAACTATACCGTAACAAAAAACATAAATTTGGAAAATTTAGCATATTTAAAAAAATCGACACCAATCTACTTAATTAAGCTTTAATTACCCGTATATGACTAAATTGTGTATATATTGATTGTCAAAGTACTATTTGCAGGCACTTTTCAAAAACATACAACATTTCCTGTAAAAGCATACATTTGATCACTGCAGCATATAAATAAAATTTAAATTTTAGTCTTAAAATTATTTCGATTTTAGGTTTATATAAACTTTAGAAATTAAGCAAAAAAATTGCCTCTTCACGGGAGACTTATTATCACGTAATTCAATATGAAGTTCTTATAAATAAATACAATCGAGGCGATGCATGCTGGAATAATTTTAAATTCGCAATAGGTTGATTCCATAAAATGGATCAGAATTTCTTTCTAGTAATGACTTTCGGAAATTTTTCTGTGTGTCACTGTGTCCATGTCAGCATTGTGGTGTAGGGCGGTATAAATAACACGGAAGTTTCAAACGTCTTGAAATGAATTTTTCTATCGAAAGTTAGCAGAAATCCACTAAGCTACAGCTTAGCCACTTCAGCTGGACAGTTTAGCCACTGCACTGACATAGGAGACATACGAGTATATTAAATATATTTCGGAATATAGTGTTTTTTTGGAACATTTACAGGGTGCTCGTTGCGAAAACGATTTATATGTAGGTCAAATATTAGAAGGTTTTTAGTCCACTACAGTTAAATATTAAAATTTATGGTCCGAGTCTGTTTCTTTTTTGTGATGTATCCCCTCTTCTCCCAAGTAAGTTTTTAAAGTTTAACTAAATGAAAAGATATTTTTGTACAAAATTTCCATCTTCTAGTTAGCGATTTTTAGGTCATTGTGTTGGGAAGCTTTAAGAGTTTCAGTGCAAGGTGGTGTTTTTCATCAAAGGGCTTCGCTCTCTGGCTGCAGTTTAACGCCCCTCTTTTGTACAAAGCTCTGCCTTTTTTGCTTTAAGAAATGTCCCCCTTGAACCTGGCTACGTCACTTGTATGAAAGTACTGTGAGGAATTGAATCACAAATAAATTGAATAATGTAAGGTAATACTCTATGGAACATCCTTTGGTCAGCTAGTTCTAGATGTTGACGTTTTATTTAGGCAATGTCAATGTAAAACAAAAAAAAAATTTTATAATTTCACGTGTTTTCGTACGGTAGTACTATTTATATTTTTTTCTTTTTTCTTGTCATAATGAGTTTATTAAAAATTAAGATACATAAAGATGGTCGATGCTCAAGTTAATATGTTTGAAACTTTTTTTAAGCAAGAACTTTAAGCATAAAACCGATATTAGCAATATTTTTCCATATAGGTCGTGCTTATAATTAAAAAAAAAAAATCAAATCAAACTTGAAAATTAGTTAAAGTTACTAATATATATATATATATATATATATATATATATATATATATATATATATATATATATATATATATATATATATATATATATATATATATATATATATATATATATATATATATATATATATCAAGGATTTTCTACAGCTGACACTGTCTTTCTTCTCTCAGCCTTTGATTCCATCCGTTTCTATCTTCCCAGTCTCCATCTGTTAGACCCCTGTCCTCCATAGCCTCGTCCACATCGTCTCTCCACGATCGTCTGGGTCTTCCTCTTTTTCTTCTCCCTATAGGGCTCCACTCCGTTATTTTCTTTATCTACCTATTATCTTCGCTCCGTCTTATGTGTCCATACCATTTTAATCATTTTTCTTCAATGGTGTTTATTGCGTTCTCTTTGATGTTCATTCTATTTCTTATTTCTTCATTTGTTATTCTCTCCATACGTGTCACTCTACAACATCTTCTCCAATACTCCATCTCTACCGCGTTAATTTTAGATTTATTTATTTTGTTGATCGTCCATGTTTCTAACCCGTATGTCATTATGCTTAGTATTATTGATTTGTATATGCGTGTTTTGTTTCTCTTTGTAATATGCTTGTCCCACAGGATCGAATTTAATTGTCTTATGCATGTCCGCGTTTGTCCTAATCTAGCTTTAATCTCTTCTGCTGATGTTGCGTTTTTTGAAATGATGGTACCTAAATATTTAAATCTATCGGTTCCTTTGATTATTATTTCGTTTTCGACTTCTAGATTCTCCACGTTTCCCTCCTTTGTTGTTAGATATTCCGTTTTATCAAAGTTTATTGCTAATCCTACTGTATTCTTCTTTCACTTTTCTTACCATATAACTGAGGTCTTCCTCATCTTGTGCTATGATTACTTGGTCGTCTGCGAAACTTAGAGTATATAAGTAATCTTCTCGTATTGGGACTCCCATTCCACTACATTTTTGCTTCCATTTTTTTAATGTTTGTTCGAGGTATATTTTGAATAGTGTGGGGGATGTAGAGCATCCTTGTAATAGGCCTTTTGATGTTTGGAGTCTCTTCCCTATTTTATGTCCTATTTTTATGTTCACTGTGTTGTTTTCGTAGAGAGCTTTTACTGCGTATATTAGTTCTTTGTCAATGCCTATTTCTTTCATTGCGTTCCATAATCTTTGTCTTGGTACTGAGTCATAGGCCTTTCTTATGTCTATGAAGGCTAGATGAACTTCTCTATTCTTTTCCAGTTTTTTTTTCCATTGTTTGTTTTATAGTGTATATGTGGTCTATACATGATTTTCCGGCCGTAAAGCCTGCTTGGTCTTCTCCAATTTTTCCTTTTATATTTTCCTCTATGATATTTTTAATAATTTTTCCATACAAACGTCCTATACTCGATATTATGCTTAGGCCTCTAGAGTTTGTGCATTTTCTGCGATCTCCCTTTTTAAATATAGTTACTATATAGGCTTTTAACCATTCCTCTGGTATGTTTTCTCCATTTATCGCTCTGTGGAACATGTTTCTCAGCATTCGATGTAATTTATTAGACCCATACCTAATCATTTCGTTTACCACATCCCCAGGCCCTGCAGATTTATTATTTTTGAGTGTTTTTATTGTCTTCTTTACTTCTTCATAGCTTAGTTCTATCTCTTTTTTTCTCTGTTCTTCTTCAGGATTCTCTTCTGGAATTCTTGTCTGTCTTCTGTTAGCAGCTTCTTATAATATTCTTCCCACTCGCTTTTTGGGATATACTCTATATACATCTTCTCTCTAATATATATATACAGTGGAGTCTTGTTATTACGACTTTGGATAAAACGACCAACCGCTCATAGCGACTCAAATGTGAAGATTTGTTTAGTTTCTTATAAAATAGTATTACGATAAATTCGCTGATAACGACTCCGGATAATGCGACCAACAGCTTAAAGTGACGTTATTACGCACTGATTTGTCGAGTTATAATGACGCATCAGAAATTTGTTTACAAACAATAATTTTTTCCCCGAATTCTGAGCGATACTTCCGCTGCTCCGGGCACTTGTTGATCGCTCGCGACTCAATCAATCTTTTTTTTTTTGTAATCATCACGCCCTATATATGATAATTCTAACAATTTATGCTTTCAAAGATGGGAATTCCTAAACATCGAAAGTGTTTCTCTATTGAAGAAAAGAGTGCAGTAATTCAACGTTTGAAAGCAGCTGAATCAAATGTAACACTCGCGAAGGAGTTTAGTGTATCTCATTCTACCATTTCGACAAAAAAAGAAAAGCAAAAGCACGATTGAAGACTTATTAATGCTGATATTTTGAATTCTAAACTGATTAAAAAATCAATCTATTCAAAAAAAAAGAAGCACTATTACAGTGGTTTAAAGTGATGTAACGAAATTGAGGAATACTCGTAAATAGTCCTATTTTATAGGAAAAAGCTCATTTCTTTACCTCGCAGTTTAATGTTCCGAATTTCACATGTACATCAAATTAGATCCGCCGATTCAAAACTAGACACAAAATTGTCGCCGAAAGAAAAAAAGAATTGTTATCAGTGAGACAAAACGACGTCAGTAATTGGTGCAAAATTTACAGATGATCAGATTTTTAATGCTGATGGGACAGGGTTGATTTATAGACTAACGCCAAAAAAAATGTTTAAAATTAAAAGTAGAAACATGTGCTGGGGGAAAAAGAGAATAACTGTTATAGTTGCAGCGAATATAAGTTGCACGACTAAAAAAAATGTTGGTGATCGGTAAATCTCAACGCCCAAGATGTATCAGAGGTGTGCAGTCATTATCAGTAGATTACGTGAATAATAGGAGAGCGATATCTGATATTTTCACAAAATGAGAACATTCCTGGGATCGTGAATTGACAGTGAAATTCTTGAAGCAAATACGAATTCGAGTAATAATGTTACTAAGACTACTTTACTCGACGCCATCCTGATAATTTAGGATTAAACTTACACAAAGTATAATAAAGACTTATTTTAGATACGCCGGATTTACAGAAGGAATCGATCAAAGTTCCAACAACTCTTTTGTAGACTTCGACGACGAAGACAACATACCGCTTTCCGTTTAGGTAACTGCCAATAACAAGCCAAGAGCTTGAGCAATATTCGGATGTCGATACTAATGTTGTCACATGTGAGGATCCCTCCGACGAGTTCATTGTGCAGAATATTATCGCCGAAGGGTACGAAAGTGGCGACTACGCCAAAGCATGGTGAAATCGAGAAATACAATCGACTCCGAACGTCATCGAGGCTTTGAAAGCTGAAGAAATTCTGAATGTCTTCTTCGTACATTCCAATTTCGAGGATGATAATATAAAAACTACAATGACTAGTCTTTATAATTTAATACGTTATTTCTATTATAAGTTCAAAGTAAATCAGAAACAAATCAAAATTACGGGCTTTCTAAGCCGATAAATGTGCAAGTTTAAGAACTTTTCTATATGCAAATTTAGATTTGCTAACTTTTACTAGAAACGTATTTTTATATATATTTTTTTGTTTTGATTAGATTTGCATGTGTACTTAACACATGTGTACACAACACATGTTTCAATAAATATCTGTTTAATTTGATGTCGCTTATAACGTCGTCTGGTTAGTACGATGGAATATAGTTGTCCCTTGGCCGTCGTTATAAGCGGACGCCACTGTATATATATATATATATATATAAAGGGTGATTCATTTAGAGGTACTTTTTGTGATGGGGATTTAATTGCAGATTGCATGTGTATCAGTGTTTTCCGAATAAAGTGATGTAACGAAATTGAGGAATACTCGTAAATGGTCCTATTTTATAGCCAGAAAAAGCTCATTTCTTTACCTCGCAGTTTAATGTTCCGAATTTCAAAATGTCACATGTACATACAAATTAGATCCGCCGATTCAAAACTAGACACAAAATTATCGCATTCTAATAAGTATTATTATAAAAAATAAATAAATTAAAAATATAGTTTAATAAAAATGAATGTTAACTAAAACAATGAAAATTTACTACAAAAGATGTTGTTCGTCGACATCACGTCAACACGTGCCGGGCGAGAATGACTATATAAATCGTTATTTTAAAAAGGGTTTTAGAAAAAAATAATAAAATTTAGATAGTTCATCGTCGTGGCCGTTACTATGTGGTAATTTATCATTTTAACGGAAAGAAATAAAACACTTATTACACAGGGCAACAAAAAAATATTTTTGTTTTGGTACCTGGGATTTTAGAGCTGATTTTAGCTATATTTGGGACGTTAAATCTATACATGCAATCCGTTTTTCTCTATCAGCTCTACTTTTTTAGATACATCAACTTATCTACCAATGTGGTTTTTATTCAGTATATTCATTTATGAGAGTTCTAAAATTATTATATATTCATTAATGTAGGTACAATGGTTTTATTGTCAGTCTGTAATTGAGTAAATTCCAGGTAAATCTATAAATAGTGGAACCATTGCCTATCAGGTACCTGAACTGACCCTTTTAATCACCTAACTCGGGTAAGTCTCGTCAGTTTGTGCGTTCTTACTAATGAGAGTAGATCGAATTCGGCGTGTTATTTTATGTTAAGAAAAGAGTGTTTTTGTGTTATTGAACAGAATTAAAATGAGTTCAGGTTGCAGTTCAAGAAGAAGTTGTGTAAATCAACCTGATGTGTTTTGCTATATATGCGGAGAATACATGTTTCAACAAAACAGACAAACTATTACTGACTTTGTAAAGCGAGCGTATCTTGGATACTTTGGAGTTAAGCTTGGTGATCAGGACAAAACGTGGGCCCCGCATCTCGTATGTAAAACTTGTACAGAGCATTTACGGCAGTGGACTACCGGGACAAGAAAATGTCTAAAATTCGGCGTACCAATGGTTTGGAGAGAACCAAAAAACCACTTCAATGATTGTTATTTCTGTTTAGTAAATACTAATGGAATCAATCGAAATAACCGCAGTAAGTGGACTTATCCCAATTTAGACTCGGCAATACGCCCTATCCCGCACTCAGATGAAATACCGATTCCAACATTTCATCAGCTACCACATATCTCTGATGACGAATATTTTCCCTCTGATCGCTCTTCTGATGCTAATAAAAGTTCTGATGCTAATGAAACTAACAGTGACTATGAGGGGACGTCATCAGTTCCTCAACGCTTCAATCAAAATGAATTAAATGATCTCACCAGGGATCTCAATTTATCGAAAAAAGCTTCTGAAGTACTGGCTTCTAGGTTGAACGACAAAAATTTACTGGAACAAGGAACCAAAATTACCTTTTACCGTACAAGAGAAAAAGATCTGCTACCATTCTTTTCTCAAGAAGACAATCTTGTATTTTGTTACGAAATTAGGGGACTCATGAAAGAAATGGGACTTTCTGAATATATTCCAGATGATTGGCGCCTATTTATTGACAGTTCAAAGCGAAGTTTAAAATGTGTCCTTCTACATAATGGGAATAAATATGGTTCAATACCACTAGCTCACTCAACGAAACTGAAAGAAGAATATAATACCAAAGCTTTGGTCTTGCAGAAGATAAAGTATTACGAACATCAATGGATGATTTGTGTAGACTTAAAAATGGTAAACGTTCTTCTTGGGCAGCAAAGTGGTTACACGAAATATCCGTGTTTCTTGTGCCTCTGGGATAGTAGGGACAAAACACACCACTGGGTTAGAAAAGATTGGCCTCAGAGAGAAAACATGGACGTTGGGGAAAAGAATGTCATTAACGACGCTTTGGTTGAAAGAGAAAAAAATCATACTTCCTCCGTTACATATAAAGTTGGGCTTAATGAAGCAATTTGTAAAGGCTCTTGATAAGAATGGGTCTTGTTTTGCATATATAGGGGTAAAAATGCATCCGTTGAGCACAGAAAAACTCAAAGCAGGGATATTTGACGGCCCACAAATAAGACAATTAATTAAGGATCCTGCCTTCATAAATTCAATGAATCAAGTTGAACGAGAAGCTTGGACATCATTTGTTGCAGTTGTAGAAAATTTTCTAGGCAAACATAAAGCTCAAAACTATGTTGAAATGGTTAACAAGATGCTTAATAGTTTCAAATCCTTAGGGTGCAATATGAGTATTAAAATACACTATTTACACAGCCACTTAGACCGTTTTCCAGAAAATTTAGGAGACATGAGTGAGGAACAAGGTGAAAGATTTCACCAAGATATTAAAGTTATGGAGGACCGCTACCAAGGAAGATGGGACATGCACATGATGGCAGATTACTGCTGGAGTTTAAAAAGGGACTGTTTAAAAAAACATTCAAGAATGTCGCGGAAAAGAAGCTTTCCAAGTGTTGAGTGACTATTTCATTTCTTCAATGTTTTTTTTTTGTTTGTAAGTACGACATAATATTGTATTTTGTATAACTAAAATAAAAATTTCGTATCTACTTTTGTTTACTACACTTACGGATTTGAGTTACAATAATGTAACTTATATTTCTCTAAAATTGTATATCTTAAAAATTTGAGCTCCTAGGTACAAATGAATACGTTATTTGAATTCAGGACGTCAAATTGATATAGAATCAGCTCAAAAAACCTCGACACCAAAACAGCTGTTCCCCTGTGTTATGTATTATTACCACTATATTGCACAAATTTTGCGACTGCAGTTTCGACCTATGCGGTCATTATCAAGCTTACGTACTAAACTGAATTAAATAGACAAGTCATACTAAAATTAAAGTTAGGTGGTAGGTATAAAATATTATTATAAAACATTATTATTTAATTCTAGGGTTAATACAATTGATCTTAAGTGGTAGGTAGTAATTTTATGGTTTTATGACGGTAGATAGCGGTGAATAGGAAAGGTCTAGTTGGTCGTTTAACAGATTACAGTTTTGGTTTTTTTCCGATGTTTATAAATTTCCAATGATTCTAAGATATTTAATTTGAAACCTTTCTCCGCATAATGTAGAATTTCTGTATTATGTAAATCAGGAAAGGGGTGTTGGTTTTCTGTACAGTGGTTTGCAAATGAGGAATCTGTTTTTTGTAGTCTATATGATCTAAAATGTTCTGTATATCTGGTTTTAATGTTTCTTCCGCTTTGTCCAATATATATGCTGTTACAGTCCGAGCATTTTAACTTATAAACTTCACATTTTTGAAATTTGTCCGTCTTATCTTTGGCATTGTAAAGGATATTTGATAGGGTATTTTGCGATTTGAACGCAATTTTCGGATTATGTTTTGAAAAAATATTGGCTAATTTTTCGGATAGCGTGCCATGGTAGGGTATTGTAATGTATGTTGTTATGTATGGCCTTATTAAGAATCACAAACCAGGGAACCCCATCAGACCTGTCGTCTCATATATCAATAGCCCAACTAGAGACCTAAGTATAAAACTGAATTAAATTTTTAAAGATTTAACAAAATTCACATCAGAAACTAGTGTAACGAACTCATTTGAACTCGTTCAAAAACTAAAAGACCAAAGAACCCCGACAAACTCCTTTTTGGTCTCCTTTGATATAAAGAATATGTTCTCCAACATTCCAGCTGAAGAATGCATACCAATAATCCATAAAATACTGAACAAATCTAATATAAACCCTGTGATCTCCTCCGAAATATTATCTGCTTTTGAAACATGCCTCTCTCAAACATATTTCCAATTCAATCACAAATTCTACCTTCAAAACTCAGGTTTACCAATGGGATCACCACTTAGTCCTCTCTTAGCAGACATTTTCATCACACATATAGAAAGAGAAATTCTTAACTCTAATCATGGCAAAAACCACATTCATTTTTGGTGCAGATATGTTGACGACATCCTCGCTTGTTTCAAAGGCTCCTCAAGACAACTAGACAATCTCTTAAATTTCATTAATAGCATCCACCCAAAAATTCAGTTTACTCTAGAACAGGAAGCAGATAACAAAATTAACTTTCTAGATCTAAGCATCTTACATACGAATAACAGTTGCACATTTAAAGTATACAGAAAACCCACATTCACAGGTATAACGATCCCAACAGACTCATTCTACCCAAACCAACATAAAATGGCAGCATTCAACTCAATGATACATAGAGCCCTTTCACTCCCGTTATCCAAAGCTGACCTAGAAGACGAACTAAATACTATTAAAAACATTGCCACAAAAAATAACTTCTCTCGAGAGTGGGTTGAAAAACTAATTAACAAAAAACAAAAGCAACTTACTTTTCGCTTAATATACCCTAAAATAAAATCCACGGAACAACATACATACATTACAATACCCTACCATGGCACGCTATCCGAAAAATTAGCCAATATTTTTTCAAAATATAATCTGAAAATTGCGTTCAAATCGCAAAATACCCTATCAAATATCCTTTACAATGCCAAAGATAAGACGGACAAATTACAAAAATGTGGAGTTTATAAGTTAAAATGCTCGGACTGTAACAGCATATATATTGGACAAAGCGGAAGAAACATTAAAACCAGATATACAGAACATTTTAGCTCATATAGACTACAAAAAACAGATTTTGCAAACCACTGTACAGAAAACCAACTCCCCTTTCCTGATTTACATAATACAGAAATTCTACATTATGCGGAGAAAGGTTTCAAATTAAATATCTTAGAATCATTGGAAATTTATAAACATTGGAAAAACCAAAATTGTAATCTGTTAAACGACCAACTAGACCTATTTTATTCACCGCTATTTACCGTCATAAAACCATAAAATTACTACCTACCACTTAAGATCAATTGTATTAACCCTAGAATTAAATAATAATGTTTTATAATAATATTTTATACCTACCACCTAACTTTAATTTTAGTATGACTTGTCTATTTAATTCAGTTTAGTACGTAAGCTTGATAATGACCGCATAGGTCGAAACTGCAGTCGCAAAACTTGTGCAATATAGTGGTAATAATACATAATAAGTGTTTTATTTCTTTCCGATAAAATTTAGAATGTGGAGACGGGTAGATATAATACACATGCTCATCAAAGAAAATTAACTTGGGCTTTCAAAATAACTTGAGCTTACGTTTTTTTTTTGGAATGGAATGCGCTTTGTATATTTATTAAAGTATTAGCATTTCCTTTATAATTTCGATAATATACAGTTTTCCTGTAAAAATTCCAAGAATTTTCAAGTTCCGAACGATCAAAATGTATGAATAAATTTAGATGGAATTGTTCATATAAAAGAATATATTTTAGTGTATTTGTTGACAACTGAGAGTCAGTTTAGATTAGGCTCCAGATGTATTGATTGTGTTAATTTAAAGAAATACTCTTTATATTTGCATGATTTTAAATTCTACGTAAAAGTCTAAAAATATATATATTGGGAAAGCACCGGCTACGTTTGTGAAGATAAAAGTGAAAAACTTCTTCTCAAGCCGCGATATAAATTAAAAACTAAAAATGAGATTAATTGATGCTATGTTTTGTCGGATCTGCTCTACGCGGTAGAGGCGTGGACGCTAAATAAAATAACATCAATAAACTGGAGGCATTCGAAATGTGGGTATACAGACGGATACTCAGAATACCTTGAGTCGATAAAGTCACGAACGTTAAAGTGTTGCTAAGAACAAATGAAGATCGAAAAATTCTAACTACTTTAAATGGCGAAATATCGAATATCTGGGTCATGTGATGAGAGGACAAAAGTAACTATTGCAGGGAAGTTCGGAGCAGAAATACTGGACGACGAAGTATCTTTTGGCTTCGTAACCTGAGAGAATGGTTTGGGTATAGATCTATTCGATTGTTTAGAACATCAGCTTCAAAAATATGACTTCGCAGCGGGGATGGCACCTGAAGAAAAAAAGATTCCCAAGTCCCAGTCCAGGAAAAATGTATATTGTTAAAAAATATGATAAAATGGGTTTAGACTTCTCTTACATCGTGAAAACTCCTCTAAAGAATGGAGAAGTTAGAAATTTTGTTGAGGGAATATATTAAGAATAGTTTTTGAATAATATAAGAAAACTGTATAACTAAAAAGTAAATATAGTCTATTTTACTAAAAAATACACAATTTAGGTTAGTTTCGAAGAGGAAATGGATAATTTTTTTTTTATTAAGAATGAAAATTTTGTTCAATCTCTTGAAAATAGCACCTAGTTTAGTTCCTCAAATGAGAAAGTTCTCTGGTGTCAAGAAGAGTCTTGTTAATCACTTTTCATCTTCTTGAAGTGCTATAGCCGATACGGACGTTTTAGACCCTCTCGCCTTTACCGGTGGTTCGCGCCTTTTTTTAAATATTTCACAAACAAAGGGGACCTACAGTTTATTGTCGGTTCCGAACGGTCAAAATGTGAGGGCTGATACTACGGGCGGTTTGCCAGCGCCTTCTCGAGAGATGCGACCATCACGTTGTAATGTAATTTATTATTTTTCGAACCGAGAATAAAACTCGGGTCTAAGGCGTAAAAGGTAGACACGTTAACCTCTACACTATGGCCGCCTGAATGTTGATTGAAAACATTGACAGTTTTTCAGAGTAAATTATTTCAGAATAGTTATAGTTAACAGCATTGTAGCTTCGGGCACAGTCGTCCATTAAAATAAAGCATCTTTTTTTTGTCAACTTTAATTTTAATAAGCGCCTTTGATGGTACGCTTTATGAACACAATGACCAACTGAATATTTCGTAATGTGAACTAAAAACTTTCCAGCAATATTTGTGTAAACAGTTAAATACTGTCATAGTTTAGTCTTAACATCTTTTTCTTTCACTGCCCGGTGAAGATATTAACATAACTGATTTGCAACCGTCATTTATATGAATCATTATAGTTAATAATAGTTAATTTTCCTTGACTCATGTTTTAAAGAGGGTCGAAAACCTGCTCGAAAAATATAAAACCAGGAAAATTACCATTATTAGATTGAGTGCTTTTTTTCATTATCGGGATTATAAAAGTCATTGTGTTCTAGTCCTCTACAAGAAACTACCGCCATCCAGTAGACGTTTTCTAAGAACTACGTTTCGAATGGTCGTCGACCATCTTCACTAATTCTCGCTAATCTACGCGCTATCTTCGCTTCTATTGAACAGTCTTCTAAAGGCCGTCACGTGACTATGGTAAGGTAAAAGATGACGTAGCAAGTTTCAGGTATCTTCTGTTTCGGGAGGTTCTCTTTCCTCCGTGTCGAGTTTAAGGCACTCTTCGAAAAAGTTTTGCATCGAACTGTAGACGTGTTCCAGGACACCTTCAAGCTCGTGACCTTCGTCGGGGTAACTCTAGAATGAAATGTAATTAGAGGTAATTAAAAATTCGTAGATATTTGTATATGAAATTGTATATTAAAAATTTAAAAACTGATTTTTTTCAACACGTTAATTTTAACCAACGACAGTGTTTTAAGAGTTGGGATTGCTGGTTGAGTTCTCTCTGTGTAATCTTCAGAAAATACAAATTCGTAATAGCGTTCATAGTTTTTTAAAGTAGTCGCCGGCAAGTTAAATCTGAGTAACCCAAATTTGTCTGACGTGAGAGGATGGTTTCTGAGTCTCTTATTACGAGGCTGGTTTGAAAAGTCCGTGCAAAAATAAAAAAAACTACTTATGTATTTGGGGTAAACCTTTTTTATTTTTCGACATAGTCTCCTTTTAGGCTTATACACTTCGTCCAACGATGTTCTAGTTTGTTGATCCCTTCCGAATAATAGGATTTGTCCAAGTCTGCAAAATATCCATTAGTGTCTGCAATCACCTCCTCGTTTGAATAAAATCTTTGTCCCGCCAGCCATTTCTTCAAATTGGGGAACAAATAGTAGTCCGAGGGAGCCAAGTCAAGAATAGGGGGGATGTGAAACGAGTTGGAATCCTATTTCCATTAATTTTGCGACCACAACTGCTGAGGTGTGTGCTGGTGCGTTGTCGTGATGGAAAAGGACTTTCTTGTGGGCCAATCGCGGGCGTTTTTTCTTGCAGCTCGGTTTTCAAACGGTCCAATAACGATGAATAATATTCACCTGTAATAGTTTTACCCTTTTCCAGATAGTCGATGAGGATTATCCCTTGCGAATCCCAAAAGACAGTCGCCATAACCTTTCCGGCCGATGGAACGGTCTTCGCCTTTTTTGGTGCAGATTCCCCCTTGGTAACCCATTGTTTAGATTGTTGTTTGGTCTCAGGAGTATAGTAATGTATCCATGTTTCATCCACAGTGACGAAACGACGCTTAAAGTCCTCCGGATTCTTCTGGAACAGCTGCAAACCATCCTTGCAACACTTCACACGATTCCGTTTTTCGTCAAGCGTGAGCAATCGCGGCACCCATCTTGCGGATAGCTTTCTCATGTCCAAATGTTTATGCAAAATATTATGTACCCGTTCAGTCGAGATGCCCACAGCACTAGCAATCTCACGCACCTTAACTATTCTGTCATCCATCACAATATCATGGATTTGATCAATGATTTCTGGAGTCGTAACCTCTACAGGCCGTCCAGAACGTTCAGCGTCACTTGTGTCCATATGGCCAGCCCGAAAATCCGAAAATTTTTAAATTACTTATAAACTGTTCTAATCGAAGGTGCAAAGTCACCATAATGTTTATCAAGCTTCTCTTTAGTCTCCTGAGGCGTTTTGCCTTTCATAAAGTAATGTTTAATCACCACACGAAATTCTTTTTCGTCCATTTCTTGAAAATCACTCGACTTCCTTAATTCACACGAATGCCAAACACAAAGAAATAGACCAATATGGCTGAAACTTGGTGTGCGTTCATTCAAGAGATGCTACTAACTAAACATGACCTCGATACGCGCCGGTGGTGCCATCTCTCGGACTTTGCACGGACTTTTCAAACCAGCCTCGTATATACAGCTATTACTATGATCTACTAAATTTATATACAGTAGCAAAGATTGTATTTATTTAGCAATATCGCCGCAGCATTATGACCTTTTTTTTAATAATTCTTTTAACTTAGGATTTATACGCAGTCTTTAATAGTCCTATAATTAGAAGGTGACATCTACGAAACTTATGTTAAATGATGAAACACGAAAACTATTACGTTCTCCAGTAAAAATTTCTCTAAACCACTCTTTATTTCACCGCTTGCACGCCCTGACAATATCAAAATTATATTTTTTTAGAATTTTTTCTAAGTAAAAGAAAAATTCTAAATTTAACTCACATCAATTTGTGGGGCTTATAGCCTACTAAGGCTAAAACTATAAAGCACAATTTTTTTTGTTAAAAACTAAAAGAAATTTATGGAAATTTTAAAAATTTTCTATGAACTCATTTTTCATTCATAGGTTTTAGCGAAAAATATGATTTATGGATTTAACTTTAGTAGATTATATACCCCGCAAATTGATGGGACTGCGATTTTCTTATGCTTAGGAGACAGTCTAAAACATAATTTTTAGTGTTATAAAGATCACTTCGGTATCTGACTGTCCGTCTGTCTGTTTGTCACACTCGATTTTCTTCGAAACTATTTGTCATAGAAAGTTGAAATTTGGTAATAATATAGGAATTGATGGCTTCATAGTTTTGAAAGTTAAATTTTGACTTAAGGGGTTAGTTTTGGGGGGTGAAGTCGGAAGTAAAAAAAAATTTTTTTTACTAGGTCATCGAGTGTGTGTTAAATGAAAGCTTGTGAAAACACGAGAAAAAAAATATATATATAATGTAATACTTGCGCGCACTTTACTTTGTATTATTTTTAAAAAATCGCGAAAAATCGCTGTCCGCCCGCCTTATCTCGAAAAGTCCTTATCAAAAAATGTTGAAAAAATTCTGGAATATTCTCCACGAGGTGTAGATTACACGAAAATTATCACGAGTGCATTACCTTTAATAATTTATCCGGTATATAAAAAAAAACAAAAATTTCAAGGTCATCAGATTTCAGTAAAGACTGAAAACAAACTTTGTTGAAAACTCATTTGGGGTGTGTTTTGTGAAGTCACTGATCATTTTATACCTCCGTAACAAAATTTGTTATTTTAACAGCAATCAACGTACGGAACACTAATTGCGCAAGTTCAGCTTACACTTGACCCGTTATTAGACTCTTAAAGACTGCAAGCTGTAAAGTCTGCTTAATATAAACATTTTTAACTGATATATTTTCTTAAAATTAATTACTATGTAAATACGCGATTTTCTTCTGCTCGTTCGTTTGACAGATAACCTATTTTTTTTATGACGGTTTAAAGTCAAAGACAAACGAAAAGCAAGTCTCCCTGATTTTCTGAACTGCTTTTTAAGCTCTCACCTGCAAATAGCCCGCAGCACGACAAGATTTATCAAGAGGAAAAATTGATAGAAAAGTTTTATCACGCTCGAAACCAAAGTAAAATTGGAATTTTTTTTCCTTCCCTGTAATACTTTAACCTGACAAGCACATGCCAGAAGGACTCCTGTTACGTATGAGAATGGTAATAATAAAATATTTTAATATCCTAATTAATTATTCGAGAATATGAGTATTCAGAATGATTAATTTTTAAGTATTCAAGGAAGGTTGTTCACGGTCACCATCAAATAAGTCAGTGTCAGTCAAAGTTTACATTATTTAAATTCTGAAAGAGGAAAGAAAGAATAAGCGCTAGAATTACTAAAACATGCCGTTAAACTTATTTTTTAAGGAAAATAAATAAAATAAAAATTTGCAAAAATGCAAAATTAAAAAAAATATATATTTTGAAAACTGAATGCTTAATGCTGACAAGTTTCTAGCGTAGCACTGGAAGAACAAGTAAAACTCAAAATCGAACATTGTTCAGGCGCCTACTACCCTTGTTTGAGCTGTTAGGTAATATTAGTAGTTGTACATAAATCTGTATTGTTCTGTAGAGTACTTATATTAATTAAATGAATAAATTATCCCCTTGCCAATATTTTTTTAAAAAAAGAAAATATGTCTTTATTTATAGTATCAAAGTTTTAATAATATATAATGTAATAATATTATAGATGGTACTTTTTGGAACCTCTCACCTGATATCGAAAAAGGATTCCGGCCTCAGTTAAGGCTCTATTCAACAAAACGCTATGTTGATAAGGCGCAGTTAGGTCGGCCAATCCGTGTAGAAAGAAAAAGGACTTTCGAGGAATATTTTTCGCCCGCTGAGTGGCGTCTGCCTCCACATATCCCTTGTAGTTGTCTGTTGGTAAACCAAGGATTCTCTCCGTAAATGCTGAATCTAAAAATATACATTAAATATACAAAAAATGCTTTCAAGCTCTGTTTTCTATTTTTTTTATATTTTTTCGCATACACCGTTTAGATTTTGTACATGTTGCAATTTTCAAAGCAAAGACGTTTACTTATGTTTCATCGATTACGAAAAAGCCTTCGATCGAGTCCAACATTCACAATTGATACGGATTTTTCAGAATGTGGGTCTTGATGAAAATGACACCAGATTCATTACTCACTTATATTGGGATCAGGTAGCGAGGACACGAGTAAATAGCAGAGAAATGGAAGCAATCATGATAAAATGAAGTGATCGTCAAGATTGTGTTCTCTCTCCACTTCTTTTGAATCTATATTCTGAACACATATTCTAGAAAGCCTTAGAGAACGCTTCAGATGATATCAAAGTTAATGACAAGATCATCAGCAACCTGAGGTACGCTAATGACACCATTATTATAGCGGGCACAGCCGATAGACTTCAGCATCTTATGAAAAATATATCTAGGGTAGGTGACACTTTCAGAATGAAAGTAAAAGTCAATAAAACAAAAGTAATGATCATCTCAAGAACATCTGGATTGCAAACAAATATTCGCGATAATAATCTACTAATAGAGGAGGTAACACAATTTAAGTACCTGGGATGCTGGGCAACCAATGATCGGAATCCTGAAGTTGAGATACGAGTTCGCGTTGAAAACTTTTGTCAAAGTGAGATACATCTTCCCAAATTAGACTCTTTCTTTGGATACTCGTTATCGTTTTGTACAAGTATATATCCGGTACTTTTATATGAAGTTGAGGCCTGGAGCTTGGGAATACGCTCAATGAATCGTTCGTCTTTCGAAATGTGGGTCATGCACAGAAGATCTCCTGGACACAACATGTCAGGGGTGAAAATGTACGGTGGCGAATGGGTAGAGAGAAAATTGATACTCACTTCTTCGGGTGTTGCTGGACGGCAAAATTGAAGGGAAAAGAAGTCTAGAATAGAAAATGTTCCTGGCTGAAAAATATACGAGACTGCCCAGGATAGAGAAGAATTCGCCGTGATTACAGCTCATCTTCAGTAACGGAGATGACACTATAAGAAGATATGTTGCAAATAGCTAGAGAGCTTCAAAATGTTTGCTTGTCAAAATTTTGTAAGGATCTATCTAGGAATATTCCCATTTCATCTAAAAGTAACTTCAACAATCTTGTACGTTTTACCAGAACATGGACTTCTAAGACAAATAATTTATTAAAAAGAAAAAAAATGTGGTAAAACAGCCCCACAAAAAAAAGTGGGGTATGCTTTTGATGCGATATATCGGATCCGTAGTATTTTTGCCCGCTGATCACGAATCTGACGTCAGAATATCGTCATCACATCTCAATTTTTTTCTAACCTCAAAAAATAGGTAAAAATTAGTAAAAATTAAGAAAAATATACTCCTAAAAAATTGATTCAAGCTTTTTCATGAATCCAAAGATGTATTAATATGTATTCGGACACGGTAAGCTAATATTCATCGGTTGGATTAAGCCATACAGTTCTGTTTTCTTTCTAACCTCAATAAATCAGACAGATATACGAGGCTGGTTTGAAAAGTCCGTGTAAAAATAAAAACTACTTATGTGTTTGGGGTAAACCTTTTTTATTTTTCGACATAGTCTCCTTTTAGGCTTATACACTTCGTCCAACGATGTTCTAGTTTGTTGATCCCTTCCGAATAATAGGATTTGTCCAAGTCTGCAAAATATCCATTAGTGTCTGCAATCACCTCCTCGTTTGAATAAAATCTTTGACCCGCCAGCCATTTCTTCAAATTGGGGAACAAATAGTAGTCCGAGGGAGCCAAGTCTGGAGAATAGGGGGGATGTGAAACGAGTTGGAATCCTATTTCCATTAATTTTGCGACCACAACTGCTAAGGTGTGTGCTGGTGCGTTGTCGTGATGGAAAATGACTTTCTTGTGGGCCAATCGCGGGCGTTTTTCTTGCAGCTCGGTTTTCAAACGGTCCAATAACGATGAATAATATTCACCTGTAATAGTTTTAACCCTTTTCCAGATAGTCGATGAGGATTATCCCTTGCGAATCCCAAAAGACAGTCGCCATAACCTTTCCGGCCGAAGGAACGGTCTTCGCCTTTTTGGTGCAGATTCCCCCTTGGTAACCCATTGTTTAGATTGTTGTTTGATCTCAGGAGTATAGTAATGTATCCATGTTTCATCCACAGTGCCGAAACGACGCTTAAAGTCCTCCGGATTCTTCTGGAACAGCTGCAAACCATCCTTGCAACACTTCACACGATTCCGTTTTTGGTCAAGCGTGAGCAATCGCGGCACCCATCTTGCGGATAGCTTTCTTATGTCCAAATGTTTATGCAAAATATTATGTACCCGTTCAGTCGAGATGCCCACAGCACTAGCAATCTCACGCACCTTAACTCTTCTGTCATCCATCACCATATCACGGATTTGATCAATGATTTCTGGAGTCGTAACCTCCACAAGCCGTCCAGAACGGTCAGCGTAACTTGTGCCCATATGGCCAGTCCGAAAATTTTGAAACCACTTATAAACTGTTCTAATCGAAGGTGCAGAGTCACCATAATGTTTATCAAGCTTCTCTTTAGTCTCCTGAGGCGTTTTGCCTTTCATAAAGTACTGTTTAATCACCACACGAAATTCTTTTTCGTCCATTTCTTGAAAATCACTCGACTTCCTTGATTCACACGAATGCCAAACACAAAGAAATAGACCAATATGGCTGAAACTTGGTGTGCGTTCATTCAAGAGATGCTACTAACTAAACATGACCTCGATACGCGCCGGTGGTGCCATCTCTCGGACTTTGCACGGACTTTTCAAACCAGCCTCGTAGTGCTTCTCGAATGCAAAAACGAATTCAAATTAAAATTCAACCGATTCTTACCAAATTTGGTACACGGGGGTTCTTTGGGTTGCTGATCATGAATCTGAGGTTGGATTTGCAAAATTCAAAATGGCGGATCCAAGATGGCGGACAAAATTTTTGAAAACCAACCGATTCCTACCAAATTTGGTATACAGTCGGGGAATCCTCAAACCTGATACTCTTAAAAAAAAAATTATACCCTAAACCCTGAAACCTTAGACTCCCACTTCCTGTAACCTCAAAAAATAGACCTCAATAACCCTGTAACTTTAAAAATGAGACCTAATAAACTCAAAACCAGGACTTTTAAACCATATACTCTCAAATAGTAGACCCTTAAGCCCTAGAATTGCGAAGGTTAGACCCACGCCTAACTTTCCTTTTTTTGGCTGTATCTTGTTCTTTTTTCCGCGAATGACCTATTCAAAGGCTTTCTGCCCAAACGCTTTTGAGGACTTGTTTCTCTTTTTAGCGACCAGCAATAGTCCGCTAGCATATGGTCATCCCATCGTCCTTGATACCGATTTTCTATGATTTTCAGATCTTGGTGAAAACGTTTCCCTTGCTCCTCACTGTAGTTACCAAAATTATCTAGGAAATCATCGATGTGGGAGTCCAGGAAATGTAATTTTAGATTCATTAAGCAACCTAATATTTGAAAATTTTTTACCATTTTCTCGACTATTTCTTTGTACTTAGGACTTTTATTATTTCCCAAAAAGTTTGTTGCGACTTCTTTAAATCTAAGCCAAGCAGCTTTTTCAACTTTATTCATTTTAGTAACAAATAATGAATCTTGAAAAAATTTTTTTATTTGTGGCCCGTCAAATACGCCTGCCTTAATTTTAGCTTCAGAAAATTTCGGAAATTTTTTATGCAAATATTTGAAACATGGGCCGTTTATATCTAATGCTCTCGTGAATTGCTGCATAAGTCCAAGCTTAATGTGAAGCGGGGGAATAAGAACTTTTCCTGGATCTACCAATGGTGGAAACAATACATTATTTTTTCACCAGGAGTGAACGATTCTCTTGTTGGCCAAATTTTTTTCTTATAATGACGTTCCCTGTCTCTACTATTCCACAGACATTTATAACAGGGCTAAAGTGTAAACCCTGACTGTTGGCCAAGCAATATTGTTACAATTTTCAGATCTCCACAAATTTTCCAGTTATGATCAGCATATTTTATTTTTATCAAAAGCTGCTTCATTTTTTCATATTGCTCTTCCATAACTGTGGAATGAGCAATCGGAATGGGAGCGTAAACGTCGGTATTATGCAGCAAAACTGCCTTAATGCTCCGTTTAGAAGAATCAATGAACAGTCTCCAGTCTTCAGGATCGTATGAGTTATTTTGAAATTCATCCATTAGACCTTTTACATCGGTACAATATGAAAGTGACAATTCCTCGTCCATTGTGAAATATTTTCGAAATTCTTCATCTCTGTTTCTATAATAAGAAATCGTAGCTTCTGGCTTAAGTTAATGTCTTTTCTTTAAAAAGGAAGCAAGATGCTCTGAACCATCTTTGGATAAGCCTAAATCTCTGACTAGATCACTAAGTTCTGACTGTGATACGAGTATTGGTTCTGGTTTACGATTGTATGGTAGAAATTCTTTATCTGTGTCACTAGTATATGATAGGTTGTCACTAGAACATTCATTAGTAACAGTGTTTGAATCTTTTTCGACAGTCTCAATGTTTTCGGCATAAAACTGATAAGGTGAAATCATTTGTTTCCATAACATCAGCATCAAGTGGTTCAGGAGGCGGAATTAGTTTAGTTGGTCTTGTTACTGTCGAAACATCGTTATAAGTAATAGTGCTTTTATTTTTTCGGTTATGCCTAGATACAACATTCATACAAAAGTAGCAATCATTTTCACTGTATGGTCTATTCCATATTGCTGGTCTGGAATATTTAATCGCCTTCTTATTGATGTACAACATTATTTTACAAGAACTGCAAATGATGTGGGGAACCCAATCTTTATCCTGGTGCTGTATTTCAATGTTAAAACAATCCTTATATAAGGTTTTAATCTTATCCGTTATCGGTGACCCCATTTTACTCAATACGTGTTGACAGCAAATATAACAAAATGTATCACTGTTTTTATCGCACTTATGAAAAGTCCTTGTACCGTGAGACCGTTTTCTTGTAGCATTATACTCTACATGAGCCAAGTCACCCACACATGAAGAGCTACGGTCGCTGGATGACGACGGCTGCGGGCCCGCTTCCCACCCTGACCAACCGCCGATACTGGGTTTCCGAGTCCCTGCATCGTAATTATCTTTCTTTTACCTGCCATGACGGCATCTAAGCCGTTATCCAGGGACTCTGCCGGCTAGTGGAGTAACACCGTTGCCCACCGTCACCACGTGGAGGTGCCCTGGATGCAGGTAGAAGAATAAAAATCGACCGATGAATTTTCTCGGCGTTTAAAATGGCGCGAAAACATCTGCCATCTTGAATTTTGCAAATCCAACCTCAGATTCGTGATCAGCGACCCAAAAAATCCCCGTGTACCAAATTTGGTAAGGATCGGTTGAATTTTAATTTGAATTCGTTTTTGCATTCGAGAAGCACTATATCTGTCTGATTTATTGAGGTTAGAAAGAAAACAGAATTGTATCGCTCAATCCAACCGATGAATATTAGCTTAGCGTGTCCGAATACATATTAATACATCTTTGGATTCATGAAAAAGCTTGAATCAATTTTTTAGGAGTATATTTTTCTTAATTTTTACTAATTTTTACCTATTTTTTGAGGTTAGAAAAAAATTGAGATGTGATGGTGAGATTCTGACGTCAGATTCGTGATCAGCGGGCAAAAATACTACGGATCTGATATATCGCATCAAAAGTATACCCCACTTTTTTTTTTGTGGGGCTGTGATAATTAACTACGTGTATTTCAATTTAAAATTGTACTAAAAGTAGCTCAAATGAAGCGAATTTCGTGTCAATATAACTACTGACAATTAGTAATTTCCTCTACTTTAATAGAATGGATAAAGGTATTTTTTCAACCTTTTTAGTGTTCCATATGGAACACTTATAAGATCACTTCGGTGTTTGTCCGATTGTCCGTCTGACACACCCGATTTTCTCCGAAACTATTTGACATAGACGGTTGAAATTTGGTACTAATATAGGAATTGATAGCCTCCTCAGAGCGGTGTAGTTTTGAAAGTTAAATTTTAACTTAAGGGGTTAGTTTTGGTGGGTGAAATTGGAAGTGAAAAAAAAAAAAATTTTACCACGTTATCGAGTGGGGTGTCGAGTGAAAGCTCATTCAAAAATATATATAATGTAATACTTGCACACACTTTCCTTTGTATTATTTTTAAAAAATCGCTGTCCCACCCCTTTATCTCGAAAAGAACTGATCAAAAAATTTTGAAAAAAATTCTGAAATATTCTCCACGGGGTGTAGAATGAACGAAAATTATCACGAGTGCATACCTTTAATAATTTATCTGGTATATATGAACAATATATTTAGGGAAGGCGATGTTTTAGGCATGAAAGTAAACGTTAATAAAACGAAAGTAATGGTCATTTCAAGAACACCCCGGTCGCAAACAGATATTCGTGTTTACGATCAATCGATAAAACAAGTAAACAAATTTAATTACCTATGGTGTTGGGTAACTAATGATTTGAATCCTGAAGTTGAGGTACGAGTTCGCATTGAAATGGCTAGAGCGGCTTTTCTCAAAATGAGACACCTCCTCACAGACTCAACCCTTTCTTTGGATACTCGTTATCGTTTTGTAAAGGTCTATATACGAGGCTGGTTTGAAAAGTCCGTGCAAAGTCCGAGAGATGGCACTACCGGCGCGTATCGAGGTCATGTTTAGTTAGTAGCATCTCTTGAATGAACGCACACACAAGTTTCAGCCATATTGGTCTATTTCTTTGTGTTTGGCATTCGTGTGAATCAAGAAAGTCGAGTGATTTTCAAGAAATGGACGAAAAAGAATTTCGTGTGGTGATTAAACATTACTTTATGAAAGGCAAAACACCTCAGGAGACTAAAAAGAAGCTTGATAAACATTATGGTGACTCTGCACCTTCGATTAGAACAGTTTATATAAGTGGTTTCAAAATTTTCGGACTGGCCATATGGGCACAAGTGACTCCGAACGTTCTGGACGGCCTGTGGAGGTTACGACTCCAAAAATCATTGATCAAATCCATGATATGGTGATGGATGACAGAAGAGTTAAGGTGCGTGAGATTGCCAGTGCTGTGGGCATCTCGACTGAACGGGTACATAATATTTTGCATAAACATTTGGACATGAGAAAGCTATCCGCAAGATGGGTGCCGCGATTGCTCACGCTTGACCAAAAACGGAATCGTGTGAAGTGTTGCAAGGATGGTTTGCAGCTGTTCCAGAAGAATCCGGAGGACTTTAAGCGTCGTTTCGTCACTGTGGATGAAACATGGATACACTACTATACTCCTGAGACCAAACAACAATCTAAACAATGGGTTACCAAGGGAGAATCTGCACCAAAAAAGGCGAAGACCGTTCCTTCGGCCGGAAAGGTTATGGCGACTGTCTTTTGGGATTCGCAAGGAATAATTCTCATCGACTATGTGGAAAAGGGTAAAAACTATTACAGGTGAATATTATTCATCGTTATTGGACCGTTTGAAAACCGAGCTGCAAGAAAAACGCCCGCGATTGGCCCACAAGAAAGTCCTTTTCCATCACGACAACGCCCCAGCACACACCTCAGCAGTTGTGGTCGCAAAATTGATGGAAATAGGATTCCAGCTCGTTTCACATCCCCCCTATTCTCCAGACTTGGCTTCTTCGGACTACTATTTGTTCCCCAATTTGAAGAAATGGCTGGCGGGACAAAGATTTTATTCAAACGAGGAGGTGATTGCAGACACTAATGGATATTTTGCAGACTTGGACAAATCCTATTATTCAGAAGGGATCAACAAACTAGAACATCGTTGGATGAAGTGTATAAGCCTAAAAGGAGACTATGTCGAAAAATAAAAAAGGTTTACCCCAAACACATAAGTAGTTTTTATTTTTGCACGGACTTTTCAAACCAGCCTCGTATATCCAGTGCTTTTATATGGACTTGAGGCCTGGACCTTGGGAGTACGATCAAAGAATCGTTTGGAGTCTTTCGAATTATGGGTCATGCGCAGAATATTGAAGATCTCTTGGACAGAGCGTGTTACCAATGAAGATGTACTTCGTCGAATGGGTAGAGAAAGAGAAATATTGTCATTTATTAAAAGACAAAAACTCGTTACTCACTGCTCCGGTTGTTGATGGAAGGGAAATTTGAAGGGAAAAGAGACGTAGGGCGTCGAAAACGTTCCTGGCTGAAAAATATACGAGACTGGACAGGTCTGGATACCTATACTTTGTTAAGAATTGCCCAGGATAGAGAAGGGCCGTGATTACAGCCCAACTTCAGTAATGGAGGTCATCAGTTTTCAGTAACGATCGGAAACACACTTGTTGAAAACTCATTTGAGGTGTATTTTGTGAAGTCACTGATCATTTTATTGCTAATTGCGGAAATTTAACTTGCACTTGACCGGTTATTCTTTTTATTTACTTTACTATGAAGAAAAAGTCTCAGAGCTTGAGAAAACCACTTCCTCATAATATCAAAAAGTTTGATGTCAAATTTTCATTTCTTTCGCTTCTTATCTTACATTAATATGTGTTTATTCTTAAGGGGTTACATAATACACCTCTAATTTTCAAAAATTCTTTTTTTACGGATTTTTATTCTCTATACTTCTAAGATTTATCATTATTTAAGAAAATATTCCATTACAAAGTTATAGCATTAAATGTGACCTGGCGTCAGATTGGGACCGCTACTTGTCTTTAGACACTGTCTGCAATATTAATCAGTCAATTTTTAATATTTTTTAACTTTTTTTTTAATCCTAATAATTTCCTTTTCTACAAACTGTCGAGAGTTTTTTTAATTTTTCTAAGAGACAATTTTTAATAAATAATTAAACATACATTTTTTGGTCGAAAATTGCATACTAAAGTTTGAAACAACATAAATCTTTTATTTTTGAAAAAAAAATCCTTCGACAATTTCTAATTACTCTAATTATTTCTCGAGTGTGTATGAGGATGCCCCTTTGGAAATACCGGACTACTACTCGAGCCTTACTGAATTGACAACATTAAATAACGTGATTATTAGTTTGATTGATGTTTTTAATGAACTGATGTCGCTCAGGGCTAAAACCTCAAGTGGGCCTGATGGTGTCCCGCCTCTATTATTAAAGAACTGTGTGTGCAACTTAAACAAACTACTTCACTTCCTGTTCAATCTCTCATTGGATTTGGAAGTATTTCCTGATTATTGGAAAACTTCCTATATATCCCCAATTTTTAAATCTGGTGATCGTAGCGACGTGACTAATTATAGGGGCATCTGCATACAGTCGACCATACCAAAACTTTTTGACTCATTGGTTACTTCTTGTCTTTCTTGGCACTGTAGGCGGGTAATCATGGATGAACAGTATGGCTTTCAGGGTTCTCGCTCCTGTGTATCTAATCTTCTGACATATGAGAATTACCTGTTGGACGCATTTGAGAGGGGCTGTCAGGTAGATACCATATATACTGACTTCTCCAAGGCGTTCGACAAAGTGAACCATCGGTTATTGTTGAGCAAACTTGGGTCGCTTGGGTTCGGCATTCACATTTTTCGTTGGCTGGAGAGTTTTTTAATGTGTAAGAATCATTAATTATATCTCTAGCCTAAGTATAGTGCCCTCGGGCGTTCCCCAGGGTTTTCACTGCGGCCCCCTTTTTGTTTCTCTTATTTGTAAATGACTTGAGAGATTTCCTGACCAATACTTCTTTTCTCATGTTTGCCCGATGATCTGAAATTATTCAAAATTATTTCTAGTCCTGTGGACAGTCTTTTTTTGCAAGCGGATGTTGACATATTTTTCCAATGGGCAACTTTAAACGGCTTAAGTCTGAATACTGATAAATGCTCCTGTATATCATTTTCCAGTTTTAAAAGTCCTATGCAGTTTGATTATAGTATAAATACAACCATTTTAAAACGGGTACATGAGATTAGGGATCTCGGTGTGATGTTTGATTGTTCTTTATCTTTCATCGGCCATCAAATGAGTGTGGTGGTGCAGCGAGCTGGTAGGTGTTTGGGTTTTATTGATAGATTTAGTGCCGATTTTTCATGTAATATGTTTAAATTATTGTATTGCTCGTACGTTCGACCGTTTTTGGAGCATGCAAGCCCGGTGTGGTCTCCTTTTTATAATGTCCATATTAATCAGTTGGAGAGTGTCCAAAAAAAATTCTTACGTATCTGTTCTTTTAAACTGAAAATTCCTTTAACTGAGGGACATACCAACTGTGGCCTGGTACAAAGATTGTTAAATATGTGCAGTCTTCAGGACAGACGAATGCAAGCTGATCTACATTTCTTATTTAAGCTCCTAATGGATATATTGACTGTAAGTACTTACTTAGTAAATTATCTTTTCATATCGTACATCGTACCCGCGCCAGGTCGTTATTTTACCCAGCTAATGTCACCAGAAACTATGGCTTGCATAGTCCAATCTTTAGAATGCAGCGTAATTTTGATAAATATAATTTGCCAACTGATGGCCCAGTACACCGATTCAAAAATATGATCAAGCAACTAACCTCGCTATAGAATTTCTTCAATTTTCGGGTAGTTTCCCATTGGTATTATATGTCAAGTACTGTTTACCTTTAAATAATTAATTTAGATTATAATACCCTGCATTCTGACCTATTAGTTTTAGATTTAGCTTTAATTCAAATCAATCAATCAAACCAAAAAATATTTATTATCCAAACGGAAAAAAATATTACAATAATTTTTATTCATAGAACATGGTTCAAGAGCACTATGGACCTTTTGGAAGTCTGTGTGTGCACCAAAAATTTTATCTCTCAATGTAAATACCATTACTAATACAAATAACAATTCAATAACCTATCGATAATTTAACTGTATATTTATGTGTATATAATTATATATAACCATAATATATATAAAAATAACAAATTTTTATATAAGCGGAAACATTAATTATACTTAATTAGCCTAAAATTACAGAAAAGTGTATTGCATCTATACATGTTTTTTTTTATCAGAAATACAAGAATGGCAAGCAATTTCTAATTTTGTGTTAACCGGTCAAGTGCAAGTTGAACTTGCACAATTAGTGTTCCGTACGTTGATTGTTTTTAAAATAAAAATTTTTGTTAGGGTGGTATAAAATGATCAGTGACTTCACAAAACACACCCCAAATGAGTTTTCAACAAAATTTGTTTCCAATCTTTACTGAAAACTGGTGACCTTGAAATTTTTTTTTTTTTTTTATATACCAAATAAATTATTAAAGGTAATGCACTCGTGATAGTTTTCGTTCAATCTATACCCCGTGGAGAATATTCCAGAATTTTTTCAAAATTTTTTGATCAGTACTTTTCGAGATAAGGTAGGGGACAGCGATTTTTTAAAAGTAATACGAAGAAAAGTGTGCGCAAGTATTACATTATATATATATATATATATATATATATATATATATATATATATATATATATATATATATATACATTACTCGTGTTTTCACAAGCTTTCATTTGACACCACACTCGATGACCTAGTAAAAAAATTTTTTTTTTTCACTTCCGATTTCACCCCTCAAAACGAACCCCTTAAGTCAAAATTTATGTTAGGGTGGTATAAAATGATCAGTGACTTCACAAAACACACCCCAAATTAGTTTTCAACAAAGTTTGTTTCCAATCTTTACTGAAATCTGATGACCTTGAAATTTTTGTTTTTTTATATACCATATAAATTATTAAAGGTAATGCATTTGTGATAATTTTCGTTCAATTTACACCCCGTGGAGAATATTCCAGAATTTTTTCGAAATTTTTTGATAAGTAGTTTTCGA
Source organism: Pachyrhynchus sulphureomaculatus (assembly GCA_019049505.1). Taxonomy (NCBI): domain Eukaryota; kingdom Metazoa; phylum Arthropoda; class Insecta; order Coleoptera; family Curculionidae; genus Pachyrhynchus; species Pachyrhynchus sulphureomaculatus. The sequence continues at coordinate 5,078,107 of CM032447.1, read as the reverse complement.
GATAAGGCCCGGGACAGCGATTTTTCGCGAATTTTTAAAAATAATACAAAGAAAAGTGCGCGCAAGTATAATATTATATATATATTTTTTACTCGTGTTTTCACAAGCTTTCATTTGACACCACACTCGATGACTTAGTAAAAAAATTTTTTTTTCACTTCCGACTTCACCCCCTAAAACTAACCCCTTAAGTCAAAATTTAATTCTCAAAACTACATGGCGCTGATGAGGCCATCAATTCCTATATTATTACCAAATTTCACCTTTCTATGTCAAATAGTTTCGGAGAAAATCGGGTGTGTGACAGACAGGCAGACAGACAGACAGACAGACAGACAGACACCGAAGTGATCTTATAAGTGTTCCGTACGGAACACTAAAAAAAACAAAATTTCAAGGTCACCAGTTTTCAGTAGAGATTGGAAACAAATTTTGTTGAAAACTCATTTGGGGTGTGTTTTGTGAAGTCACTGATCATTTTATACCACCCTAACAAAAATTTTTATTTTAAAAACAATCAACGTACGGAACACTAATTGTGCAAGTTCAACTTGCACTTGACCGGTTTTTTTATTATTTTTTGTGTACAGTTGCAAGATGCATGCCGAGGGCAGTCATAATTATGCAATATAAAGCTGTCCATGTTTAGCGAGCCACGAGCGGCCATGGCGAAGCAAATGAAAAAGGTCTTATCGGTATTTAGTGTTAAGAGATTGGAATCAAGCCAGTGCTTTAAATCCGCCGTGGCTCGCTCGCACACGCCAAAGGCCCCATGCCACTTTCTGTCTCGAATCAATAAGGCAGTGTCATCCGCAAAACATACAACTTTTCCCTCTTTGGTAGCATTAGTTAGTGAATTGACGTAGATAAGAAAGAGAAGCGGACCAAGCACTGTTCCCTGGGGAATACCACACTCCATGTACTCAGCTTTACTAAATTTGTCTTGTATTTTTGTTTTCTGTGTACGATCTGTAAGATATGATTTAAAAAGTTTTAGAACATTGCCTCTAATACCCACTTTCTCCAGCTTAGTGAGCAGAATGCGGTGGTCCACAGTATCAAACGCCTTTGACAGGTCCAGAAAACAGACAGCGGCCTATATCCTTCATTGAAACTTTCAATTATAAAATTGGTAACTTCAGCTATGGCATCCTCAGTGCTACGCCCCCCCTCCCCCCTAAATCCATATCGAGAAACTAGAAAGTAAGTTCTCAGTCTCCAGAAAGTGACACAACCTTAGTTTGATGCATTTTTCCAATATTTTATTTAAGGTGCTTGTGAGAGCAATTGGTCTGTAATTGGTCTTTTCCCTTTTCTCGCCTGCTTTATAAATAGGTACTACTATAGATCCTTTAAATATTGTTCATTCGCATTGTTTTTTTGCATATTGTCCATGTTTTTTGTAGAAATGGTGTTACCATTGTTAATAAATAAATAAATAAATAAATTACTAAATTATTTTACAAGATTAATGTTTGTTTTTGCACACTGGGTTATTTTTTGTGAAGTTATCCTGCAGCCAAAGAGGCCCCATAGTTTTCGCAGTGGTTCATTTAACCCGATAAAAAATGTTAAGATTTAAAACATATTTTAAAAAAAATTTCTTGTAATTTAAAGTACAATAAAAATATATAATCGCCATTCTTTTGTTTTATTGACTTAATAACCTTTAATATATATATATATATATATATATATATATATATATATATATATATATATATATATATATACTTTTTTTTTTTTCAGCGCCCCGGTGTATGCAACCACTTAAGTACTAATATATCTATAATATTTATAAAATGCAACGCCTCTCTGTCTGTCTGTCTGTTTGTCTGTCCGTTAGTGCGCTTATCACTGGAGAACCACTTATCCGATTTACGTACTTTTTTTTTAAAACATACATATGTTCTCTGGCCAGGTTATAGGCTATATTTTATTACGATAGGTAGCATAAGGAATGAGCAGTAACGTAAAATAGTGAATAAAGTCGGAAAAAAGTTTGCCGCTAGCGCGTTCGTTTGCAATACACAACCTAAACCATTAAATATGGAACAATATTATGGAGCAGAGAATATCTATAATCTATAATATATATAAAATGCAATGTCTCTCTGTCTGTCTGTCTGTCCATTAGGGCGTTTATCACGCGAGAACCATTTATCCGATTTACCTGTCTTTTTTTAAATTTATACATATATTCTTTGGCCAGGTTATATAATAATAATAATAATAATAACAATCTATCCATTAGTGCGCTTATCCCTCGAGAACCACTTATCCGATTTACGTGATTTTTTAAATTCATACATATATTCTCTGACCAGGTTATAGATATATATTTTATTACATCTATAATATATATAAAATGCAACATATCTCTGTCTGTCTGTCTGTTCGTTAGTGCGCTTATCACTGGAGAACCACTTATCCGATTTTCGTACTTTTTTTTTTAAAACATGCATATAGGCTATATTTTATTATGATAGGTAGCATAAGGAATATTTTATTATGATAGGTAGCATAAGGAATGATAGGTAGCATAAGAATAATAGTGAATGAAATACGGAAAAAAAGTTTGCCGCTAGCGCGTTCTCTTGCAATACACTGCCTAAACAAACTAAATATGGAACAATATCATGTAGCAAAGGATATCTATAATATATATATAAAATGCAAAGTCTCTCTGTCTGTCCGTTTGTGCGCTTATCACTGCAGAACCACTTATCCGATTTACGTGCTTTTTTTTAAACATGCTAAACCATTAAATATGGAACAATATCATGGAGCAAAGAATATCTATAATAAATGCAACGTCTCTCTGTCTGTCTGTCTGTCCGTTAGTGCGCTTATCACTGGAGAACCACTTATCCGATTTACGTGCTTTTTTTTAAACATACGTATGTTCTCTGGCCAGGTTATAGGATATATTTTATTATGTTAGGTGACATAAGGAATAAGCAGTGACGATAATAGTGAATCAAGTCGAAGAAAAGTTTGCCGCTAGCGCGTTCTCTTGCAATACACTGCCTAAAGCATTAAATATGGAACAATATCATGTAGCAAAGAATATAATATAAATAAAATGCAACGTCTCTGTCTGTCTGTTAGTGCGCTTATCACTCGAGAACCACTTATCCGATTTACGTGTTTTTATAAATTTATACATATATATAATTCGATATAAGCCTAGATAATGGGAGATAAGATGAGATGATGGGAGATAAGGAGAAATAATGGGAGATAAGTCGAGATAAGCTTTGATAATGGGATATAAGGTGAGACAATGGGAGATAAGGAGAAATAATGGGAGATAAGCAGAGATAAGTCTAAATAATGGGAGTTATGGTGAGATAATGGGAGATAAGGAGAAATAGTGGGAGATAAGGAGAAATATTGCGAGATAAGTCGAGATAAGCCTAGATAATGGGAAATAAGGTGAGATAAGGAGAAATAATGGGAGATAAGGAGAAAATAATGGGAGATTAGCAGAGATAAGCCTAGATAATGGAAATTATGTAGAGATAATGGGAGATAAGGAGAAATATTGGGAGATAAGGGGAAATAATGGGAGATATTTTATTACATTAGGTAACATAAAGAATAAGCAGTGACGATAGTAGTGAACCAAGGCCACGAGAGCGGAGCCGCGGGCCCGGCTAGTATTAAATATATAATGATAACTACTGTCAAAATTTAATAGGATAATATAAAGTTTAATCGTGAGAACAAAAATTTGGACTTTTTGTTTTATAGCCAGAGAAATGATATACGCATAAACATTCTATTAGTTGCACATTTTCTTTGTCTGCAATAAATGTTTTTTGTCAAGACATCTTATTTGTTATGCAAAGCTGTGACTTGCTTGAATCGGATATATTGTATGTTTGTTTCGTAAATATTTTTATAGTTTGTTTCGTTGGTCTGTTCGGAATTTTAAATATTTTTCGAGACATTCAATAATTTAAATTTATGGAATTTTGTTCCATTCGAATTAATTTTTTTTCCAGAAATTTAGGTGGCGTAAAAAAAGCAAAATTATTTAGAAAAGATGTAACTAACAAAAGAAAACCTCGCTGTTGTCAGTCTAAACGCAAACAATGTAAGAAATATGTAATTAATATTTAAATCCAAAATGATATTCATAAGCAACCAAAATTGAGCAAAATTTTAAGGTCGACGCAAGTCGCGCTTGCTTATTAAACTAGGACCGTTCCGATCGGAGGTCGAGACTCCATACCTAACTGTACTGTCGTAACACTACTGGCGCATTCGGTCTACCGCACGCCCTGCGACGAGGTAAATTTTGCTTAAGCAGCCTCATTAATTGGTATTTCTTTCTTGGTTTGTCGAATTTAAACAAAAATTTCCTTGTGGTTGAGCCGACTCCAAAATTTTGTCTAATATTGTGTACTTAATTATTAGGTACCAATTACATACTACTTACATTTTTTTAGTTTTTTGTTTATAGTTACAACAGCATAATTTTTTTGGTAATTATATTTTATAAGCACTTTTTAAGATTAAAAAGAAATATTATTTTCTACTGTTTTATTACTTCGTGAAGACGATAACTTTTTTCTAATTTTAGATATATTTTCTTTGTTTAGTTAATAAAGGTAAGTGAGGCACTTACATGTATTTTATTCTTGTTATGAAAGAGTAAGGAGCTTGGTGAAAATCAGTAGGTCTCTACTAAGTTGGGAATGTGGAATCTTTGGCACAATGATACTACTCAGTATATATAACCACTACACCAAACACTTTATTTTTGCACACGACGCGCGTTTCGCTAACCATGTTAGCTTCATCAGGAGCGATGATTGACTAAAGCTAAACTACAAATCTACCCTATTTATACTTAGCCTAACCCTTGAATTACTCAAGCGGAACTAATGACATAGGCAAGGCCATCAGTTCCGGTCAAGTAACCAGTAGAGGGGACTATAAGAAATAGGCCCTCTGTCTTTATTTAAACTACTTTTACATTTTATGATTTCCATACTTTCGTATGGGTTCAACAATCTCCTATCAGATACATTTTTTATTAATCTTAGATTATCTAATGTTACAGTATGATCAGCTTCAAGGGCATGTTCGGCAATGCTAGACTTTTCTGTTCTACTGTATTTTAAGTGTGCTAAGTGTTCTTCAAATCGTGTTTTAATTGACCTTTTAGTTTGCCCAACATACTTTTTGTCACAATCATTACAACTAATTTCATAAATTCCACTTTTCTCACAATTAGGAATCTTATTTTTGGGATTTCCTAAGATATTCCTCAAATTGTCTGATGACTTATAGACTAAGGTGAGGCCTATCTTATTAAATACCTTATTGAGTATCTTGTTATATTTCGGATTATATGGTATGGAGACATACTTGGTGTTATTTTCTTCGCGTGTAAAAAAGGTGGAATTTATGTCCATTTATTAGCTTATTTACTAACTCATCGTCATAACCATTAACTCTAATTATATTTCTAATACGATTCTTTTCTTTATTAAAGTTTACTCTATTCAGAGGGAAAGTGACCAAACGATGAACTAAAAAATGTAATGATTCTAATTTATGTTGTTTGCAATAAAATGAATCATTAGGAATATTTCTATCTGTTACTGTAGATAATCTAAGAATAATAAAAAATGTATCTCATAGGAGATTGTTGAACGCATACGAAAGTATGGAAATCATAAAATGTAAAAGTAGTTTAAATAAAGACAGAGGGCCTATTCCTTATAGTCCTCCTCTACTGGCTACTTGACCGGAACTGATGGCCTTGCCTATGTCATTAGTTCGGCTTGAGTAATTCAAGGATTAGGCTAAGTATAAATAGGGTAGATTTGTAGTTTAGCTTTAATCCTGATGAAGCTAACATGGTTAGCGAAATGCGCGTCGAGTGCAAAAATAAAGTGTTTGGTGTAGTGGTGATATACGAGGCTGGTTTGAAAAGTCCGTGCAAAAATAAAAACTACTTATGTGTTTGGGGTAAACCTTTTTTATTTTTCGACATAGTCTCCTTTTAGGCTTATACACTTCGTCCAACGATGTTCTAGTTTGTTGATCCCTTCCGAATAATAGGATTTGTCCAAGTCTGCAAAATATCCATTAGTGTCTGCAATCACCTCCTCGTTTGAATAAAATCTTTGTCCCGCCAGCCATTTCTTCAAATTGGGGAACAAATAGTAGTCCGAGGGAGCCAAGTCTGGAGAATAGGGGGGATGTGAAACGAGTTGGAATCCTATTTCCATTAATTTTGCGACCACAACTGCTGAGATGTGTGCTGGTGCGTTGTCGTGATGGAAAAGGACTTTCTTGTGGGCCAATCGCGGGCGTTTTTCTTGCAGCTCGGTTTTCAAACGGTCCAATAACGATGAATAATATTCACCTGTAATAGTTTTACCCTTTTCCAGATAGTCGATAAGGATTATCCCTTGCGAATCCCAAAAGACAGTCGCTATAACCTTTCCGGCCGAAGGAACGGTCTTCGCCTTTTTTGGTGCAGATTCCCCCTTGGTAACCCATTGTTTAGATTGTTGTTTGGTCTCAGGAGTATAGTAATGTATTCATGTTTCATCCACAGTGACGAAACGACGCTTAAAGTCCTCCGGATTCTTTCTGGAACAGCTGCAAACCATCCTTGCAACACTTCACACGATTCCGTTTTTGGTCAAGCGTGAGCAATCGCGGCACCCATCTTGCGGATAGCTTTCTCATGTCCAAATGTTTATGCAAAATATTATGTACCCGTTCAGTCGAGATGCCCACAGCACTAGCAATCTCACGCACCTTAACTCTTCTGTCATCCATCACCATATCATGGATTTGATCAATGATTTCTGGAGTCGTAACCTCCACAGGCCGTCCAGAACGTTCAGCGTCACTTGTGCCCATATGGCCAGTCCGAAAATTTTGAAACCACTTATAAACTATTCTAATCGAAGGTGCAGAGTCACCATAATGTTTATCAAGCTTCTCTTTAGTCTCCTGAGGCGTTTTGCCTTTCATAAAGTAATGTTTAATCACCACACGAAATTCTTTTTCGTCCATTTCTTGAAAATCACTCGACTTCCTTGATTCACACGAATGCCAAACACAAAGAAATAGACCAATATGGCTGAAACTTGGTGTCCGTTCATTCAAGAGATGCTACTAACTAAACATGACCTCAATACGCGCCGGTGGTGCCATCTCTCGGACTTTGCACGGACTTTTCAAACCAGCCTCGTATACTGAGTAGTAGGTCTCTGATAAAGAAAGCTGCTAAAAATTAAAAAAAAAAGAAAGATATGTGAAAATGAATGTAGCGTAGAGAAAGAAAATGAAATACAAAATGTACTTCAATGATCGTTTCATTATGACTTAAGTCGAAAAGTATGGGATCGATCGTAAAATGTTTGATTAAAATTTATATAAATATATACAAAATTACTAAAGGGTTACATACACCAGGGCACTGCAAAAAGTTCGTATATTTAAAAAAAATATATATTTTAAGGGTTATTAAGTGAATAATACAAAAGAATGGCCATGGTATATTTTCATTGTACTTTAAATTATAAGAAAACATTTTTTTTTAAATGTTAACATTATTTTTTATCGGGTTAAATAGACCACTGACTAAAACTATGGCGCCTCTGTGTCTACAGGATAACGTCACAAAAAATAATTCAATCTGCAAAAATAAAAATTGGTCTTGTAAAATATTTATTTATTTATTATTTATTAACGGCGTTGCGCCAATTTACACAATTATAAACACAATTAAAAAAACTAAACATAATAAAAGTCATAAACATACATAGAATCCAACATCACAAGATCATTAAAACTAGTTTCACAGCAAGCAAATATCACAACTTTTTAACAATCAATTTAAAACTATCAATGGAGCCATGAATCTTGAGATTGAACTGATTGAAATGCCTCATTATTCTGGACATGGGTCCATAATAGCCATAATTAGTCACATGAAAGGGAATACCAAATAGGTCTCTGCCTCTAGTGCGACGAGAAACATTAAATGTTAACTTATCGAAGAGATAGGGACGATCAATCAGCCCGTTTATTAACTTAAAAGCCAGAAGCAGGTCACAATGGAGTCTTCTAGTCTCCAGGGTCGAAATACACAAAATGCCCCAAAGGTTGTGGTGATCTATATGGTAACCATCTGGGAGTATGGCCAATTTAAAAGCACAAGTCCGCAGAAAACCGGCGCTGCACCGCCTCAATCGCTTCTATATATACATAATGAGGAGACCATACCACAGCGGCATACTCAAGCCCCGATCTCACAATTGAACAATACAACAGTTTAAATGTAGAGCAGGAAAAGTCCCTACAGTATCTCGTGATGAACCCTAGATTTTTTATAACCTTTTTCTGAACAATTGACAAAATGTGCCTATGGAGAGTAAGTTTCTGATTAAGAAGAACTCCCAGATCATTAATTTCACTAACATGCCTCAGCTTGCTGCCATTAATGTTATACTCAAAAGTAAAGTTCCGTCTAGCTCTACCAAAACTAATGCTAACGCACTTCATATTCAAGTTCAACTCATTC